>JACDOX010000153.1:1162157-1756841 GCA_014549065.1 Cardinalis cardinalis | reverse complement strand
CCAGCCAGCCAGCCCGGCTGCACACAGCGAGGAGCGGCACTCGTCACTCACGTCTCCAGGAGAAGGGGAGGAAGGCCCCCTCCACCAGCACCAAGGCAGGGAAGGGGGAGGATGGCAGAGCTCTCTTACCTGAGGAAGCGGACACCCCGTCCCAGCCCCGACCGAGCTGCCATGCGGGCAGTGCCGCCGGAGCCAGCGGCAGACCGGCCTGCACCGGGCACCCCGTCGCCCCCAAGCGGTGCAGCCTCTGCTGCCCCTACCCACCGGCTGTCAGCGCCTTTCCCTCCTTACCCATCGCGGCGGACACGCCCGGCGCCCGGCGCCGTGCAACCGCGAGCTCGCCGCTCCGGAGCGCTCCGCACCGGCAGCACACACGGACGCAAGATGGCGGACGCCGCCCCGCCGCGCGCCGCACAGGTCGGGGGGCGGGGCCCTCCGTTCCCAGCAGCCTCTGCGCGGCGCGCGGCTCGCGCCCGCCCCGGACCGGCGAACGGCGCTTCCCAGCGGGAGCAGCGCCCGGGAGGGGAGGGGCGGGGCGCGGGAGGCGGGGCGGGCGGGAAGGAAGGAAGGAAGAAAGGAAGGTGGTGAGGGGGCCCTGCGCCCGTGTCCGCGGCACCGCTGCTGCCATGGTGCTGTGCGACGTGTGCGGCCGGGCCCTGCCCTCCGAGGCAGCGGCCGGGCGGCGCCCGTCCCTGTGCCGCCGCCAGCCCCGCTGCCCGCTCTGCGCCGCCGCCGTGGGCTGCGACGAGCTCTGGCGGCACATGGAGACGGCCCACCCGGAGCCGGGCCCGCCGGCCTCCCGCCGCCCCGGGGCGCCGGCCGAGTGCCCGTTCTGCGGGGAGGCGGCGGGGCGGGAGCTGGAGGAGCACGTCAGGCTGCGGCACGGGCACCTGCTGGGCGCCCCCGGCACGGGTGAGCGGCGCTGGGCAGGAACGGGTCTCTCCGCGGGCATCGGGGACGGGGAACCGACCGGGGGATAAAGTTGGAGCAAAGGAAGTTTTGTATTTAGATAGTGCTGTTTATTCTGGGCGCGGTCAGAATTTTATTTTGACTAACTGGCCGAATGCTGGTAGTTATTTCAGAAACTTAAAGGTGGCATCTCTGCTGGTGGGTAATACCCTTAGACTAGCATTTGTGATGTGACAACCTACATATATTGACTAGATAAATGATGGTTAGTGTGCAAAACGTGCCAGTACAGTCAACCACACTGCATAATCTGTGATTAAAATGTTCTTCGTAACAAACTTCCCCCCGCCAAGAACACACTCACCCCACTCCCAGGTCTTAGCATTGAACAACATTTTACTTCCGTATGTGCAAATAATGCCGAGTTTGAATAATTTACTTGCCTACTTGCCAGTTTCTGCTTTAAAAATAGTTGTATTAAGGTGTTTTGGTTTTTTATGTATTTAACAGGTTTCAGGAGACTGTGTTTTTCAGGGTTACGTGAAATGCTTCTGGTGAATTTTGATGATTATACCACCAAGTTTCCTCCAACCAATCATAAACATTTAGTTGGGACAAATGCCTTCCAGAAGCTGCTAACACAGGATATCAGTTCTTGTGTTTTGTGAGCCGAGGGAGGTGCAGATAAATCCTAGGGACTCGAGGAGAGCCGTAAAGATGGAGTCAGACCCTTGTCTGTGGTTGCCAGTGACAGGACAACAGGCAGTGGGCCTGAGTCAGAATATGAGGAATGCTATTTAAATGCAAGAACATTTATTTTTACTGTGAAAGTGGTTAAACACTAGAATACTGGAGCATTTGTGAAGAGTCTATACTTGGAATTATTCAAAAAATGACTGGGAAAAGCTGTGTGTAGCTTAACCTATTTAATGTCACCATTCCACTAGGGACTAGATGATATCCTTTTGAACTTTACCTATACTACATGGTACTCTCAGTAATAATCCTAAAACTGCAGAAAGAACATTTATTTGAGGAGATGTGGGAAGACCAACAAAATAAGAATGGCAGCACTTTTTATTCTTTCAGGCCAACAACTGCTCTGTTATCACATGAATGCTAAATTTTTCTGTTAGCAGAACACATTTTCTTATTAATGGTTTGATATTTCAGACTAAGCATTTCTTGATACAAATACTATCACAGCAAGTTATGATCTGTAAGTTAAATGGGGAAAACCTTAATTGAAAGAAGGAAAATGTCTTAAATTTTTCATGTATTTAGATACAAATTCTTAAATGGTGAAGAGAGTAACAGCTGTTTAGAATTTGTTTCCTTTTACTGAGGAATTTCAGTGGCAACACAAACTTCATTAGTGTGTATTTGTTTTAGATTGTATATCAGTTAGGGGATGATTCTAGCAAAGAACCACAGGAATTGCATTAATCAAGAAACTGAATTTCTTTTTCAGACACAGGAAATGGTGAACAGCTCTATGAATGTCCTATGTGTAGTCTTACCTGTACAAACATTCAGATTCTTGAAGAACATGTGGATTTACACTTAGAAGAACAGAACTTTTCAGAAGGTACGTTAAAGGGCACAGGCTTGATAATACTTGAAAGCATTTGCAGGTATTTTCATTTTTTGAAGAAGAGTGTAGGATCTCACATGAAATTTAAAAAAATATATTTCTGTATTTAAAGGGAATTTGGACGCATGTGTAGTGAAGTTAACATAGCTAAGGTCCTATCACTTGTCCAAGTGCTCTATTTTCTTACCAGGCTAATAAGGAAGTCTATGCATGATTGCATGCATGCTAGCCAAAGGAAAAACTTGGAGCAAAAAATGTTTAAAAGACAACAGTAATATATATTTGTTTTTCTAGTTCTGTAGGAGGTTTATATAAGTGGAGTTTACAGTGGCACGTTCCACTGTGATGAGTTGAGAATTTATAGCTTATGAAAGCTTCATTTTTTTCTCAATTAATTTCTGAAAATACTTTGCCAATTCATTAATCATAGCATTAAAGTAAAAAAATCTAAATTAATTTTATTTTATAACATGACTAAGAGAATCTTAGGGATTCCCTAGTCAGTTCTCCGATTGTAAAGTTTTGTCACTTCCTTGTGAGACTGCTAGCAATGGTCCTAGATGCTAATAAGTGGTATTAAAGAAACTGAGACTTCTTGCTAACAGTGAAGTGAAACACAGTAAACAAAACTGTCTTCTCAGTGCTACAGGTACGTGCATTATTTGCTCCAGTAACTGCATGAACTTTGTCCAAGTCAAGAGTCTGAGTCTTGGTAGACTGAATGCCATCAGTCCTGTTCAGTATTCATTGCTAATAGCTCAAAATAATGTGGGGTGCATCTCCTAAAATTAATGCCCAATTGTGTTTACGTGTGTCTGCTTAGAAAGGAATTTCTAAAAATTAAACAAATGATCCCTCAAAGTATTACTGCCCTCCTGACCAAGTCTCCTYACTTTGAAATGTTGTCCTGGGATAGGTGGGAACATGAGAGATCTAGAACTGGCTCAGCAACTCCAAAGTGAAGAAGATGAACGGCAGAGATCAGAAGAAGAGAAGCGAGAGAGAGAAGAATTTAAAAAGCTGCAGGTACACTCTTGTTTCTGAATGGTAAACTTAAAACCAGTTGGGCCTTCAGAAGCTGAGTGTCTTGGAATTGTAATGTCCTGGAATGGCCTTACCAGGTCAGACTGCAAGCCACACAGTCTGTGTTGAGGTAATGGTGCAGGGATGGGTTGGAAGCAAATTCAGTCTCTTGGCAGTGCTGATCCTGGCAGAGTGCTGGACATGACAGCCTTGAGCTACTTGGCTTTACAGCTTTGAATGGTGCTGGCTCAGAATGGGGCTGGCTGCTCCCTGTGCTCGCTGTTCTGCTCTCCCAGCACCTGCTGCCTGTGCTCCTGCCAGCTCTTGTGCTCTGCCTTGCAGTGCAGCCTGGAGCATATTCCTTGCCAGAGTCTCTGAGCCAAAGGCTCTGAGCATCCTGGGTGTCCTTTACTGGAATACCATCACCTGCTCCAGGTCCTGCTTCCCTCTGTCTCCCATCTCACAGCCCTGGCAACTTACTTCCCACTCACACTACTTCCTTGCCAGACTGCCTCTGTGCCGATGGCTCTGCCGAGAGAGAGCAGAGGGATGTGTCTGCTCTTTCAGGTATGGCGTTCCTAGTCCCATATTCATGTTCAGGATTGAAGCTTGGTCTTCAGCTCTAAAATAATTGTAATTCTGAAGTTTTTACGTCTCACATTTTTTCAAAGTTACTGATAGTGATTTTGAGAAACTGTATGGACAAAAGATGAATTTTAAAAATGTGATTTAAATCATGTACATTCCGTCCCTAACAGAGACAGTATGGCTTGGATAATTCTGGTGGCTTCAAGCAGCAATTTCTAAAGAATATGGAAAGAGAAGTTGATAGAGGAAGGATGCAGCCCTTTGAATATCATAAGAGAAAAGCTGACATGATGGAAAGTTTGGCTTCTGGTATAGATGATGGGAGAACCCAGACATCAGGTAAAGATGCTGAAATTATACAACTAAAACTGTACTTTCTAGACCTTAGATTGTAGTGACCAAACCACTCTTTAACAAAACATATAATTCATTGTTTAATATTGGCTGTGTCCTAGTTCTAAGCATAGTTTTCTAGATCAATCCAAATTGTTATAGTCCTAAATCATCTCTTGGTGTATTTTTAATCTGTGTTCTAACTTGCAGGCTGGTTTTCTTCTTTTTTTTTTTTTTTTCCTGTGGAACTTGGAATCAAGTTGTGTGGAGAAGGGCACAAATAGATGTTTTATATGTATATGAAGATGCATATGTCTTATCACAAGCTCGTTGCCCTTGACTCTGTGCTTGATTACTGTTTAGTACTCATTGGTAGCTGTTCAAATTTGCAGCAGCTTTTTGTCTTGTGTTTCTGTTAATTGTTATGTTGTGTAAGCTGGTTGCAGGTAAGCACAGTGTTCACCTGATTACAAAGCCCAAGAGAGGACTGGGAGGAGTAGACATCTACTTGTTACACTTTCTCTTAAATGTTTTATAGTTGGTGCAGAAACAGGGCAAATGGGTCTCTGTGTCCCTTTCAAAGGGCTCCCTTGTCTTTCTAAGACCACAATTCAATGGTCTTTGAGCCTGTTGCTGATGGTTCTGGCTTACAAAATATCCACTTGGTTCTTGACAGGTAAAATAAAATTTCTTCTTTGAAATGGATTACATGGAAATAAAACATTTAAAGTTTTTGTTCTTGGTAATGATTTAGATTTCAGAGAGATTCTTAGAAAATTTTTGGAGACTATGGAATAATTCTCTTCACAACAGCATGGCTCTGGAAGGGCTTTGAGGATTTACATATATGAATTGGAGAGAGCATTCCCAAGTATATTTTTTCACATACAAAGGAGAACTTGGAATATCCTGTAAGAGTATTATTTCAAAATATTTACAGTGATTCTCAAGTTCTGTGGCGTTTCTGCCATTCTTTTTTTTTGGTTGTTTTGTTTCTTTTTTCCCCCCCTCTTAGTTTCTCCAGGAAAAAATAAGTTGGGGGCAATAGAAGGTTGATATAGTATGCATAAGTATTGCCATGTTTTTAAGATGATGTTGTATTGGAGGTGGCAGGGGCATAGGAATACTTTATTGGTGACATACTTTTTCAATGTCATTGTAATAGCTCCTTTGACTGTCACAGTTCATAATTTAGTCCAAGCTGTTTAATTTAAAATAATCATTGTGTAGCAACAGTGAAAAAATAGATCTAGTTTTGAAAGCTTCATAGTACATAAATTCATTTAAGTAAAGACCACTGAAATTAAATAGGGGCAATTTCCACTGCTTTTGTGATCTGGGCTCTAAATGTAATGAAATTTTAAAATAAATTGTATTAATCTGTATCTGTTCCAAGTTGAGGAAGGAATCTTCTGGTAAATTTAGTAGCAGATTTTACAGATAAAATTCATATTTTGTCTTCTTTAGGAGTCATTGAAGCATTGTGCAAGTACTATCAGAGTGAGAACAAGGATGTGAGGCGTGTGTGGCTTTCGGCAGGAGTAGATCACTTCCACTCATCTTTGGGTGACAGAGGCTGGGGTTGTGGTTACAGGAATTTCCAAATGCTCCTTTCCTCACTGTTGCAAAACAGCTTCTACAATGACTGCCTGAGAGGTATTAAACAAAATGCTGCTTGTTCCACGTACCTTGGATGACAACCTGCTGACTGATGTTTTGCCTTTTCATTCACAYAGCAAATCTTACAAGGTCAATGGTACCTATTAAATGGTGGTTATACCACTGGAACTTACTGTGGAAGAGTCAGAGGTGAATRCTGGCAAGAAATTATGTGGTTGAAGTTTTACCTTTAGTTTTTTTGGTGCATCTTTGTAATATCAACTGCCTGCTATAATAGAAGCTGAATAGTTTTAATTAATAGACTATTTCAGTCACTGTAACAACAATTCAAAAGCTTTTCTGTTCCAGATACTACACTAATTCCTAGTATCCCAAAGATTCAGTCCATGATTGAAGATGCCTGGAGAGAAGGTTTTGATCCTCATGGGGCATCTCACTTCAACAACAGATTACATGGTTCCAAAGCATGGATAGGAGCATGTGAAATTTATTCACTGTTAACCAGTCTCAGGATAAAGTAAATATTGCTTTTTGTTGTGGTTGCTATTATTAACTGCTGATTTAAGTCTTGTAACTTTAAAGGTTAGAATTCCCACCTTAGTGACTAAATTTTACCATATATAAACAAATCTGATTTAATGCAGGATGAAGCTGTATAACTACTTACAGGTACATGTAGCTACTTGTAGGAGGTACATAAACTGAGTAACTGCTTAGATCATTGAGACTTGATGCTGAATTATGCCACATATGCATAAATTAAAGCATTGATTAAAAACTTCATTTCTCTGAAAGTTTCTTCTCAAGAAGAATCTGAATTTCAGCTATTTTCTATGGCTTTTAATTGTATTCTATAGCATACATGTATAACATACAAAAAAATTTAACATTAATTTTTTGCAAGTTTCACAAGTTCTTGTTAGACTGAACAGAGTAGAGCACTTCTTTTTTATGTAATAAATTTTCCAGTTTGTGACAATATATGTTTCATTGTTTTGTAATTATGTGTCCCCTACTCCTGTATTAAAAATTAAGAAAAGTAGTAAGGACCACTGAGTGCAGGAGGCAGGGACCCAGAGGTGAAAAGAAGCAACCTGCTTGAAATTTCGTTGTTTTCATTCTCAATGTTTTGCAGGTGCCAAATCATTGACTTTCACAAACCCACTGGCCCTATGGGTACACACCCTCGCTTGTTTGAGTGGATTTTGCATTACTATTCTGCAGATAATGAAGGTGGTGCAAAGGTGGTGTGTACTTCCAAACCACCTATCTACTTGCAACATCAAGGTCAGTGTCACAATGTGCTGGTTTCTTGCTATTCTCTATCTCTTTATATGTACTGCAGTTCAGAGCAGCATTTTTTAGCCCTTCTTTTTTGAACTGAAGGCTTGGTTTTATTTCCTGTAATTTTCCTATTTCGTTAAGAACAACATTAAAGTTTGTATTTTTATTGGATGGAAGAGCTGAATGTGATTGGGATCTCAACTTTTTGACATGTACTCTTATAATTGTCCTCTTAAATTTTGAGTAATGCCTTCCTTGATCTGAAAATCAGTCATAAGTTACAAGGTAGTAAATRGGATTTATGCATTTCTAAACTACTGAAACTCTTGTTTTGATAATAGGTCACAGTCGTACTGTTGTTGGAATAGAGGAGAAGAAGAACAAAAGCTTATGTTTGCTACTGTTTGACCCAGGATGTTCTTCCCAACAAATGCAGAAACTGCTGAAACAAAACAGTGATGGAACTGGTCTCAGACTACTTCGGAAATTTGTGGGTAACCTGAAAGAAAAGCAATATCAGATAGTGGCTGTAGATGGGGTGCTCTCTTTGGAAGAAAAAGCTGTAAGTATCTCAGAAAACAGTTTCTGTTTGTGAAAATTTAAGACCATCTGCATCTCTTCTTTGAATGCTTATGCATATATGGTTGCATAGTGAATTTTTTGCATCTTTTCACTTTCCTTGATCTTATTCTCTCCTGCTTTCTGCTTACATAATCCCAGGATATCAAAGCCAATAACATTTTGCATATAAATGAATGCCACCTTGATGCAACTGACAACTTTCTAGGTCTTGTATGAAGCTTTCAGCTGTTTGTAGATGTAAATTGGCCTTTTTTTAATTTTCCATTTTCTTACAATGTTTTCTCCTAAATAACTGACTGTGAGTATGTAAGTTACTTACGAAGACTCACAGTGCCAAATTATGTTCAGAGGTTTGAGCTGTTGAAATTATTATGAATCCTATCTGTGTGTTTGACTTTGGGGCATTTTACCTTTTTTAAGACCTTAGAAGTTTTCAGCAGATTGTCAAATGTGGTTTTTGTTTCTTAAGCTTTTTCTTTCCTACACTAACAAATTGATTCTGAGGTGTTCCCATTCTGTGGTGTCGTATCAGCTCTGTTCAGCATGTTCAAGCTTCAGGACACACTTTTATTTAAACAATGAAATAACTGGCAAGTGAATCACTTGCTCAGCTATATTTAATGTGTATGTTGAAATGAGGTGTTAAGTGTTTTCTGGCCCTGAACTGTCAGAAATATCAGTGAAAAATGACCATCCTTTCCTCATGCTGGAAAAAAGCCTTAAAATTTAGGACACAGTGTAAAAAAGGTGTTTTGGATTTGGTGAGGGTGGTGGTGTTCATTTGGTTTTGGTTTGCCACTTTTTTCTTCTTCTCAAAAATTTGATTTATATTAAAAAATACCAATTGTTTAGAGTGTTGTCTTGGAAGCTCCCATTTAAGTAAGATGGAATGTAACCCCTAACACTCATTAAGATTACTAAACTGCTAATTTGGAAGAAGCTCTTTAAAGTGCTGGCTTTGTTCATTAAAGTATTTTCTTTTCCTCTCTCCCCACCTATTTTTAGGCTTGCTGCCGTGCTTCTCAGGTCTTAACATCAGAGAAGATTCCGTAAAGGATACCTTTGTAACCTGCTTCTGGAACTTGCTGGGTGCCAAGCGTTAAACTTCTGGACTGTGACCTTAACCTAACAATTTTTAGACTTAAACTGTGTCTCCATAAATGCTTGGGAGCTCTGGGAAAGCACAACACTGGAGTAAACTTGTAGTTTTTGTGTTCAGTCAAAACTCTGGCATCCTGATACAAATGTGACTGTAAAGTATACTGGTCCTTGTCTCACTAGAAAATGTGTTATTTTCTTAGTTGCTTAGAATTAGCAACCCCTGTCTTGTAGCAAATTATGCACTGTTGGTAATCAGCAGTGGATAAAGATATAAAGATACTATGGAGCTACTTCATTGGAGTTCCTGTCATGGTTTACCTCTGTAAATGTATTTCTGCTGCCACTGTGACCAGTCCTTTATTTCTTTACAGTTCAGTCTGTTGCACCAGGGATTAATTTACCAGTAAACTTCTTTTCAATTAACTGGCTTCTCTAGATGWATCACTTGAATACATGCGCTTAGGAGGTGGATCAGTGTTGGCATTGGCTAAGAGGTCTAACAAAGCAGTGTCCAAAACAGAGTGTGTGTGATTTATGTGCTGTGCAAGACAATTCTTTGGGGTAGAGGAATAAAATATTCCTTTTGTACCATGAATGAATAAAATAAATATATTTTTTAAAGTGTTTATTCTATCTTCACTTCATCCCTTTTTTTTTTAAATTTCTATTTTTTCTGTGTTTTATAATGTATGTCCCAAAAGGACACTGCCTTTTGACTAGTGCCTCTGTTGTGCAGGGTTAATGCCATTTAAGAGACTGGAGCTGTCTGCTGAAACAAGTGTCTTGGGTGTTTGAGGCACTTTACCTAGGATGTGCTGCTCTGGTTGAATGAGAGCCCTGCCCCTCCAGGAGGGGAGCTGAGGGCTGGGAGGGATGATGGAGTGTGTTGCAGCGGTAGCACAGGCTATTTTTGCTTTACCAGCTGTATCATGCATCCACCTATTGTAATTGGAATTTAGATACATCCCTTTCATTTAGACTGCCTTCTATGCTGACACCTAAATACAGGTGTAAGAGCCTTAACTGCTTTCTCTCATGTTTCATCTGCTCTAGCAATAAGAATTTGTCGTTTTTGGAAGCAGTGAAACGTGAACATGTACAGATACTACAATCCATAAATCATTGATTTTTCTGAAATATGTGTAAAATTTTAAAAAAGTTATGAAAATGCACTAATTCAGTAGGTATGTAGAAGTGGCTTTAAGCTGTGAAAGGTTTAAATACTTAGCACACTAGAGGGGCTCAGACTAGGGAAGAGAGTTCCTGGGAATTGAGGGACTATCAGCTCCCATGTTAACCCTGGTCTGTGATGCAGGTGTCAAACAAATGGAAGGACAGAAAGAAAAGGAGAGATCCAATAATGCAATCATAATTTGGATGCAAAATCCAAGGCTTTGCAGCATGATTGAGATTATACCCATGGCATTTTGATGTGGTAGGCACCATCCTCTGAATTTTAACAGAGCTCTGGCACCAACTATTCAAAACACTCAGCCTGTTCAAAACTAAATTCACTCTGGTCAAGGTGCAGTGTTGCAACTAGCTATTGCCTCCATGCATTACAGTGCATGCTTTGGACTGAGGCAGGTAAAAACAATATCCAAGAAAGGCTGTCAGCACCAGGATTTTAAATTACTGTAATTCTGTCAAAGTTTATAAATGGGGTTTTATTCAGTTAATATGAATTGGTTTTCAATTTAATCCAAAGTAGATAAGCAAATTCAAATATCCCAGCTAAAAAACCCATCTCTCTTTAGCAAACTAACACACACACAGAGCCAAGCTTATTCTCAGTCAAATTCCCTTTTTATTTCACAGATGTTAATTGCTAACAAAGCTAAACAAATCTGCAGTTCAGACTGAGTCGCTACAACTTCTTCCAAGGACCTGGAGGAGCAGATTTTATGCAATTTCTTTTGTCACTTCAACCTTTTTTACTTCCTCTGCTTTGAAATATAACAGCAAAAACACATTTTCACATTTTAACTTGTTTTACATAATTTTAACATTTTTTAAGCTATACATTCTTTGCATGAAAACCAATAAATATGTTAGTGTGAAAACAGACTAGAAAATTTMATTATTCTAGAGATATAATTCATGAGAAACTTTCTTTCATATGTAAATGACTTATCAGTGATCCCTTGGAAAATTTTCTGCCTATCACATTTGCACAGTCTACACAGGATTCTTGGATTTGGTCCAAATTTAGAGAGYTCCAATTCACTCCTTTTATGAAAAAACAGCAGTTTTGAACATACATAGCTAGAGATGGAAAGCAGCCTTAGGAATTAAACGGGGTTTTATGCAGCTGAGTTGAGACATACCAGAAATAATAAGTTCAGTGCTGAAGAGCATTTTAAAGCATCCTAGCAATTACCCAGGAAGTTGGATGTAGTAACCATGAAGCTTTCAACCCAACTGTCTCTTTGGAAAATACAAGATTTAATATCACATTAGCTCACAATTTTTTAATGTATCTGGTAACTCTGTTGGAGCACAGATCCTGCTTATTGCTTTGAAACATAAAATATTGAGACCTAGATGCTTATCTAGAGTTCTTAGTAGCCAAAATTAAAAAGATCAAAGGGACAACAGTAGGAACAAAGGCACATGGTTAATTTATAAAAGTATTTACAGGGTACTTGAACACATTTCTATCTACTAGAAATTCATTTACCTAGAATGAAAAAAAAAAAAAAAAGGTTCAAGGAGGTCATCCTAAACAGATGTTCTCGAGCGGTATGAGCAGAGAATCTTATATCCATTAAATTAATTCCATAATTAAACTTCTTGACTATGGAATTTTCAAACATTAAAATTCATAATTTTATTATTCCTCTAAGCAATGTGATACTTTAGTGCAACCCTCTTCAAAGATTGAAGCTGGCACAGTTAAGGCAGTCTACTAACAGTGTTTAAAATTCAGCACACAGTGTTTAATCATTGAGGTGCCTGCTCTGTTTGGAAAGCTGTCTTTTGACACCATCATCCTTCTAGCGCTGCAGTTTCAAACACAGCATGTTTAAACACTGCAGATCTTGCAGTTTGGGCTTTTTGGAGGTGGTAAGGGAGGAGTCCAACAGCTGTTAGCTGCAGAAACAACTCTGAAGGATGGGCAACATACCCAAGTTGATGTGTAGCTTTACTGCATTCTGTGCTAACCTTCACAGGCTGCCAACACAATGCTTCTAAAACTACACCAGTTACATTCAAACCTGTAGAGCACTCTGTAAACCCTGCTGCTGTAATGTGCACTCCACTCATAGTGTTTCAATACAGTCTGTTGCCAAAAGCAAACTCATTTTCCTAAGGTGGGTTTTGATTTTTCATAGAAGTTCATTGAGGCACACATTCAGAAACCCCCAAACCGTCTCTGAATAAACCAACCAAACTTCAAGAGGCTTCACATTCTGATTTTTTTCCCCCTACWGACCTGAACTGACCATTTTGAAAATATCATTCATTACTATAGCAAAAAAATTAATTCTAATTGTATGGAAATGGTTTCCACTAGACTTTAATAAGGCTATACAACAAAGGTGACTAGTGCTGCCTATCTACAGCTGATAAATTGGGGCACCAGAACTGACTTGAACTATTAAAAAAATTCCACAGGAGGAACAAAAAATAAATAACTGCATAGTATGTGATCCTTTTTATTCACCAAAGCTGCCCATGTTTATCCCAGGTGGAAGACAGCAGAAAAGCTGCTCAGCATTCAGATGCAGGTGTGTTTAGTGCTTGCTGTAACATCTTTCCATCTTGCATGTTGCCACATCTCTTCAAATGACAATTACAGAAGTAGGGAGAAAAAAAATTAGAGAAAATAGAAAAGCATTTTCAGACAGATCAATATTTCTCAAATTTTTCATTTCAAATGTTAAAGTAAGTTTATTTATAGTGAAAGTCATCAGAAGACCATTCTCCTGGATTTAAAATGTTGTTTTTTTTCTTTGGAAAAAAATTAAGAAAAAAGAAAAACAATACACATTACTAAAACCACAGATGCTGTGGCTTTCCTGCCTGCCCCTCTCTCCTTATATATGTCCATACTGGTGACAGAATCAGTTCAAATAAGTCTAATCACTATCTAAATTAACAGGGTTGTAGTCAGGGTCATCCTCTTCATCCTCCAACTCTAAATCATCCATTTCTTGGAATAAAGATTCATCAACCTCCACATTGTTTCCAGCTGTAAGGAATAGAAAGATACTTTAATTTCATGTAACAAGGAAAACATTAACAACAACAACAAAACATACAAGATTTTTTGTATTAGTTCTTCTATGGAGGTAGTTGCTAACTTACTTGGCTTTTATACATCAAATAAGTATGAAAAAGTAAATGCCACATTTTCTCTTTTTCCAGCTGAAGTTTTTTTAATTTGTATCAAAACCAGTCAAAAGAAATGTCACACAGAACTTCAGAATTCATTGCGAGCATGAAATTAACAGTTACATTTGCCAGAAGCAGAGATTCTTTCTCCCCAGGACAGCCAAAGCAGGAGCTCAGGACCTCACAGCTGGAATAATTACTACCATCCTAGTGAGATAAATGCACAGGGTTCATAAAAAATTCCTTACACCCCATATACTGACATGCATGCATTTGCTTTCRGATTTAAATTTTAGAAGCAAGATGAAGCTTTGGCTACTTTCACATTTTCTTCTGAAAGAGGTGCTGCTGACCTAAAGATAAAACTCTAAGACTGCTGTTTTATTTTTATGTATCAACAGTGACATCTTCTGGTCACCAAACTAAGTTTCTATTATTTCACTGGGCTTGAAGGCACCTATACAAGATAATGCCATTATCCTCTGAAACTTAGTAGTACATGCTACTGTAATATTAAAACAGACTTGGTAACCTGTTGCATCTATGACAGAACGCAAGCAGCAATAAGAATGGGAGTTTTAATCACCAGTAGCAACAGGATTACAAATGAATACATTAATCCCAAATCATCTGGGCACAGAGCCCAGGTAGAGGTCTGTTCCTCCCTTGAGGAAGCCAAATGTGCCATCAACAAACTATCTTCAATTTAGGCATTTTGTAGGAAGACAAGATTAAATTATTCCCTGTTAAAGAAACTAAACTTCCCCATAACTACCATTTCAAGTTTATACTCACTGACTTCATAAACTTTTTTTAATTACTACTTGCAGAGAAGAATCTTGACCCTCTTCTGCCTGTGTTTTGTGACAGATACCAGAAGATAGTGCAGCTGTATTAAAGAATTCTCTTACCTCAAAACTCAGGTATTTTAAATTAGGATACCAAAAAATGGTACAACAAACAGTTAYGTTACTGTGAGTATATATGCTTTTATGTGCTTTATCTCCAACTGGTTTTCCAAGTTTAACATTTTTCTGGCACAGGCTTACAGAATTTTCATGTGGCACCAGGTCAGTATTTTAGGTAAGGTAAGAGGCCCATCTGCAGAAACCATGAAAAAGAACGGGGGTGCATAGAAGCCAGTAACATTTCTTTTGACCTGCAAGATGTTTACTATTGGTGTTGAGGTTCAGAGACAGAAGTTCAAGACCTATGCTTGAAGCCAGGGAAGGCTGGCTATTAGAAAAAAAAAAAATCAGGGCTGAGTTGGGGTTTTTTTATTTTGTTTTTGCTTTGTTTTTTTTATTTTTTGTTTTTTTGTTTCGCTGCGGGTCCAACCATTTAAATAGAAGCAATTTAAGTAAAATGACTTCAAGCACAAAGCTACAAATAAATACACTTTATCATCTTGAAAAGGTTTTGGTTTTGGGAAAAGTTAAAATTCTGTTCACTCTGCAAAGCAGTACTTTTCAGAAAGTTCTTCCAATGTAAAAGGGATTCTAAAAAAAGATGTTAAGTCAGAAATATATCACAGATTTTGCTTAGAAATTTTGACCTTTTTAAGCCACTGACTTTCAGTAGTGGAATCAAATAGGAATTTACCTTCCTCCAAGAACTGGATGTCAGAGGTGTCAAGGTTGTGATCCATTTCAAACAGCTGTTTACCTAGAAATAAAATAAAAACTAATATATAAGCAAGTACAGTTCTGAAGCAACTCTCAACCCAAGGCAACAATTAGTCAGCACGTGTATTTTAGTCTTTTCAAATCAACCAATTCTAGCAGTCTTTTGTGTTTTTAACTGCTCATTTCTGTAAGCTCCCCATTCTGTTTTGTTTTTTTTAATTCATCCAGGATTCATCTACGCCAACAAGTGAAATGGGTCACTGTAATGTTATTAAGAGTTTAATAATGGGAGACAGCAAAAATTTACACTCCACAGCCTGTGGGTAGTCCTTACTCCTTTAGTCTTCATCTTGCATTCCACAACAAATCCTCTGTTGGAACTGGGAAGGACATCAGCTGACTCCTCCACCTTTTTTTATAAATTCTCCCATTCAAAAAGCAACTTGGATCTACACAAATCACCAGCTCCTACACACACACACAGCTGGGAAAGCAACACCACAGAAGAGTGAAGTTTTTCTGACTGGGAGGGACAGGAGGAAAAGCTCAAGACTCTTTCTACATAAATCATCTGTCTTACATCTACATTGSTCATGCAAGCTTCCACAAGCAAGACTGCTTGGTGTCCATGGTAATACTGGAATCACACTAATGACATCCAAGAATAAGCTTGGTTTTGGTTTTCTAAAGGGAAGCTTTCACAAACTACATTTATATAGAGAAAAACAGACACCACATACTAACAATACTTTAAAGAACAGGAAAACTAGAAGCCTGATTTCTGTTATCTCATCTTTGCAGTTTTCCAAATGCATACCCTTCAGAGAGGAATCAAGCATGTCCCCTTTCCTGTACTGCTTTTTATGAAGCTTAATACCATTAAAATTTCCACCTCTGTCAAGTTTCATCAAAACTAGCCAGAAGTGAGGAGAAAACAGAACAGTGATACAGCATGACCACCAGTGATTATGTTTATTCAGGTAATCAGATCAAAAGAAGATCCAGCATCACAAGAGAACCAGTTCAAAGCTAAGCCAGGCAGACTATGGAGCAGGACACCAAGACCTATCATCTGTGTAAAAATTACTTTTAGRCTTGTCATTATAGGCTGGTAGCATTGCAGAAGTTTCACAACCAGTATTAAAACATACCGCTTAGCTTATTTTTGCCCGCTTGTTCTTCTTCTTTCATCTTTTTCCTTTTTATTTCTAGAAGCTCTGCATCAAACTTGGCTTTCCAATTAAGGAAATTCTCAATGGTAACAGGAGTGCCATGAAAACGTTGCTGGAAGAATAAAAAACAAGGCTGCAAACACAACTTGCAAAGCTACAGGTGAAGATTCTCTTAATTATTTAAATTACAACACTCAAGAAACACTGCTTGCTGTGAAGTATTCTGAGAAATTACTCCTAATCCTGGGAGTATATAAAGAACACATTCTTGTGGCTTTTGTCATGGGAGCCTCTCCTCAGAGAACTATACTGAGATGAAAACTCTCATGGAAGAACCCTGCATACTCCTTTTGGACCTAGAGTGCAACAGTTCACAACTCCCCACTAATACAGTTTATTTATAAGCAGGCAGCACTTCTTATCAACCCTTAAGTGCAATCTACACTGAATTATTGTCCATTAAAATACATTAATCCTTTTATATTGCTGAAACAACAAAAAAAAAGATTATTTTTCTCAGAAATTTCTTTGCCAATTTTCAGAAATACAGAACCTTCCAAGTCCCATCACCCTCCAGTTATTTCTCAGAAAGTGAGTGAAAACTCATTAGTTGGATTTATCACAGCACAATCCACAAATGGTGAAACTATTCTACAGGAGGGCAAAGCAGTCCTGAAGACTGGTCCCACTGCTTCCACCCTACCCACTCAGCCTACCAAGGAAGACAGCCTGCCTCAAACCACAGAGCCCATGTGCAGCATGACATATTCTAGTCTTTTTTGCTCCCCATTCCCTCTTGCTTCCCCTTCTTCCAGCAAAAAACTGTCTACAGCAAATGTGATTTCATTTGGGAAAAATCCCTTAGGAAGTAATGCTAGAAGGGACTGTGAACCTGTAGTTAAAACTCTAAAAATACTCCTTAAGAAAAAAGGGGAATAAAAGATCACTTAAGCTCATTAAACAGTCTTCTTATGTTTCAATTAAATAATCTTTAGAATAGCTGTTCCTTTCCCACAGCAACTGAGAACTGCTCTTGCATCAAACCAATGCATTTGAAAGAAGCTGGAAGTCTTTTTCAGTGAAGACATTATTTTACATACCTTCTCTTCTTCCTCTGCTTCTCTTTCTTTCTGTTTCTTCTCTTCTTCTCTTCGTGTTTTTATTTGATCCACTATTTCATTTAATTTCTCCTGTACTGCTGAGACTAGAGTGAAGATCATTACCATTCCTAAATTTTCTTCTGCCTACAACACAAAGAAGGCAACTTCAAACAGAAGAACCTGAATGCATAAATACATTTATAGAAAGCAGGATGTTGTGCAAATCCAGAGGGCACAGCTGACRCATTCTGCACCAGTCTCAAAAGCTTGCTGCAAAATTCAAATTCAACGGCCAGTTAATCCAGTCAGTTATCTCCAAATGGGGGTGCAACAAAACACAAAGACGAATGTCTGTGATTGGGTTATTAAACATTATACGAATCTTCTGAAAGGCTTTTTCATGAATAAACCAAAACCTACAGTAGAAACACAACTCTAAAATTTGAATATCATAAATCATAAGAGACAAGTCACTCAGAACCTTTCTTCTCCTGAAACAGTTTACTCCTTAATTCTATTACATGCTCCTTTGAAGTGAGACAGTTCATATTATGCCATATAACATATTACAGCAATTTTAAGGCAGTGAGGACTTGTCAGAAATTCCTGAAACCAAAGAAGTGCTTCCTTTTTTCCTTCACAATGCACTCTCACTGATCCTAAAGRTTGATGAGATCCACTCCACCCCCAAACAATTATGTTATCAAAAAGAACCAAGAATCAATGTGGCATTTTTAATATTTCCAAATTAAACTGAGGTGGCTTATTTTCACAAATTATATATATACACAAACACACACACAGAGTTAAACAAATTCATCATAAGTTGGAAGTGGAAAAGAGGGGAAGCCCTAGTGCACTTCCATTTCATTATTCTACATTATTGCACACACTGAATTAGCCCTATATRTTACCTCAATGTTGTCATTCACCAAACTCAAACCACAAAGTAAGTCTCTATAGTATGGAACAGGTTTCAGATCAGTAGCAGACACCTCTGAAACAACTGATTTGAGAGAGAAATTCTAGCCAATGTGTGAAGTGGTATCAAGCTGTAGCAAGATATTCTTTCTTACCTGCTGCTCTAGCAGTTTTATTATGTCCATGACATCATTATCATCAAGATTCTCCTGTGAGACAATTTCATATAGTGGAGTTTCATCGGGATATTTTTCTCTATAGGTAAATTTAAGGGTAGTTTGGACAGCTACAAGATAAAGAAACATATAATCTTATGGTGATAACTTTGTATAACTTTAATGGTATGTTTTCCTACTGCATCAACAGCCTAAAGATTATAGAATATAAAATATTCTTGCCCCAAAGGAACAGTCTTCTTACACAGATGTTAAAACAATATGAACAGATTTAAACATAACCCAAGAGCTCAAAGAAATAAAGATGATAAAGTTTACACTTGCACCAACTATTTAAACCTACTCATGTCTGAAAGGTCTTTAAGAAGACTGAAAAACTTTCTGTGGTATGACAGGTACTAGAGCAGTAATCTCCCTCATATTTTACTTAAAGCCGGAAAACAGCCAGAGTCGTAATAACAGAACTAGAGAAAATGTCAGCATACTAACACTGCAGATTCTGTGTGCCTGGGTGAAGTATCAACCTCTGTGTTGGGTTCCAGGGCTCCACACTGTGGACAAACACACTATGTCCAGTAGAAGCTACTAAGCAGAGAACTGCCTAAGAAAAAATGCACTCAA
This sequence comes from Cardinalis cardinalis, assembly GCA_014549065.1. Lineage (NCBI taxonomy): Eukaryota > Metazoa > Chordata > Aves > Passeriformes > Cardinalidae > Cardinalis > Cardinalis cardinalis. The sequence continues at coordinate 1,737,854 of JACDOX010000153.1, read as the reverse complement.
TTTGAAGCTGCCCAGAGCCAGGCTAACATGGAAACAAGGCAAAAGAGAATCAAGTTCCTTTTACACATCCTCCCAGAACACCAGGGAGAAGCTTTCCCTTAGTTCCAGACTCACAGTTCTCAGCAGCACAGCAGTTTGCACAACAGAGACACCTGCTCTAAGGAGGGCTTACTCCTTTCAAACTAAGTAAGGCAGCACCAATTTATTCCTTCTGTTTTAGTATCCAGAATAGCAGCTTTCAAACTTGCTTGGAGTAAGGCTTGCTGACAATATTGCCCACGCAATTGCTGGTACTCAAAAAATACACAGGGACTTGGGACCCACAGCCTTCTGCTCCAGAACTGCTCCTTAAGGGCTGCACATTAACAGTACACAGACTCAACTCTCCCACGTAGCTGGCACACACACAGTTGCCAGAAAACAAATCCCCTCACAACATGACTGTAAGCCACTGGAAGGATGGTGACAACCCATGCTTTTTGAAGTTACACTACAAAGCCTTTGAGATTCAGCAGAAAGCAGTCCTATAGTGACAGCATAACATTTCTGCAAACTGAACAAGGATCACCCAAATCCTTGAACTATATTTGCTGTCGCAGGCCCCTACAAGGATCTAAGTGGAGGTATACACAGCTGTTGGTGATAGAATTAGATTTAAACATATACAGAAAATTCTGAGTAAGACATGGATCAACTTACTTTCATCATTTTCTCCAGCTTCAGACGTCACAGTGATTGTGAAAGTTGTTGGCTTTTCTGACAGTACTGTTCAAAGGAAAAAAGCAAGAGTCAGGGAGAGTTCTTAAATCAATTACTTCTTCACATCAAACTGAAGTTCTTAAAAGACTTATAAAGAAAGTAAGCTCTTGATAAAGTGTTTTTAACTAATTAAGATAATACTTTTCAATTAACAGCTATTTTCCATATGATGTGATGCCTGGAGTCTCTTTGAATGAGACCATACATCATCAAACAATATCAAAGGCTTTCATTTTTGGAAAACTTTCTCTTCTGGAGGTTTCACTGCTCCAAAAAGCACAAATCAAATCAAACAACTTCTGGTAATGCACTGACTGCATGCAGAAAGCTACCAAAGCTGATCTGCTTTATTGCACTAAATGTGCCTAATGAACATCCAGTGCACTCTTGACCATGGACTATTTTTACAGTATGTCTGCACCTATATTTAAAAGAGCTTAATGCAAGAAATGCTACTAACCAAGCAACCTACTAGAATGAAAGTGTGTGAATCAGGCAGCTAGAAGACAGAAAACACAACACAGCAAGAGCTGTGACCTGCATTTCTCCCAGGCTAAAAACCTCATTGTACAATTGTGGGCTGCAGACCACATACTCATGTAAGAGGTGCTCTCATCTCTGTTATAACCTGTGCCCAAATTAGTGTACATACTCTCAAAGGATCAACCGAGTTTTGCCTAATTGCTAATGTGCTACTACAATCTTTATTCCCCTCTCCTCTCTTGGGCGTAAAAGCATGAGTGAACAATAACTCTGAGTAAGCATCAGAGTAAAGGCTGTATGAAAGAATATAACTCCCATATCAGTATCAGATATCCAGCATCCCCAACTACCAGAGATCAATTTATATACCTTTACGTAAATCTTTAACATAAAACCGAAGACCTGAAAAGATTTTCAGATTGAAGCAATAGGCAATTGTACTGGGCAAATGTTTGTGTGGTGAAGTTACTGCCAAGTAAGATGCTGCGGAACTCTCGGCAGAGTAGACACTGTGTAGGAAGGAAACAGAAAATGCTCCGATTTTTCCACCCTTAACATTCTTTGGATACAGAACGCCAAAAATCATGTTGGATTACGCGGCATGGTGGATCCTCTTGATTGTTTGATGGTAAATTGAAAATCCTGAAAAACTGATGAACCAATGTATCCACTACATGAAAGTTTCAGCAGYATAACATGCTGCACCAGGGAATTAAAGCTTGCCTTTTTTTTCGTCTGCAACGGAGTAAGGCAGGTACTGGCAATATATTTWCGAAGGAAACAGCACCTTTAGGTACCCCAAAACATCCCACGCCTCASGACCGCAACAAGCTTGCTACCGGCTAGCAAAACCGCTCGGCACACAAACCAATTCCCAGGGCTGCATCTTTTGAAAGGCTTCTCCGAAGAGCATCCTTCCAGCGCAGGGGACCGGCTTGCCCACGCCGGGCTGGCTGCTGTGCCACGGCGCTGAACGCGGCAGGGGCAGCGCCCACGAACCGGGCCACAGGGGCCATCAAGCGCTTTGCTTTTCCCGGCCGGGGAAAGCGAACCAACACGCCGAGCACCCCCCGAGCCGCGCCGCGCCGCTCGGAACCCCCGCGGGACGCGCGGCAGCCCCGCCGCGGCCTCCCGCTCCTCCCCCCGCTCGCCGGCTGCCGGCGCGGCCCCGGCGCGGCCCCGCACCCGTGAACGAGTCCGGGTAGATGGACTCCAGCGCCTCCAGCTCGTTGCGCTGCTCCTCGCTGTAGTCGGTCATCGTGGCCCGCCGCCCACRGCCATGGGCCGCCCGCACCGCGACGCCGCCGCCACCCCCGCCCGCGCCTGCGTTGTCCCGGCCCCGTCCCGGCCCTTCCTAGCATGCCTCGCGCTCGCGGTAGGCGGGAATGCCGCCTCTGGGCTGGGCTGGGCTGCGCGGACGGACGGAGGGAGGCGGCGCGGCTGCAATGGCGGGAGGCTGCGCGTGGGGAGCTGGCCCGGCTGGTCCCCGGTGTCCTCAGAGCCGCGGTGCCCGCTGCTCGGTCAGCTCCAGCGCTCAGCTCCGGGCAGGACGGAGCGTACCTGGCGTGCGGGAGGGATCCTACTGGATCCCAGCCCGCGCTGCTTCCCCGCCCCTCCCGGCAGCGGCGGCCTTGGCAGAGCCGAGGTCCGCAGTCGCTGTGTTGCACAGACTAGTGATGGTACGGTTCACTCTTGGACGTTCTTGCCTTGGAAATTTACAGGGATCAGCAAACTGAAGGGACTTCAAACCCGGTGCTCTAGGTAGTGCGTAAGGGTACCGTGAAGGCAGCTGAATGCCATTTCTGCCAGTAACTGGAAGTTTATTAGATACAGCTGGTGATTTGCACCTTGAAGTTAAACAGCGCCTGCAAACTTCCCAGGAAACATTCCCGTGATTTCAGGAGTCCCATCACATCGGCGGCATTGCCATGATGTGTGTGCAGAACACGAGTCGCCGAGACTARCGATACTGGGAGCTGCCATGCTTTGGGGTTACCTGCCGGGATGGATTTAAGACTGGCGAGGGTTAAAGAAGAGCAGACCCTGGTGGGTACGTGGTACACAGAGTAGATGTGAGGTGCATCCCGTTCCTGGCCCCATAGCTCGCAATTTTCCCACAGATACATTTTATAAGCCCAGGGTTTCCAGAAAATTTACCATGGACATAAAGAGAATAATTTTCAATTGAGCAAACTGAAATTCTAAGTGGATTATTGGGTAAGATTACTCATTTCAGCACAGTTTGACTGTTTAACTGTACCAACTTAGAGAGTTGTCTGTAATCATGAATTAATTTAAAAGCTGTGCCTTCACTACTAATCCATGCCGTGTTTCAAACAGCTAAGGAATAAAGGGAAATACCCCAAAACTTAAAATATTACCGCTGTAGTACTATGGATTAATACATACTAACGAGATGATAGTATGTAAGTATATTGGCAGGCTGACTTCACAGTGACAGATAGTATTTCTATCAGTATTTTAAATTACATATTATTATGAAAAATGCCGGGCAAATAGTAATCAGGACAAAATCAGAAACCATGAAGGCTAATTTAAAAATTAGGGGAGCAAGATATAAAAAGAATTTTACAGCTTACTCTTCACTGCAAATACTGCAGTGAAGAGTAAAATACATACATCAATTTATAGCAGTACTGTAGAACAATAGAAGTGGAAAGAATTCACATGGACTAAAGACAGCAGGCTTTTGTCATTTGGATCCACACATCAGCATAGAGGTTTTCTATCAAAACCTTCAGATACACAAATGAGTTGCATGTGTTCCAGATTACAGTGTTCCATCTTAAATAACAAAACCTCCACAAATATTTTTAAAATTAAATCAGAAGTTGTGTTTACTGCCAGAGGTACTGTTTCCTAAGGTGTTCACATAAACAATGCAACCCCATTACCTTTAATTAGGTTTGCATGGCCAGATTTTGGTAGCAGGGGCACTACAGGGGTGCTTCTGTGAGAAGCTGCCAGAAGCTTCCCCATGTCCTACAGAGCTGATGCCAGCCAGCTCCAAGACAGCCCTGCCACTGACCAAGGCTGAGCAGCATCAGCAGTGGTGGCTGCACCTCTGGGATAACAGGTTTAAGAAATGAGGAAAAAGACCCTGAGCAACAGAAATTGCAGCCAGAGAGAGGAGTGAGCAGAACAGCTCTGCAGACACCAAGCTCAGTGAGGAAGGAGGGGAAGCARGTGCTACAGGCTCTGGAGCAGAGGCTCCCCTGCAGCCCCTGGTGCAGACCATGGGGAGGCAGCTGTGCCCCTGCAGCCCAGAGAGGAGCCTGGTGAAACAGATCCACCTGCAGCCCCTGGAGGAACCCACACCGGAGCAGGTGGGTGCCTGCAGGAAGCTCTGACCCCACCGGGGGCCTGTGCTGGAGCAGATTATTGGCAAGACCTGTAGGGAGAGGAGCCCCCAGTGCAACAGGTTTGCTGGCAGGATTTGTGACCCTGCAGGGAGCCCACACTGGAGCAATCAATGAAGAACTGCAGCTTCTGTAAAGGACCCACACTGGAGAAGTCGGTGGAAGATGGCCCTGGGAGGAAGTACCCCATGCTGGAGCAGGGGGAGAATGTGAGGAGCCCTCCCTCCAAGGAGGAAGGAGCAGCAGAGACAATATGTGATGAACTGACTGCAACCCCCATTCACTCACACCCCCTGCACACTGGAGGGGAGGAGGTAGAAAACTTGTGAGTGGAATTGAGCCCAGGAAGAAGGAAGGTGGTGGGGAAAGGTACTTAGGGATTTAGTTCTCATTATCCCACTCTGATTTCATTTGTAATAAAATAAACTAATTTCTCCAAGTGGAGTCTGTTTTCCCCTTGACAGTAATTGCTGAATGATCTCTCCTTGTCCTTATCTCAGCCCATGATCCTTTCTTTATATTCTCTTTCCCCTATCCAAATGAGGAGAATAGGGATAGAGCAGTTCTGACTCCTGCATTTTCTAATAAAATGTACTAAATAATTAGATTTTTCCACTTAAAGCCCTGGGGTCATTTATTAGTAGCAGATAGCATCCTATAGTGTAGCATATGGCTTTGGAGCCCACATATATATATGTACATGGCAAGGCAGGAAGCATTAAAAAAAACTATGGCATGCATTTCCCTCCCACTTAGAGTTAGAAACATCTGCACAGGAGGTTAGAGAGGAGATGAGTAATATCACATCATACCAAACTGACTTAACACAAAAACATCATGAAGCCTTCTTTCACAAAATTCAGTAGTTTTTAATCACAGTCATTTTCATGGGCCTAGTATATGTATAAATTACAAGTTTACAGAGGCAAAGCAAACCCTGCTGTACAGACTGAGATTTTTCCCATCCTCATTTACTATTTGTACAGTAGCCAAGCACAAAAACACCTTGGAGATTTTGAAGTATTTCCAAATAGGAATCTGACCTTGATATTGCTTTCAGCCAGAATACATTTCAGCTCAGTTTGCCATACGTCAAATGTTTGTTCATACAGCTGCTATGTGTTACACACCTCCACCATATGCATCAGTGGGGATTTTCTCTCCTTATCAGAATTTAAAATTCTCTCATTATTGTATCTAAACTCAGCCTTTGATAACAAAATTTCTCCATATGTTTCCTGCATGCTACTGTAGCCCCAGATTTAACTTGTAGTTTGCTCAGTGTAGATTACTTATATAATACAAAAAAAAAATAGCAGAAGAGGAGAAATAAGTAATTTCTGCTAGGTGTTACTAGGGAAAAGCTGGATAGCTGCCTTTGCTCCATACAGAATGGACCAATTCATAGGATCCAGTCAAAGATCCTTTTAATGGAAAGAAAAAGATTTAAAAGCATTCGTAAATAACTTCCTCAGCACATACTTATCCTTTCAGCACATCTATTAGAAAGCAGAGAGCTGAAGCTTGAAATAGCCCACCCTAATCTAGGCATAGATCACCACATCCCACAGGAGTCAAAATGCCATTAGTAAAGGCATCTGTAAGCAGGTGCTGAAGGGCTACATTAACAAGATTCACTTGCTCACATAATTTATACATCAATGTAATACTGTATTGGAAAGTTCCAGTGCAGCTCAGGTCTGATATAGAGCTAGACAGGTTCCTGCTTTTCTGCAAAGTATTGTGGGGTCTTGGATCTTCAGAGCTGTGTTATGATCCCAGGGTCTTCATCAATCCTCAGATACTTTCCACTTGCGCGCTCCTTGAGTGCCCAGTCGTGGAGGAGGCTGTAATCATAGTGCTCCTTATCCACTCGTTTCAGAAAGGCCAGTCCAGAAATGGCCTGCCACTCCCTGAGAGATGGGATACGAATTTCCTTTACATTCTCACTTCCTGGGACAAAGCCAAAGAACTTCCTTACATTCTGCATGGCATAGAGCCTGGAGTGCTGCTCTGTTGCCTCATCAAAGAGCTCTTGCTCATTGTGGACATAGCTGTTCCAGTATCTGAAGTGTAGAAAGCTGAGCGGGGAGAAACAGCTTGCCAGGCAGTAAGAAAGGAACACAGTGATGACTACCACAGCAATCAAAAGCCAGCCAGCCACCTTACCAAAAGAAAAAAAAGAAAATTACTGTTTGACCTGAAAATACTCACAGTGGTAACTTTTGAGCACCAGAAAATCCATAAGATTAACTTTACTTGCTTTTCYTAAATAATAGCTTTTGTAAGATATAAGCCTGGAAAGCATCTGTTACCACCAAACCCAGTCCATGCCTACTGGAGGCATCCATGTAGTAAAATTACTTGTTTCAGCTATTATTGTTATAAGATTGGTCATACAGGTCCTAGACTGTATTAGCTTATAGCCTGCTTAAAAACAGTTTTTGTTGTCACTTCAGAGAAGTTGCTTCTCCTATTTTCTACCCAGTATGCAAACTCTTAGAATTGAGTCTGATCTAAACCCTAAGATTTTACATGGGTTTATATGAAGCTCTCACAGCCTGGGCCTCTTAGTCACATTTTTTCTGCTTTAATGAAGAAACTTCATACCCTCCCTAGCTCTTGAACTTCCATTTGTTGTACTTGGTATTATTTTTCAGGATATTACATGAGGAAGATTATGTCCTCAGGCGGCAGGTAACAAATGGGACAAACAGATATAGTAATTKATAAAGTTCAGATCCGCTTAAAAGAAAAGAACATGCTTCAAAACACACAGAGATCTAGCACTCAAGGCAGAGGACACTGATCTTGTTTTATGCCTGCTGGATTAGCTTCAMCTCTTACCATCAAGTTCACAGGCAATTACTCACTTGTGACTGGTATCGGAGGAGGAGAATCACTTCATCTCTCACCCGGGCCAGCTCTGGAGGAACCAGCTGCCCGCAGGGAAAYGTAGCCAATATCCTGCTGCGCTCAGCAGCGCTGACATTAGGAGCAGCTCCATAGTAATGCACAGGGACGTACTCGCTCACAGCACAGATATAATAGGAGCCATTAATCAGGGTTACTGCAAGCCATGTGACTGGAGCAACTAGTGCCCTCCCCGTGATGCTGCACAGGACAAAGCAGAGCAGTTTGCATTTCAGCAGCCAGTTTGAGGAAGTCTCCCTCTCAAAATGAGAACTTTTGCCCATAACAAGCCTCCAAGTCTGGTTGTTCAGGGCATAGCCAACAATCAGAAGGATCAGTGCAGGCACTCCTAGGAAAGCCAGCCCATAGATAAGGTTCTGTCCAACATGACAGGGACAGCTGAATGTGAAAAAAGAGAAAAGTTGCTGCCCACCAATTGTCAATATTGCAATTATTGCATTAGCAATAACAACCTCTTTGCCTTTTAGAAAAGTTAACCACTTTGGAAGGAAAGTCATTTTAGATCCTGTTCTTTACCAGATTAGTTTGATATAAGTCAATACTAGCTTTTAGTTAAATTTAAGTAATGTCAATGAGCAGAGCAAAATAAACACCAACAGCTTGAAATGAATYCCACCAAACAACACCCAAAAAACCCCCTACTAGTCCTTCTCCTGCCACTAACTTTCAGTGGCTTGTTTGCCAGCTTTAAGTATGCTTGCAGACATTCACTGATGTGTTTTAATTGATTCAGTAATTTTTCTCAGCTGTTCTGGAAAATTGAGCTTTTAGGCTGTAGTGAGCTCTGCCAGCCCATTGCTAATTGTCTGAAATTAACAATAAATCCCCCCTACCTTTTGATGACATGCAGTGCTATCAAACTGATGGCTAACCTGTCAGGGTTAATTGCTAAGCTGTTTGCTAATCAAGACTAATTAGCAGAAACATGGCATGAAACTAGGAAAAAAAAAAAAAGGAGCCTTCCAGATGTTCTTCATAAAAGATCATCCAAAGAAATCCTTGGCAAATGGACTGATTAAAAAAAAAAGAGAGAATGCTTCCACTTTTAAATAAATTTGTAAAGTATTCCATAAGTTGCACAATGTTTGGAATCCCAATGCTGTTTGCATTTGATGTCAATTCTAGAGCAACTCATTGTTGAAACACTAGAGTCTGAGAAGTAGTTACCTGCTGGATCACGAGGATTTTAGTGTTTCACCTGTAGGTGGCAAGAAGCCGGCGTCTCTTTTCGTGACAGTGCTGAATGTTTCCTTTGGAAAGTTGGTTGGGGTTTTTTGTTTGTTTTGGTTTTGGGTTTTTTGGTGGGGAGGGTTGTTGTTTGGTGCTTTTTTGTTGTTTTTTTAAAATAATATATATATATAATCTGCTATTCATAAAATATCAAGCCTGCTGGTATTTATATAGTGTGCTTGTGATTACAGTTCTAAGATTTTCTCTAAGTATAGTCAGTCCTGTTCCATGGACAGAGATAAAAGTTTTTCAATTAAGTGTTTCCACAGCTGGTTTCTGGATATTGGGATAGATGACCTGGGCTCTGAGTATCCCTCACAAATCAAGCCTTAAGCAGGAGTCTGAAAAATTGAAAGCATTTCACTCTTGATGATTTTCTCTGGATCGCCCTTTTTTATGGTCACACTATCCAGTAGTTCTATGCTGTTCTGTCAACCTAGGCTGATCTGAATATGCAAATACTTGTGTTTAAAGACTGAAAAGTCTGACTGAAYAAAAGTTCTTACCAAGAAAAGAAAAAAAGTAAGATAGCCAGAATGTTTGTGGGGAAATTTGCCTTCCTATTACAGATGTTTATCTCTAGCATGCATGGACTTGGTTGTGTGGTATAATAGTATCTGCGCAGCCTCTTCTCTCCCCTTACAGAGAGGGTTGCTAATAATAAATTTGATCTCCAACAGCGGTTTTAGCACCCATGGTGTCTGCTTGGATGGCAGAGACACTCTCTCAGCTGTTGCACACAGGGATGACATGTTACACATGCCTTGCCTGTTCCCCAAGCAGGACCCTGTTCCTCCAGTGCACTGTTAGGGTGGACACCTGCTTGTCTCATCCCCAGTCACCATCTGGGAAGGAGATCCTTGCTGGTAACTGGCTCTCAAACAATGTGATTCTGTTGCACAAAATTAAAAGCAGTACAGAAACATGCTGAAACATCCAGCAGCACTTTATCACAGCTTTTCTGGAACTTGTTACATTCTTAGTTGTTTGGACACAGTAATAGCACAATGAAATCCCAGAGCTGTCTGAATATTGCCATTTTAAACCTTCATTTTCTTTCAGTTTCACAGGATTTTCAGTAACTTTTTTTTTGTACTAGTGCCATTATATTTGGGAAAAAAATCAGTGAAATAAATGTATCAGGCTATCATAAAATTATTTTATAAGAGTCTTCYGTTATGCCTCAGTTCATTTTAAAATCTCTGATTCCTTCTGAGATTTCTTTTGGAACCTGTGTCTTCTTTTGTTTATAAGGGAGGAAGGCTTTCCCAAGCATCACTTGTTTACTCAAGAAACACATTAGATGTGAAACTGAAGTGGTATCCAATGCTGAAATATTAATAGTCAGCCTAAGGCTGTTGAATGAGGCAATTTATACAATCAATACAACAACTTTGTACTTCTGCATTTTCATTCCTTGGCATTTGCTTTCATTGCCTGCTGTAAATGATCCTGCTGGGTCATCCTATTATGGAACAAATTACAGGGTTGGATCCAATTAAGAGCTTGGGTGGCACATCAAACCTTTAAGTACTTGCCTTTGCAGAGGAACCCAGGGTCCTGAGGTAGGCATTTAGGCTCTTTGTCCAATTCCAAGGAAGAATTAGGACTGGAAGCAATCCAAAATACCACTACCTGAGGTGACAGCTGGCTGGCCTGTGAGGCAAAAAGATGYTTATAGCTGACATTTCAGGCAAATAGGATCCATGAACAAACCTTAGTCACGGTTTTGCTTTTCATATTGCAGGGCTCTGTCAGCTTGAASTCACTGCCAGTAACTTCTCTTATGAGAAGGAGAGATTTTTATATTTTTTTTAAGGAGTGAGAATCATTTGTCATTTTTTTTAAAACATGATGTTTGGAAGACAGATTTCACCTTCCCATATGCAGCAAACAATTTTTATTCTCCTTTTTATTGAAATAAAGCAACCATGGCAGAATAGAGAGATTTCAGCTCCCTTCTCCACCCGATCTAGTAAGAACTCATTCACTCATCTCTTTCTTCCAAAAGCTCAGTTATTATTAGTGATGAGATGTGACTGTGCTGCAAAGCAGCTGTGTTCTCCAGCTTTCCTGCCATAGTTCTACCAGTTGCACTTCGTTTCACCACAGAGAAGATTTTGATATTTATTGGATCAAAAAAAAAAGACCAGGATTTTGTTATCTAATGACCAGGCAAAGTTAAGGAGGAAGAGGGAAGTGATCTTCTATTTTCCACCTGAAGTTTGGAGGAGGAGACTGAATCCTGGTCTCTCTGGTCCTGCACATGTGTTTTCACCACTGAGTCAGCAGTCAAAAGGCCGGTGTTCTGTGGCTCCTCTAGTTGCATTTTGAGCTCTATTTTGCATGGATGTCAAGCCCACCTGTGCATGTTAGAAAGCATGGTATGAAAGCACCTGCATGACTGATTTCCTGTGGGAGTAGAAGGGGACACTGGCCATGTCCTGTGAGCTGCCAGGTCACAATCTGGATGCAGGCTGACAAGTCCTTTTCATGGTCTCTTTGGCCTTTGCAGAAGTTCCTGTCCCCATAACGAGGACAAGCACTGATGAAAAAAAATGATAAGTTGTATGTTAAGGGAAGGATAGAAATCTGTTAATGGTTTTTTAAAAGCTTACRTATTTCACTTCAGAATTCAGCTGTGCTTTATAGGCAAATTTATGAGATTTTAGGTTCCTGCAGAGAGCAGAAAGGAGGTGCTCAAATCTCAAAACACCCTCTTGAGAAACATAACCGAACCAAGGAAGTTTCAGCAGGTCAAATTGAGAATGATTCCYAAGCAGGGCACTACAACAAAGTGACAGCAATGGCGTTGCTTTAGTTGGGAACATGGTGAGAACAGCAGCCACACTGGACTTCTCATGAAAGCACTCATGTGTGATATAAGAAACCTGTGTTCAAGTACTTTTTTTCACATAGCTTCAAATCCTCGACATCTACCTTCTTGTGATTCTATTTTCTGTCAGAGAAAATTTAATGCAAGGTCTATCCACCTGAAAAATGGAGACTAAACGAAAGCTTGACCCTGTATTTTACTATTTTACTAATTTGGACATTTGCCTTTTGTGGCTATTGCATTCTTGTTTTGGCTCAAAGAATTTTTTCACTTTTTTTTTTTTTAGGCTTTCTAATTAGGCAATATCTAATTTATTATTTGCTTCTATGTTGCACTTTCATGTACTTAGCTCTGCAGGTATCAGTTTTCCCATAATAGGCAGTCCATTGCAAGAGACAGAGTGCTGGTGCATGCTTTTATGTGTGCTTTTGAGCTTCAGGATRTATTTTGTATTTGGTTTTTGGTTTTTAGTTTGATGGGAATTGAGAGAACTGTTGTAGTCTAATGCTCAAGCCCTGTGAAGACTCAAATTGGGGTGAAGGCTAAATTTCTCATCTGAAAAACAGGACAGAAAGGGAGGTGGAGGGTGATWCTCACTTTCTCACTATTCCAATTGCCTTGGATTACTTCTAAGAAGCATAGCATATGTTCAGGATTAAAACAGGTGCCAGGTGTGTGCCTACCTCTACTCTTTTCACAGGGCTGCAAGACAGTCCACCAAGGACTTCTTTCCCTCACTGGAGCCATTGAATCCCCAGTTTATTTGGACGCACCATTTCAGCTTTGTTTTCTCAATAATCTGCACACCTTTTGAAATGCAGGACATTCTACTCAATACACAGCAATATATGTGTGAATTTACTTGTGTGCGCGTGGGCAYGTCTGTATTTTTCAAAGGACGTTGATGTGTCCTTGCCATTGCACRGTCTGGTGCACAAGGCTGCTCATGATTATGGTATTAATAATGCAGGCTGAAGTAATTAATCCATATATATTCTGAACCACATAAATAGAATTGTGCTCATTTGTGAGTAGTCTTAAGTGCTTTGTCGTGGGTTCTCTAAAGTTGAATTATGCTAATTATAATCTTTTACAGGTTGGGGTTTTTTTAAAATGTAATGCAGTACACTTTCTTGTGGAATAYGGGATTACTCTCTCAATGTGGGGCATATTTGATGCTTGTCACCACTTGGGGACAATCAGAGAAACAAACTCATCTCAGACTCAGTTTAGAAATGCAAGTAACTATCTAGAGAATTGTAATGCCTTGGTTTTAAAATTTATTAAAATTTAGATACGAGAAGTACCTACAATTGTTTCACTTATAAAATGGAATAAGGTTTTACAGGGTCAGAAAAGCACCTGAAAAAAAATGGAAGAGGCAATTACATTGTAAAACTGTGAATACAAGTTCATTCTGTGTGAAATAAAAGCAGTTAGGATGACTGAGTTTTACACAGAAAAAAAMTGAAAATCCTTATTTTTCCTGGTTGAATTGTGTCATAACTTTAAACTACCATTTTTTAAAATAATCTTCCTTATCCCAAATTATTCACATCTGAATGYCTTCTGTGTATCTGTGGTAGTAAATAGATGTAATTTTATTCTAACGCTGGATTTATTAGTTAAGAGAAATTAAATAACATCTTGGCATTCAGAGGAGGCCATATRTTTTTACTTCCTTTCCTGAGAAGACTCAGTTGGAATGTATGTGCAGGCAAGTCCTATAAGGAATGACAACTACCTGATTAATTTCTAAATTCACCAGTGATCATCGTTGAAGTTCATTGCAAATCAAAACTACCATGTAGGCCAAACTTAGCGCAGGGGAAAGTAGATTACTAAGCCTGGATGTTCATTGCAAGGATATTAAGAAATAGRGTCTATAACAGGTTAAGAATGAGAGATTAATCATTCTCTAAACCCCTTAGGAACATGATTAGTGAAAGTACCTTTTGCACAAGCTGGCAGCTGTACAGGTACAGAATTTATTCCTCTGGGAAGCTGAGTTCTCTCAATCTGCCCTGGCAGCTTTACACAAACATGGTGGTAGCAGTGCCTTAAAAGCCACACTTCCCCAGCTTAGGCAGATATTAACTCACCAGACTAYAGCAGTAAGAGTTGGCAGACTACTATAGCTTCTTTAGATTGAAAACAATCAATTTTTATTTCCCTTTTACAGCAGTATCTTGCAAATGTGTTTTGATTCTTTAGAGCTGAAGTTTTTGTTAGCTCTCCAAACACCAAAGTCTGATAGAAACAACTAAATAAATTTACTGTCCTTAAAAATGTAAGACCTGTTCTGTTTGACCTCCCATGTGTGCTAGCTRTGTATTTGCTTACAAACCATTCCTATGGACAGAGTGATTATTTATGTTGTGGACAGTGGCAGATCTGTTGCCAGTCAAATTCCTCYCAAGGGGCTCAGTGCACTGAGACAATAGGAGGAGCATCAGCAGCATTACAGACTGCAGCAAACACATCTCATGCAAACAACAGAAGAGCAGAGAGGAGAAAAGAGAAAACGGATTGAGAGAAGACTGTGCTGCTTGAGGAAGAAAAGATATAAACTGACAATCAAATACATCAGGAGTTACACAAGCAGCATGTCTCGGTCACCAGGAAGAAAGCAGGAGAACCACAAAATAGTAAGCCATTTTTGTAATGKGTTATTAAAATAGTGCATGGAGCAAGAGTAACTTATTATTCTATTGATATATTTTATACACTCCTATTTCTGAACAATCTGAAAGTACTGAAAGGATAAGGGGTAAGATTGGTGGTACAAGAGCAGAGCTGCTGGTAGCATTTATGTCTACTATTCCTATTGCTGGGATTCTGTACAGGCTTGGGAAAGAGGGGCACAAACTTTCTGAGACTGCAATCTGTTCAGAAACAGAAGTCTAAGTCCTTCAAGTGTTTATGGTCTAAGATATAAATGCCAGGTAAGTTTACATAACTGTGGTTAGATAGCCATTTAATGAAACACAGAGAGAAGGAGATCACTGTTCTATGCTTGAATGGTTTGATTCCAAACAAACCTTTCTTCAGGAGTTTAGAGCCTTAGGGCTTTCTCTAAGGTGAATGGTGATTTTTGATAGGAACTGGGCAGTGGAAAAATTCCTGAAGACTTTGAGACAATGTTGTATCAATTTCTGAAAAGAGGACAGAAGTCTCCACTGAAAAACTAATAGAAGAGTGTAATAAAATTACAGTTAATATACCTAAGTTTACAGACAAAAAGTATTCCAATGGATTGCAAATGTGGCTGATAAATTTGATTACATTGATATATTATGCTTAAGTTTCTCTGAGGTAATTTTCTTTTTGCAACTTTTTGCTGAACAATAATAGCATAGCAATACGAGACCTGTATGACATCCATTTACTCCATTGAAAACTTGTTACTGAGAATTTGGCCAAGAGTAGAATATTATTTAAACAGGAGTTATTACTAAAATACGTTTGGAAAATGATTCTGCTTAAGATTTTGAACAGTGACTTGTTAAAACARCAGCACTGATTAAACTCCAAACTTCGGATGCAAAGGAAGCAGAACTTTCCAGCCAGCTGTTCTTACTTTGCTAGTGTGATTTTTCTGTTGTTTTTATTGGTATTCACTATTATTTTTCCACAGGCTAGRGACAAAAGGAGCACTGGTCTGACCACATGCCAGAGGGCTATAGCACTTTAATTAATTGCTGTCCAAGAAGTTTAGTAAGAGTCAACCTAATCTCTCACTTAAAGGACAGCTGCTACTCCTGCTAAAAACAGACAGTTCTGCAGTGCATGGATGTGATCTGACAGGGCAGGGAGAGAAGGAAACTCTCCTCCAAATTGTTGCATACCTGAAGACCACACAGCAATGCTTGTGGCAGGACCAGTGCAGAGACATACCTTTGGCATCTTCAGTCGCTCTCCATGTTCCATGGGGGCTGCAATCCTCACCATCCCTTTCATCTTGTTGTTATTCTTTACCCTTGTACTGAAGTATAGTATTTTTTCATTATTCTGAGCTAAATTTTTATCTACTTTTTACTTTTTTAGAGAAAGCAGCTAATGATTTGAACCAGATCAACCCTACCTTTGTGAAGTCTTGTGCTACTGCAAAAGGATTAATAGCTCATTGCCTCTTTTCCTGCTGCTGTTTGTCAAGTGCCATCCAAGAATAATAACAGCATTTGTCAATCCAGCTTACATACACTCAAGATGCAAGAATTATTGATAATAGTAACTCTGAGTATACCAAGAAATGGTACTTATGACAACCAAAATCTCTTACAAACTCAAGTGAGGATCAATATAGATTCTGTCATGCTTGAAATGTGGATTTCAGTGATTAGGCATCCATGGACAAAAATTTCTTTATTAATTTAGATGGTATTTTTCACTTGTTTTTAATTAGCAGCAGCTTAAAACATGGAAGAGTTGGATTTTAGCTCGCTTCATTTTTGATTTTTCTTATTTTCTGACAGAGCAGAGAACTTTTTGTACTCACATAYGGGGCTTTGGTAGCCCAGCTGTGCAAGGAGTATGAAAAAGATGAAGATGTCAATGCCTGTTTAGATAGAATGTAAGTACTGCTTTAAATGTTCAGTTTTATCCATAATGCTGTTTGTTTACATACCTTTCAGCTTTTAGTTTGTTATCTCACAAGTTCCAGCATTCTGTATATGGTTTTAGAGAASACAGGGAAAAGGTTCAATATTCTGTCAACAGAAACAACACTAATTTGTGAATTAAGATCAACAATTAGCTTTTTAATTCCATCAGGAAAAGTGTCAGGATTGTTTTTACAGCTTATACTTGTTCCTTGCTGATCCTTTAGTTATGCTAATTATTAATATAATCTTCTAAATTCCATATCCTATATCACTTACTGGGTTAGGGACAAAGTAACCTCTCACCTTTAAAAGACCATACAGCAATGAGTGAGATAGCCCAAAACATCAATGAAGATGGATTTTTACATGGATCACCTCCTTGGAAGATGAAGATCCAATGTTTACAAACCCTGTCATCCTGACTGAGATTCCTAGGTGTTRCTACCATAAAAATAACAATATAATGGAAAATCAGCAAGAAGCAACTTTTTAGCTGGTCAACAAGAACATAGAGTAAGGCCTTTGGCAGAACAGTTAGGTTTATATTTCTGGGCAAAGTGGACATGCAAAATGGATTTACAGAAATCACAGTGGACAAAATAACCTTACCATTTTACTATTAACTTGAAAGTATGCAAACTAGCTGTAGTCCAATAACTGTCCACGAGAGTAAATTAAAAAAAATAAATCATTGTTTGGGAAAAAGAAAAGTAATTTGTTCACAAACTTATAAGGGATGACATCCCTCAGATACTTTTTTTGTATTCACCTCTCATTCAGATCTGGTGAAAATCAKACATTTAAAATATGCACAGGCTTCTTCAATGATGCCACGGCAGAAATTACTAGAGAGCAGTTTTGGAAGATGTGGAGACAGATTTTGCTCCTTATGTTTTCATTATTGCAGTTTTTTCTATAAAATCTTTTTGTTTTGAGGAAGACTTGATCATATAATGACAGGTTTCATTAAAACAATGTGTTCTTTACTTTTGTGATTATGAAACAGCGCAACTTCACAAAGAAACCCCACATCTCAGCAAACCTGTGACAGGTGGGGACAATGTGCTTATCTCTCTCTCTCTGTGTACATATATAGTCTGTAGTGGGAAGGATGTTTTTCACTGTACAGTTGCCAAGTAGCTGCTTACCAGTCTGTTATTAATTTGACTTTGCAAATCTAGGGCATAAAAGTTGAAATGTATCTAAGTAGTCTTGTATGTCACTAACACATACCTTGCTAAATGCGGATGACACATTGGCCAATGTTATTGATGCTYAGGCAATAGATAAATATTTAATTGTTTCTAGACACATAACATACTGCAATTTTAATCTTCACAATGCCAAATCCACTTTTTGGTCTTGTCATCAGCTCACTGTTTGTCTTCTAGTCAAAGATGYTGCACACAAACCAGTAAGAAACTCCACTGAGTTCAAGCTGCTTCACTGAGGGTGTAGGGCCCCTGACAAACAAGCAGACACTGCCAATATCCATGTAACTGGGAATGAAGAATTTCCTAAAAACATTTCTGAGCTGAGTACCCATTCTTATAAAACGTTTGTGTCAATGTCTTTCCATTTTTCAGAAAATGTTTGGAGTCACAGCTGTTCTGCACACTAAGTTATTGGCCTTTGTTAATGTGTCAGAGCTGAATGAATATTTGTTTTATAAAAATTCCATTATCTTCTATCCCTTTTTGTTTGTTTGTTTTTWAAATAGTAGTATTTTAAATACAAAATGAAGGTGGCAGTGTACAAAAGCTTTGTGTTGTTGCRGTAATGAGTGACSCAGGGACCCCAGGCAGGTACAAAGGAGTGCTCCTTATGGCCAAAAACCCAGCCTTTCTAAAGAATTAAGCTGTTACCAGTTTACACAGTTTACACTGTTTTAARGCACAACAAGCCCAAGTCAACCARCCACCAYGCACCACAATGCAGACTGGATGTGGACATGWGGCAGTCACACAGCAYGTCTCGCATCTCTCACTTCTCATCTCTCATGTTTCTCTACCCTTATTCCAGCTGGGTCACTCTCCCATAGTTCCCTTCTACTTAGCCAAAGTCACAGGCTGGAGCYATGTTCCAAGACCCTCCCTTTATAAAGCCTYACCTATGGGTAASATGTGTTAACTAACAACCTCTGGATTTTTTTTTTTGTCAACTAGTTAGATGAAGGGAGATAACATGTTAGAAAAAAAGACAAACAGGTAATTGTGAAGGAAGAGTGGAAAATGAGGTGAAGAGGTAAGAGGAGAAAGTGAAAGAGATCAGGTGTGAGTGTGTTTTCTGTGGCACCTGAATGCTGCAATGAGGGTGCCCAGGACTGGTGTCTATACATAGAGAAAATGTACAAACTGTGTAGACAATTMATATCATCCTTGCCAGGACTATCATGCTTAAAGAAGTCTGATTCCTTAAATGACTACAGGAACAGCAGTCCCACTGTGCTATAAAATGTGGTAGAAAGAAGAATGTAAACCAGCAAAATGTGTTGTTATTTAAGTCACTCAATTAGGATCATGCAGCTGTTTTGCTGAGGAAGCGCAAGAGACGCATTAGGGAGATGGCAGGTGGAAAGAAGTTCCCCATTTACAGTGTTGCCTTTCCTTGTTTMCTCCTCAGGGGATACAGCATTGGTGTAAGGCTGATTGATGACTTTCTGGCTCGTTCAGCTGTGAAAAAGTGCCGTAGTTACTCAGAAACAGCAGACATGATTGCACAGGTAAATAAGATTTGTATTTTCTAAAGCAATGATCCTAGCTTAAAATTATGTATTCCCTTCCTTTTTTCTCTTCTTAGGAGCATAAGTCTTAACTGTCTCATACAGACGTTAAACTTTGATATTTTTACTTCTGCCATTTGTCTCTTCTCATCGTTGCCATAATTATCTTAGATATCTTTTTACTTTAAAATCGTAATATTAAGAATAAGGTGCAAGATTTTCTGCAAAATTAAAAATCTCAGTGGTAGCAAAGACGAACTGTAAAAAAGGAAAATGAGAGAAACATTTTCCTGACAACCGACAAATTTAATAATAAAATCAAAACCATAAAATCAGAGCATGCACTTTCACTTTGATGGAAATTTCCTTTTTATTGAGTAGATGTTCATGCTTCYGTCAGACAACAAAGACACAGGTTTCTAAAGATCGTTTGCCCCCACTGGCAGGTTAGAATTTCAGGGAATTTCAAAGAGAAATTTAAATAAGAGTACATAACAAAGTTCCTCGGGGTAAGAAGCTGAGCTGGGGTAGACAATCCATTGGAAATGGTGAAGACAGCTGAATGAAATGGATGAGACAAGCAGCATTTCAAYCACTGTTTTAAAATACACTGCCTCATTTAAAAAAAATGATACCAGGCTGCAAAATCAAATTTTTGTTCACTTTTACATTCTTCTTCAGGTGGTATTGGTACTTCATTTTCATATATATGTCAGATACCTGGTTTTCTGGGTCTTATTGCTTCTTTACAAATGCATCATTACAGTTGAACCTTCATTCTTAAGTACATGGTATTCAACAGCAAAGTGCAGTGAGAAATTAACAATGGAAAAAGACACTGTTTCTCTGCAGCTTGTACTTCCAAAGAGACTTTTAATTAAGAGAAGTAAAAAATTMCTTGGAAAGATTGGGACAAACATTAAAGCGCACACTGTCCCTTTGAAAGTCTATTTTTAGCAAACTAAAAGGAGTTCTGTAGTAGGAGTATAACATTTCTGAGGCAAAATGTGATATGGACAGCTTTTTCACATTTCTTTGGCAAAACAATTTTTAAATAATCTTCAAGCACATTTGTCTGAGACACATACCAACAAAACATGTCTAAAGTGACCCAGTAAGGAGCTGCAAATATTCTATTAAAGTTTTTTGTTCAAAATCATGAAGCTGTTTACATGATCATCTTAACTCTTCAGCAGGAGTGTTCCCAGCCAGGAGAAAGTGCTTAAATACTTAACTGCATTAAGTCTTCAGAGGTATAAATCTGTTTGAGGATGAGTAAAACCAGTTCAGAGTTAAAGTAATTATGACAGTTCAGCAATTCAAGTAGTTAAAGCCAAACCACCTGTTAACATAGCTATTATCCTGCAGTTCTTTGGGAAACAAAGAATTCTGTAAGATCAGGCTGTGGGTGTTCCCGTGGAAATGGAAAGAGATGAAGCAAAAGAAAAAAATATAAAATGAGAACTACAAAGCCAGCTTCCCAGATTAAGAAATAAATACTGGAGTAAAGGTGCACCTAAAGCAGTGACTGGGAGCTTAAAACTTCCACCACTGCTTCAGACTGCAAAGCCTGGGCTTTACTGCTAACTTATACTGGCCTGGAGAAGGGCCAACAAGTTTTGATGAGGAGCCAAAGTGAGCCCTTCTACACTGAGTTCCCATGGTGTTCACTGTTTTCTCATGTTGGTCCTGCGACTTGGCAGGGTTACAGTTGGGATTGAATTAAAAAATAGATGAAACAGGACATGTAAAAGTAGCCTTTCTGGCAAATTGGGGTAAAAAATGGAAACCAACTGAGGAATGATATTAAGAACAAAGCCTAGCTGAAGAAGTAATGGCCAAGATGGTATTCAGAATTTAGATCTGAGTATAACTGAGGATTACTTTTGAAATGAGGTTGATAATTTTTCTCAATAATCCTGCAAAATCTAATTTTTAATTCAATTTCTCCTCAAAGACCTTGATGTAATTGATCTGATCAAATGAGTTGCAAAAAACAGCTTCTGGTTTTAGATCTAATATTTATATTACCTTCACTAGCACCAGGAGGTGTTTGTGTGTGCCAGAGGTGGAAGCAGCCTGACCATACCCTCTGATGCACAGCAAGCTGGTGCTGGTGCCCAGGCTCCACTGCTGGATTAAACAGTGCAGTGCCTAAGGATAGATCTGTTCCTGAAAAGCAGAGGCTGCAGAGATGGGCTTTACTGTGGACACTCAGCACCCTGTGAACACAGGAAATTAACATCTCTGGAGATCTTGAAAAGAGCTCCCTGGAGGG
This sequence comes from Cardinalis cardinalis, assembly GCA_014549065.1. Taxonomy (NCBI): domain Eukaryota; kingdom Metazoa; phylum Chordata; class Aves; order Passeriformes; family Cardinalidae; genus Cardinalis; species Cardinalis cardinalis. The sequence continues at coordinate 1,716,628 of JACDOX010000153.1, read as the reverse complement.
GGACAACAAAGGATGGGGTAATCCAACCATGTCACCCCCTGTCCAGAGCTGTAGGACAGGAAAAGTCCTTCTCTGTGTCATAGAAGGTGCTGCCACACCAGGTCCCTGTATATTGAYTTATGGCCAGTTTGAAGGTCTGACAGAAGCTGACAGAATTTATGAAGCTGGTAAATGTTGGTTTTCAGATCTCAGCAGGGAGAGGGAAATGCATAAGCAGGTTACCTACTGTGGTAGACAGTAAACAGGACATTGAAGTGCTGCACTGTGGACAGTAAAGAAAAGGTCAGAAGACAAGTTTGGAACCAGCAACAGATGGCAACACCTTTAATATATCTTCCTCTTTCCAAACACTGACTGGAAAAATACTAAGAATGAAAAATATGCTAGCAGAAATATTACTTTGGCTGCCTTTCCCCTTTTAAGCAGATGAATTCTGGTCCTTCATTAATCTTGCTATTATGTTGTCTGAAATCATGGTTTCAATTTTTTTAACGGACTGTACTTACTTACTTGGTGTCATGACTTCTGCATAAAAAGTGTGGAAGTGAAAAGTCCCCAGTAGTACGTAGAGGGACTGAAAAGTTAGTGGCTTCCTAAATATTTCAGTAATTCTAGACTGTGTTTGAACACCATCAAAATGTTAACAATTTTTGTTCTTGCTGCTTGAGAGAGATGGAATGCTGACTGAGTTTTTGAGAAAGGGCAGAGAATACATTTTTAATTCAGACTGCTTAGATCTTATTTTCTCATTAAGCAATGTATAATGTCATAGCGTTGTAAACAGCATTTTCAAAAGTGAGGTTTTACTTTATATGGGCATCATTTTGCTGGCAAGCCTATGTACGTGTCTAAACAGATATTCTTTTTTCTTCCATTTCATGGATAAAAACGAGGCAGATTTATGGGATACATGTTTTAAACCACCTCATTCCTTTTACCTTCTGGTCTTTTGGAGTCACAAAGGCTAAAAAGACCTTTGTTTTATGCTCTGAGAAGCTGTAAATGGTAGTTTTAAAGTAGTTGCTGTTCAGTTATAGCCTGGTTTTAAGAAAAAAAATCTTTTATATTCATTGATTTGCTTATCTATGCACTTAAATTACTGTTGTTGCCAAGACATTTTCATAATTTTCAGTTTACAGCTTTGCAATTTGGCCCTAATTTGGTGTCCATTGCAAACCAGCTACTTCTTTTGCATAGTTTCCATGCAAGTTCTCTTTTACACAAGAATTTTTAACCATAGAATTCGGACAGATGCATCATACCATAATGTAAAGTACAGCTGAAACTAAATTGAGAGCATATGAGGGCTTAGCATGGTTAAAAAGTTTTTGTTCTTATAACAAACACTTCAAGTTTGATGGAGCAGCAGATGTGTAGTGGAAGAAGAGCTAAGAGAATTTAAAGACTAAACCAAGGGACAGAGCACAGAAGATTGAACAGAAATTTCTTTTTTCTTGTACACTCATATTTTGATGGGTATCAGAATTAATGCAAAACCTAAATTTTCCAGCAGAAAATGTTGATCTTGCTGTTTGGTTTTATTTGTTGGGTGTTTTTCTCTCTCTCCAGTTTGTTTTGGACAGTGTTGACAATAGTCTGTCTCTTTCTGAGCTGCCATGGTAGCTTCTGGATTCAAGAACAATGTTGATAGAAAGCAGATTTTGCAATAGCCCCTTGAAGGACCAAGTTAAATTTTTCAAACCCACATGCCAGTTGAAAACAGAGGGTCAAACTGGCTGTTATTTCAGTCTGTTTTCATAGAAGTATTCTAGGATCCACATGGAAATTGCATTAAGCCACAGGCATTTTGGTAAAAGAGTCACACAGCCCTGGGAATGGGGATCAGGGAGAGATGGGCTCCTACCAGGCACACATTGCAGCACAAAATGTTCAGCAGCTGCTCCTGAGGGTGGAGACACTCTCAACATGAGCTACCTGCAAACATGGAGCAGGCAAGGAGGAGGAGAGGGAAATTCATCTTGGATTTGCCTCTCCACAATAAAGCTGAAGATAGGGCTGGGAAGTGCTGCCATTTTAGATGGCCTGGGCTACTCGGGTGCGGAGCCCTAAGCTTTCTTCTGAGGGAAAAGAGGATACCAAAAGCTCTAAGTGGGATCACTCTGCCCTCCTACTTGTCCCTCTACCAGCTGTGCTTTTGCCTCTGTGTCTCAGCTATTATATCMCACTGGAGGCCTTATCTTTACCTCAACCCACTTGTTTCCCATACTTCTTTGATCAATTCATTAACCTACTTGCTCTCCTCCCCATTGCATCCCTACTTGCTTTGATTTTCTGAGGAAAGAGGTGGAGAGACAGTTTTGGAAAGGGAGGTTTGGCCCAGGCAGTGGGGCTGTCCTGTTAACAGGTATGTTATCTCCCTTTGTATGCAGGGGGGAGGTGAAATGGGGCTGGACAGAAGATGTTGRGGCAATTCTCATAAGGAAAGATAAAACCAGGCAAATAGGAGGGGTCATATAGCCTGGAAGTAGGTAGATGCTATACCAGGAGAGGCTCCTGGGGAGAAAATGGTTGGTGTATGTGCCAGGCACAGTGTCAGACATCTGTTGTGACTTTCATTTTGGCAGTGTTGCATTGTGTTTTCATCAGCAGCAGGCTCATTTAAGCATATAATATGTTTTAAGTATGCTGCAAAGTGGGTCATCTGGGATGAAAAACTTTAAAACATTGTCTCAAAGGTCACAAGTTCTTGAAAACATAAGGAGAAAATTCTAAGCAGAGAGTTGAATTGGCACTTGTGTTTTATTTCATAAAGAGTAATGGTCTGTATATAGATGCTTTTACCTGCTGAAGAAACCCAATGAGTATGAGAACAGCTAGGCAGGATATCCTGGTTTGTTGAGAAGAGCATGATTCAAGCACAGCAAAACTATGATTCTTTGCAGACTCAGAGAGACTGGCAATAAAATGCTGCACAAAAGCCTGCCCAGCTACCCCAGGGAAAGTAATTTTGGTCTCCTTTTATACAGCATTTGTGAATACTTTGAACACCCTGAACCATGTGATGAATTCCAAGTGAGTGATGTAGCACAGGGCTCTGTGGTGAAATGTGTTTGTCAGAGGCACTGACCATGCAGTTGCCTCACCTGCTGGTTCTTCTTGCTCCAGACACCAAGTTTTCCGAGGATATTCAAAAAAATGAAAGTCAGTTTTCTGCAAAAATRTTTTCTTGTCTTAAAAAGTGGAATTTCCTTCCAGGCCTTCTGTTGTACACTGGCTGCAGGCCCAGAAACAACAATATTACAGAGCACTACAGGCTGCACCCAGTGCCTGAAACTTGCTGAAAACTAGAACTTTATATCCATACAGAGAAAAAGTCTAGACTGAGAGCAGATAACAGGRAGATGTTCTACAGAGGCAAAATATCCAAAGACAGAGAAGCCTTGAGGGATCGCTTGTGCCTCAAAACAAGGCTGTACCTGCAATTGGCCTGGAAATGACCTGGACAGAAAACCTTTATTTTCTGTGTGTTGGCTGTCAGAAAGGCACAGGTGACTTTACTTGTTGACAGTCTCTAGATTTACATAGGACAAGCACACTATTTTACATAGCATTTTTAGCACATTTTACATAGTAAAACCCTCTTGTAGAAGCCATTACTCCTTTCTTTGTACAGTCAGCTCTTGATGCTGAGCTAGTGACATGAACCCTGGGTGCTGTGGAGTACTGAGGAGTACTGCAGCCTTTTCACTCRTGTAGGGAAATAATTTCATTCCATCCTTTTGGAGCAAGTAACTAACTGAGAGGAAACATGATGAAGAGGAAAGAGGACATTGTGAAAAAAACATAGAGATGAAACCAGATAGAAATTTGCCTATTAACAAGATATAAAAAAGCTGAAAATATACTTGGTCTATGGTACTTCCCTTCTGTCTGCAAGGTCCAGCATTGTCTCTCTTTCCTCACTGGTTCCTTTCTGGCCTTCTTCAACTAGCTTGTGAATCGTGCTATAATGCTGTTTGCTGCCGCTGAAAGAGTAGAGCTGGGAAGCATCTTCCCATGCCTGGAAAGCTGGCAGGGAAATGGGTTCTGGTTCCTTGTTTTCAAAAAAGCAYTTCAGGTTTCGCTCGCTCAGCTTGGTGGCATACAGCTGGAAAATCTGCTCCAGTTGCTCCTTCTCCGTCCCCTCATACACTTTCCAGAACATCAGCTGGAGATGGCTGACTTTTGACTGGCAGCTGGCACAGCAAGTGGTTAGCAGGGAGAGGAGAGCTGTGGTAACTATCACGCACCAACCTAAAATCTGGAAGGCAAAAGAAATCAGTTTCAGGTTAAAAAGACCCAAGTGAAAATGCTACTTGAATCACAAATGTCTGACCAGACTTGTTTGTATTTGGTGCCGGCCTTGATGGTAATGGGACATCCACATGGGGACTTGTGGATTTTCAGGTTGGAAATGGGGGTGTGTATTCTATTCCCATCTGTTAAAGGTGGGGCAGTTATCTTCTGTTAATTGGGCAGTTCTCTTTATCTCTTCCACAACCAATCCTCCCTCTGGGRGATATCTGCTGTTCATGGGCCAGTGAGTCCCAATGCATGACTGATGAAAATTACATCATCCCGTTGTGAGAAGCTCTGCCCAGTGGGGGGAGCCAAGCATTCCTACCTGGATATAATCTGAGATTAGGAACACCACAGTCAGCCTTTTCCACTGGATTCCCAGAGGAGCAGCYGTTTCCCACTGGATACCCAGAGGAGCAACTGTCTTCTCCACTGGATTCCCAGGGGAAGACCAGGCCCATCTAGACCGCCACCAGACCTTCAGAGAAAACCTACACCCTTCTACAGGATGATTGTTTCACCACAACCACAGCTGTCACTGCAGGAGGACTGCAGCCACCATTCAATCAGACTGCTACCAACGCCCTGACCCACAGGGTGTCAAGTTGTATTCTGACTCTGTCAGTGGTTTCTTTTCTTTTCTTGTACATTTTTATTTTTAATTTTCTTAGTAAAGAACTGTTATTCCTCTTCCCATATCTTTGCCTGAGAGCCCTTGAATTTCAAAATTATAATAATTCAGATGGAGGGGGTTTACATTTATCATTTCAAGGAAGCCTCCTGCCTCCCTTAGCTGACACCTGTCTTTTCAAACCAAGACAGGACTGAAGAGAAAGAGTAAGTCCATCAGCATAGAGGCTTCTCAATACTGCTCCTTTTGGTGTCTCTTTGGTAAAGGGTAAAGTGTTCTCTAACTCCTGAAAGCATTACATACAACTACCCAACAAGAATTACTAATTTTGAATCATGAAGGACTGCATAACCAAAAAGGGCAAGTAATTTTTGTTCCAGGTCAACCAGCCTTTTAAGCTGTGACCACTGTTAGATGTTTTGTTTACTGACTTCTTTTTATTAGAAAAAAACCTCCAACAAAACAAATACRTAATTAACCAGCATCACTCAACTCCTTTTTTCTGTAGCAGCTTCAGATGTGGACAAAATTCTGTCAAGGACATTTTCAAAGAGCTACTTCCATAATTACTTCCTCAGCAAGGGGAGAGAATGGAAAAATGTGCTCRAACTGGTTATTGTGGGATGTTCTCCCCTAAGAAGAGCAGCAGTGTGAACACAATTTTTTCCTGCCTTGTGCCACTGGCCTAGCCAATGGCCAAGACAAGTTTTACTTGTCTAATCCACTGTGACAAGTTAAAAAAAAAATTAAACTTGTTTTCAAACACTGAAAAAAGTTCCAGTGTGGGAGAAATATTCTAGGGCTCAGAGGCTTGTATGAACTGGAACTGATTTCCCATGTTTTAATGGTGATGATATGGAGAGTGAACTCTCATGTGAACTCTTGCACTGATGTTAAAAAAAATAACCACCAGTAAAAATCTATGTTTAGCTGATGTAATGTAGAAAGTTTCTTCAGGGGAGTCTGTGAAACAGAGAAGTTTGACAAACAACTATTCTTAGGAGCTGGTATGGAAGAATAGTTAGAGCTTTCCTTTATGTTTCCCAATCACTTTGTACTGACTAGCAATTTTTATGGGTGTTTGAGAAATCGCTCTTTTTAGCAGTTTTTCACTTTCTTGCAGCTTGGAAAATGAACTCATATATTCTCRTGGTAATACTGAATCCCTGGTCTTTCAGTATTTCCTATACATACACCTTAAAGTCTCAAGCACTATCTRTTGTTGCCTTCTAAAACTAACAAACAAATTGCTTTGTCTGCAGTTCAGTCTTTGTTCTGTTTGCATGAGGACTTAAAAATAAAACCAATTCTTGRAAAGGAAATTGTTCCAGATGGATACAATTCCTGACAAAGACTTCCTGGCTCCACAGAGTGTTTCCCCTTTTCTGTAGCTTTTTCTAAAATTCTCTCCACTGTTTTGATTTTTTGCCTCTGAATTTATTTGCATTACAATTCAGAGAGCAAAACTGTACTGCACAAATACTGTAAAATGTAGTAAGATCTCAGCTTTGCATGATCTGCTTGCTTTATTGTTTCTCACTTCCTCCAAGCAGGACAAAAACATGCTTGCATTTGTCATCCCAAAAAAGAGGAACACAAATAGAAACACATTATGTAAGCAGTCAAAAGATATTTCACAAATCTTATTTTCCAGTATTATTCTGCTGTTAGTGACCTACAGTTATCACAATGACTTAAAATAGGAGAGTGTAGTGTGAATTTTTTRATAGGACAAACCCCTCTAATGCAGTGATATCTGTTAATTCAGCCTCCGAAACAATCCAGTTGGGTTTGTTTTTTTTTTTCCCTCCTTAGAGCAATCTCCATTCAGGAAGAAAGCTTTAGGTTTTCTGGTCTCATTGACCCTATCATCAGTGAGGACCCCTAAGAAATATGGAACAGCTCAAACTGAACCAAAAGATGGATTGATTGTATTTTGCAAGGTTGCCAAAACATTGTTTACATGAAGCCAACAGATTTAACAAAACTTCTGACATCAGGATCTTCCACAGACAAATCACAGTAGCAGTACAGCCTGGATAATGCTCTTTGTTTATCATTTTTCTTACCTGGGATTGTGCTTGAAGTGTTCTTTTCAGTTCATCACTCTCTGAAAAGGGCAGGGAGCTTTTGTCACAGGCTACCTTGTGTAGCTCTTCAAAGCAGCTCTCGGATTTGCTGTGGCAAACTGCTTGTAAGTAGGCAGGATTTTTCAAGCCACTCATGGCACATTCGTAAAAAGTCCCGTTGAGCAAAGCCACGGAAAGCCACATCACTGGGGCTACCAGAGCATTTAAAGTGATTTGTCCAAAGACGTAAAAGAAATGGCAGATATTCCCTCTGGGGAATATTTTCCTGGGATTCACCCAGCAGCCTGTAAAGAGTTTCCAGGTCTTGCTGTTCAAGAAGTATCCAATAACCAGCAAAACAAGAGCTGGCGAGAAGAGAAATACCAAACCGTACCTGAAGTTTTCATTGCTGCAAGGGCATCTGAAAGCAACAAGAGAAAACACACGTTCACCTCCCATTGTCAGCAGCGCCATAAAACTGTAACCTATAGCGGTTTTCCGGTTCATAAAGAACTTCAGGATTGTTTGGAATGCATCCATCTCTGGTACTCACTAAGGAGGTGAAAGCCGGGACGGTTTCTCTCCGGCGGCGGCGGCGGCGTGCGGCGGGGCAGAGCTCTCCGAGGAGGCGCAGCCCGGCTCTCTCYGCCCGCCCCCGCCCTGCCGAGATAGCGCCGTGATGTCACTGCTGCAGAACGCTGGCAGGCCAGATGTGGCACATCCCCAGCAGCATTCACCCGGCGCGGCAAGAACGCAGGCAGTGCTCTGTGTAACCAAGTTTGCAGTCTTGGAAGTCTTGCTCTTGGTGGGCTGTTTGTTTTTTGAAGTGACTGCAGATGGAGAGAGCAGAGTTGCGGGAGATCTTGAGCTGTGATTATAAAAGTTGCTGGTGAGGTAGTGAGGTAGTGAATGACCTAATATAGATGCTAATGGTCCCAAGGGAGTATGACATGACTGAAAGCAGACCAGTGATAACAGTAAAACCACTTTGTGTGGGGTTGTAAATGTAGGAACTTCAAAGCAGAACAGCTCTCTGGTTTGTTTTCCTGGAGCATCACACAAGCTCGAGATTTGCATTGCTGGCTCAAGCTGATCACAGAAGAGACAAATGTACTTTGATTTCTCGCCTGTCTGGCTCTCCCCCCTTATTTCCTGGGGTAAAATTGGTTTACAGGGTGGTTCTTTCTAAAGTTCACTTCTGGTTTGCACGCAACACATTTAAGCAGCAGAGTTTCATTCTTTTGCAGGTTGCTTTCAAGATGTATCTTGGGGTCACCCCTAGTGTGAGCTGCAATAGTGTCACAGGGAAYGAATTCTCCTTAATCCTGGACAAAAACCCACTGGTGGATTTTGTGGAGGAGCTGCCAGCGGAACGAGCGTCCCTCTGCTATTGTAACCTCCTCTGTGGGGTGATTCGAGGTGCCTTGGAAATGGTAAGGAAGTGCACATCTGTTTTCTCCATTCCTTGTTAATTCACAGAAGCACAGGAAAACAAAATCACTCGTTCAGATCAAAGTAGGAAATACAGTATTGTTTAACCTCTCGGGTTGAATGTCTGTATCTAGATAAAAGAGGACAAGGCTGATCCTGGATCCTGAGGTAGAGAAGCACATGGATTATCTCACCTCCACACTGTCTCTGCCTGGCTGTTCAGTCTGTTCAGTGGCTGATTTGGGTGCAAAAGCCAGGTGGGATCAGGAAGACAGGTAACACTTAAAGTGGAGGGACAGGGGGGCATGTGGGGCTCCTTCACTGCTCCTGGAACCTGTCACACCTCCCTGCACAGCTGTAGCTAGTAATAGTCATCCCAGATTCTTTGCAAATATGTCAAGATAAATAATATTCTTAGGTTACTGTGGTATCTGCTGAAAGAGAGAACGAAGTGTGGATGAGTATAATGTTAAAACCAAAGCATCAGAAGTGTATCAGATGGAAAATTTTGTTCTTAAATGTAAGGTTTTTTGCAAAGAAATAAATAAAGGGCATAATTTGAAGATTTCTGACCTGTAGAGCTTCTTCAGGGAGATTACTTTTGGGCTGCTTTATGTTTTTTGTCAATATCTGATTCGGCATAGATCTTATATTTCAAGAGACAAAAAACTCAACCCTGCAGTGTTATGTATGTACATCAGTCTCAGAATTAGAGCATCTGATAGAAGACTAAGTAACAAAAGTATTATATCATAACTCTTAGTACATGACTAGGAAATTCTGTGATCACAAAATCATTAAGTATGCAATTTAGGGTCTCAGAAGAAAGCAAAGCACTGGAGAGAAGGGTAATGTTCTATATAAATTCCAGTGTCTATAAACTTCCTTTGTATTAGCTTAGCTGGGAAAGCCATTTTAAAACAATTTAGATATGTTTCCTATGAAACCTGGGAAAGGGGGTCCTCTTGTGGTAAGAGAGAGGGAGAAAGCTCATTATACTGGAGGAGAGTGGAAAACTGGCCATTTTTTTGCTTAACTGATCAGACCTGATTCTTTCCAGGTTCACTTAGCAGCAGAAGTTTCCTTCCTCCAGGACAGGCTGAAGGGGGATGCTGTGACAGAAATAGGAATCACATTTTTAAGGAAGCCTGAAGACAGAAGGCACAGAAGGAACAAATGAAAGAAATACTGGGAGAAACCCTTGCCTGGGGATATTTTGTGCTTTTTGTTTCAGAAGAAGACAGGGTAAGAACCTCTTTGCTGAGTCAACTGCACCAGTCAGCTGGTTGAAAGGTGAAGACACCAGGGCAGCAAAGAGGAGGGGCAGGGCAGGGGAGAGCAATGTTAATTGTTGTGGCACAGATAGCAGTAAAAAAGATTGAAATGGTCTGCTCTTCCTTCTCACATACCCAGGCTCTTGAGCTTAACGTAAGTTTTATMTCAGTATTTAGTGTGTGCTAAATATTCATCTGTATACTAATTGTTTTCAGGTAAAGCTGATGACCTTTTCCCATTTTGTCAGTAATATTTCAAAGCATGTCTGCTAGAGGTGCTTTATTTCCCTGGCTGTGTGTGGTTTATCCATAAAGGATGCAGTTTTGCTGGCACTCCTGCTCAGTCCTGTGCACACTCCAAGCTGCAGCACTCTGACAACTGCAGCAGTGCTTGTGTCTCACCAAGCTATGGGTCAGCCTTCTCTCCAAGAGCACTGATCTTGTGACCAAACTGAACAAAGCATGATGTATTTAATGTGTAGCCATTGTGGACCTGTACCTGCCTAAGGAAACTTGAATTAAAATTCTGAGATTGCCACACTACTGGTTTGGTGGTCGTGTTTTCTGTTCTTACCTGGCCTTCACCACCAGCTGTTGAACATCTTCCTCTTGGCAGTGGAGTTGTTACCACAACATGACTGGGAAGTAGAGAAGGAGCAGCTTCATAGAAACCCAAGTTATAGGAGAGGTTTAAAGTTATTTGGTRTAATGCAAGATGTCTAGATAAGGGTTGGACAAAACCCTAGGTCCTAGCACAGCACCCTACCCACAAAGCCACCTTACCCTCTTCTCATCAAAACACTTCTTTTAAACTGAAATACCAACAACTACGGTCAGTGTGGCCCCAAGTTAACTCTGATTTTATCACTGTGTTTTGTACCTTCTCCTATTTTTCCCTCAGTCTGTTTATATCTTCATCATGCTAAGTGAGGGCATCTCTTACCTTGGGTTCATTCTCGCCAGACCTGTACAGTCCTCATGATAATCTCTCTCCCTTTGTTTGTCTTAATGGTGTGGTAAAGTGGTGGCAGAGCAGAATGGCACTTTAAGTGAGCAATTTTGAGGGGAACAAAAAGTAAATTATTTGTTATGCAGCCTTGGTCTCAGCCCAGCTGCTGTTCCCTGCTACCAGTAAGAAGTGGCAACATGTACATGTAACAATATGTTATAACCAGTAACAAGTTTCCCTGCCTTTTTTTTTTCATTATTATTATTACTGTTTTTTTTAATCAGAGCTGAAATGTGTTGTGGTGTTTGTCTGATTTCACTGCCTGTACAAGAGCCCTTAGCAGGGCTTTTGCTGGTTGAGATGTACAGGTGGCTCACCACAATGAAGGCTGTTTATTGACAATGGCCATTTTTACTTTTTCCAGCAACACTGACCAAATATTCTCTTTTTTAAAATTATTATTATTATCTTGAAAGTGAATAAACTATACTGTCCTTGTTTTCTTAGAGAATTACAGAACTCTTAGGGTTAGAAGGGACCCCTGAGGATCATCTAATCCAACCCCACTGACAAGGCAGGGTCACCTAGAGCAGGTGACACAGGAACATCTCGGGCTTCTGTGGTTGAGATGACCTCTGAGGTATTAGAAAGTCTTTTTTTTTCCCAGCCCTGCAACCAAAGAAGAAGTCGAGATTCATCGGTTCTGCTTTTCAAGGTTGTTTATTTTTCTTATCTATTACATTCTTTCTTTGACCTGTGAGATCTGTCCAGCAGGTGGGGCTGTGGCACAGTGACTGCCCTTGGGGTGGTGTTAACGTTTTATACTAAGAACTACGTGTACTTTATTTACAATAATTTTCCAATACCTATCACCTATGTTAGACAGTCTGTCTCTACTCTAAACCAATCAAAAAGTGTCATCATCCCAGCAGAAGATGGAGGACAAGAAGAAGGAGAAAGACAGGACACGCCCAGATTCCTCCATCTTGCCTCCTGAACCCCCATTCTAAAACCCCAAAATTCTACTTTTTTACCCTGTGACAAATTAACTATCATTCTACTCAAACTCTTGTGGCTTGTAAATCTTCACACAAAGTTGGTAATTTTTTCCATGGACTAAAATCGAAGGCACAGGTGCTTTTGACTCTGTGCCAAGGTCTCTGAGCCCCTTGTCAGGGTCTCAAATCACAGCCAGAGGAATGTCCTGGGTCCTGACAGGAACACATCTAGGTGAGTCTGGATTGTCTCCAGAGAGGGATACTCCATGACCTCCCTGGGCAGCCTGTGCCAGTGCTCTGCCACCCTCAGCGTAAAGTTCTTCTCATGTTGAGGTGAAACTTCTTGTGCTTTAGATTGTGGCCATTGCTCCTCCTCCTGTCACTGGGCCCCACTGAAAAGAGCCTGGCACCCTCCTCTTGCCACTCACCTTTGAGAGGTATTAATGAGATTCTCCCTCAATCCTTTCTTCTCTGGACTAAACAGGCCCAGCTCCTGCAGTCTCCCCTCATAAGAGAGATGCTCCAGACCCAAATCACCTTTGCGGCCCTTCTGCTGAGCCCTCTCCAGTAGCTCCTTGTCTTTTTTGTACTGAGGAGCCCAGAACTGGACACAGCACTTGAGATGTGACCTCACCAGGGCTGAGTAGAAGAGGAGGAGCACCTCCCTTGACCTGCTGGCCACACTCTTCCCAATGCACAACAGGACACCAGTGGCCCTCCTGGCTACTGCTGGYTCACAGTCAGCTTGCCATCCACCCAGACACCAGGTCCTTCTCTATAGAGATGCTGTCTAGGAGGTCAGCCCCCAGCCTGCACTGTTATTCTATAATGATCCCGTTTCTCAGAAGGAAAAGAACACTGAGCAAGTAAGTGACTGTGAAGAATATGTTTAAAAAATTCTTTTCTACATGCAGAATTAAATCTGGTTTTGCTTTCATGTGTTATATTTTTAGTTTATAGTGAAGAAGAAGCTTCAATCTCATTATATTCAGCTAGTTAAAATAGGCTCTCCCCTTCTTCCTTCCTTGAAAAATGAATATAACAAATWACTTCTTGGGATTCCTGTTTGTCTGTATGAATGATTTCTGAGTTTATTGTGTAGAAAGAGAGAATTTCTGGGAGAAGTAAATGGACAGCCTGGACCAAACAATCTGACTTACATATCTAAAATGCTCTCTTAAACAACAGCTTTTCAGGAGAAAGGTGAACTTTATTACTCTTGACTCAAAACTTGTATCTTTATTTCTTATAATAAGATGTTGTTTGATAAGAATATTACTACTTGCTAATATGGATTGCAGATTTTTAATGTCCTTAAATGTCTGAATGTACATTTAATGCTTGTTAATATATAAACTTCACTTACATCGCCATGTTATGCATGAGCCTAATCCCTCAAGACAAGCTAAATTTTTTAATCTACAGCTTGCTCTAAGCTTCACTGAAAACTTCATTTTAAAGAGAAAGCTAATAAACTAAGCTTCATAGCAATCAAACATAGCAATCAAAAAAGGATGTAAAATCAGGAACAATTTCTGATCAAATCTTCCATTCCTGTCTTTGTCTCTTTGATAAGGTTTGGCATTGTCACTCCACCTGCCAAGTGCTTTTAAGGTATTGGTAATAATTTGACATAATATGTGCTGACATCTTTGTGGATGCTGATTATTTTACATACAACTCTTTTTAATGGACAACAGCATAAGAAAACTGCCTTTTAAATGTACTTAAGCAAAAGGATTAAAATGTATTTAAAAGCAAATCTACTGAGGATTACAACTATCAGCTTTCACTTTCAGCTTGCATAGATTTCAGTAAGAGCAGAGAATAAGACTCTTCTTATATCAGTAGGGCTAAAAGACTGCCAGCATTGCAAAGGGTTTTTTTCATTACAACCCTGAAACGCTTGCCTGGTCTTCATCCACAAATTCAAAAACATTGAGATGCTGACCTTCTTCCTTGAATTTGGTGCTCTTGCCTCTGTTGGTGCTCACATACTTGTGTAACATGCTGTAATACTGCTCTTGGGAATTAAAGGTATACAAGATTGAAATCTTCTTCCAGTCTTCGTTACTGGGAGTATGAAATGGTGCTGGATCAGTGGCTTCAAAAAAGCAATGTGTATTTCCTTCTGCTAGCTTGGTTGCGTGCTCATTGGCTTTGATCTTAAAGAGCTCATGTTCTTTTCTTGAGTAAATTTTCCAGAACTTGAGCTGAAGGTAGCTGACAGGGGAACAGCAGTGGGTGACACATGTTGAAAACAGTGCCACAGTCATGATGCTGGCTATCAGGAACCATCCTATCAGCTTGGAGAAAGGATATATAGGTTAATGGTGGTTTTGCATGGTTATATGTGGGAGTATAGAACATAACACTGAAAAAATAAGAAAACTGTAAGCAAAGACATCCTAGAGTGCATGCAACTGTCTGCTTGCTGCCAAAGTAGGGGATCCCATGCATGAAATTCAGACAGACATACAGTCCTTCTGCACCCCTCAGCTGATCTTGTCAGAGTAAGGATGAATACCGAAAAAAGAGAAGATGGACAGAAGTTATTTACTCAGTTATATCCAGCTTTCTTAAGTTTAAGGCAAGATACTGGCCATCAGTTTCTGCAGTCGTGGTCACATTTATGGTACAGAGGGTGCAGAACCTCTCTGTACGCTTTGTGCTGCAAATCTCCTGCTGGCTGTGTTCTCACGGAATGTAGTTACTCTCCCTGATGTCTGAGCCTGCAAAAACAGCTAGTTTTGGCACAACGCAGAGAAAAGGTTGTGTCCTGTATGTCTTGTAGGCAGGACACAGATTTGGCTATTGAACATGGGAATTCATTCTTGTTTTATACCTGATTTTAACATCCTTAGACAAGTCTCAGAGGTCCCATCAAAACCAAGTGTCCTAGTAATTGCTGGTGTCTCCTCTACCCAGGGGTACTTAGCTGGAAGCTCCAGGCAGAGATCCTGCAACATGCCCTTTAACCTTAGGGGGACTTTTTCTTCAAATGAAAAACGATAGAGTGCTAAATGAAAAGGAGTTTGTGTTCTTTTTTGTTCTTAATTTTGCTGAAGGTAGATTGGATATTAAAAATAGTGGTCAGTAATAAAAATGCACTCACACTTTTCCTATTTTTGTTTGACTGAATGTTTCGTTTAGATTCCACTGCAATGTCAGTAACAGTGAGGTTTCCTTGGTTTTTCTCCTTTCTTACCCTATCTAAAATCAATGGTATAGAGTTTGCCCCTTTCCAGCCTTTTTCTTGGAGAAGCAGCATGCTAAGTATTTAACAAATAAAAACTTTTTTTTGTTTTAATAGGCATTTGTACTAAACAGGAACTTTCAAAAAATCAAGGAATTATAAACTCTTATAAACTTAACTCCCTTAACCAACTCCTAATGTTTTCCTGAGAAAAAGTTGCAAAATGTGATTTTCCTACAGGGGTTAAGACAAAATCCACACAAACGTAGAAACAAAACTGCAGTGCTGCTAACGAACCAAAAAAAAACCAATCCACAAGTGTTACTGTTTTGATCAAGCAATTTGCTTTCAGCACAAGAAACTTTGACAACTCAGATATGTATTTTAACGATTCTTCTAGAATACAAGTGTGAAATTATTAAAAGGTTCAAGCATTGAGATTTATAGCCAAACAAGCTGTTCTTATTTGTTTCTCTTTGCAGATGCCTCCTTGCAACTACTCTGTTACAAGGGGACATCAGCTTCCCCTTTGTATTAATGATCTCAGCTTCCCCTCAACTAATGCAAACAGAAGTTTGAGGCATTCAGAGACATAAAAGTGGAGAAGATCTCAAACCRCGTCTAAGGTAATTGAGAAGAAAACTTGCTGTGCAAATTCCCATTCTCTAGACTGGTTACCTGTCCGTGAGGTTTTGTAAATGACAGTGCCAAACCATTACCATGCAAGTATGCAAAACCAGGAAGTATCGTAAAAATATACCTATTGCTTTTCTGTTGCTATTTATTTGCCAATGAATTTTCGCTAGCTGTGTGGTTTTGGTACCTGGTATTATATAACATGAAGGAGAAGGACTGTTTGCAGTTTTCCAGCAGGCACCTCTATGCATTGAGCAGCCTGAGTTGAAGCCCATAGTGTGAGGAGAAGAGCAGCAAGGCTTTACCTGGGACTGTGCCTGAAAGCTGAGGCATGCACTTGACATCGCTGCTGATAACTCTTCATCACAGGGCATTTTGTACAGCTGCTCTTGGCTGTAATTTCCTTTATTTTCACAGAAGAGGCGCGCTGTCACGTTGCTCCCGCTGGCCGCACACTCGTAGAAGTTGGCTCCGAGCAGGGCCACCGCTATCCAGGTGAGTGGGGCCACCAAGGCCTTGGCTGTCATCGGCATCAACAGCAGGCAGATCTGGACACAGGTTCTACTGGAACAGCACTGGGGACGCTTCTCCGGAGAGCACGTGCCTGTAAACAAGCGCCATGTCCTGGTACTCATCATGTAGCCAAGCAGCAAGAGGACGAAGGCAGGTGCTAAGAGGAAGGAGTAACCATACAGCATGTTCTCAGAGTTGCAGGGACACTTGAACACCACAGATGAGAAGATGCGCTCGCTGGCAGCTGTCAGCAGGGACACAATGCTGTAACTCAGAGTGGTCTGGTGGCGGATGCAGAAATCCACTGCCTTCTGTAACCTATCCATTTTTCTGCCTCTCCTTACTTTGAGAAGAGCAAATCTCTGTCAGAAAAGGAAAAAAGAGAGACAAGTCTCCTGCAGCTCCCACAGCCTAGAGAGGCTTACAGAGCTTTCAGTTTCTATTGGTGGTGGTGRTGCAATGAGGCACAGAAGCAGCCCTTCACAGAGGAAATAACAGTCAGTTCACAGACCACACTGGAAAACCACTCCAGTTATCAACTGCAAAACAATTTCTTATACATTTGTTCCTATAAAAATAGTTTGTGTTTGTCCACACATGCATTGTAACTAGCAACGGCTTAAACCTCATCATCTTGTCAGTGAGGCACCAGATTCAAAGTGTGAATAAAATGTGAAAAAACCACTCAGAACCATATACAGATTTTAATCTTGCCTTATTTTTAGCTCTACAATATGGCTTGTTCTCTTATGGAAGAAAATTCAACTATAATCATGTCAATTTTTCAAGATAATCAATCTATCAATATTTTTTAAGTAATGTTGTAAATGATATAACTCTTCCTTTTTTTTTTTTTACTTTAAAGTATATTAAATCATGGATTTGTTTGTCTTTGCCAAGGGGAAGGGCAGCTGGATGTTGTTATTTGTTTAATCTTTAAACTGCTGAGGCTCTGGGTCTTGCTGGACAAGGCCTGATAAGCTCTGATTTTTAAAAAAAGATGTTTTGGAGGTCAGGAATTTGAAAATTCACAGTTCCCATTTCAGCTCTTTGGGTAGATGAGAGGATGACACAGAGGCTCCAGAGCAGGCAGCACTGGTTCAGGTGGCTGCTGGGCTCACAGCAGATGTGCCGTGCTCAGCGTTGAGCTGCTGCTGCTGCAGAGGAGAATGTGCTGCTAAATGAAAAGCTTGCCTTGGCCTGGAGGAGCCTTTGTAATACATAGCAATCAAAAAAGGATGTAAAATCAGGAAGAATTAATCAGACTGCAAGTTAGTCTTGCCACATCTCAGCTACAGCCAATAGCTGAGTGGGGAGCACAGAGACAGGGAAAAGAAGTCTGGCAATGCCCTTACACCCTGTGTGATTTCAGGGATTTCCTTTGTATCTAATGCCTTTTGTTTTAACTCATGCAGACTTTCTGACATCCAAAATATTGTACAGCAGATGTGCTTAACCTTCATTCTAATGAATGACATTTGATGACCCAAGATCAGAAAGGGAAAGAGAAAAAAGAATGGATCCTTGGCATCTCCATCAACTCATGATCTTGTACACCTTCACCATAGCCCTCCCTTTCCCAGGCTGAGAAAACCCTAATATAGTCATTCCTCATCTGATATATACCTTTACGAACGTCCTTTATCCATGTTGCCACCTGAACTGTTCTCTAGGATTCAGGTATCATTTTTCACATAAGAGGAAATAGGAAGTATACCAGATTTCCAGTGCATTGAAGATGCAACTGAATCACAGTTTGCTACAAGGGAATACTGACATTTGTCTTCTCTTTCCTTGAAATAATTTCTAGGAATTTTTTTATCATCCATGAATTGATATTTTAACAAGATATCCATTACAATTAAAAGCCCTTCAGTCCTTGAAAGATAACGTCAGCAAGCTCAGAGTGTATCACTGTATATATGAAGGTTGGATTTGGTTTCACTTTGAGCACCATTTCTTCTATACTGTGTGGAGACCCTGGGGGGGCATTCCCTGGTCTAGGGAGACACAAGAAACTTCCCTTAAAAAGCTGTTAGACCCCAATGGCTCCTTCCCCTGTTCCTATGTCTGTTCCTATGTTCTTGAGCCACACCTTCCTTATTCCCTGATTGGCCCTCATCTTTGTACTGCTCCAAGACCAGGGTCAGCCCCCAGGCCCAATAGAGAGAAAGCCAGACCCTCTGTGTGTGGGTGCTGGGACCTGAACATCTCACTGCACAGCTGAATAAAACATCTGTGGATATTATGCAAAGRTCCTTTTTACTCCCTTACCCTGGACTGTGCTAGCAGCAATTCAGATTGCTACAAATGGTGCCCGAACAGGGACCTCTCCTCCTGGAAAACATCTGTGCTAAACCACCCCGAAAATTTCGTTGTCTTACCCCAGTGTGATGAGCTTGCAATTTTAGTTCCTTCCTCCTTTTACTCTCAGGTGTTGAGAAGAGACTAGGTGAAGATGGAAACAACACTCATCCACACAAAACAAAAAGTTCACCTCCACCTTAAAAAGTCTTTTCTTCAAGAACATTTTAGTTTTTCAGAGGAAGAGTTAAAGTGTTTTGTATACTGGTTATTTAAGCATTTTCCTTATATTTTGCAGAACGTAGTCCTAACCAATGACTTTGTAGAACTAGTTTCAGAAAAATTAAGACCTGAAGAAAAACTCCATAAAGAATTCTCTCCTTTTTTGAATATGATAATGATATGTGTTCAAAATCTTGAGGAGCAGTTAAAAAATAGTGAACTCCAGCTGAAACCCCCTTCTCCAAGCTCTCCCGTCTGTACTCCTGCTGCCCAAGTTTGCTGTCACTGCATGGCCGCGGCCGAATGCTCACATTCACATGCTCAAGATGGTGGAGACTGCATGGCAGAGACCACAGGGTCCCCCCTTCTACACTCCAGTCCCCATACCTCCTCCCACAGCTTCCACAGTCCCAGGAGTGAGGGAAGGGGGTCAGAGGAGCAGCTTCTGATTGGGAATATAAAGCTGCACCAGTCTTTTACTACAAAGGGGAAAGAAACCCCAGGTGCACTTGCAGTGCTGGAAGGGACAGTAAACAGAAGAACAGGCGTGTTTACTTGGTTGCTCTAGCACCACGAGACACAGCGTGTGTGGCAAGGGCTGTCCCTGCTCCCACCAAACAGCTGCCCCGTGGAAAATCCGTGGCCATCCCGCTGCCGCTGCACATGGCCAGGGCGAGCTGGCCGATACTCGGTGTCCAGCCCGGGTTGTGTCAGCCCACAGCACCGTGGCCAAGGGCGGGCGGGTGAGGCCGGCAGCCAGGCAGCCCTGCCAGGGGATGGCTCAGAACCGCAGTCCTGGCAGCAAAACCGCCACTCCCTACCTGCCCACGGAGCCTGTGCCACTCCTACTGCTCTGGAAGCCCCATGCCAACAGCGCCCGTGGACATCAGTCAAGAGAGACTCTCAAGAAAAAGCCAGATCTCAGYGCAGCCGCCAGCACTGAGAGCAGGATGAACCCCGCACGGCAGCGCACCAACCTCAACACCAACAACACGTCCAACAACACGTCCAAACACAAACCCACTGGCAAAGGTAAAAAAGTCCTTGCCGTGAATGTTTTGGGGACAGTGCAATGGTTCATTGTAAAAAACAAATATGTCTTCATAACCCGGAATGATAACAAAGAAGATGTGTTTGTTCATCAGACTGCTATAAAAAAGAATAACCCCAAGAAATACCTCTGCAGTCTAGGTGATGGAAAAATTGTGGAATTTAATACAATACAAGGAAGAAAATGCCCCCAAGCAGCTGATGTGACAGGATCTGGTAGAGTTCCAGTGCAAGGTAGTAAACATGCACCGAACTGCAAACCTGTGAAATATTACCCACGTCACAGAACTCCTCCACACTCCTACCAGAGAAATAAAACCCAAAACCAACAAACAAGCCCCAGCAATGGCTTAAAAGCTGAAAGAGCACAGAATACTGGTGAGCCATCCTCCATCCAAGAGTTCACCTCCATAATGAAAGAACCTTCCAGTCTGATAAGTCTCATTTCTTCTAATACCCTTCCCCAATTCCTGTGGCCTCCCTGCCCCCCTCCCACTTTCCCCTTTGCCTTTCCATTGTCCTATTACCCCTTTTTTATGTTCCCACAAATTTCTACCTCCTTTTCCCCCTTTCCATGGCCTCCCTCCATAATCACTTCCCCTAAATTTCCTTCATTATACCAGAGGGAGGGTGATTGGGAGGGAAAGAAAAGAAAGTTTCCCTAAAGTAACCACCTTTTTCTTAAAGTTAATGATTTCTATTTGGAGTTTCCAGCAGACACACCACCAGCTACACTACCTCGTACAGAGCCAATTAACAGCCAGCAACACTGCCTCAGGTGGCAGAGATCCAATCCCTGCTGAAAAAACTTCTCCTAACTCACTTTCCTAATAAACCATGCTAAGAAAAGCGCATATCCCTCCTGCTAGCTCTAAGACACTCCRAGAAATCTGTTGAGACATTAGAAACTCAGAATTGTTTGCATTTTTAAAAATTGTCTTATGAGTGCTTTTGATTGTGTTTGTCATTTTGTGTTGATTCAGTTGATCCTTCAGAGAAGCTTTCTTAATAATATAAAAAACAGGGAATTGTGGAGACCCTGGGGGGGCATTCCCTGGTCTAGGGAGGCACAAGAAACTTCCCTCAAAAGCTGTTAGACCCCAATGGCTCCTTCCTTTCTTCCTAGGTCTGTTCCTATGTTCCTGAGCCACTCCTTCCTTATTCTCTGATTTGTCCTCATCTTTGTACTGCCCCGAGACCAGGGTCAGCCCCCAGGCCCTTGTGGAGAGAAAGCCAGACCCTCTGTGTGTGGGTGCTGGGACCTGTACATCCTACTGTGTGGCTGAATAAAACATCTGTGGATATTATGCAAAAGTCCCTTTTGCTTCCTTACTCTGGACTGTGCTAGCAGCAATTCAGATTGCTACAATACTGAATTAGACACAGCATTTTGCTTTCTGATCAGGCAGCCTAAGAAAGTGTCTCACCAGATCTTTAAAGCAGTGATTTATTTTCAAATATCAAGAATTATTGGCAAGTATTGTTACCTTGATTTTTACTTAGAGGTAGTTAGAGACAGAGGTTAGAAAGCTGTGAAACTAGAATTCAGATGCCCCATCCATGGAAGTGTTCCAGGACAGGTTGGATGAGGTTTTAAACAACCTTGTCTTGTGGAAATTGTGGAGGGTTAGAACTGGATGATCTTTAAGGACCCTTCCAGCCCAATCTTTTTTGATGATTCTGTGATTCTCTGTCAGCACGGCAGAAGAAACAGATGCAATGTGAAATTGCTGCAAGGATGCGTCCTGACAAAGACAGGGACATGGGCTGCCTCCAAGAACTGCACTGAACTAGTTTAACAAGAGAGGGAAAGGACCAGAGGCAGCTCTCTGGAACAGATTATGACCACACAGGGGAAAACATAGAGCCAAGAAACCCTGCTACTTCTCTTTCTGTGCCTAATTTTAGCAGTGTTTTATTTATCTGTAAGAAAATATGATTTCAGGAACCAGCTTCTTGGGAAAAGGGAGGAGAGCTCTGCATGAAAGAGGATTAACCCTCCTCCAAGAAAACATGTTTCCAGTAAATATCCAAAGAGTGGTGGGCGAGGGAAGAGAGACCACCCTAGTTGGGAAGTGGGGGAGCAGCTGTGCCAGCAGCTAAGCGGGGCGCAGGAGTGGCCAGGGTGAGACCAGCTGGTAGCAGCTTTGGGAGCTGGGGAGCAGCCCAAGGGTGTGAGGGGCTGTGGGGCCAGGGAGTTACAGAACCCCCGTTCACTCAGAACTCTCTTCTCCCAGGGCAGCTCTTTCTTGCCCTCTAAATTAACACTTGTCTGGCCACAACAGCTGCAAAGCATTATATGGAAAGTATTCAGAAAAACAGCTTTCTGTTAAAGCACCCAGAATTCCAATTTAATGGTTGTTTTTACATTGATTTGCATTAAATTTCATGTCTTCCAAGGGAGGATGGAACAAAGCGAGAATTTAAAAGATGGAGGTTTTTAGACCAAAATGCTGTTTTTTTTACATGAAACATCTTTCTGCTTTGAAATATTCTTTATTAAAATGAAGAGATCAGCTGAAAACAAGTAGACTTGTTTAATATTTTATTTTTTCCTTGACATTTTAACATCAATCCTTTCATTTGCAGATGAATGATTCTCAAACTTTTTCTAGGTGGAAAAATCTGTAGTCTGGACTAATTCTGTGGTTCAATAAAATGCATAATATTGGTCATAAATGCAATGTGTGTAAGTGTGTGTAAGAGCACTGAAGGGCTTTACCTATACATATTGTGCAGATCTTTTTTTTAGTTATGTTAGTAAATCCTTACAGTAGGTTATTTCTTAATTTTTTTTTTGGAACTTTTTCTCCTTGTTCAGAATAGCCAAAACTGGTTTTGTTTTGTTTTCCTACAAGTCATGCTCCTTCCAGCTGTTACATCCAAGGTCCTTCCTGTCCTAAATTCTTTCCATTTGTCTTAAAAAGCTCAATTCCCTCTTCATGTTAATACTGTAGTATCTTGTACAGTCATGGTTGCAATGGAAAAGAGCACCTCTGCACTGGTGTTCTGTTTATAAAAACTGCACTTGCTTCTTCAACTGAAAGAAATGTAAGCTGCATTTCTCCAGTTCAGAAAGACACATGGATAATAAGTCTTTTTATTCTAGGAAAATTCTTCTAATGCCTTTTGTCTCATTCCAGGTGAAATTAATGCTTAAAATGTTGGAGGTCCTGTCCACAAGCAGCTCTGCACCTACCCTCCAGGTGGACTGACCTCCCCCAGAGGCCCATTGCCTCACTTTGTGAAACTGAGGAAGTTATTCTGACTTTATGGTTAAACCAGCCTTCTTACAAGTTTAGGAAATGTCACACAGCTCAGTGGCACCACATAAATCATTAATAGTACTAATACTTAGTAGAACAGCAGCCTGAGAAGTAGCACTGTGCTTGGGCCTGCACAGCTTACAAGCATTTGTGTACATTATACTGCTATTTTAAGGCATTACATTTATTAGCAGTTTTTGGCTGAAAATGGATTTTAGCAGGCAGGAAGGGAACAGGTCTGGAAAACCAAGCATGGCTCTGAAGGAGGCTCTGATGGGTGAGCTCTGGTAGAGAGTCACACAAGCCATGGCACTAATTGTCCCTAATATTTATTGCTGCTCTTTCAACATTGTGGGTCCACTACATGTCTCATTTCTGTATAGGGAAGGTCCTGTGACCCAGCCCAAATGTCCCACAGCAGCCAGCTGTATGAGGGTTTTACTGTTCAGTCTGCAGTCTACATGAGCCATGAACAAATCTGTATGATTCTTTAATGCTGTCTGCAGATTGTGACAAATTTTTGCTGAAGTTATATGAAAATATATGACAGAAGCATAGGATTAGAAAGGTAGAAGTTGTCATGTTTTATGATGAAATTAAGTAGCCTTGGTGAGGCAGATTATAGTTAAGACTAATCAGGCAAATCACCCTGGGTAGTTAACTAGTCAGTTGCAAGAAAGAAAGGTTCAGTCTTTTTCATTAACTATGGAAAATGAAACACCATAAAATTACTTTGCAAATTTAAGCACATTAAACCCAAAATATTTCTATGCTCTTATTGTAGATGTTTTATATTCTGTGTGTCCTTGCTTTCTTCAGGTTATACCATCACACTTTGCTGCCTTGGAATTGCTGCATAGCTGAGAGTTCAGAGTCACAGAATCATAGAATGGTCTTGGTTGGAAGAGACTTGAAAGATCACCTGATTCCAACACTCCTGCCGTGTGCTGGGAACCTCCCACTAGACCAGGGCACTCAGGGGCCCGTCCAGTCTGGTCTTGAACACTTCCAGGGATGGGGGCAGAACCTCTCTGGATGACCAGTCCCAGAGCCTCACCACCCCCACAGTAAAGAATTTCTTCCTGATATCTAATCTAAATCTGCCTTCTTTCTTAAGGGCATTCCCCCTTGTCCTAAGATTTGATCTGTTCCACTCTGTGTGGGCGTATGTGTGTCCTAGCGGTGGCTAATCATGTGCTACAAAACATGCTCTGTACTTTTCCATACAATTAATCCTTCTTTGTCTTTTCAAACTTGAACAAATTAATTAGTTGTTTAGTTCACGGTAGTACACTACTGTCTCCAGTTTCCCATTTCAGGTTCCTTTGCTGCTAAAATTTTGTTTCTCATAGAATCTTTTCTAACAGTAATGCAGCCTAAGAATTGAGACCCTATCCTTTTCAAAGTTGTCAAAGAAATGAAAAGTTTCTGGCTTCTGATTCTCAACTTCCCTTGCTCATATATTTTTTCTAATCAATCTAATCCTTAGCTACAGAATACCCACGCTGTTTCAGCTCACTACTACTGTACAAGCTGTGTCAGGCTCTCTGGTAACCATGTCTGGCTTGTATTAAGGCTGAACTCTATTACACTCAGCAGCACTTGTGTGTGCACTTTCCATTTTTTTTAATGGGAAGATATGATTCAAAAGGAAAGAATGATATATGGGACATAAGGAGAAAATATTCCCAGTTGCCTATATTTTATGTTAGCAGTAACTTTCCAAGTCTCTTGGTTTGCCTTCATTTATTCTGCAATGTTCAAATACTCCATCATCATTGGCATTTTATTTGCCTGGCTATATTTTGCAGCTATATTTTATAGCATTATTTATCATCTTCTATTCCTCTAGCTTCCATAAAGGCAGAGTTCTTCAATTGCCCTTCCAGGGACTCAGGTACTCTGCCCATTTCCCCATTGCTACCAACCTGCAGTTGGGTCCACCACAGTTAACTCCATGGCAAACTTAGTAAGTGAACAAATATGATTATTTTACTTGATCAAAATAAGGGTTATGCCATATAAAAAAGGACAAGCATGAGATAAGTGAATACAGTTCTAGACTACAATTAATAGTAAAGGTCAACTATAAATGCTGTAGCATCTTTACTAGGTCATGGAGAAACTTGGCCTTCCTTAGCATGTCCCAAAGAGTTGAGCTCCTCCTCCCAAGGATAGTCCTGTTCTTTAAGGATAGAAAGAARTGCATATGCTGATCACCTATTCCCTCTTGCCACAGGGTGAATTCATCTTACAGCTTACTCTCACAGCAGTGTGGCAGTGTAGTGAAATTTCCATGCCCCAATCCTCCTCAAGTTTTCTTCACTAGCATTTCCTGTAGGCATATCCAATGTGCCCAGTTTTCCTGGCATTCCTTGCTTCCTATGTTGCATTAATGAAGTGGGAAACCAGGGGTTTTATACTTGTGATTTTAGAAGCATTCCACCTCCTWGAAGAATGCCTTCCAACTGGAGGTTGGTATGAAGCTAGACTGAGTATGGAATGTTTGGTGAAAAAATGCATGTCAATATTTTGGGGACAGTCATAAACTCATATATACTTCTTATAGATTATTGTTCACAGTAACAGAGCCCTGGGGGTTGGAGTGGGGCAGTTTTCCTCTTGATTGTCCCAGGGTCAGTTAGGAAACCAGTAAAATCATTGATGGTTTTGCACACAAGTGTCAAAGGGGAAAAAAGTCACAAATGCCTTATACAATAATTAATTTCAGCTAGCAATTTTTCTCTGTGTCCTAAATTTCTGGAAAATCATCATAGATATTATGAATACTTTATCAGCCTGGAGAACCTGGCAGGAAAGGTAGTATCTGGGGAAAATGCTGAAGGAATGCACTCATATATTGTGTAGTTGTGTCCAGTCTCCTGCCTGTCTGAAGCATGGAATAATTTTGTTCCTTACTTGAGAGGGTCCAGGGCTCTTATATGAAGCACTTTGACATTGTTTCAAGGTTGAACTTGTTTGGAAAACAGTCTCTATTCTGGTGACAGTACAGACATATCCAGCACTAGATTGCATAGGCCTTCTGCTGCAGAGAGCTCCTGGAGTCAGCTGCCWAGAAAGGACAGAAAGTGACATCTTGGCTTCATTAGCTCAGTCTGACTTACCAGCCTCAAGTTACCCGACTGATTTAAACAGACTAGACAGAGCAAAGGGATTGAAGTTAGACAAAAGTATTTATGATCCCAACTGAGCCTTTTGCAGACCAAGTAAATGTAATGTCCCAGTGCAGAAATACAGCTATTTTCCGAATTCTATATGGTTTCAAACACCAAGAAAATGCTTTTCATCAGTGGAAAATACATAGACCAACAGAATTTCAGACACGTAATTCTTCAGAATAAGCTTTCATCTTACAAGTTTTAAGAAATGAAGTAATGTGCTCTTTTCCCTTTGCTTTCTTGAGTCGCAATGATGTATATAACATAGATAGACATTTTTTGGCTGGACTAAAAAAAATAATTGAAAGAATCTAAGAACCAGATTCCACTTCTACCCTCAAACATATACACCACTACCTGTGGGCTGAATTGCCATTCACTTTGTTCAGAATACAGTGAATTAACTTTARACTAAATTAGACTGCAGTCCTGAAATG
The DNA here is from genome assembly GCA_014549065.1 of Cardinalis cardinalis. Lineage (NCBI taxonomy): Eukaryota > Metazoa > Chordata > Aves > Passeriformes > Cardinalidae > Cardinalis > Cardinalis cardinalis. The sequence continues at coordinate 1,690,174 of JACDOX010000153.1, read as the reverse complement.
AAGCACGCATGATTGAAGAGCAGCTATTGAAGAGAAATTGAGTGAAGTCAGCAGGCTCTCAGATGAACACAGGAACCCATCCACATACATCAAGTTCTTGGATAGCCACTTTTTCCTGTGGCCAGAGATGCAGAAAATGAACATTTTCAGAAAAGAAAAAGAAGAAAAAGAAGAATGGGAGCAGAGGCATGTGCCAGAAACACCTCAGTTTTTTTACTCCACTTAAAAGAGGGAGTGAAAAATAACTTTGCTGTTGGGTGCCATACAGTGGCATTTCAGAAGTTGTTCAGTATACCCAGACTAGATGAACACAGTGCTAAATGCTTCTACCATGGACACAGAGCCCACCGAGGCTGCTTCTCTTGTGCAGCTCAGACAAAGGATGCAAAGGTGAGGAGAGCATTCTGTCCTGCATAATCAAGCCTGGAGCTTTCTCTTTCATCTTTCTCCAGCCCTCCCACAAGCCAGTAGGGCTGTTGGGCTGATTCCATTTACCTGTTCTTCCTCACTGCACTTCCTAGTGAAGCAAGGGCAGCTTGGATTTTTCCTGGGGCCACCTGAGGCCTCGAACTGTTTCTTTTCTGTGACACAGACACTTCTAGCCAACACCCGATTGCCCGTGCCACATGATTGATGGCATAGAACAATCTGTTCTTCCATTGTTTCAAAATCAAAATCACAAAAAGTTACAGTCCTTGGCAAGGAATGAGTAAGACAAGAATAGAAAAAAAGAGTGGAAACAGAACCACTGGAGATGGCCTTTTTAAAGGCTCTGGCCTGGAAAAGAATAACTAAGGATTCTTTTCATATCTAAAAGACAGTCAACACAATTAAGGCTTAATTTGCTTCTTTAGTTGCCCAATCTGAATCCAAGTCACATCTGTGCAAGTGGAGTTCAGAGCAGCGAGTAATGACAGTCATGTACACATAAATCCTTAACAGATGCAAACCAAGCACAGGCTGCAAAACTCCTGGATGCACACTTTATGCTGAAATGGATCTGGTCTCTAACTGAGGAGGGCTGCTGCATTTAATTTCCCTTTACAGTATCATTGCGCACACCCCGTTTGTTTGAATGCTGGTCTACTTTAAAAGCTGCTTTAAGACCTGGTTGTGAGCATGGTGGCTCTTGCAGCCACTTCTTTCCCTTGGCACTGCTGGAACAGTGCAGAGAAGCGTAGTGTAAATGAGAGCTAACGTGCAAAACCATACCTTAATTGCTAATCTCTGCAGTTTCATTTGACAGCTACACAAATCCCATGCTATAACTTAGAGCCACACTACACAGCAAAGAATTGCAGGCATTTCTTAGTCTTTTAGACTACAGGGTGRCTTTCTGGTTGTTCAAAGCAAGAGCAAATTTCACAGGGGAAACGTGCATAGACGTTTAATAAACTCTTGATTTTTTGGTGTTTCATGACAAATAATAGTATCACCTAATACTGGAAAACCAACAGTGTCTTTAAAATTGAACGTAAGTCAACAGATATTTTTGCATGTGTTTATGTCATCACAGTGCAAAGTCAGAAATAAAGAGATTTCCAGTTATCCACAGCCTGTCACAGTTTAGTCACTTTCAGCAGGCACCACTACCAACCTGGAGCTGTATGGGTGGTAGTCCCCAGGCCCAGCTCCCTTTGCCTTAAGAAACAAAGTGAATGAGTTGAAATAGACAATTATCCATCTCACATGTCCTTTGCAATCAGGGAAAAGGGGAAAGAATGTCTTGAAGGTGTTCCAAGGTCTTTGGTGAGCTGAGTTACTGTCTGAAGGCTCTCATAATCCAGAGACTATGCATGGATCAGAAATTAACTGGGTACCTAAATCTTTGCTCAGATAAAATGTAGCAAATTTCATTTAATAAATCCAGGCATTGGAGACTGCAGTAGGGCTTATTTATGTGAAAACAGTGCTCTGAACTGACTCAGAACCTAGTGAAAATATTCTGACCTATTCACTGAAGATGTTTAGACAAGGAAAGCTCATCATATTTCCAAACACAGACTTGCAGAAGGCTTAACAGGAGTAATGTAGATGATATACATCTAAATGGTGTAAAGAAGAGGAAGCAAAGGTTTGTGGTTTGAACCAAGTACTGATTAACATACTTACTGTAATTATCAGGAAAAATACTTAAAAAAAAGAAAACCAACTTTTCCATAGAGATAATTATAAAGCTTTTATTTAGCAAATGTACTGAAGAATTGTTTTTCTGTAAAGACATACAGGTATGCCCCAATTCCACAGTTTCCATTCTCTCAAATAGCTTTGAGTTTTTGAAATTAGTTTAATGAACAGAGGGGAATATATGTGGAGATGTCAAACTTATTTTTGTCATAAACCACATGATTCCATTTACCACTAATCCCCAAATAATTGACCTGGGGCCACCAAGAGCTTGCAGAACCCTTGCTGGTGCTTTACAGAGAACAGGCTGTTCACCAAATTTTAACTGTCCTCTTTCTAGCCATTTGAAAGAAAAAAGACATTAAATACTTCCTTAATACATACTTTTCCATACTGGCAGTTACTGAGGTTACCACAGGATTGCTTTGGTTCTTTGTATTTTTAAAATTACATATGGAAGGGCAGTGATCTAGGACATTATTTCCCTACTAAGATGTGCTTCAAACTATAGAAAACTTTCTTGAAACCCTGCCTTGTAAAATGGAGAAAAGACTCTACAGAATTCAACATTCTACAGCCTACACTTGATTAAAATAGAAATGGTTTTATTTTCCTGAGAATTGCATTCTGTTCTACTTTGAGTTAAACCCATATTTGCCTTCTATTACTACCTACTAGTGATGTGCCCCTCACTTGGCAAGCACTGACATGATTGTCATTTCCCCACTGTTCCAGATTGTAAAGCATGGAAGAGATGGGACAGTATAAGGGTCTGCAATAATAACACAGGAGTGTCCCATATTGAGCCATTCTTTGGTTTGGTAGACAGAAATGAAGTCTGCTGCTAAGATCTTCCTTGTACACATATTTTTGAATGTCCTTGTCTTAGGACAATGTCCAGAGACATCCCTAGCAACCTGAAATGAAAACTCACTACATGCAAATCAAATTCTGTGTAAAAAACGACCTTAGAAACAAACCTATCAAGAGGGCTCTTCTCACCAAAAAATTAATTACAACTTTACATTACTGAACTCTGATGAACAAAGCATAACATTCCCTCAGATGTGAGGCCCAACTCATAACACAAAGGAGGAATACTTATTAAGTAGTGATTTTTCTGAGATATTAATTGCTTGCCCTATTATTTTATCCCTTCTAGTATGAAAACAATCTTTCCCCAGATGTTTTTGGAATGTTTCAGAAAAAAAAAGAAAAAAAAAAADAGAAGAATAAACTTTGGCCCTATTAGGGTTAATGTTTTTGCATAGACATATATGACCATAAACTGGTCAACTAGTAGAGGTCTTCTGCTAACATTGTGACTGAGAACAGGAAGAATACAGCCACAATAATATACAGCTGTCTACTAAAAGTATTGCATACAGACATCTTTGGCCATGCAGTCTCTTGGCCTTCTGGAAATACGTGAGCTGCATTGCTAGCATGACAAAAAAAATAGCAATGTTGAGAATTAGAAAGAGGCGAGTATAAGAAGCTGATATTGATGGGGCACTTCGAGCAGTCGCCACCATCTGTGCCAGCCCTGATCGGCCTTTGATTGACACCCCAGTTTTGTGCTTCACATAAGTGATATCTGCAAAGTCCAGAAGATCTTTCATTTCCTCATCTTCGTCTACAGGCAACTCTTTTTGTGCTTGAGTCTGTGCCTTTTGTCGCACTTTTCTTTCATTTACCTCAATCTGTGCAAAAATGTCAGGAACAGCATCAACAAATTTGTAGCCTTTGGCTATCTTTCTGTTTTTCTTTGCTCTGCCACGCTGCTGCTGCTGCTGCCTCTGTGAGATTGCAAATATCCTGTCAATAGCCTCCTCTGTCTGCCTCTTATCTGAAAACCTCAGCAGGCGCTCAGCAGTCTTCCTAAAGCTGGCCGTATTGCGTACACGAGACAGGATCTGCTTCTCAAGCTGCTGGAAGACGGGCTTAAAATGTTGCAGGTTCCTCTCCACGATGCCTACGTAGTCCTTCACTTCTGGCACTGCGGAGCTCCTGATGGCAGAGGCTCGGTCAAAGACAATTTTCTGGCGATCTGCAATAACCTGTGCAAAGGCAGAGCGAGAGCCATCCTCGACGGGCCACAGGTACACGGCGTAGGCGTGCTCAGCAGTGGTCACAAAAACATCCAGCTGCGGGGAATCTCCACGCACGGTGAAGCTCTGCACATCCACAGAGGGCCCAATGAAAAGGTAGATGGCCCTCGTGACGGGGTGCCGCAGCAGGGTCGTTACATTCACGTAGTTTGTTCCATTGTAGGGATAGCCCCGGGGATACATCCTCGAGGCAATGGTGGCTTTCTCACTGTGGCCAGTGTCGTCCATCCAATACATCTTATATATCCCATCACGGTGCCTAATAAAGGCCCCATGGACATCATCAACAACTGTTTCTTCAAAAGGCACATCCACATTGTGGAAGAAACTGGTTGCTGCCTCCAGAGGGCTGTCATCTTCTAGGTGGATTTGGTCCACTAGCAAGAGAAGCTGGGGGTGGAGAAGTATAAGGTTTCGTTGCAATTTTCTCAGCTTCAGTTTAGGATTGTATGCACCCACTCCTTCTCCCCTGATAAAAACCACTCCGCCTCTCTCCGTGGCGGCAACCACTCGTCCCTGACAGTCGCCAGCCAAGTCATGTTTATATTTAAGCCATTTTGAGGAACAGTCTTCTGTAATTTGCCCTTCCCATGGGGAGAAGCAGCTCTTGGACACAGCAGGGGAAAACATTAACACATTATTAAAGAAAGTGTATTTTGGTCCATACAGAGCTTCTGTTATGAAAGGTACGCCATTGGGAGCGAAAGTGAAGGAGTTCTGGTCTGGGTGTTCATGGCCAGCATTAAAGTTCCTCCACCCCTTGATCCACTCTTTGTACTTGTTCTTATGAACAATATCATATATTGCACGTCCTCCCAGCTTTCCTGACTTGAAGGAAAGGAAAGGCCTGTTGATTTCAGCTGGCAAAGCACTTCCATAAGTCACCACTCCCCAGTCCTCAAAATAATGCAGCTTAGGAACCCCATAGTCTGGTGGAGGTACAGAGCGCAAACTTGCATCATACCTGCAAAAAAGAAAGAGAAAAATGGGGTTAAAAATCCCTTGACTGATTCCACTATCAGCACTTGTAAAAAACTCAAAAAAACATTCCCTATTTACATCAAAGACCAAGCCAACAATATAAAGCCCACAGTTATGCTTCCTAATCATATAGCTGTGATTATTATTCATCATACTAATCCCTATACAAATTTGTTGTGTGCTTTTTACAGAACGATAGCTGAAAGCATCTGCTCTGCATTTAAAGCAAGCAGTGTTTCTGCAGTCCAAAAATAAGAGTACCACTAATTTCAAACTAGCCATGTTTTGTCCTAGATAGTCATAAAACTACCGACTATAACACAGATCTTTAAAAAAGGCAGATTAGACCAGACATTGCCTAGACATCAGCATTTGTGCCTATTTACTGACTACTTAACAAAGAGAAATATCTGTTTCCCCAAAATGATAATTACAGAAGTCTGTAGTCTTCAAACAGAGCAGGCAATAAATTTAAAATTAATGATAACGCATTCTGAAAGTTAAATGTTTATTATTTGTATCAGTCAATGTATGTTAGTTTCTTTCTCCAAACTAGGCTGAAGAAGAATTTTCATGGTTTTTCTTGTATGAATTGTAAGACGTAAGACATTTTGTTTAAAAAGAAGCTTTAATTCTAGAAAAGGTTAAAATTATTACAATTTTATCTGTGGGAGTTAAAACAATAAAAATCCAAACCAAAACCTTCTGGCATTGTTTTTAAGCAACCAAAATAAACAAAACCATATTAAGCCCACTAACATTTCTGTTAGATGGTTCCAGAATCAGATTTATTCCCACAACTAACCAGGAGTTTCTGGTAGACCCTAGACAGTCCCAGAATTCCCATGAAAACACAGAAGAAACAGTGACGGGATGAGGTTGAAGAAGAAATATTTTGTATTTTGAAAGTAAGAAGATGAAGGCCGCTTGGAGCCTAAGAAACATGCACTCTAATGTGCACATCATAAAGGCAAACCAACAGATATTCAATAAGATTTTTCTTGCAAGAGAGAAAGAGCTACATTCACTCTCAAAAATATACTTTTTATCTCCACAAACTAAGGGAATTCACATGTAGATCTAAAGCTTTTTGAGTCTTTTAATTTCTTACTTTAAGAAGATTGACATAGAAGTTAGCATAACTGTAAATTACATGGGAAAATATCCATCTAGCATGGCATTTTTTCCAAGCATAACTTGCTAATTAGTACGCAAATCCTGTTAACAGGAGCCTTACTGCTTGGATTATTTAGCTTTTAAAAGAAAGTTTCTACTATTTTACAGAACTTTTGAATGAAAATTTATGCTTTAAATATTCACCTAATTCATCACAAAAGAACACAACAGGATTAAATCCCATTAGAATAGACCAAATTAAACAAAGATTACATACAGGGAAATTTTCAGCTTCTTTGGAATAGCCTGTATTCTATGAAAGCAATAGACAGTGGAAAGAAACCATAAAATCAGATACAGGACAAGACCAGGGTGTTCCCTGTCTTGTCCTGTGCTAAATGAAGAAGTTCTGTGCCTCCTGACCCTGGGTGGCACACGGACAGCCTGAGCCTGGCCTCTACGGTGCACATCTAAAGATAATGAATTAACACTAACAGCAAACAGCTGCCAGGTTCCCTTTGAGCCCACTCATTCCCTTTCATACCAGAGAAATTCAGTGTGGAGAGTGCACCACCTCTGCCCTTTGGATGGTGTGCCTGGCCCCTCCACCACTCGGTTCCTTCTGATCTGCTCTGCCAGCCAGTTCCCGCTGCCATTGCGCATGACAAACTTGTCGAGAAACACCAGCTGGCTCTCCGGCCCGTAGAACCAGTTATAGTTGGAATCTGCGATGGCCACAGTTCTCTGGAACCCTTGGGGAAAAGCGAGAAGGAGAAAGAACAAATAAGCACACAAAGATGCTTTTGAAGAGCATGCCAGTGAAGCCAAGCGGTGCAAACAGAGGCAGCCTTTTCAGATGTTTATAGACCTGCTTGTAAATGAGCCGTAAATAGGTTACACAGGAGTGGTTTCCTACTGCTGCAGCTAACTTGAATATTCACCTTTTTTGGGCCATGGACAGCCAAAGTACTATACAAAATGTAACATGCAAACCACTTCCTCTTCTCACTCAAGTCTGGCTTAAGTAACTTTCCCTTTACAGGTTTCATGTTTTTATGTGAATCTATACTCTGTAAAGGAATAAAACAGAGGTGCCCCCAAAGAACAAAATAATCAGATTCACCTTGAAACCATCAATGTGAGTTCATTTTGCTCTTAGGAACCTCTTCCTGAAGGATACCTGAGGTCTCACATGGAGTCAGCACAATCCCTTATGTGCCTGTGCTGGCATACCAAAGCTGCATTCAGCCCCCCTCACATACATGGGTAGGTCGGGGGTTCCAAGAGAATTATCTAAGTTTTTTTTCACCTCGAATTTGAGCAATGTAAGTTCATAATGAAGTGTCCTGCAAATAAGCAACACAAGGGGTAACAGCTTTAAACTGAAAGAGGGTAGACCTAGTTTAGATATGAGGAAGAGGTTCTTTCCTGTGGGGATAGTGAGACATGTGAACAGGTTGTGAACTTGCAGATGCTCCACTCCTGGCAGTGTCCACGGCTAGCTTGAATGGGGCTTTAAGCAACCTGGGCTAGTGGAAAATGTCCCTCATTAATAAGCAGTGATAAACAAGGATGATACTATTTTGATAACTATTGAAGGTAAAATCCAAGGAAATGGTTATTTTGAAAAATATCCAAGTAGAGTGCTATTTTAAAATGGCTCATATTTAAAGTATGAAATTTATTGCTGCTTCAAAAATAAAGAGATTCATTTTCATTCACCCGAAGGACCTACCTGGTAGGACAGTCCTGTACAGAAATGCAAAGTGCTGCTTGAGCCAGGGGTGGCTGAAGTGATTGATGTCAAAATGCCTTTGGACAAGAAACATGTACTGAAACAGTGATCTGGTTGTGTAGCTGCCATAAGCCACCCCTTCATAGAGGGAGCCATCTGTGACCTCCTGCAGCAGGACTACTGACTTCTCCATGATTGCCAACACTTGCTTGGTCCACAAGTAAGCTTCCTGAAGGTAGCCTGAAAGAAAATGACAATGGCAAAACTAATTACAACACAACAGTTCATAGATGGTGCTGTCTGTATTCCCAGAGTGGGGTCCTTCCCAGCATGGAATCTGTAGTCCAGGGGTCTATAATACAACCTATTGCTGCAGCATCCCTGTACTTCTAAGGTGAAAAATAAAAGTAAGACATATTTAAATACAGCAAAGCAAGGTCATATGAGCATGGGAAAATCTATCAAACACCTTTTGCTAGTAATATGGGGCTATGCTTTACAACTTAAAAAGAAAATTTCCTGAACACATTCAGGACATGCAAAAAAGGGAAGAGCYAAACCAAGACTATTTATTGCATTTCAAATTAAAGCTGTATGAAAACAAACCAATGGCCCCACTAGAGGGCTCCAATAATGCAATTCTGATCATTTTTCACTGGCAGGATCACCAGCATGGTAAGGAGATCCAGAGAGACTAAAAAAGTAAAAAAGTTCACATTTGAGCTGCAGTTAACTGATATGATGATGAGCTAACTCATGCTCTATTTTAAGATCTGCTCTGTTCTACTAATATTTTCAGTTTGTTGAACAACCTAAAGGGCTATCCAAATAAAAGCATTTTTTGGAAGAGTTTTGCCAGGGTAATTCCAAAAGTAGATTCTTCAGTTTCAGAATAAAATTAATCTTCCAAGCAGATAAATTCTCAGCCTCCACATATACAAGCCCTGAGCAGTTTCAGTTTTTCTAAAGAAAAGCATTTCAGAGATTTCACTGTTTTGGTCTGCTCCACACAAATCAAGACCTGGGAAGAGTTCATGAGAAACCTTCTCAATGCCAGTCTGCTTTCACTAAGCACAAGCAGGAGGGCCTTAGCGCTGCACTTACGTATTGCAGAAGTCAGCACATGGAACCTAGCAGAGAAAATGTTTTTTGGACTGAGTAGCAAGAGGACGTAGGACTAAACAGACATCAACTGCCTTGTGCTTCTACATGGCAGCTTAGAGTTCTCCCAGTTCAAAGTGTCTGGACACAGATTGAACCAGACTTAATTCCACCATCCCAGCTGGCACACGTTACATCTCACTACGTTGTGAAGCAGTGTCTGCTGAGTGAAGCACATGTGCCAGGCTAAGGGAGTAGGAGCTACATTCAATCCTGTTACTCAGAGTGTTTCATCCCATTGCCACCAACACTGTATTTATGAGTATTTATGCTCAGCAGAGTGATAAGTAATTCAGGCATCCTACCAGTCAAGGCTGCCAAATCCTCAAATCCTGCTCAGTTAACAGAGACCGAAAAAAAAAAAAAGGCAGTGTCTAAGCAAAACAGACAACCTGAGTCTATCACAGTACTTTAAATGCCTGGCTGAAGAGAAAACTGTGATGGGGAAGGCCTGAGCAACAGTGGCAGTGGTACTACTTCCACTTCACTCCCAGCTCTCATTACTCTTCACGGAGCTGGCAGCACAGTGGTCTGTCAGAATAAAATCCCGAATGTTTCCACTCCTGTTTTCCCTTGTGACATAAAAGGGAAGCTAGTTTTTGACTGCTGCAAGAATGTGATTTGCTATGGTTCAGCACGGTGCCTTTACCATTGTACTGCATTAATGTTCTGTTTACTTCGGGTATATCTATGCTATAACACTACACTTGTAGTACACTAAAAGAACAATAATGCATTGAAATGAAAAAATTAAAAGACTCGACACCCTGTCAGGCTACATGATGAACCAGAAAAAAATCTCACCTAAATTTAGCAGTATATAAGCCAGCTATCTACATCTATCAAGGCCTTACTCAAGTTTCTATTTTGAACATCTGAGTGTCTAAGTGCAAAGACTTTGCTATATGCACGTGCCTAGAATTAACTTCAATTAGTTTCATTTTTCATTCCTTTAGAAACACTTACATTCTTTTAAATTGGCTGTTTAGTGTCTACAAATTTCAATGGCTGAATTGTGTTTAAACTTACCAGGTGGAATTTAAACCTTCTGTGAGAAAGGTCTACACTGGGATTATTTGCAATTGCTATGTATCTGATACACAAGCATAATATGTTCATTCCTTTTCTCCCTCCTTTTTTTTTCTCCTTCARATTATTTTCTTTCATATTGGAATTACAGTTTGTTTTTTTTCATTTCAGATTAACAGAAAAACCTCCTTTAAGTTGCTATTAAAAAAAAAAGTTTCTCTATATCAAAACAACAGCATTTTAATTTAGAAATATACAGTCTGTTTCGACCTATTTTAATTTGAAATATTACTATTTTCAAATTGCTCAATAATTCATTAGTTTCCTGCTTTTTTCCTTCCTCCTCCCTCCAAACACCATCACTTTAGTGAAAAAAATACTGCCTAGCCTTGTGATGTTTTCATTGTTTTTCACAAGGCATACTTATGGTCTATACCCAATGAAAAGCAGAATCATCTTGCAARCTTCCAACTTTCTGCACCAACAAAGGCTTAGGGAAGGATGGAATTATATGAAATTTAGCAAACCCACTAAATAAACATGGCTTTGAGTCTTCAAATTGTGGAAGGCAAGACAGGAGGATAGGGAATAACTTCCACACATGCTCTTGATGCTTTTCAACATATACACATCAGTCAGTGTGTTTGTTTTGACAGGCACTTAGCAAAAATTGACCCTCCAAACACAGTAGGTGCCACAGTTTTTTGTCACATTTCTTTGGGCACTTGAAAGCTCCAGTGATGTGCAGATGTGCCTCTGTTTGGCAGGGCTGAGCAGCCTGGCTGCTCATCAGGATCCAGAAACTACATTTTCCTGGACTTGCAGTGCATAAGTAATTCCATTGGGAATCATGTTTTCAAAATACTTCTAGCACATATAAAATAATCACGTGATGAAATCTGAACTCATTTTTATAAAAGCAGGAGCTGACTCCATGACTTCCATCTCTCAGCTGAAGTACCTCTGGGGTTTAAGTCAGGATTGCTCACCTGCTTTCTCTCTCACTCTGTGACTTCCATTTTCCAGCAGGACAGGGATAGCCCCTTAACACAGCAGGCAAAAGCTACTGGCCAGAGTATTCACCTTGAAATGGGAAGGATGGTTTTATGCCCCCAAAGCAAAGAAGAAGAGGAAACCAGGCACAATGTTGGTTGTGGGGTGCAATAGCAGAGTTCAGAGGAAAAAAAGTACAGCCTTGGGCATTTTCATAGAAAAGGCTGTGGGGAAGAAAGGTCCTAAGCTGTGGAACTTGTGTGGATAAAGTTACACTTTTGTAGCTCCCTCAGGAGACAGGACAGAAGTCTTAGATGAAATTCCAGGTTATCCTGTTGCCTGGCTCCCATGGCAGACCACTGGGTGTTTCTGACTGCTGACTTCCACAATGCTTTGTGTAAGGAGACCAAGCATCAKTATACATTGGTGATGTACTCTGAGAGACACTGTCCATGAATCAGGACTGGACAAACTACACAAGGGGATTTTTAACTCTTATAAACTGTGAGGTAAGAATTTCAGAATCACTTAGAAAACTCAACTTATATACATACTCATAATGACTTATACACAGACTTTTTTTTCTATTCAGTAAATTAAATTTTACTAAGCAGCAAAAGAGCAAATCCAATACTACTATAAACTAAGAAGCATTTTTATCAAATCCTGAACTTTGCTGCAGAAGTGGCTGATTTGAGTTGATAGACTTCAGAAAACACATTCCTATAGCTTAGCACATACCTTGATTCATCAGAACCAGGCTTCCAGCCAGCAGGGCCACACAGTTGGTAGGCTGGTGGTTGTGAAGGTACTGGAAGCCCCATCCACGTCTGTATGATGTTTCGTACATGTATCCCGAGGCATTGGCAATTACTTCAAGAAATCTCTCCTGTTGGATCTTGCTAAGGTAGCTGTACAAGAAGTCATAAGCAGTGGCAAAACCAACCAAGGAGTGAGCAAGAGGGACTTCATCCCAGGGGGCATCCTTCACTAGCCTGTCAAAAAATAAAGATGGCAATTAATTGAGTTTCACCTACTTAGTTTTCCCCATTACTCTACTGTGATACATATATGACTTAAAGTCTCCAAAGTTAGATGATTCATGTCGAATTTTAACACAGTAGTAAACTACTTACCAAGTCTCTAAACTGTTTTTTCCTATCCTAAGTATGGACAGCATTAATCTTCAAAGCTCGTAAACTTTATTATAAAGATTAGGTTGCTAAATATTAGAAAAATGTTTGGAATATTCTGGGTTTTGCTAGGAGAAAGATAGGCATAATACTGATTGTACAGAAATAGAATCTATTCATCTGAAGAAAGATTAATATAATTTTTGATAAAGTAACATGCCATGGTTTATACTCCTCCAACCTCCTGTGACAAATCTTTTTTCTTTTCCAAAGGAGTCAGTTGATGATAAATGGTGCCTATGAGACTAAAGCTGTCTTTACAGCAAGTATAATAAAACAACTTACTACACTGTTTTTTCATGTCCCAAATGCATTCAAGGACAGAAGTAGAGAAGTGAAAACTTAGTTTTACTACAGCTTGAATTAACATTCTTAATAAGCATTGGGGTTTTTTAATGATAAGAAAGAAAATAGGTAAAATACTGTCAATACTCAAAACTTATTTTCTAGGAACTACTGGCTTGTATCCAATGACTACACTGAACTTAGAAAAACAGTACATTTTTACCAAGCAAATTCATAATACAGATGTTATGGAGAAAATATTCCTCTTAAATTAAGCATACATTGTGCATCAATGACTTTAGTTTTGCAGTACTTCCAGCCCATGGTTCTACAGAAAAGAAAATGTGAAGGAATACATAGTGAAAGTAAACTCCTATAAACTGAAAAATCATCAGTTGCTTTCATGTTCTCCTCTTTCACTTTTTTTGCAATCTATTTTTTATTACAGAAGTGAATTAAAATTGTTGAGATGAGTGTCCTACTGTAATCAGTAGAAATGGTGCTGTGCTCCTGAAGGCACACACATTCCAGTTTCAACTACTTTATGACTCGACAAATATGATTTCATCTTCATTTGTGTAAGCAGCAGTGTGAACAGATGAGAAAAAAAAACCCCAAAGAGTAAAATAAAACAAAAAAAATTCTGCTGCAGAAGCATTTATTGGCATTCCAAACGCATTAATAAAACATGTAGAAATTACAAGCATCAGCCTAAGGCACTGCAATGATGTTAAAAGATATCATGTGCAAGTAAAAAAAAATACCTTTAATTTTTATTTCAGCATATTTAAATCATTGGAAGAACATTCCAATATTTAAACATTGGAAGTTTAGCACATTCATATTGTCATGTAARGAAGCTATCTGTATGCTTTTTGATCAGATGAATTTCAACAGTTTTAACTGTTCACCTTCTCTCAGCTTTGATTCCATATTCTGCTTGCAGTGAAGTTAAACATTCTTTTTTCCTTTTTTTAAATTAAGTATTTGTCTCACGAATTTAAATTAAATACATCAATCTGAGTTATCTGGTTATTTGTCAATCTCAATTAATTCTCTATTTCTGCTTCTTCATCTTTCCTTATAATTGAAAGAGCTATTAAAATGCTGCTGATCCTCTACATAAAATTAAAGTTACATTCTATGCCAATTATATGCAACAGTCTGGCACCATGATTACTGTCAGGAATCCTTTGACACAGAAAAATTCCTTTGATCAGCTATATCATGAATTCTAATTTCCAAGGTATTTTTAGTCTCATTAAACCTTTGCATATTCAGAAATCAGAGTTCAAATAGGTACAGGAAATTTCGCTTTAAAGGCATCTGCTTGGAACAATTACAAAGAGTTTGAGGCTAAACTATAGATTAGGATGGAAGAAAAGTCCAATTAAAGAATTTCAGCTAATTTAAAATATTTAATTCAAAGTTCAGTATCTTTTTAACAACACACAAGCTCCTAATTAGATGCTGCTTAAACCTATTGTGCCAAAACCTGATCTTTACCTGACTAAATTTAAAATGGGATTTGCCAGTGGAACTGATTTATTGCAACCTTCACTGTTAAGGTGTACGCTAACTTTATGTTTAGTTTCTAACAGAATACCACATCAAATTCTACAGTGTTAGAGTATATAATAGTCTCCATGACACGGCTTCTGACAAAATAGAAAGCAGTCTTCTATATGGGAGGTGATAAATTGAGAAGTTATAACAGCATTTAGGCTCCTGATCTCTTCATGAAAGAAAAAAAAAATTAAAAAAACCCCAAAACAAACCCCTCAGCCTTTCAGTGTAAAACCCCTTATGTTAGGCACCCTTATCATACATACTGACCCAGTTACCCAGTTTGGGTTAGACAAGCAATTTTGTCATAACACCCCTCAAATTGCACTTCTGTACAGTTAAATCTTGTATAAAATTTCACAGAGGAGAYTCACACAAGTAATAGGAAAAATTAAAGATGATGATTTAAAGATCTTAATTTCTAAATACATAAACCCACAACCAACATCTGTTCTTAAGGTGAAGCTCTTTTGAAGAAACAACTCTTTAGCTGCTATAAATCAGTACTACTCCCCTTAACTTAGTTTCAAAGGAACCAAGCAATGTACACCAAACATATGGAAAATGATTCACAAGAAGAATGATCAAGTAGCAAACATTACATGGATTTGTATCTAAATGATGTTCTCATTTTTCAAATGCATCTCCCAGTGTCAGACTTGGTAAACAGCCTGGCTGATAAACTGGGGGAAAGCACAGAGCCACAGGCATGCACTGAATGTAAGTGAATAAAGTTTTCAGGGCTAACTATTAACTACTAAGAAAAGTGGTATGTATTTATACARAGATAGATAAAAACAAGCCCACACTTTGCGCTCTACAACAAGCTATTTTCTAAGCTACTCGAGACTAAAACTGAACATCAGAGAGTATGAACTTCAGGTTCACAATTAACTCTGTCTGATGACAGCAAGAGCAAGTAACCTCTACCTCAAGGCTGCATTAGCCTTGTCAGCCTTTAAAGGCATCAGATCTTACAAAAGCAAACAAACAAATCCAAAGTAAATAAAATATCTATAATGGATTTTTTTATACAGAACAGATACTTAGTTGCAGACATATGAACTTTGAGCAAAGGCAACTGTTTAAAAATTCTAAAATGTATTTTAAATTCTAAAAGATAAAGGCACCCTTACAATACCTTTTTGCACTTATATACCCGTATCTGTAGGTACAGGTATATTTGGAAGAGGTGCCTATCTGGAAACGTGAGAAGGTTATGAAAGAGGAAAAAGTGCTGAACAGGTTTGCTACCTCATGATCAAACTCCATAAACATCCAAAGCCATACGCATTGTTCTGCACAAAAATCTGCTGTCTGGACAAATACTGTGAATGGCACAGGATAAATACATGCCTGGGATGTTCTTTAAATTTGTGTTCATCTGTGTCCTATAAAATATTTTTGTTACATTTAGAGTTTGATATAAATCCTCCATGAAGAAACTGGAGAAATAAAGAGATCATGGATAAGGCTAGAGTTATGGATAAGTAGTATGGTTTTCCTACATGTGTTGAGAATTTTAGCACGGTGTGATGTGGTTTATCTGTTATAGATTTGCCACCTTCTGCAATGAACAGTGAATATGAAGAGGGGGATTAAGACCCTGTTTTCCACTGATCAGTTGATGGCACCAAGAACCATCATGCATGCACTGCATTTGTTCTATGTATACACAGCATCCTCATTATATGCAAGTCCAAGCTCTAAGTAAGTATACCATTTGCATAAAATTTTGGATGGAAAGTAAAAACCAGTATCATCAACAAAGCCAAGATCACTACAACCTCTCAATTTCTTGACAACATTCCTGATGCTACTACTGCCTCTTCTCTTAGCAGTAACGTGTTTCTTTAATTTCTTACTATTCACTACCAAATAACTACTTCCTTACTGAAAGCAGGGTCACCTGGATTGGGGCAGTCCCAGACACGAGTACAACTGTGATAAGAATTCACTGAGAACAGCCCTAAAGAGGTGGATTTTGGGGTTCAGGTGGATGAAAAGCTGGACATGACCCAGTGATGTGCACCTGCAGCCCAGGAAGCCAACTGTTCTAGGCTCATCAAAAGCAGCGTGGCCAGGAGGGTGAGGGAGGGGATTCTGCTCCTCCACTCTGCCCTGGTGAGACCCCACCTGGAGTGCTGCAAACTGTTCTGGGCTCCTCTGCAAAAGGAGGACATGTACTGGCTGGAGCAAGTCCAGAGGAAGCCAGAATGACATTCAGATGGCTGGAGCATCTCTCCTATGCAGACAGGCTGAGAGAGATGGGGTTGTTCAGCCTGGAAGTCTCCAGGGAGACATTACAGAAACCTTCTAGGGCCTAAAGGGGGACATAGGAAAAAGAGGGGTTTTGCATGGGCAGATAATGGTAAGGCATAGTGGAAAGGTTTTAAAGTAAAAAAGGAGATTAAGAGTTATGAAGAAACTCTTGACTGTGAYGGTGGTGAGGCACTGGCACAGGTTGTCCAGAGAAGTTGTGGATGCCCCAAATCTGGAAGTGTTCAAGGCCTGGCTGGACGGGGCTTTCAGCAACGTTGTTGAGTCCAAGTTGTTCCTGCCCAGAGCAGGGGTTTTGGAACTGGAGGATCTCTAATGTTCCTTCCAATGCAAACAATTTTATTTCTACGATTCTGTTAGCATTTCTCTCAGAAATACAAGCCAAGAGGGAAAAACCACTATATGGCCAGTTCAAGGCAGGATTTAAATCAAACTCTGCTGCTCAAGTGAGTTCCTTGATCATGACCTGTGGGATATTTAGACTCATCTTTCCTTCACTGTGTATCCAGTTCTTAAAAACAAATTGAAGTAAATAGGAAAATAACCTTCTTTCATCTGAGATATAGAATCCCCTTCCAAGCAGTGTGGGATCTGATTTTCAGCCTCTAGGTCAACAACTAACATGGTATCAGTGCATGCAAAATGAAGAATTAAGCACATCCTGACACATGCATTACACAAGTAATCCACATCCTGAATTTTAAGGCTCCAAACTTTCCCACRACAAATCACTGCAGAATAACTCCTGGAGGAGGAGATTGAAGGAAGGATGCCAGTACTAGCCCCTCAGTACTGAAATTCYCAATCTCACTAGCTGTATGCAAATGAAGTGAGTGAGATCTCTCTTCTAATGGCTTAGAGGTGAAAATTAGTTCTAAGACAGCCCTGTGGTGCATTTTGATGCCATCTACCTCAGATATGGTACCCAGCTGTGAGCATGGTTGAATTCATTGCACACAAGATGTCAAGTGTGGATGCAAACGAGGCATGCAAAGGGGGCCAAGTGACCTCTTGATAGCTAGTGCAGTTGTACAGTCTTCCCAAAGCCAAGTGCAATGCCTTGGCACTCTTCCTATTGTCCTGACCCACTTCTTCCCACTGAGGGAAGAAAATACAGCTTTAAACCTCCCAGCAGGTAAGAAAGAGAAATATTCTTCTGTGGATAGACAAGGCATACCTATCAAGAGGGAGAACACCTTTCAAGGGGAATAAGACCACCAACATTTATTTTATAAACCAGACCAAATCTTAAATAGTTTTCTTATAAAGTCTCCAAAACAAAGTATTTTTTTTTATCAAGTGAAATATTTTCTTAATAAATGGACCAATACTGTACAATTGTTGCTTTGGGGAGAAAAAAGATTCATTGAAAAAAAAACCAACCTCTCAGCTTTTACCCTTCCCACATTTTTCTGGTTGGCTGTCAAAGCAAAAACCCCATTATCTGCCCAACCTTAGTGCTTGGTCCTTTGCAAAAACAAAAAAGTTAAAAACATACTTGAAAAACTGATGATTTATGTTTCTAGTGCCTAAGGTAAAACAGGTTTCCCCCTCTCTCTTTACCAGTCATGTTTCAGCAGCTGCCAATCTCACATGCTTGTGTTCATTGCAGCTCAGTTGACAGGAAGAAAGGCAAAGGAGTGGTTAAATGTAAAAGGCTACATTCATGTCAGTATGGGGGGGAAAAAAGGYAATATATAGACAGACATTTTAAGAGCTTACTATAAAAATAGAGTTGTACTGCTTAGGTGCTATGCGGAAGAAAGTAAACTTTAGCTCCTTAAAAATCTTAATCTACTTTTTAACCTCTTTCCCTCTGTTTCCTCATAGGTCTATGATCATCATTCTGACGCTTCTAAAGCTTCTTTCAGATCTTCTCTCATTTTTGGCTTTGATTACAAGAGAGTCCTTCACACACAGGGCTTGTTTTTATGATGCTTCTGTGTTGACACATTAATAAACTAGAACTGACTCTGTTTCAGTTGTTCTCAGTGTCATGTTAAGCAGACATAGACATTTAATTATGTTATTTTTTTAGGAGATTGCCTCTAGCTCTTGTTGTAGCAAATTTTTATACCAGTCGTGCCACAAAGTGAGCTCCCAGTAGCTGCCACAGAACGTCAGCACCAATTTATCTTCTATATCAATTTAGATATTAAAGGAGCTCTCCAAAATCCAGCAAGCCATCTAATTTCATAGACATGCACAATTTCTATTTTCAAACACTACATATGTAGAAGATAAAAACACTATAAAGGTTTGATATTTTACTTACTAACATAATATATATTCCAGATATCAAATTCATCCTCCAATCCTCCCTTTTCTTTTTTTCCCCTCTCTGTAGGAGACAGCGTATCAGCATCCTCCAAGCTTCTTTTACACTAACTTTTATTCCACAGTCTTACAAAGACCCCCTGAGTTTTCTTTGAATGTGATTGCTAGTTGATTATTGGGAGTCAAACAGACGCTATAAATTTCTGATGTCAGCACAGAGACTTGCTTTATTTCAACTTGGCATATATGAATTCATTTTAGTTAAATCATTATCCACAAATTTAATTATTTACACATTTCTATTTTTACCTTGTAATCTGTATTGTYCAACATCAACCACTATCTGGATACTAACAGCAAAGGTCTCATAGGATGCTCCAATACTTTTAAATAAGCAGTGACGAACAGAGGGATACATGATTGCTAGTGTATAAGAAAGCAGCAGAAAGGTCACAGCTTTGTTATTCCAAAGCCTCCTGTTAGCTTCTTCTTAGTTGCTTCTATTTCTCTGGAATGCCTGCTTGTGCTTGACAGTAATTATCTGCCCTGTGAAACCCAAAGAATCGCTAAATCCCACACCTGACTGCACATTGGTAACATACTTGTCTTTAAAAATGGGGCATCAACTATGTGCAAAAACACCGAAAAACAAACCCACGGAAATTTCTTTCTGGCCATTGGAAATTGGAACCTGTCTCTTGCTACGAGAAGGGGGCAGAATTTGTGAACTCCCAAGGYGTTTGTTTGTAAGGTGGGCTTAGTGAAGAAGAGAGTTTTTCGCTGCYTTGTCCAAACCAGAGAGTCTGACTGAAATGTTATTTCTGCACAATGTGTGACTCTGATTACATCATTCCGCTCAGCAYGGGAACGGGCGAGCCAGCGGCATATGGAAAGAATCACGAGCACAGATCTCCTTGGCCAAAACGCCCTTCTGGTGGGGAGTGCTCTAGGGGCCAGCCGGAGATAAAATGCCAGCAAACACATCAATATCCTCTGTCCCCTCTAAAAAGAGGAAATAAGGTTCAAACATAAGGATAAACTTYCCATAAGATTTTAGACAGTATCTAGATATCCAACCCATGGAAAACCAAGGGGGTTTACTTAATACCAGCTTTTAATTTTTACAGGCAAAACCATTAATGCTCATCTATTTCAACAAAAATATTAATGCACGTTTGTTTGCTGTTGCTAGTTTCCACAAAAGTGTTGTTCCCAGATTATTTTGGGTGACTGTTATAGTTAGCTGTTACCCAGTGCCCCTCTGTTTATTTTAAAATGTAAACCTACTCCAGGATGTAGCCATTAGGGATGCTCTGCTAATGAGCAGCATGCCTGTCCACATGGGTCATTATGACAAACGGCTCAACTTCTGTTAGTCGACACAAATGGGAACTCAGTTATGGCTGTACTTTATTATGTGATGTAAAATGACTACTTTAATAGATGAGAAAGGACCAGAGTTCTTAATTACGTGTCTCTTCCATGTACATATCAATTACCAGTAGACTTTCTCATAATTGTATCCTGGGATATTTGGACTATTGAGGATTCCACTAATGTAAAGAAGAAATTTAAAATGTCAGACTCCTTAATCTCCTAGCATTCTGAAACAAATAMCCAGTGACATTTTAAACCATATTTCTTTTATTCAACTATTGTGTATAACTATTGTGTATGCTAAAAACATATACTTTTATTTTCTGGTAAGGCTTAGATTTTMCTCAACATTGCCACAAAAACTAAAGAAAACTCATTAAGATGATTTTTTTTTAATTCTAAAGCTATTTTAGAGTCAATGCCATGACAGCAGAAGTCAAAAGAAATCTAGATTATACTGCTGAAAGAATTAAGCTGCCAATGGAGATTTAACTTTCCAACATGTTGATGAATCTGTCAGTGACAAAAACCATATTTTTCCAGAAATTTTACATGTCAGTCTTAGCACCTACATTACTGAGGAGGTCTAAAGAGARGCCCATTTTACTTACCTTACAGATACCTCTTTGGAAAAGCCCTCTTTCCTGATGAAATAAAATGTTATGGCAGAGGACTCTCCTAATACGCAAGGCTTCTCCTTCTTTTCACCATCCTGATCAGAAGACACGCATCCTCAAATTATTTAGTAAGGACAATAATAACAATATATCATCCAGAATGGTATTTTCCCAAAGTCTGAGGAAAACTAAACATGCCTAAATAGACTGGACAAAATTTCCACCATTTTGACACTGCCAGAACAGCTCATATAACAGCCATAACTCCTATTTATCATGTTTGTTCTCCTAGTCTTATCCTAAGTGGAGAAGTACRTGCAGTAACATTTTCTGGTACTTTTAAATTGAGTTTCTTAGGAAAAACAGATTTACATAATCTGTCTGCCCAGTCCTTCAGCCTCCGAACCCAGCCTAYTTGAGCAAAGCCAGACAGTGCCTGAGAGATGTCACATTCCTACTTTTCTGAAAACCACTGTTGGACAAGGGAGAAAGATCTGTATTACTGCCACTGCTGATGGGGCTACAGTATAAACTCCATGCTGACAGCAGTCAGACATAAGTTCTCAGGGGGAAAACAAAAATGGAAACCAGATCCATGTTTCTGCCACAGCATTTGAAGAGCTGGCCAGCTGGAGGTTATACAAAGGCCAGCTTAGCCCAGCTCTATTGCCTATGTTTAAAGTTTCCTCCTGCACTTTCACTACTACTAAGCATATTGCAGCCACTTCTTTTGCCAAGCAGAGAACCCTGATTAAACCTTGATTGATTTCTGAATGGGATGTCTACACCAGAAGGGAAAGACTGGAAAAGCATGGTTTCTCTTTCACCAAGGTAATGCAAGATACTGCTTGAGAAAAAACAGTACTTGGAGGCAAGTAAATAACATCAAAGCCAAGTGGAAATGGGATATCTGCTTGGTTCTGATTGGTATCGGGTCACCTGGGACAAAGGAGAACACTATAACAAGGGACAGAACAACCACAATTAATCCAGGGCAGGAATCACAGGACAGAAGGAACTTAAATAATGTTGAGACAGAGAGTAAGATGTAGAAAACTGAAAAAAMCAGACACAAACAAGTCCTCCTACTCAAAATAATGCTTCCCCCTCTTTCTTATTTCATTAAAACAGATGGCCATGTGACTATAGCCTTCCCAAAACAAGTTAAGAAAGAGTGTGAACAATGAAACTAAGGAGGAAGKTGTTGACTTTGGAGCAGCCTGTCTCCTATTGGAGATGGCCACACATCCTTGGATTCACCTCTGTAAGCTATATCTCTCTGTCAGTGYGCCAAGAGAAACTGTCTGCACACTGTCTCCAGAGCTAAGACTGAAGCTTTGTATTGCTATGCTTCAGTGGAAGATTTTGAAAATTACCACCACTGTTGAGACAATATTTTCCTACCTAAATCCATGTCCTGTCTTCTGTGACATGCAGGCACTATATGGCCAGTGTGCCCCTTCTGTGTCCCATCACTTCTTTTGCTCTAGTTCATGTATTTCTGTGGCATTCACCATTTTAATCCTTAGTGCAGGGGAACCCAAACACTATCATGGCTTTTCAGTAATGCCCATCAGGAGGATATAGATCTCAAATTCTAGCTCAAATCCAGCATAATTCCAGTGATGGCCCATGGAAGGATAACATTTATAAGATACTACTAGTTGGTTACTAGAAGGTAAGGAATAGTAGTTTGAGCAATGAACACCGCTTGAACAGCTAATSCTTCTCTTCCCGTGCTGACTTGAATCTTGACTCACACTTCTGCTGAGCTGCTGTCACCACAGAGCTGTAGAAGAGCAGCTATGACAGAAGGGAGCAATGCCCTATCCAGCTCCATCTTGCTGCCCTGGGCAGATGCCACTGTCCTGGCAAAGTCCATCCTCTGACCTATTCACAGTGACAGCAATCCTGGACAAGAGTCTGCAAGGTGCACCAAGTGGCAGGTGCTGCAGGGATGTAGGGGAAATGCATCTGCTTGAGCAAAAAGAGGAGATAAATTGCAGGCGGGTATGAAAAAGAGGAGACCTTGGGGTCGCAACTCTAGAATCACTCCTATAGTGAGAACATTAACTTCTGTTTCCATAGAAAGAGTGTGGCACAGAGAAGATCGAGTAACTTGTAGGGATGACAACTCAAATCTAGGGGAAGTTAATCCAGGAGGTGGTCATCAAAATGCCAATTACTCAGGCAGTTCCAGTAATCAGATGGACAGCTATAATGTCCTAGTATGTCTTAAGGAGAGGCCCAAGAACCACACAGCCAAGTGAAGCTGCCAGCCTGAACTGAAGCTCAGACAGATGTTAGAGCAAACTGCAGAAGTCCAAGAGTGKCATTTTTACCTACACCTAATTATACCTTTTTCATAGGTCCCCRTTTCCTAAATTCTTCCTAAGGAAGAATTAGTTACCCAAAAGATGTGTATGAATCTGGGGAAAAAAAATTTCAAAGTAACACTTTTAGCACTTCTTGCCAAAAAACAAATATGAAACTTTTTCTTCTGATTTAGAGTGGGTTTGGATTACTTTTTGGTTTTTTACGGCAAACAGGGTGGTGCATAAAGAATCATGCCCCTTTCAGCATCAACTTTCCATAAGTTCAGTGACGGTGAAAAGCTGYGTGTCACTGCTGGTTCCGATAAGGGTAAATGCATTCAGCAAGTTAGTCACTGTTAAAATGAATATTAGTACAACTGACGTAATTTAAGCAATTCACTTATCCACTCACTTCTCCAACTGTAAGCAGTTTACACAGCAAGAGTAACTTAAAAAAAAAAGACAAAAATCTACCAACTAGGCTGAGCTGCCATCCTCTCCATGTAATCCTTAGCCATGTTTATGGCCTCCATGTTTTCAGGGAAGAGCACACAGAACATTGCCAGGGCCCCAAGGTTGTTGCCATAAATTTCATTCCAGCGAGCGCTGAACTCCTTTGGGTCCCAGGGAGGAAGGTACTCCAGGGGATTCGACAGCATCGTTTGCACTGCTTCGATCAGACGAGCTGCAATGTGCTGGTGCGTGGTGCTGGCCTGGAGCCTCAGGGTCTCCACGTCCCCCTTGGAGAAGTAGAGCATGGGGTAGCTGTCATAGTTGGCGTTGACAAAAGGAACCATCGTGTCTTGGTCCTCCCTGGCGCCGCAGGCAAAGGCAAAGCAAACCGCGTGTATGAAAAACACACTTGGGGCTCCCCGTGTGTGAGTCCTCATTGTGGCATCAGATCTCCAGGTCTCAATGGCAGCCAAACCATCTTTGAAATGTCCTGTGGTAGATGGACATGAAAGAATGAGTTAGAAAATGAATCAGTGAGATGCTGTCATTCAAGAGCCTCTCTAGGAAATATGATTCCATCTAAAGAACTCCATGTATTCTCCAKGCGACTTTCAAATAATTTCTACTTGAATACTTCAGATGAAACAGCTACTGAGCAATTCACCTGAGAGAAACAGCCGTACACTTTGAAGAAAGCCCCTCCCTTCCCACACCTTGCCCTCTGGTAGCTGATACCAGCTGAAGGGACACAACAGCTCTTGTACTTGAGATTTGAAATAATTGCAATGGTGCCTAATAAGAAGCAGCACTGACTGCACTGGCAAGGGGAGCAGGGCGGGAAGGGAGGAGGAAGGGGGAGAGCCAGGAAGCTGGCGGCAGCCAAGCCTGCGTGCTGCCTTGGCTGATGTTAGCAGCTGGAGAGAGGGAAAGATGAGGAATGCCGGAGGTTTGCGCCGGGGTCACTTTATACAGGGCTCAAGGCCTCCGGTTCTGACACGTCCTCATTTTAAAAAAAGRAAAGAGCAAGTCAGGAGTCAAAAAGGGAAACAGTAAGTGGCAGAGTCTTAGAAAAACAGCTGAAATACTTTGCCTTCCAGGCATTTAGGGGTTTGCATTATTAGTATTTTTTTCCAAAGGGCTTTCCATTTTACACGAGGAGATTTACTGCCAGTTACCAAGAAGGCTGAACATTGTATTAAAATGCATATTCTTCTATGTCCATTATTTCTTGAAATATGCTCAAATGAGAAATCTGTGCTGAGGCAAATGCAATTTAAACATAGTAAGTTACTTTGTAGAAATTACCAACTATCTGGCCTAAAGTCACAGATAAAACATGGCCAAGATTCCCCTGAGGAAAGCCAGCAAATTCCTAGAATTCTTACGAGGGAAAAGGTTATGGAAAGCAGGCTCAAGTGAGACAGTTTTATGTAAATAATGAACAGTAGTTTTCAATTATTAAAAGGAGAAATAGAAGGAAAGAAAACCTGAAAACAGATACTTTTTTTTTCTACCATGGAAAACCAGTTTCATAGGATTCAGTCATACAACTTGTAGGAAGTTAAAGTACAAAGTAACCTTTTACTTCTCCCCACAGGTCCCTATTCCATAGCCAAAATTTTGTAATAGAAGCTGAGGCTGCTAAAACCTTATTTAGAGACCCACATYCTGTTTCAACAAAGTCTTTAATATGAGAAAACTGACAGACAAGGACCCTTCATGACTACTGGGTGCCCAGACCCTCTAGATTTTTGTGCTCAGATCCTAAAATTAATTTGTGAGCAAATCTCTTTGGCCATGAAATACATCATTTCTTGTGAATTTGTACCTAGAAATAATATTGTACCCTGTAACTGCTTAAATTTATCTATTACAGTGAGCAGCATAATTGCTTAAACAGAATGTAAGGGAAGATGACATTTTCATAGTCTTTTAATGCATTCTGCAGTACATTTTGCCCTGTTTTGGATGTAAACCAATTACAGGACACATTATCACAGGCTGGTTTATTTGGTAACACTTTTACTATATCTACAGAGTCTCTCACCACATACAGACATATAAAAAGACACATGCACAACAGTTCATCCAGACCTACTCAAAACTACTTGTATTCTTCTCTATGCTGAAGGAAAYTATATAACAATATATTTTGAGAGGAAAGAGGTAAAAACCAGCCAAAGCAATACATTACAGTTGAAGCATGATGTAATTTTTTTAATTGATGAAAAAACTGCTTTGTCATAATAATAAAAAACCCACTACAGTTTTTTAAAAAGCCTCTGTGATCCTTAGAACTGTGGGCAGATGAAAGAACCTAAAAAATACCTCAAAAAAAGCCAAAAATGCCTGTGGCTTTTTCTGTGTTAACCATTTATTGAAAAACTTCCTGGTTCACACAAGCAGAAAAAAATCCCAGGTAGTAGTAAGGACTTAATGCGTTCTTTCCTTTGGTTTGATTTCTGTTAAGTGTTCTGCACATCAGTGACAATTAAGAACATATATAAATTTAGGGATGGTTTTAAGAGCTCCCTAAATTAAGTTATTTCTGACCAATGATTAGGGAATATACAGTAAAGTTTCCCAGAACTCCTTTGCAAATCTCAACACACATTTCCCAGCATTACAACATCATCAAACACATCCAGTGTTGCCAAAAAGTCATAGTCTGTACTCTTAGGTATTCAATAGCCTCCCACATTTTCACCCTTTATTCATGTGCACATTTCACTGAGAAAGTAAACCCTTTTTTTTACCTTTACACGAGGAGGAACCACTGTGCCACATTCTTTAGGATAACAACAGAATAACTGAAAACAAAACTATTGTATATTTATTCAGAGTCACGATCTGGAAGAAAGTCAATAGGCGGTGGCAAAAGCAGGAGTACAAAATCATTCATTCTTGGTTAAATTATACTGGCACTTCTCCTATGATATGAAGACTAACTCTCAGCAGCCATGGCTCATTAAGGACAGTAAGCCCTGTCCCATAACCTTGCAGGGCTCAGCCTGGTGTGACTGAAGGATGGCAGGAGGCAGCTGGAAGGGAGTGCACCTTCCTTTCCATGCAAATCTCTGAATCTTGATTATCAGCATAGTTTAGGTGAAGACASATCTGTGCAGATAACTGTCCACATAAGCTCCAGCTTGCCAGTTCTGTGTGAACTTCTAACAAGTCTGTCTGATACACAGGGCTTGAAAAAACTGGAGTCTGGGCCTTCTGATCATTTAACGTGCACTCACAATACCATTTTTAAAGCTAAAGGAATTTCTTACTCTCATGTTACACTGCATCATTACCAGCCACATCTTCCAAGAAAAACTTTACCAAGCAACTCAACCTTTTCTGAAAATGAGGGGGTTTTATTCTGTTAGGAAACCATGATCTGATAAATATTAAAAATTAAAAGGAGAATGAAGGATGGTTGCCCATGAAAGAAAATCATATTATACTTTGTATATGTATACATGTAACCATAGTATACTTTGTATAGTATGCTTTTAAAATGTTGTGATTTAGTTCTAGATTGAAAGAGTATTTTGCATAATTTCAACTCCACTGTCAGCAGAAACAAACAGTAAAAACCATCAATTATTCCAGAAAAAAACACCCAACACAGATTAAATCTTAACAATTTTAGTTCTCCCCATTTGCAGCAACTGGTAGATGTTCAGCTGTTGGGAAAGAAAAAAAAAAGTAGTAAAACTGAAACCACTAACTAAACTAAACATTAGTTTATACAGATAACTTTACCAAATAAACTATTTAAAATAAAAGAGAGACCCATTTACTCCTGCCACATGTGCACAGAAATGTCACTTCATCAGTGAGAGCAGAGGACTGAAAGAGGGACAGWGGAGGAGGGAGAGAAAATTATGGCACTGTTAGGATCACCAGCTTGCACAGCTGTCCTTGAAGCAATCTGACCTTCTTGTGGGTGATTAAAAATTAAAAACAGGTAAGGAGCTGTGTTTTTCTGTAGTATCAGTTCTGAAGAGCCACTGTGCTTTGTAGCTGCTTTTACCTGGGACCAAACTTGTGACACTTCTTAAAAAGCAGAAGTTGCAGGCGTCTCTGCTGGCATCTCCCATGCTAGCCATGACCCATCTCTGACATGGGCACCTTGTCAACATTCACAGTCAGGAACAAAAAAGGTGGGTTTCAGGTGACTAAAACATCCACGAAACTGAGGCATCAAAACACCACAGATTATTCAGGTTTCTGAATAAAAGATCTTCCCAGGACTGGGACATGAACACATCAGACTCTTTGTCTTCTTTTGGGAAGCTACTATTTTCCACAAAGGCTACAGTTTTCATTATGGTTGCTGAGAAACAAATGTTTGCCTAAGAAATGCGTTCAAATATTTAAAGGAAAATSTGTTCCACCATACTGACGAAAATCAAATCTTCAGGTTCAGTGTGCAAACTTTTATCTTAGAAAATGACCTCTGAGTCAGCATGGACTTAAATTTCATAATTTCTTTGCACTTCATAAATTATTGACAGTGAAAATGAACTTTTTTTTACTCAATTTTTTTCAATGCTTGTAACATTATAACATGCAGTTTCATTTTGAACAACAGCGTCACTACAGTTTTGTCACAAATTACWTCACAAGAATGGGTCTTTAAAATAAGCAATTTTAGAACCTAGTGCTAAAACAGGTAATAAAGTCATAGGTATTTCAACAAGAAATGGTCAACTGCCAGAAACAGATGCTGTCCTACCAAAACTGTGAAATTAACAGGTAACATTGCAATGAGATGTGTSTGGAATATTGTTCCATTAAATGGAGAGGGAGGTGCAAATCTTTGTCCCAATGCTGGCAACTGCCAAAATGTAACACAAGAAGCGGTAGGTTTGATYACAGCACAGAAAAGCAAACTTCTGTAGGATCTCTTCTTTTTTTGCACTCTCTCTGAAATATCTTTTCACACATATTGCAATCGACTTTGTTGCTGATGAGAGATGCAGAATCATTAACATGAAATATATCAGTTGCAATTTTTGGTAACATTATATAATGCTAGAATTCTAAAATCATGCCAGTTACATCATCGGAAGAGCTATTTTGTTCAAAGTCAGTTTCACCACCAATCTAAATATTTTGCAAACATATTTAAGAATGGGAGAGCAATTTAGTCTTCTAACTGAATGACACTCTGGTACTGAAAAATGCAGGGTAAGTCCATGAAAACAGAGAGGTGAAAGGGTCAATGGAGACTAATTCCCCTATATATATTGTCATTTGGTTCCAGAGAACCATATCCAATACAGCATAATTAGGTGCATGATGGGGCAGAACCAATAAAACTATAAACTTATCCTTGTGCTATAATAATCACAATCAATCTATTGACTGAAGTCCCATGCTGGATAGCTTCTACATCAACAAGCAGTACTGTTGAGACCCTTTAAAAGCTATGGGGCAGGACACCAGGGTGGGAAACTCCCACGTCCCAAGAGACAGGAGCAGTCAGGAATCCTTCACCCACCTTTYGACTGGTGAGCTAAAACCAGTGACTATATGGCTCTCCAATAAAAATACTGGGAAGGTGTAAAAATCACTGCTTAAAACTTGAAAAACACCTATTACAATCTCAACCACCAGGGGACATTACTTCATTTCTTCCTCTGTTTTTTTCCACTATGAAAAACATGCTACAATTATATAATTTCAAAGGTATTTCAAAACTTAAATACTGAAATCCCAAATATAATTCAGAATTACATCTACCATAAATAAAGTACAGCTCAGGTACCCAGGTGTTAGTACTGTACTTGTTCTGAAATGATTGGAAATACCTTGAAAGAAGTTTGTATCAGCTTTTATGTCTGACTAACAGCTGTGCTATGAAAATCCCAAAGGCTACCAGAAACAGCCAGTTCCTATAGGGATTATCAGTATATGCCATCTTGTCAGCAGTCAAGATTTAAACTTGTGTCTGTCCTTTGATCTAACACAAAATTAAATGGATCTGTGCAGAGCAGTACACAGCTGCGTCAGACCATAATTCCAGGAGAATGGAGGGTTGCATTCATTCTCCACCATGCTACAGGTAAGAAAGTAACTGCAAAATATTTTTATWAGTTCACAGTAGGATCTGTAAGACATCTGTGATGAAAGTTTCATCTGTTCATTCCTTCCAGTTAAAAGCCTATTTGTCTATTTTATCATGGTATATATGAATTAACAGAGCATACACATACACACACACACACACACACACACACACACAACCTTCTCTCTGCCTCAAGTGAAAACATGATATAAATAGTCTGCATGTCCAAACTATAATCTGGGAATTTACAATTTCCTTCTATTTTACAATTTATCCTCCTGTAAAAAATGCTTTCTTGGTAATTTTTTTGTTGCACTAACATTACTATTCCTAACCCTTACTAGGATCTTTTATTCCATATCCCACTCTGTAGAATGAGTAAAGAAGTGATTTTGACATCTACTATCCTGCAAATKATCATTCCCAACCAGTACAGACATGCCTGTTAAGGCATCCACATTCAGTGAATGAAAGCCCAATCACTTTTACCACTGAAGGCTTAAACTGATAAGCTACTAGAGAAAGATTCCTYCTAGAACACCAGCATTGTATCCTGTGCTGACATAATTTCAAAAGGCCAATTCAATAATTAGGTTTTGTTTTTACTTTAGAAGTGTTTTCACAGATGTTAACACTATAGGAAGGCAGTTTGAAAATTTTCATCAAGGCTAAGAGGATAAACTCCCTAACTTTGCTCCATTAATGTCCCAGAAGCCAAGCAAACCACTCATGCATGTGTTATACTATTACAGCATGTAGGGCACCTCTGGGGTTTACGACTATGACAGTAACAGGCACTTCAAAAACACAGAACAAAGGTTCCTGCACAATCTGGGTGGTGAAACAATATTCCTTTGGCAAGGACCAAGAAGTAATTCGTCTTCCTGGCCCTGGCAAAGAGGCCCACTCGGGTCAGTAAGCCTGTGAACCCTTTGGAGTTGGGTATCAGGTATGATGTTTAGCGTTTCCACAGCTCTAAGGCACAACTACCGCCACAAGAAGGGAGCAAGGGAACAGAATGCCTGCTCTGGAGAGAACAGAATGCCAGGCTGGAGCTTCTGTGTGGATCCAGTGGTACAGCCATGGAGCGCAGGAGGAACTGGAAAAACTTCACATGGCAATGGCAATGCCCAGGAGGCACAAGTAAAGGACAGGAAAAAATAATCCTACATGCAAAAGGGGAAAAGCCAATTTACTGCTGCCAGAATTCCTCCTTGTGCCTAACCCGCCCCAGGGAATCGYATGCCATCCATCTTCCCTCACTTCTGAGGAGGTTGATTACAATACCAGAAACTTCTGATACCAAAACAAGTGTTTTAATTTCAGACTTTAACTTTTATCCTCTTTCCAACTAACTCTACTTTGCTAGCCTTGACCTTTACTCTTCCAAATACTTGTAAATGTTTTAAGTTCCCTTATTTGTTGTTCTTGACCACGTATAATTAACAGTTTTAATATTACTGCTTATTGTTTTAATTGTCCTTCATTTGATTGTCTTCAAGATGTTGTAAACAAATGATGTGATTCTGCTGGAGTGTTACAAAACCAGTTGTCACTCTCTGTATCTATAACTACAAACTAAAGTAGCTGAAGAGATCAAATATTTTTTATTTGTAAAGCATTTCCACAGAACTTCATATTAATGGATAGGAATTCTAAAATGCATCATATCCTTCAGTTGCTATGGGATGAAAACTCATTTTAACTATGCTTCCATATCCTGTTTATGACTCAGTGTTGCACACAAAACTATATTAATATTTTATTGTTACTTTCATTGTGATGGTTTTGGCTAGGGTAGAGTTAAATTTCTTCATAGTACCTGAAAGGGGGCTATGTTTTGGATTTGTGCGAGAAACAGTGTTGATAATTTAGGGATGTTTTAGTTACTGCTGAGCAACATTTATACAGTCAAGAAGTTTTCTGCCTCTCCCCCCACCCCACCAGCAATGGGGCTGAGGATGCACACAGAACTGGGAAAGGACAGTTGGGACAGCTGATCCCAACTGACTACAGGGATATTCCATAACATAGGAAGTCATGCTTAGCATACAATATTGGGAAAGAAGGAGAAAGAGAGAAGAGTTCAGAGTTGTGGCATTTGTCTTCCCAAGTAAACATTCCATGTGACAGAGTCTGGGGATGTGCTTTCCTGGGGATGATGTCTGAACACCTGCCTACCCAAGGGAAGGGGTGAATGAATTCTCTGTTTTGTGTGGCTTTTATCTATTATACAGACTGTATCTCAGTCCATGAATGTTCTCACTTTAATTCTTCCAATTATCTTCCTCATCCCACTGAAGGGAGAGAACAAATGGCTGTGCGGGGCTGAGTTGCTAGCTGGGATAAAACCATGGCAATCATATATGTTAAATTATTGTGGCAGCATAGAGGAGCACCAGCAAAGTCCAAAGATGATGATGCTAGTCAGTTTCTGAACCTAAGGAGTTTGTAATCTAAGCAATTTAAACCAACAGTTGCTTTTATATTATATACAGATAACCTTAGAGTGTGAGTATGCAGACCCCAAATGTGTGTTCACACGGAAGAACCGCTGGTCCATTTGTTACAGGATAAATGTCACTGTGGTTGTAGATCTAAATTGTTCCACCCTACCTGGTAGCTGCATCTCTCTACAGATGAGGGTGTTGTTCATTATTATTGATACAATTCTGCTGTTACCTCATTGTCTAGGGTTTCTCCACAGAGAGATAGAGCATATAGCTCCTCTCTCTCTCTCTCCATAGATGTAATACACATATACCCAGATGCAACTGCTTTTTTCAGGGTACAAACTGGGACAGCAAATAAAATGTATTGTCCTGTAGTTCCTTCAGGGCTATTATTGTTCTCCCAGTGCTCCCCAGAATACCCTTAACAAAAGCCTTAAAAAACATGGTCAYTACATTTTCAAGGACAGAAATCTCAACTGCAGATGGAGTTAAACAGCCACATGATTCCTGCAAAATGTAGTTACTCACAGTGTGCATGAGCAATCTGTGAGCAGGTGTCAACACAACCATTAAATTATGGGTTAATTTTGAAATTTAGAATCTTATGATCTCATTTCTGACTGAAAGTTGTGCAGGCATGGCTCTCATAGCAGAGCTGAAACTGGACAGATCATTTTGGTAAAAGGTGTGATGAACCATGATTGCAAGGATATGATTAAAAGGAACACGATATCCACAGAAATGCCTGTGAACAACTTTTCAAAATACTTTAACAACTCTAGCAGCCACTTGATTAGAAGGCTGAAGGAGGCATACCAGGTTTATATAAAATGTTCAGAATTAAAAAAACTCCACAAAATAAAAGCATAAACCAGGACAACCATGGTAAAAGAGCTTGTACATTAAAATTACATTTCTCTTGTACTGAGATATAACACCTACCAAAGTAAATGACCTACAATCCTTTGCCCACTCTAAACAATGCTAGTGCTGATTCCTCCTGTATACTCCGAGTCTACGCAAGGGGAAAAACAGAAAGACCTAACAAAGGTAATTTCAGACTGTGCACATAATAGTCACACTGTACCTGCGCTTCCACACCTGACCATGTCCTGAGAGTGGATGAAAGTGTCATGCCAGCACCTGATGTGAGAAAACACTTCCAGGGCTCTGTGCTTTGTGTGATTCCCAAAATGACCTGACCCCTTTGGTCAGCTCTCCGTTACCAGCACTTCACTTCTGCTAAACTTTTACAGACAAAGCATTCATGAGAGAGATCTCTGGTGGCATTTGCTAAATTTCCTTTTTCCTAGCAGGCTTCTCTGCCCAGTTCTCATCCTGAGCACACAGCAGAATCTGCTCAAAGTGCAGTGCACAAGGGTTTGGGGGTTTACTAACGCAGCACTGCACGACCTCACCCTATCCCAGCTGGGCTTAGAGACATCAGTACAAAGTTTACCCATATAAASAGAAAACTGGCTCAAAGGGAGTCAAATGCAGAATCATTTATACTAAACTATTTATTACTAAATTATTTATATTCAGTATGTGGCTATAGTCTTGAATGTGAACTGGCACCACAGTTTAACAGCTTTAGGAGAATACAGTGCTGTAGCTATGCTCTTTGATCCACCTCAGCTGAATGGAGACAGCAAAGAAGGTGAGAACAGCCAGGACAAACTTGCTGCTGAGATGTCGTATTTACCAATTAAATACAATTTGCTAAGAAAAAGTCACAACCTCTTTCACTCACCACACACTTGGATTACCAAGTTGAAGCAAGAAAACAATGGTTACAAAAAGCTGAATTTTTTCTTTATTTTTTAATTCCTTCAGCACACCCCCCCCTCTAACCCAAAGGGCTTTATTTCTTGCAAAATATCCAGGAACAATAGCAATAGTAACTAGATTTATTTCTGCTCATTGCTATAGTATGCTGTGGGTGCCAGATGTGCAAGTTTCCATACACAAACTAAGAATGTGACTGAATTTTAGTTAAATGAAATCACTTCTGAGAGAAGGGACACTTCAGTTTTATGGACATTTACCTCCTTATTTAACCCTAGTTTTCACTGCTCAGACTGCTGGGTACTGATGGATGTGATCATTTCTCTACCAAGRTGCAAACTTCCTATGTTCATCCACAACCCAACAGCTGCCTGATGATATGAACCACTTTTTACTACCTCTGATCTAGGTTTTACTTGAATTCAGTTTTAAAAAAGCTTATGTACTGTCATTGTCCTTGAGGAAAAGAAATGGTACACACAGACCTCAYGAGCCTTTAARAAGTACCAAACCCAAGATGTCACTCTAAAACTGCTTTCAGCTACTCATTTTTACTTAYTACTGTATGCAACCTATAAAAATCACATCTAACATTTGGCCAGGTAATAAAACGCATTTTTCTCACCATTGTAGTGCAGATATTTACTCAATACCTAGCTACAATAACTAATATACACTGCAATAAAAACTGAGTTTGCCTAGACAATCAAAATCTATCAACTTTTACCACAGGTAATCAATAGTTCAGTTTATGCATTTCTTTCTTGCAACATTCTTTATAACCAAAGAACAGGTTGTAAAGAAGACTGTGTATCAGTGTGTAGTGGAAAATCAGCACCAAAGGTCTCCTGAGGTCAGTAGAGAATACAAATGTGTTTAAAAGCTACTCTCATATCTTTCTCTCATATTATCTTAAGAGCACGCAGGTGTTTCTCATGGCAATTCAAAATCATGCAAAACATCACAATACTTCAAACAAAGCAACAAAGGCAAGCTCTTACTCTGAATAACAAGAAAATGACATTTTTTTTTAGGCCCAGTAGCTCTGCCCCATTAAAATTCACTGTGGTTAGTATATTTTGGTTCCACATCTCAGCGAAGTTTACAGAGAGTCAAGACAATCCCAATCCAAAACTGCTACTTTGTTGACTTCCCCTAAAAACTTAACTAATAGAGGATACTTTAAAAAACACATATAAGTGATGAGACACAGTAAGGGAACTCGTAGTTGAAATAATACTTAGCACTTCAGTAGAACGATGTAGCCAAGGATCTACAAGTAGTTATGAAACTAATTAATTAATTAAACTTCTCAACACCCCTGTGAAGCAAGCAAGCACATTTATCTGTTTTATGAGGAAGAAAAGCGAGCCATGGAGAGGTGGAGTGACTTGCCCAAGGGTACCCAGCTAGAGCCTTTCAGAGTAATAAACAGCATCTGAATTATTGACTCCCACTGCTGCCCTTCAGCTGAATTGTTCAGTTTTTTTGAAACACTGCAGTGAGTTATAATAATAGTTGGCATGATAAACATAATGTGGCAATATTTAGGCTGAGATTTTCTTTGTCTTTGTTTAGACTACATTAAAATTTTAGTGTTATTTAAATTGCAGTTGATCTTCTTAGTGTGACCGAAAAATCTCCAGGGTTGAGCAATATTTCTTGTATGTTATTCACAGCTGTGACTACTTTTTATGTTGCCATTGCTTATGGCTAAAGCCCRAGACACTCCAACTTGAAAACAGAGGAAAATATCACAGTTTTATATCRCTTCAAGAGTGAGCAACAGAAGAACAGAAAGGGTGGTTACTTTCATTCATACCAAACCGAATTTTAAGAACTCGCATAAGACACAACAAGTGATGATGCACGGCTTTCGTGCAATACTAGCCATAGGAATTGCAACTCGCTGCCTGGGGCTGAGAAGACTGAGCTTCGCGAGCTGACAGCTCTRGTCCCAGGTCACTTAAAACTTTCCCAATTGAAAAAAAAAAACTAAAAAAGAAGCGGCAGGAAGTTGCATCGGGCAAGTCGCTCTGTTCCTGTTTCTCAGCTTGCYTAGGTGCAAGACAAGGATGCTACTGCTTACCTTTCACACACGCATGTTTGGGAGGCTGAACTCGGTGGCAAAAGGCTCGGAGGCCGCCACGGTCCCGGTGCTGCGGAGGAGCAGAGCTGTTACCCACGGCGCCCACAGGTGAAGCCTCGCACAGAAAGCGCCACGTCCCCCRCACGCCCGCACCTCCCCCGGACTGCGGGGCCCGTCCTGCGGGTGCCCCGACAGCGGCTCCGTTCCGCCGGGGCCAGCCGGGAAAAGCCCGTCCGTGCCCGGGGCTGCTCCCGCGGGACGCCCCGGCCCCGCTCCCGCCGGGCGGCCCCGCCGGCACCTGGAGCCGCTCCCGCCGCTGCGCCGGGCCTGGGGACCGTGTGCCGGAGGCAGCGCCCGGACTGACCGTGCCTTCCCAAGCCCTCCGAGCCGCGGCGCTCCCGCCCCGCCCCGCTGCGCGCCCGCCCCGCCGCCGGGCGCCCCGGGAGCCGGGAGCGCGATGGAGGCGCGGGAGCGCTGCCCGCCCCACACGGGCACTCGCCGGCCGCGGCCCCCGCCCCGCACGGGCACTCACCGCCTCCCCAGCACGGGCACTCACCGCCCGCGGCCCCCGCCCAGCGCCGACCGACCGCCGCCCGCCAGAAAGTTTCTCCTCCGCAGCCCCGGGGGATGGAGCGGGGAGGGGGTTGAGGGGTGCGTTTTTCRGCGCAGGAAGAAAGTGACTCCCCCCTCCCGCTCCACCTCCCGCTTCCCCGCCCTCCTTCCGTACCTCTCCCCGTCCTCCTCCCGCCGCCGCTCCGCCGGCCCCTCACGCCATGGAGGCCCGGCGCGCTGGAGCTCGCCCCGCAGCTGCCCCGGTCCGGCCCGGGCGCTCCGCTCGCTCCGAGTGTGCCCCTGTGTTTGTTTATCCCTGGCGCGCACACGGCTTTCCTCCCCCGCTCGTTCCTCCCCGGCTCGAACTTCACGGAAATGCCCTAATTCTCCCTTTTGGAGGGAGGGCTCGTTTCTCCGCTGGGAATGTTTTGATTCCAACACCAGAGTGCTGGCGGAGGATTCCCTGGAGCTCGAGAGTACGGCAACGGTACCACGGGGCGGGCAGGGTGGCTGTGGAGGTGACAGCATCCCGGGTGTCCCATTCATATTCATTGTCCACCCCTGGTGCTGTCACCATACTGCATGACAGGAATAAGACCTCCCACCCAAAAGTCCCCTCAAGCCAGCAAAGAAACAAAAAGCCCATTTGTCAATCTGCTCTTTTAAGCATGGTGTGGCTTCTTACATTAACGTTCCCCATGTAAAAGAAGAAAAAAATAAAAGTGAAACGCCGTGACGTTCAAGTCAGCCATCCCGACATTTTTCACAGCCACACAATTGAAGATATTTCAGAAAGTAATATGAAAGAGGATAAAATAAGTGATCCTTTGGAACATTCCTTCTCAGTCACTGTAGCCAAGACAAAGTTCGAAGTGAAGAATTCTGAATGCTTGTTGGGTTTTGAAAGCTGAGCATATTTTATTGACTACGTCATGAAAATAAACATATTTACATGTGATAGATCAGGATGGTCTCCAATTACCTGAAGCTTACATCTCACAAAGCATATTCCTCATTTTAGTAATGTGTTTAGTGGTGTGTTTTTAGTGTGTTTAGGCTCATAAGTGCTCAGTTTCCTGTTCTAAAATGCAAAATCAGTATTTTCTGAGGATGGTTTTAAATAGATTCATTGTGGTTTAAAGTGTGATTTCCTTCTGCCATATCAGGACTAATAAACTTGTGGAAGCAAGACAAAACCAGAAACTATACATTTCCCTTCACCCTTCCATTTCTGGTGTATTTCTCAGCAATATCTATTGACAATCTCAGCCCTAAAGAGTAGGGATCCACACATTGTTGCTGCAAACTCCAAGAGCAGTGCCAGAACCTGGAATGAAGCCTTGCTTTTTTACCAGTAATGACATGCCTAAAGCATGAAGTGCTTCAGTTTCAGTCATGCAAACACTAGATTAATCATTAGGAGCTATCTTTCTGAACACCTATTTGAATGGTATTAGGATCCACTGAATTGATAGTAGAGCTGTAAAATATTGAGGCTGTGATACAAATGACATGTGAAGAGCTGCAGACCTCACAGTCAGACCAGATGTGGACAGGCTGATTCTACTGGAATTTTTAAAATTACCAGGGCGCCTAAAGTGATCAAGGGGAAGGTGTTTAAGTACTTGTCACATGTCTGCATCATTAGGTATGTAAATATATTCAGTACCTGACTCTACATTAAATGGAATTAGCCCTTACAATTCTGAAAAGCACGATGTCTGGATGGCTTTTGAAATCTTGCCCTTGGTCTGTGCATGGATCTCTCTGTATTGTAGAAAAGCTGCCCTGTGCTGCCCTGTGACCACAAATACCCAGGCAAAGCACACCATGGCTCCCTCACAGCATGGGCTCTTGGCTTCCTGCCTCCAAAGGGATGAGACTGGATGTGCTGCTTGGATCTTGCCCCGGTGTGCARTTAGAACATGGTGGAGATACCAACAGGGTGGAGAGCCACAAATCYGCTCTGCCTCGTGTGCCCTTGTGTAAAACAGGGCTTGTTGTACTTCCCAGCATCTGAGTGCTTGTCAGGCTAAATAGATAAATTAAGATTTATAGGATGATTCAGCAGTATCTAAGAGAGGCAAGATCTGTCCACACTAGATTAATTTCAGCATTGCCACTGGCAATTTTGAAATGAAAATGGCCTCAGCTTTAGCAGGCATCATGTACAGTGAAAGACTGAAAAAATTAGCCTCAGGAATAGAAGCTGGAGGAAGATTGCCTTCAGCTATGTAAAAGCTGCTAAAAAGAAGATAATAATCTCTTATCCTCATCCTCTGAAAACACCATGTAAAATGCAGTAAGAGAAATTTAGGCTAGGTAGGGTAAAAAAGAAAAAGTATTTGTAAGGAGAAGTGGACAGCACCTCTCTTCCCTGTAGGCTTTTAAAGTGCAAGTTGGACATATACTTGACAAGAACAGTTCAGAGCTAGAAAGTCTGATGAATATTGCCTCAGAGCAAGAGGTGGACCAGATGACCTGTCAAGGTCCTGTTTCATGTGATTATGTTCAAAATGCTACTTGCACAGGCAAGATCACAGATCGCCTTTGATCTTCTTCTGCCCTTCACTTCTTTAGCCATGGGTGAAGCTCTTCTTGCTGAGGTTGAGTTTCTCTCAGTGGTTTGCTGGCCTTGCTGCATGCCAGTGAATTCAGCGCTGACAGCAAGAAGAAAACAATTAAACAATGAAACAATGTCAATTTGGAGCAGCAGCTTTGGGTGGGATCCATCTAACCTCTGAACGTGTCATGCACTTTTGTTCTATACTGGACTGGTAACTACCTCTGATCTAGTCACGTTAGACTCTGTTTATAACACTGCAGAGAAAAATAAATTCTTTTACAGCAGAATTCATCTGACCTGTTTTAGATGTCTTCGTTAGGATGTGATGAATCATGTCCCTAGGCTATCTGTTCTTGTCACCAAGCATAAAGTAGGTTTAAATGAGTGACTCAGTAACATACCATCATATATTTCCCATTCCTCTGGTGCTTCTGTCCCTGAAATCTCTCACTCTCTTTCTCCTTTAAAGTATGAAACCCCTAGTTTATTTGTTCCTTTTTTTCCCCCATTATTTTTAAATTTAATTTTATTGGAAAAGTCCCACTGAGGTTAATAGTTTTTATAGCTGTCATTTCCCTATATTGCATCATGTGACACTGAAACGTACAGCAACCTGACCTTTTGGGTGGCATTGCTCCAGAATGGATTTAGGAAAGGAGCTAAATTTACCTACTGGAGCTAAGACCATTGACTTGGCCAGTTGTGCAGAGTATGTTTCATGGAAATTGTTTGAAAACTGTTCAGGTCAGATGCTGTTCTACTCCTACATCACATGCTCATTATTTTTCCTTGGTCTTTATGGCAAGCCACATTACATGCAATGTCTGGTGTCTGTGTGACTGAGCCAAACATATGTGGGAAATATGCTCTTTTCCAACAATGGTAAATTTTTTAGGTCACACTCAGAGAAATCATTGTACACCTAAGTACAGTGCATGTCTTGAAAATTTCTGTGGCATCAGAGACACTGTGAGCAGCCACCTCTTGGTAATATTTATCCTTTCTTCTTTGAGTAGGAAAAGCTTCCAAGAAAGCCCAGCAGTTATCTGGCTTGCA
Organism: Cardinalis cardinalis; assembly: GCA_014549065.1. Taxonomy (NCBI): domain Eukaryota; kingdom Metazoa; phylum Chordata; class Aves; order Passeriformes; family Cardinalidae; genus Cardinalis; species Cardinalis cardinalis. The sequence continues at coordinate 1,649,987 of JACDOX010000153.1, read as the reverse complement.
GGGGAGGGAAACACACTTTACTTTCCTGCTGCATTGGCAACTGGATCATCAGGATGTGAAGAGGGAACAAACCCAGTCAATTCAGTAGGACAGGGAAAAAGGAAGGCAGCAGGACCACATGGAGCAAGTGATGCAGGGCTCATTCTGGGGCAGACACCAAGTGTCTGCTGATGCTTCATACACTTAAAAGCCTTTGATTCTCACTTTTTGGAGTTTGGATGTTTGGAATGTGTTTGTCTTCCTTGCTGACTGAAGATGTTAACCTAAAGAGGGAAACTGTATGTCATTCCACCTGTTCCACATATGCAGCTTTGGTCATCCTTTTCTTTCTTCCTGCCCAGTCTGTGCAATAGCATTTTTTTCTTCTTTGAATTTTCCTCTGTGTGCTTGGGGCTTCTTTTGTCTTATTTTGCTTGTTTGATTGATTTTGTTTATTTTGGTTTGGGATTTTTTATTGTTTTAGGTACCCGCCTCTCATTAAAGACCCTGTGTTCTCTATGTGATCTGTTTGGTCTCTAATTTCCATGTAAGAAACAATTCTACAATTGCCATTAAATGACAAAACTCTTTGAATAAAAAGAAAGAGAAACAAAAAATTCTCCAGATTCTTTCAGTAATTCTTCAAAACAATTGATTTGGTTATGACCATAACCCTCGTGTTTTCTTTGACTTTTGTGTCCAGCTGTGATGATTTCTGGTCTTAGTGCTGTGAGCTGAAACCTGTAGGACAAGACGACTAAGCCAGTCTCTTCTCGTAGCTGACCTGCAGAACTGCAAATCTGGATACTTGCATATTGCTCACTCTGCCCTTCCTGATCCGAGATGCTCTGCCCAACTCTTCTCCTTGGACTTTATTAGAGCCACATGAAGGCAGCTTTAATTTTCCAATCTTATCCCTTATATGGGAGAATGTTGGCTCTCTCCTATTTTCCAACCAGGGTGTGGACCAGACAGTGTCCCAGCTTGGTTGTTCCTGCTACATCCTTCAAGTTTATGAGGCTGTTGCGTGATTCTTTCAATTTACTACTTGGACATTTGGGGTTCTGGCTCACTGCAGGCAATGGACAGAAATAGTCACAGCTCCAAAACTAGGATGAAAAGAAGTTGCCTGAAATCAGCCTTATGAATCAGAAAACTTCTGATTCTTAATGCTAATTTCCATCAAATTTTGGAAATTTGGAAATCTAATCTCAGCTCATCAGGATACCTGTCTGGTTCAGGGACATTCAGTGTGGCACAAAGCAGTTTCTCTGCCAGGAAAATCCTTCATCTGCTTCTACATCTACAGACTAGAAATACTTCTCTCTTTCCCATAGATCCAGCCTTTTCTTCTCTGTGGCAGCCAAACTATCAATAGGATAGCTGGAAGGGGAAAATACTAGATGTTTCCTAAACAGCTCTTCTTTGTATGTAAATGGGACATCTTTCTCTGCTTTACATTTCCTATCTTTCCGTCTTTCTTGCTCTCACCATGTGTTCAGCCTGGTTTAGCCTGAGGCCAACAGAGAGGAAGTCTGATGGAAAAAAAAATCCTGCAGATTTCTTAAGGAATGGGAAGCTGCAGCATCAGTAATCAGAGGTAAAACATTGGTGAGTGGAGACAGATTATAATTCTGAGATGTATCAGGAAGACAGTAACCATAAAGCAGGTACATAGGCACTTAAATGGGAAATGCCAAGAAATACCTTGATCCAATAAAAAATTACTTCCATAATCTGTTCTGTGCCTTTAAACAGCAGAATCCACATTACTGCTTTTACATTGCTGTAGATGTCAACAGAGCTTGTCTTCTTCTAGCAGCTGTCCATCTGGCTAACTGGCCTGCTCACCCTTTAGCACACATCCCTTGTTTTCTGTACTGATGACCAAAACAGGTTGCAGAGGGGCAACTCTCCAGCAGTGTGTGGCTTCTTATTTATTTGAATTGGTCGTTACTTTATGTTTTCAAATGTATGACCTTTCTCAACATGTATGATGAGTGTCAACTTCTTTCCCTCCAAATTTCTTTGATGTTATAAGCCAAGCATCATCCCCTGGGAGCACAAACTGTTAATGCTCATACCAAGAGGAACCTTCCAAAGCCAGACTTCATCAGTGTTCTCTTACAGCTGACTGCCACATCCTCCCTCTCTGGATGCCAAATATGTCACAGCACTTGCAGAATGCTGTTTTCGGTGAAATGCATTTTTAAGGCTAGAATCCACCAATTTTATGGAGTCACTTGGTATGCGGAAAGCCGAGCAGACAACGAAACAACTGCTGGAACTCATGAAAATTTTTACAAGTTGCTTACTTATCCCCACCCCAGTTCTAGAGTTTCATAGTCCCATGTCTCTCTCCTCTTCCTTATGTGCATGAAAAAGGTTTGTCTCAGAGACTGTATTCAAACTTGTCACTGATTCTCCATTTCTCTTTGTAATCTTCTCCCTCTGATTTACTGTGTTCTATTTACTGCAGCCAAGACTCAAGGGTGAGATTAAATCTATTTTCTTAAATTCATGTAATCATATTCAGGTTACTTTTTTCCCCCCTCATTTTGTGTATGGATTAATATCAGTAATGTACCAGGTATCTCCAAGTCCTGCGTAATAACAGGGAAAAGATTAGAGGAAAGAGGAAAATCCCACACAATATTTTGGTAATTATTATTTTCTGAGATATCTGTGAACTCCTTTCCCTGATACCCTCTAGCCATATATTGCCCTGTTGAACTATTATTGTCAGTTCATGCTGACCCTCAGCCTTTTTGCCCTTGGCCTTCATCTACACTCCATTTTCCATCACCTGTCTACTACTGGTCTAGAGATTTCCCTGCTTACTGCCTATAAGTTCTTAGTTTTTTTAATTGAGCTAAACTCCACATCTCCTATGAAATGCAGATAATTCCTCATTCCCTTAGTCTCTGAGTTCCTATGTCATGGCATCCTACCCTTTAATTGATGACTGTTCATGAGTATACATTTTCTGGGCAGCTTTGAGGGAGAAAAGTGGGATAGAAGAAGTTCACTGCTGCCATCTCTGACACTGCCACAGCTGCTTCAAGAGCAGCCCTCCAGTATGCATTTTTGAGGCTTCTGTCAGAATAAGATAAAGAATTTTTTAATCTCTTAATTAAATAGCATATTGTTTCTTTTCACAAAATTTACAGTAGCATCTTCTTTCTCTGGATTAATATAATTTACAGGCTGCTTAGCACCCAGGAGTGCACATTTAATTTTTCATTGTGGGCTGAGGTTACAGGGGATGATAAAGAAAGAAACTGAAACTCTCAGGAATTATTTTGAGACAAGGCAAGAAAATAATTGCTATATTCACCTGTACTTTTATTCCTCAGAGATTRTGGAGGCTTTAGAAATTAATAATTTAATATAAATTTATTAGTCACATGGAGTCCCAATTTTTAGAGTTCATTTAGTGTTGTGACAGAACAAGGTCTACTGAAAGTTAATGGGCTTACTTCCCAAAATACATCCTGAAAATATCACTCCCATCAACTTTGAACAAGAACACTGGGTTTTTTTGTTTTGTTTTTTTTTTTCCCTGTATACAGTGTAAGGCGGCTTATGATTTTCTTCACTCTTAAAAGGAATGCAAGTTTCTTTTAAGGTGGAATCAAATGGAGTGTTTAAGTGTTTTTACTCAAAATCTTGTAGCCAGTGGAAAGCAGAAATACCTTTCTGGCTGGAGAATCTGCTCTGGCTGGGCTGTTGGAGCTGCTGTTGGAGCTGCTGCTCCATTTGTGCTGCTACCATTTTGTGTCTCGCACCCTCTAATTTGCAGAAGGGGCTGGAAGCCATCACATCATTTTGAAGTGGCTGTGATGGTTTCTCACCTCTGTGCAAGCACTTAGAAGTTGTTATGGCCATGTGTGAGAGAGCCACGTGTGCGCTGTGGCAGCGGGAGTGGGAGGCATGAGGGATTTTTAGCACAGTTCTGATTAAATCAGTTTAGCTGCAGCAGGACAGAAGTTAAATGTGCTGCTTCAGATGTTTGCCCTTCTGTGAACTGTGACATCTGGCCAGCTGTGAAACCTCTGTGGTCTTACCATGGCTGCCACAGAACAGCCGTGGGTACCCGCTTCATACTGGAAAGATTCACCTCACACCTTTGTCCCATATTCAGGAAAATGATCAGCCATGCTGCCCACAGCACTAGTCCTGTAGACCGGAATCCCCAGTTTGTCTTGTAAAGATGCTAGCAGGCTTTTAGGGCTGGAAATCACCGAGTCTGTTTAACTTCCTGGATTCCATCTTATTTTGGCCCTATTCCAGGCTCCGTTTTCCAGTTAAACATTTCTATTTATAATGCTTACCAAAAAACAGGATTTGTTTCTTGCACCAAAAACATTCAAAAGAAAACCTCTTTTAATTTTTTTTTATTTCTTGTGACTCACCAAGGGGGTTTGATGTTCCACTTAGAATTGCAGAAAACAAAATTACAGGCAACTGGATTTATAATGGGATTTAGCCTTTCYCCCGGGGGTTCTGGATCAGCTATGTGCTTGCTGGAAGGGCTGGTTTCTGGCCAGTTGTTAACAATAGATGTCTGTGGCTACACCATTTCAGCCATTATACCATTACACTGGCACTCTCCACGGAGGTAAGGTTCCTGTAGCTTAGCCATGTGCTTTCCCCCCTAAATCTGATGCCATGAGTCAGCTGAAATGCTATTTGCCTCCAGGCATATGTAGAGAAGGAGGCAGATTTTGTTTTAAAAGTCAGTCGCTTAAATGTACTGTAAAACCTGTCTTGCTCCTTCCGTGAGGCTGAGGAGCAGCAGGCTGCCCCATGCCATGCTCCCTTCCCAGAGAAGTCCAAAGCAACATCTTCCTGTCAGATCCCTGTGGTGAAGTGTGTGATTCTTCTACCTTCTTGCACAGAGGTGGCTTTATTTCTAAACCTGACTTTCTGAGAAACTGTGCTGGAAAACATCACGTTTTTGTATGAAAGTGTGTTTTATGCTTACTGTGTTTTTGTTCCCTGAGGTGGCAAAAGGGAAGTTCAGATGTCACCTTCCCACTGGTGCCATCTCTGCTGCCATATTCTTACACTCAGTTGTTGTTTACCTTGGCATGATTTAATGCATACTTGACCACAGGAGGAAAGACTTAAACTAGATTTGGGAATGCTGGTTCCTGATGCCTGTCATCAGACAAATTTTCCTGGGAATTCCCTTAAGAATTGCTATTGCACTACTACAGATCTGGGACTCAGGTGAGCTGGAGACCCCCATCAGCCTGGGGAAGGGGCAAATCTTGTCCAGCAGTGCCCCGTAGTCACCAGAGATAATCTGCCTGCATTCGTTTATTTAGCTTCTGACTAGGGATGAAGAAGCCTTCAGTTCCCACAAAGAAGCTATAGTCAGGAAACCTGCATTGAGCTCTTCTGTGTATCAAAGATTACTTCCCTATCAGTATTAAAGGTATTAATTTATTATTTTGGTTGTTTTATATGTCTTATGCTGAGCAGGTCAAATTTTGTTTTGTTCGAGGCTGTAGCAAAACCTCTCCTTGCACTGCTTTGAGACAAGCTTATCTCCCCTTTCTCATTTTGCTGCTCAGCTATAAAGTAAATTCAGAGAACAYTTTTTTTTTTCCAGAAATCAATTCTCTTTATTTTAAAATCCAGACATATGTGCTTTATACCAAAACAGACAGCAAAGGAGACTTGGTATTCATCTCTGGTTTTAAGCAAAACTGTGGATTTCAGGGCTGTCTAACCAGACACAGTGATTTCAAGGAAACTTTACAACTTTATGTCTCCCTGCTGATGCTCAAGATAGATAGTTTTGCAGGCACTTGGGCAATCTTTTTGTCAATGGCCTCTCACAAGAGAATCCAAGAAATTTCAGAGATTTCCAGGTGTTAAAAAAAAAGAAGAGAGACAGAAATAAGGATAAAGCAAAGATGGTGTCTTTACAAGGTCATATTAAATATGGCAAGCTCTCTACCAACTTTCTGCCACGTGCATTTCCTCTCCCTGGTTCTTCATGCCATTTCCAACAGCTCTCCTCTTGCCACAGCACCAAGTGCCTCCTCATTCCTCCACTGCCAATCTCTGCTTTGTAATAAGACCTGTATAATTTTCACAGATTACTTGAATAGAAGAATCTTTAAGTAAGAGGAACTCTACTTTTCCAGCAATCACATCAGTTATTTTCTCCAAGCCTTCCTGCAGCCACTACAGGGGCACATGGAGTCATGCTTACAGCAGCTTTCTGTTATCCTCTTCCTTCTCTGCTACTGTGAGGTGAGGTCCTTCTGGCAGCAAGTGCAAATGGCTGGCGACAGCCTTTGTCTAAGATGGGCACATGTATTTCTTCTGGTGAGCTTTGTGTTCAGGCTGTCCTCAGAATCTGCCACCTTTCCATTAGAAAAATACTGCTGCTCCACTGAGACACTAGGACCCAAGGACTTAGAAGACTTTTAGTCTGATTTTCTGTAGCAATTAAATTAGTTTTCTTTAAAAAAATCAAGGAAAAAAATCCCTAACCTAAAAAAATCAGTTCCAAATTCATAACAACAGAACTGTGAGGGTACACAATATGGGTTTGCACCATAAATTAGTTAGAAATTTTTTGCAGAAGATTACTTGATTCAGGCTAGAATTTCAAAGATGATGTTATCAGGAATCTGAGATTTTAATGTGGGTATCTCCCTCCTTAATATAAATCATAGCACTGTCATGAGCCAGATTTGCTGCTGAAGACATTGATGCTAATTAAAAGATTTCCAAATAAACTCAAATTTTGCAAACTGTTATCATCTTAAGTAAAACATTTTCACCCTGTATTTTATGAGGTGAATGGTGCTTTCATTTTCATTCCTCATTCCCCTTATCTTAAAGGAAGTTTTTCTCAGTTTTGTCCACATTTATTTTCCCTTCCAACAAACCAATGCTTGATTCTAGTTTGGAAATATTGTTTATTACCTGCAAGTATACTTGTCCACAAGAATATAAAAATAACATTTTATGTAAAGGCAGGAAAAAATATGCAGACAGAGGCCAGCATCTCTGAAATGAGGTGGAATGGTGTTTGTGTCTGAATCTGACATAGAATATTTTAGCCAGTGAAGCCACAAAGATACAGAGTGAGCTGTGGTGACACAAGCTAAATCCATTCTGGTAATTATCTGGGCCTAACAAAGTGAGTTTTTTTCCTTGGAAAAAAGAAAATGAAGATTCTGTTTATTGTTCTTTAAATTTTGAGGGAAGTTTATACAAAAATCTACCATCCTAGTGCGGAAAAACTGCTGACTAAACAAATATTTGACATCTTTTTGCATCTGCTAGCCTGTGTTAGTTACTGAGCTCTTCCTGTCCTAAGTGCTGGAGAACAGGTCTTTGAACCTAAATCCACAGAGAAGAGGATCCTGTTTGTTTAAATAAGCAGGTAAAAATCACATATTTTCAGTTCATGCCTTGAGTCTTGCTCCCCTTCTGGCTGAGGCTGTAATTGGCAAAGATGGCTGGTTGCTAGAGCTTTCCTACTCTTGGGAGGTTTTCCCAGGGAGGTGGAGAATGCACGTTTGAATCCACTCCATCAGAGAAGGGAACCGTATGCAGGTTTCCCTCCTTCTGCAGAAGAGCTCTGATGCTTGAGGTACAGCAGACTCAAGGAGGAAACGGCATGTAGGGAACCTTATGGCTGAAGAGTGGTCAGGCATTTTCAGGAACACAAAGTATGATAAAGGCTTTCCAAATTATCAGTCTGCACTTAGTTGCCTAAATCCCATTCAAATCTCTCTTTGAGTATGATGATCTTTCTCTTTGGGACTCAGTCTTTCTTTCTCTCCAAGAACAGCAGGAGAATTAATTCCTCAGTGCTTGCAAAACATTGGTGTATGGTGATAACCTGGGCTGCCCAAGGCAACTGTTAATTGAAATATGGCTGAGGGAGAGTCCCTAAAATGCCCTGAAAAATGTAGAATGTAACTCAGAATGAGTTTTTACTATTACATTTCTCCTAAAGCCTGTGGGAGAGTGCATGGAAAAAGCCAACAGCACTTTGTGAAAGGTAGTGGTGGTCAGAAGACTTAGAGAGAAGGATGCATCACTCACCTGTTCCAGCTGGACTAGAGAAACAAGTGAAACACAAATCTACACAGGAGTCTGCTTTAATCCATCACTCTATTTTATGAAGCATCACACAGCATTTTCAGCAATTAGCATTTGATAGCAGTTTAAGTAAGGGTCACAGAGTTATCTAAGGAAAAAGCTGAGAACCTATTTCATCATCACTGAGTCCTCATTTGGCAGCAGTGCTCTTGGAGGGCTTGGGTAGTACCCAGCAGTTGCTGAACTATTTGAGGAAAATCGTGTAAATCTATAATCCAGTGGTAAATCTGCAAGACAGAAACATACCACATCTCATTAGCAACACAGCCTGTATCACATAAAAAACAAGCTTGTCGTGAATAGCAATGCTTCTTAAAACCCTGAGCTGTTTGCTCACCGGCACCAGAATTCAATCTGATTGCATGATTACACATTTATTTGACATCTTCAGCTGTTCAAGGGATTGACTTTCAGAGTTTATTCAACTGCAGTAAAGGATATTCAGTTCCTTGATTGCTGAAATAATGTTAGTCAGAAAAAATTATTTAACGAATGCCTAAATATTAATAAAAAATCTTCATTAAGCCTAGATGCAGTTTTTCTCCCAATACACCTTCAAGTTCATTCTTCAATTTGTCCCCCTTCTCTTTTATCTCAGCAATTTAATTATAAATTAAATTTTATGTTTAAAACAAAGAATCAGTTCCTTTTTTTGTTTTTCATGGCTATTGAAGCAGGATTCCCCAAAGGCACCCGCTCTTAGACCTTCCTGCAGTCCAGTGTTAACAACATCATTTTGTATCAAGCATTCTTAGAAATCTGCATTTGTAACTTGATGTACTCATCACTTCCAGTCTGTAAAGAACACTGAATGCATTAAAATAGCTCTGAACAGTCAACGCTTTCTTTTCTGTAACTTTTCAAAAGCCTCTGCTGCCAACAGTGACCCACCCACCCTCATAGCCAGAAAACTGATACTTCCTGTGCTCACCTCGTACTCAAAGTTCAAGAAACAAATTAAAAAACATATAAATAAAACTTGGTTCAAGAAAAAATTCCCTTTCCAATAATGAAAAGGAAAAACCAACTTCCCCCCAAACAGGGTTAGTGCCTTTCCAGGTTGACTGTTCAGAACCAAAGTAAAGCATAAAAGCTATTACTAGGCTTATATGTTCAATAACTTATGAATTGCAATTTTTAAAATTTAATTTGGAGTCAATTTGGGGAAGTGACATCCTGTCACTACATGCTGCAATTTTTTTCCCCCACTCAACAGCTTCTATGAAACAGAAACCCACAATTTTAGTAGTTTCAGCAAAAACAACAGGAAATCCAGTTCTGTCTCACAAGTGATTTGCAGGCAGGCACCAGGACAGCATCCTGATCTGCAGCTTCAAAGTCATATTGAACATAATACAGCAGCAAAAGAGTACTTAGATCAAGCTGAAAAATCAGAAAGAGGCTGGAATAAAACAGGAATAGGAGGAAAGATAATTGTAAGAGAATTATTTAAGTGGGTGATTTTAGCTTGTCAAAGTTAATTTTCTCATTTTGTCCGAGTCAGGGAAATCTCTGGAGCTCATTGTGAGCACGGCAGAACAGGCAGATGTTTTCCTAGTATGCAGAAGGCCCAGTGGATTTACTAGCTGCTGAGTCTATTTATGACACTCAGTTTAACACAAAGGTTTCAAAAATGACAAAATAAATGGAAAAAGAAAGCAAATATTTCTAAATATCTTTATGAGCTATAAAAATCAAATGTCATACAGTTACTTTTATAAAAAAGCTTTTACTAGCTTAATAGTCTAGCAGTCTCAAGTTTCCCAAGAGTAGTTTAATCAAAGAGCAGCACAAATGGGGCAGACTTGCTACAGAGTTGATAATTGCTGAGGAAAAGAATCAGCTGGATCAAAATGGTAATTTCATTGGTATTTCGTGGTAAACTAGCTTTACAGAATCAGCTTAAACACCCAAACCATTCTATATACAATGCAAAAGGCTCCAAAAGAGATTTTTATATATTCACACCCCAATCTATCAATTTAAATGTTGCTTTTGTCTCAGCAAGCTGACTTTGGAAGATGACTAGAAAATATCCATATCCATATCCATATCCATTTTTCAAAAGCATGAAAAAAACCAAAACCATATAGTATTCCATAATAAAGCCAATTTTGGAAAAAATAGTTGCTTATTTCCAAGTTGTTGTTTGCCTTGTGTTGTTTTCCCCAGTAAATTCTTCAGTGTTTGCTGTTGTGCATGCTCACAGCTGGTGCTGTGCTGGTAGACCTTTGCATCTTGGCACCTAACCCTGATGGAGAGTCATGAATTAGGCACGGGGCAGATATGACAACAAGGGGGCAGTTTGACAGCAAGGCTCCAATGAGTCCTAACCTGCACTGATAATGAATTCAGCACAAAACTCATCCAATACTGCCACTATCACAAAAAACCCTAAATAGACTTGAACAAATGAGACAGACTGAGACTGGAAGAAGGAACTAGCTGACATTACCCAATTGCTTGAGAATGACAGTCCCAGAATTTTTCTATCATTCTTAGGTAATTCCACCCAGACTAATTTTTTTTTTTAACCCAAGACAAACAGGATATTCCCTTTAAGAGCCAAAGACTCCTAGAAATCAGACATGAAGGGTCCCAAGAGGGTCCCAGAGGAATACAGAAGGTCCTAGATCTACAGAAATGCCAGTCAGACGTATTACCCTGAGTTCCTGTCCCACTCCTTTCTTTGCTCCCACACCAGCCTGAGTGCAAGTGAGTGATGAATACTACTTTCCTTGATGGTGACTACTCAGTGGTGCTAGCACTTCCCAATGGCTTGGGCAACCCTCACAGGTTACATGGCCTAACTTGAGCTCAGAAAAGCTCCTGCCCTGCCCTGCCTCCCTTACAGGCCTCCAGCAGCCCTGGTGTGAGCAAAATAACAATGATGGTATCTGAACAGTAGCTACTGTCAGTTACTGTGTTCCAGTTATCCAGATCCAGGTATTAAGTGACGTTAAGTAGAACATTGTGTTCTGATGCTTAAGTATACCCATACCCATGCATTTATATCACGGTTAAAACATCCCACTGTCTCATGTGCTGTGCACTTAGTGTAGGCCAGCTAAATCAATGCCACAAGCTTCTATCAGAGGAAGACTTGGAGTTCCACCCACAAGCAAGAAAGAGAAACCACAAGAAGAAGGGAAAATGTAATATGCTCAATGAGTGATCAGGAAAGTATTTGAGTAACTGAATGGAAGACAATTTTAATTTAATCCAGACAGAGGCCTGCTTGATAAACTTACTACTCTAATTTTTTAAAATTTCCTTGAACAAACCAATAGATTAAACAAATGAAATCTTAACTAAGCACTTTAGGTGGATGTCATTGTTTTTCAATTAAAAACACAGTCCAAGACTGAAACAGATTTCTTCCAAAATACACAGCAGAAATGTCAGGAATAATTTTTCAGTATTGACCAACAAAAGCAAAGCCAACATTTTTTCATCATGACACCACAGCAGCATCCCTGGGATGAGTGAGAAGCTCTACAGAAAGCAGAACTCCCCCTCCCACCCGGAGGTCTGCTCCCTGCCAGTGAGCAGGGCTGGTGCCAGATGCTGCAGAAGCCTCCTAGTAAACAGCAGGGTTGTGTTCTTAAGTGAATCCAAATATATCCTCCTGATTATCACCAAGGAAAAGGCACGAGGAAGAGAACTAAAACCTTGTTAGTGATACCCAAGTTTGAAAAAAAAATCTTTAAACTGTTAAATTGCGTCAAATTTCAGAAAACACTGTCAGAGCTCTATCTTACATCTCATCATCTGGGTGAGGTAATTATAGGGGCAGAGGGCAAACCATCAGCTAGTATAAATTCTTTTCCTCTTACAGGATTTTCCATAATTAACACTGGCTTAGAAGCTTTATAATGAATCTTTCATTGTATTTCAAAGTCACCGATGAAAGAAAATATTAATTTCTTAATGATAMCAACTTCTAATAATTATTTCTTAGCAGTGGAGTAAGCACAATTGCTGCAGGGAAACTCACCAGTTTGGCTGTGCCTTCGAGTGACCTGGCTTGCCAGTCTGTGGGTAACCTCTAACAGGTGTTGCTTTTTCTTAAATGTTAAATGTTTTTATCTCCTGACCCATCTCTATTTTGTAACAGTCAAAGCAGCACTTGCACGAACAGCTCAGGATGTGAGACAGCATACTAGAGGCAAAAATAAAACATCCCAAGGCCACAAGTAGATTTATCTGATAACAGTTATTTTTAGAAAAACTTCTAAGGTTGATTTTCCTAAACTGGAGGTCAGATGTTTGCTGTACTAAAGAAAAGCTCCCAAAAGAGTGAAGTCAGCATGAGAAAAGCATTCCTTCTGTCAATTATATGAATGCCAGTGCTGCTGTCTGCATACTCCATAACTCAGAAGTTGGAGAGGAGGGAGTATCTGGGCACTGTTGTATGGGAAAGGGGGGACTCCTCAATATAGGTTTGCTCCAAAGCAGGAGAAAGCTTCTGAGTTTGGATATAGTTGGTGATACAAGCCAGTGCAGTTTACCCCAGGCCATGCAGAAATAAAGACTAAAACTATTCTCAGTCAAAGTGCAGGTTTGCTACTTTACCTGCACAAGAGCTTTTGCCAGCATGGGTGTATTGGCTGGAGATCATGCCTATGACACTGACAGCAGACATCTATGGCCTGAGCCAGAGCTTCAGTGCCACTGAAGCTTGTCATTGATTACTTTTCTGTGGTATCTTACACAGTGCCATTGGAGAAAACCCAAGYGGCAAACTGCAGGGATATGTACAGCAGCAGCTTCCCTACCAGTTTTGCAGATGGACGAGTGCCTGGGGAAATGGAATGACTGTCCCATCGTGGCTGCTGAGATTGCTTGTAGTGTGCAATTTTACTGTAATTATCTTGGTAATAACAAGTCACATTACTTTGGGTCTACCCTATGGCCAAGGGACYGCTGACCCCTTCCTGAGCAAAACAGCTGTGCACAAGGCGTGCACTGACTCGCAGCTGAGTCTGATAAGGGTCTGCAGTGAAGGAAAGCCTTAGAAATTCCTTTGCTGTTTTGGGTTTTCATGAGAAAACTCATTATTTCTATGTGAGGGAAATGTTTCTCATTTTTGTTTTAGTTTAAGCAGTGGTTTTTGAAAGTCCTGTAAGAAAATAGCCACATGTGGTTCTTTGCTTGATCTGGAARTGATCAGAAGAAAATATTTGACTATAGTATTTTTAAATATCTAGGTGAAGACTTAAACAAAAAAAAAAATCTTGAGAGAATGCCAAGATCCTACCAGGATGTGTTAGTCTTTCAGGGATCTGTTAATTAATTTCTTGTGTGTGAATGACTCATTCTGGATCTTAGAGCGGGAGGAAGGGCTTCTGAGGTACGTTCAAGAAGTTAGCCTGGAAATAAGCAATTGTTTGAGCTGACAGGAATTTCTGGTTGATTAAAAAAAAACCAAAAAAGAGCTGCATTTTGAGACTGTGAAGGAGCTACATTAAGACAAAGGTGGAGATKATACACCCTTTTACTTTCATTTTGAGGTAAACTCTCCAAGATCAACCTTTCTCTCCAAACTCATGAGATGRGTTAATCTCATCGTGTTCCCCTCTCTTGTAAAACAAATGTTTTCTTTCCCTTTCCCTGATTTTTTTTTTGGAGGGGYGACAAACATTGTTTACCTTAAAATAAAAATCCACACACAGACACACATGAAGTCAAGCCTACACAGTTTTTTGTGCATGTGTGACCATCTTAATCTAGAGGGAATATTTTACACACCAGTCCAGAGTACATAAATGTCCTTCCAGCAATGTTTTTTTAACTTGTGAAGTTGCAGGTTATGTACAATTTCAACCTGGTCAAACAAGTATTTTCAATACTTAGTGGTTTACCTATTTCCACTAGTTTTCACACTCAAAAATTATCAACACTTTGTATTACAACCAGGGTTTATAAAGTGTCAGTCTAAACCAACCCCATAAACCTGTGATCCGGTCAAAACYCAATTATATCTTTAGTTGCAGCCTGCAAATGAAATTATGCTGCCTGAGTTGAAGGATAACTTTAAAGTAGAAATGACTGAGTGGTTCCCCCTTTCTTAATGAGTTGCTCATGAGTTCTCCCTTTMATCTTTTCAAGGTGGCTGTACTTTGACATCTCATAGAGCAGAATAACGATGGCAGGAACATTTCTGTCAGCTATTGGCTAGGAAGTAATCTTTTGGGTTCTGCATGATTTGACACGGTCTTCAGGGGCACAAGTCAATACACCTTTCTGAAGGAGGAAGGAAAGCCTGACCAAACTGTAATACACTGAATACTGTCCTTTCTACACTGAAAATCACTATCAAGTGGTCAAATCCTTTGGTAAAGATGAGGTCTCAGACCATTTGGGAAGTAACTAGGTCCCGAAGACTTTTTATAAACTAGTCCTGATTTATTGAATAATAATTTTTTATGGTTAAAATGCTGTTTATTGTTGGTTTCAGCTGTATTTCGCAGCTGAAAAAATAGATGCCTTATATTTGTTGGTTGTGTTGGGCAATTTTTTTTTCTTTTTACTTCTAAAAGGAGAACATTGAAACTAGTTTCCTGGAACAGATGAATCAGATTTACACTATCTGATGCTTTTCAACTGACACATAGATCAAGATGCTGTTTATACACTCAGAACATATATCTTCACTCTATTCAGTTATCTTTATTATCTGTTTCATTTTTTTTTCCTTGTATGAAACCTCAGGGCCCTRAAACCTCGGAAATGTTACTGCTGTGTATTTACACCAATTTTCCACCCAGTGTAAGAGTACTTTTTTTGCATAAAAACTTTAATTATAAAAATTACCTCTTAGGCCTTGTAGCAGCAATTATTATTTGTAACAGCGAATTCCCAAAGCTGTTTAAATCCTGAAAGCATTTTGACAAACTCAGTGTTTAGATGCTATTGTATAGATACAGTCATACACTAAAGTTGGCAAGCAAAAGAACAGTTGAAAGATAAGGCATTAAATATGAAAGGTTACTGCTAACTAGCAATGCATAATATAGACAGTTCTATGTGTTTAAGGGAATTATATATTATTGTATCATTTGAATAAGAGCACAGTTATCAGTCCACTTACAGCAAGGACTGCTGTAATTTAATTCTAAAATGAGTTGGATTTTACTTTAGGTGATGTAATGTCAACAAAAAGACAGAACTAAGGTGCAAAAACATAAGGGATTTTTTTTTTCACTTCAGCAACAATTACAAAGGTTGCTGTTCAGGATACAGAAATCAGTATATGGCTGATTAGTGATTAGTATATCACAAGATTAGTGAAATTCATGTCTTCCATGATAACAGTTGATTTCTCCAGGGCATTCACCTTTAAAATATATGTGGAAGATGGTGTGTGAAGTTTGGAATTTGTAGTTGATCTCTGCTGGGCAGACCCGTGTATCTGCGACCTGCACATTGCCAGTTCTGGAGCCCCAGCCACGGCTGCCTTGAGCTTTCCATTGTGCAGATAATTTGCAGCTCTAAGCAGAAACATGAACTTCTTTGTCATGGTTCACTGGCAATTTTATCATTATATTTATACAGCAAGCAGGCTGAAGACCCAAACTCCCACAGAAAGTGGCAGGGATCTGTAGGCATCTTTAAAGAGACAGCTTTGGTTAATTATAATGGAGATTTTTTTCTCTAGCTCTAGCTAACTGAAACAACAATAAGGCATGAAGGAAAAACTTATGCAGCCATATGGGCAAACCCTGATATGATTTCACATTGCATGCAAGATTTAAAAAAATGCATTATCCTCATGCAGGACACAAGCTTGGTTATCAAATCTCCAAAGTGTGAAATGAACTCTGTCTCCATAAAACATTTACAATTGCTCTAATTCCTCTCTGAAATGAAATTCTCTTGAGCTGCAACATCCCTCAATTTCCTTTTCTTGCTTGCAGTAGTTTTTAATCCTATGACAAACTTCACCATTCAGAGGTTATGAGACAAATTTACAACACTAGGTTAAGAATTATGAAATTAGAAAAGAAGTTATGTTCTCCTTATTACAATTTAGAGCCCACTTTCTTAACCTTTTCTTTAAAATGAAGAAAAAAAAACCTTACAAAAATCTCCTCCATAGCTCTAAAACGCCTCATGGAATTTTTTGAAGTGTGGCTTTTATAAAAATACCAAATATAGTGAGATTGAAAGGCAAAGCATTAGGTTGAATTATGCATATCATATTTTTGGATCAAAGAACTGTTAATCAAAAGACTTGTCTGAAATGGTATTTTTGAAACTACTGTTGGAATACGTAGGATGCAGGAAATATAATTATTAGCATGGGGATCTGGAAATGTGATCATGTGGTCACAGAGTAGTGGTCACTGTCCTTGAAGGTAAAAATTCAGATTATTCAGGTAGGAAAGATAAGAGTAATCCTCCTCTACTTGGCTCGTACCTAACCTTCTGAAATGGAGAAGAATGTGCTGGAAACCGTGGTTTGTGCAGAATGTAATTTTTCAGAGAGATTTCAATTCCCATGTGAGAGCTCTAAAGCAACATTCCCACAGTAATGGATCCCAGTTTGGAAAATCTGTCTTATGATATCATTGTGCTTTAAAAATCTGTAAGGGAGCTGTAAATGAGGAGAGACTCAATGGCAGAAAAGTGGAGAAACAGATGGATTTGTGAGWGAGGCATGTAGAATAGAAGCAAGGACACTGGCTTCTACTATTTTATTAACCATGGACTGTCAATATAACATGTATCTGATTTCCAATCCAAACTGATGGAAGTGCACAGAAGGTATTGTAGAAGGTCTCCTTTGAGAAATTTTAACAACAAATGAAAAATACTCTTTCATGCACAAAGAAAATGCCAGTTTCTTTTCAGGGAATCTGAAGAGAGTTTAGATGATGAACAGTGTGCAATTCCAGTAACACCCTCCTTGCCAGAGGCAAGATTAAAATTCAGAACTTCTAATGCATCTTTGAACTGGTATTGAGTGAGTGAGTTACTAGTATTAAGTAATGCTGAATAGTCTTTGGAATAATCTTTTTCAATGTGTCATGAGACATAAACCAAGCTGTTCTTTATGCACAGACACTCATTGCAAGCCAAACAAGAAAAATCAATCTTAAAGCCAGCACTGCAGGCATCTGCCACATTTCACCAAGTATTTTTGCAGACCACCGTAGGCATCCCGACTTGTACATGGCACTTACTACTGCTCACATAGGTGTACAAAAGCCAGGTCAGACATTGTTGATAGAGAAGCCCTTGTGAACCTCCAGCTCACAGGAGGCTGCAGTGCACCTCCAGTGAGGTGMCAGCTTGTGTGGCTCGGTCAGGCTGAGCAAGGTGCTGCCAAGGCTGAGCCAGCCKGAGCTGAGCTCACACAGTCAGCACAGCGCTGCCTGGGAGCTGGGCTCATGTGGTCAGCACRGTGGCAGCCTGGCTGCATGACTGGGCTCAGGGCATGTTGAGGAAAGGCCTGAGTTTTTGCAGCTTGGCAGTGGAAAGTCCTCTGCTGGTATTTGAAGCAGATGAATGGGAAAGGAAAAGCTGGAGAGCATCAAACTCGCATAACCCATTTCAGTCTCTTCTAGCAAATAGCTGTAGCAAAGATATGACTTACAGCTGCAGCCAAAAACTTCAGGGCTTGGCAGAGCAGGGATTCTCACAGCTTGCTGTGACAAGAGTCAGACAAGGTATTCAAGAGGAGTCAGGAATTCCTTAACATCCATAATAATGAACATCTGCTCTTCCACACAAACAAACAAGAAATACCTCTCTTTGTAACAAAGCAGAGATGTTCTCATACCTTCGAGTCTGCTGTCCAGYGCACAGCTGCAAGTTTAAAACATTATTTCTCCCCTGTCCTTTAGCACTGGGGTTTAACTTTTACAGACATGACCCCCTGCCGCAGCAGTGGTTCAGTGCAGTGAGGGACAGCACACGGTGTCCCTCCTCATGGGGAAACAGGCTTTGCAAGAGCTCCATGGCTGATGGCAGGCAGCTATCCTATCAYCAACTGCCCAGATATGCCTTATGGGCTCACACCCTTTCATCTGTAGCTGGAAAGCTTGTCATACATTTGAGGTTGAGGCCCTGCTTGTCCTTTAAACTGAGCTGGGGCTGAGAGGCAAGTTTCAGACTGGCTGACCATTTTCTCTTGGCCAACACTTCCACAGCAAGCCACAGCATGACCCTGGAAAGGGTATTACATGGGAGTTTTACAGAAATTATCTCTCTGTTGGCATTTTCCCTTGGTATGTTTGGGCTTTGTGTCTTTGGGCTTAAATAGATTGCAAAATGGCAAATATGAGAGGCATAAATAAATGGTGGCAGTCTACGRTTATTTTAAGATATCCATACAATGTAAGTACACATGTAAAATATGGTTGCAAAGAAAAGGTCTATCACATGTCCTGCTGTAGGAGTCACTGCTGGGCAAGCCTGAAATGCTCTTTTCCAACAAACCTTTTACTCCTTGGTCTTATGCACGAAGCAGGCAACAGATGCTGAATGGAGCCTGAAATGCTTTTTTCCAACAAACCTTTTACTCCTTGGTCTTATGCACGAAGCAGGCAACAGATGCTGAATGGAGGGGTTAGTAAAGTAAATGCTTGCTGTGTTCTTAATTCATTTATTAATTAGTTTCTTCCTTTAGGTATGGGTATGGACAAAGCTCAGTAATGCAAAATGATAGATGGAGCACATGGGGGTCCTCATCACCACTTTGTAATCCCAGGAACGTACAGTAGCTGCAAAATTACAGTAAGCTGATAGGAGAAGTGCAACAAGCCAGATCAGTGAGAAACATTTTTGTAAGTATAACACTCCCAAGTAACTTTGCATGTTGTTTGTTTCGAATGTATCTCACCACTGAAAGTAGAAACAGCAAATCACAGCGGGGAAGTAGRGACCAAATTCAGGAACTAACCTACAGTCCGGTAAATGTTGCGCCCTATCTCTAACAGTGAATCAATTAAACACCTCCGATTTGCACACACAAACAAAACCCCTGGTGTGTCAGGCAACAATTAAAAGCACAAACATCAAAGTAATCAAGGGCCACTAGTGCTAAGTGTTGCATCATATGAACAGAGTATTTTGAATGTATTTTAGATACATGCARTCTCAAAACCAGATCTACAGCACTACAAACTTACTATGAATAGTGCATGTTCATTAGAAAAAAGCCCCAGACATCTTCCTTACCTGCTATTGCTTCCAGACTAGGGATTGCAATGGTGCTGTAAGTGCTAATACATTTACAGGACCACGTGTGAACTAAGGTCTCCTCTGCATTTTCCAGGCCTGGCAATCTGTCCATGAAGTAAGAGCCCCACTGTTTAGATACAAAGTAAGGAACTTTGAGCTGATCTCCCTGAAAGAAAAATAAATAAATACATAAGCTTAAAAAAAAAAGTATATTTTTTTATCCACAAGCACTAGTTTAGGGAACTCTAGTGTTTTTCTGATTGTCTGGGCAGCCCATATTGTATCTCAGGAGCAATGCAGCTTTAAAATATAAAGACAATAACAATACAAAAAAAATCTTCTTCCCATAAGTCCCCAAGTTCCTGTTACACAATTTATGGAYTCCCTAGGACATAAAAAGTTAACTGTAAATAGTTTTTAAGCCTTTTAAGAAAACCCCTTCTATTTTCCCTGTTTTTCTGTTTATGATAGTGTGAATTGCTTGCTGTCCTTCTCTGTTGGAGAGGCAGTGTTACAGCTGGGATCTCCTCCTGGGGGAAAAGGAGCTTCCTCATGCTGGGTGGAGTAACTGCAAAGAATGCATCATGCCACCTGTGTTATCTGTTTCTCAGCTGACGAATGAGTGAAAACAGAGCCACAGAATCCACGGAGAAACAGTCAGTTGCCTAGAAAATTGTGGAATACTAATTTTTTAAATGTATATTTTCAGACAACAACATCTGTTTAAAAAAAAAACAAACATTAAAGCAGCATTGGAAAAATTGAGTTTTTACAAGTTCATCTTGAAACCTGCTATATACTGCCATGAGCAATCAGAATGAAACGCCAGGACACATCTACAGAAAGATGAAAAAATGGGAAACAAAACTACACTATAGAAAATCTGTTAAAGTAATTTGTGTACAAAGTAACATTCAGAYTTGCAGAACAGATACAGCAGTTTGTGCCTCCAGGTTTGTGAACTTTTGTACTTTATTCTCCATTTAACCTCTCTCTTAACAGTTTTGAGAATCTGCTGGAATAATTTGTGTTTATGACAGAGGCCTGTATCTTTTGATCACAAGGAAGCGGTTAAGGCAGCCAAACAGACCACAGCAGTAAACACAGAGCCACTCTCTCCATCAGTCTGTGCTACAGTTTTTCCTTTGAGTATAAACTGGGGGGGGGAGGGGGGAGTACTGATTTCAAGAAATGTAGATATTAATTTCTGACTTCTGATGTAAATAAATTGGAAAAAAMCCCTCCTATCTTTTGYTTCAAAATAAGCATTTAACTGAAGTCCTGGGCTTTTTTGTTTGGGTTTTTTTTTTAATKCCCTGCACAAAGGGACAGCATGTTACTTTCTTTTTCCCCCCACTAAATCTTATCTTTCTATGCCAATCCCAGGACTTTACAWCAGTTATAATTAAGTTTAGATGCTCTGATGAATTAAAATCTGTTTGCCAGCTGGATGACACATGCAGAAAACTCTTAARGCTGTTACAGCTGTTCAGGTGATTAATCAAAACAACAACCCCACTACTGGCCCACATAAGCATTTGTACAAAAGAAAGGGTCCTGTTTATTGACAAGAGAAAAGATGTGAGGGTTCTGCTTTCTGAAGTGGATGGTTAGTTCAGCAGACAATTAAAAATGTAACCTGAGGAAACGAACTGATTTTTACAGAAGTTTGATTCTAGAGTGGGATTTTCTTCCTTATTAAGGAGGAGGGAGGTAAATTTTGGATTTACAACCCAAGCCCTTGATGAAATCAAACCCAGTTAGATATGAGACTTGCCATCAAGTCACCTAGTGCAGAGCTCCCATCATTTTGCTGCTAGCTTATCTATACATGACAGGGCTGGTCTGGTAGGCTAAATTTTGATTTAAAACTTTGAAAGAGCACTTGAAACTTTGACCACATCCCTAGGAACATCAGGCATTGCTCTCYCTTCCATCCCTAACTGATGCCCTGAAGGTGTCCTTATCTCGCCTGCACACATCATAGCCGGCAATGAAGGACAGACCCCACACCATGGATCTGTACATCTGTGAAATGAGGCAAAAGGCTCCTCTCACTGTGGCTGCTCRCATGCCTGGAGGCACATGCCCAGCAGCAGGGCTGATGAGCTCTGCAAGATGCATCAGCCACTCCTGCAGTCCCCAGACACAGAATTTGCTCTCACAGCAGGACAGCAGATCCTGGAAAGTGATGGGCAATCCCTCTTTCTCATGCAAATCCCCCAGGCACAGGGGTTTGCTCTCAGGCATATTGGTCAGACAGCAGCAGGTCAGATGTTGATTGCGCCAGTTGAGGGTACAAAGCCTTGGAAGAAAACATCTACACTTCAGGGAAATAGGGATGGTACCAAAAATTCCCAGGTTCCTTCCACAAAGTCAAAACACCTGGAGTACTTGCTACCATCTTTGCTTTGCTAACTTTAGGCAAATGGGGCCTGTTAACAGAATAGACAGAATCTGTTAATAGGACCCTTGGGTAACACTAATTTGTTAGCTTACAAATGACCTTTCTAAAATACTAATTAGCAGGGAGATAAGCTCTGAAGTTTTTCTACATTYGGTAAAGGGATGAAAGAAAGAAAGATGTAAAGGAGACAGGAGTGGAAGATCAAGCCAATAGTATTTTAAGGGCTTTATTTAGATGCAGATTTGCCATCCATGCCATAGCAAGCACAGAGCCTGAGGAATACTTTACTGCATCCAGTATGAGTGGTGGTACTGATGATTGTATGCTTTGTTCCCGAGGTAATAACACACCACTGACTCTTGATGCCAAAAAAAAAAAAAATCAATGCTCAAACCACCRTTTTTTTCTGGTGTAATAGTATTTGAGATGTTTCTGTCAGCACAGCTGTGCTGACAACAACAAGGGATGTCCCTGAATCACACAAATGGACAAACCAGCCACTGGTCTGAAGTCTGTTGCACAGAACACGCCCTCCTACACATTATGCAAATATGAAACATTTCACACATGAATATTGTACCTAAACTACAACAGGGATCACTATAAGCAAATTTAAAATAAAATGTACTGCACTTCAGGATGTTGCCCTAGGAATATGGCTCTAACTCACCAGGCTTCACAACAAGACCTCAGGTTGTTCCAGGAAGTACTGTTAGATTTGTGCCAAAGATAAACAGGAATAAAGAGACAAACAGAGCCAAAAGGCATAATGGAAATAGCCTTGTCTATGGTCACACCAAGGGAGTTAATGGMAATACAGGGATTACAGACCTGACTTCTACAACAAACCAGTCACCAGGCAATACTGTAAAAATTAATTTTTCCCTTCTAACTACAAAATTATCACGTATATCCACCAATTAATTCTTTGATTTCTGCTCCATTCATTCATATAAGCCATTCATTTACACACTGACAGCTCCTCTGTAATAATTTTCCTTGAAATCCTGGGACAAATTCCAGTTTTCCTTTTGAGTTTTCATTGATGGAACTGATCACACATTTAAAGAACAGAATGCAAAACCAAAGCCTCCAGCCAAACAAACAAACTCCCAATTCTAGGAGGGAGGCAAATCTTGTTTCAACACAATGCCTTGTATTTTCATTCACCCTGCATGCTGCAATTTACTTAGGAGCCAAGTAACTGCATAAATAGTTTTTAGTTTGCTATTCTCTTGCTTATTTGGTTATGACTCATACACTTAAAAGAACTGCAGTTGTTRCCATAATTTCACAGTTATGTGTATCTGGCTTATATCATGCATTTAATTGAAGGAAAAAGACAAAAACTGCAAATGAAAATGGAAATCACAAGTCTCCCACTTGTGTGAAGAGTTTGTTTTCTTCCCCTCTCACGGTTAGTGATGAAATAYCAGTCAAACAACTAAAACCAGATTTTTGTAATTTCTTTCTGAAAAATGCAATTGCCAATTAAAGTAATACTTTCTTACTTTAATAGTATTTTGTAAAGAGTGATAGCATCTAGAGTTGCATTATGTATTAAATTTTCAGTCCCTATCTGCACACAGCACATGGCATGGAATATCTACAGTAGTACTGTATTTTATTGCCAGTGAATGCTAAGGCTGATTAACCAGATGAAATCTAATCTGTGACTAATTTTCCAGAAACCTGAGGATTCAATTCAATTCAAAGGATTGTACCTGACTTTGTACAATCCTTTGAATTGGCTTTTCTCCCTTCGTAACCAAAGGGTTAATGGGAGAAGTTGAGGAGGGGAAAAAAATAAAACTCTCATAGGTTTGTAAAGGGAGTCCCTTTGAACTAGTCCTGTTAAGTTAGTGGTGCCCAGTCAACTGCAGAGATATGGATGTGACCTGTTGTTCAGACTCCAGTGAGCAGCCTGGTAATGAAATAACACCACTGACCTGCCACGGCCCCCCTGGTTCAGGTTCCTTTAATCAAYGCAATTCATTTCTCCCTTGCTTGCTCGCTGTCACTGGTAGCGGATGTAAACGGAACAGGGGTTGTGTGTGGTAGGGGTGGTGTCTCTCTGAGATACTGCAATCTCTTGTCAAGAGTGCTACAGTGTCAGTGAAACATCAAGCACCTGTCTAAAAGTCTCAATTTGCTGCTTGACAACTGCTGCGATAGAGAAGATGGATCTTGTGGGCAGAGGTGTCGCAACAAAGGAAAATCAAATCATCATCGTGGGCTCAGAAACAAACCAATCCATTACTCTTTGTACTTCCAGGAAAAGAACCACCTTCTGTCTCTCTGTTTAAAAATGTGTGCTTCAAAAGCATATATAATGACCATGCTTAAGAAACCATATTGAACAAATCTCCCAAACTTTAAGTTTTATGCAGCAATGCRGCAGAATCTCCAGTCAGAGAATGAACAAATTTATGAAGTATTTGAGTTATTTTTAAAGCAAGAGAAATACATTCTCTTGATAAGATATTGAAATTTTTTAACCTCATTTATGTTTTTTTACAACCCAGGAAAAAGCCTAAACATTAATGATTACATTTCCTTAATTAATGATTACATGTCCTTATTTCAGTGACTGAAATGTTCTTGTCTGACCTTAGTTTAGAAATCAGGATAGTGGGGGAAAATATGAGATATGTCTATTAAAAAAATAAGATACAGATATCACATCTATATTGTTTTAGTCCTATTGAAGAGACCCTTTTCTCCACTAAAACAAGGAGCTTTTATAACACTTGGATTAAAAACACAGCAAGTAAAAATGYACCCCCCAGATCTTTTCCATTGGAAAGTTAACTTTTAATCACAAAAAGTAATTATTTAAGAAGAAGAATAAAGTCTAATGTGTTACAAAGAAAAGTGCGATAAGCATATGTATTTCTCTGCAACTAGAAGAAAATGACCTATTTATTTAGTAGCATATGAAATGAAGAGACACTCCAAATGGAGAGTGAAGCCTCGCTGTAGATCCTACCTCCATGGGACACGCTGGAGKTACAGGGCTGCCTCATCACCCATCTCAGTGCTGTTTTCTATCTACTTTGCTCTTTGGGAGCAGAGTAAAGGATAAACCACAGTAACATCCAACCTTCTGTGGGAGAATTAAAGGGTGACATCAGTGCTAAGGCCCTGCTTCCCAACGGTGATCAACCTGAAAATCATATTATTTATCTGAGGTAACTAAAAATAAGTCTGCACTGGGCCAGATTTTGAAGCTGCCCCTCTTATCTGAGCACAGCTGTCACCAATATAACAACCTGCGAGGGAAGCAGCAAATTAAAAGTTATTTGTATACAAGGAAAGCACAAGCAAACCATATTTCACATAGAGAGAAAGCAACCTTCAAAACAATGTAATAAAAATTCCTCTGTGTTTACAGTTGGCCACAACACACAGGGAAACACCATGAACTCAGCAGAGTTCAGGCACTGGACTTGTGATAACTGGGCTTGAAATTTTTCCTTGTGGGAKGGAGGGATCTTGTTACTAAAAAGGTTCTTGCTAAGGGAGAGCACACACAGCTCCTTTTCTGAGATCCATGGTTTRGCCCAGGTAGAGGTGTTGTGTCACCCATGCATTGCTGAGCTGGGACAGAACAGCATCCTGGTAAGACAAGGAGGACACATCTGTGGGGGATGCTGATGCTGCCAGCACCCTGGTAAGACAAGCAGGCTCATTCCTAGTGTAGGTGACATGAGGCTTTTTTGTAATTTACTTTATTCTGTTCCAGGAAACATCTGCAGCAACCCTTACCTCATATTTTCCTTTCTTCTCCAAGGGCTCAGATTCAGCCTTTGCAGGCACTATACCTTTGTCCCCTAGAAGCTCCTCTAAGATGAAGACAGTTTCCCAGTTGCTATAGTGACGAGCTGGGAAAATATCTGAGTGCATACTGTCACCAAAATAAACAACCTGTGAGGGAAGAAGCAAATTAGAAGTTCATWGTATATGAGGAAAACACAAGCAAACTGTATTTCACAGAGAGAGAAAAAGAGCCTTCAAATGACCTAATAAAAATTCCTCCATGTTTACACTTGGTCAAGACATGCAGAGATCCTATTAATGTCAAGTTTGGGGCTTTATCTTCAACCAGCTCCATAAGGGAAAGGCTGGCCCCACACACCCTCCTTGCTCTCACCCTCCAGGGGCATTGGAAAGGGAAGCCTAACTGGGACCAGAAAAAGGAAGKGTGTTTTTTGGCTGACAGAAATAGCCTGACAGGAAGCAATAGAAAGACTACCAAAAAAATACACTAAACTGGAACAAGTTTTAGACTACACTGGAAACAAGACAGAACATTCTTCTTGGTGACTCAAAACTCTTCTGAGTCCAGGGAGGAATTTATTCACTATGAAAAATGTTGTTACACCATCTTTAGTGGTATTTTCACCTAACCAGACCTGTACTTAACATACTCCTAGTTTTAACTGTTGCTTGTCTTTTAATCTATATGATCTATTTCCTCAGGGGCATTTCCGGATTACAACCTGATTCTTCCCAAAGCTGCTGAAATGKTTACCCTGCATACAGAAAGTTTACATCTAGAAAGTTTATATATTCTAGGTAAGAACACAAATACGCTACTTCCAGTTCTGGGCTGCAGAACCAATCGCACCAATAACTTTAATGAAAGTTTGCCTGGTGAATTCTTGACTGAAACAGGGTATTTTCACAAAGATTGACTCTCATTTGTAACATACCTTGGGATCCAACTTGCCAGTCATCTTCTTCAGTAGATCATAAAGCTGGATAGCATTACCTTGGGAATACCAACCAGGCTTGTCCAGTGACAGCAGAGCCTCCTGCTCCTCRTCATTTTCTGAAATCACCAAGCCAAATTGCATGCTGTTAGTGAGACCAGCCCATCCTCCTGTACTTGTGAATGTGTGAGAAGCTGCCTGTGCACAGCTGGTCTATTCTGACATTAAACCAGCTCCAGTGTCTGGCTCAAGTTCTGGTACTGACCGTGGATTCAGTCAAGGTGCTTGGTAGCTGGGGGTAGGCAGACATTTGTGAGAAAAGAAGCAGCTGAGCCTTGTGTGCATCACCTACAGAAGAAGACCTAGAGACTTAAATTCATGGACTCTGCCACCTAAACACTGCAGCAGTGAAGGAAAGAGGCCACACAGACCAGACTGATGGAGCTGCCACAGATCAAGGTGAAACCATGAGATAAAATAGACTGTATGAGAGAGCATATACCTTGCCATGCATAAAAATGACACACAGTCTTTAAGGACTGACATAAACCCAACAAAACAGACTGTAGTAGCTCTTAAGGGCATTCACCAGCCTTAGATCAGCATAAACAATGAGCAGTTCCAGTTGTCATACAGTTTTGAAGAAATGATGAGTGGACAAATGATGAGTGTACAACAACCCCAATGTTGCTGATGGTGGTATAATCCAAATTGACATGTACCCACTATGGCAGTGTCAGCAAATCAGAAAATTCAGTAGAAACTGAAACTCCCTGGTCATCACTCAGCTCTGCCATAGGCTTTGTCTCTGGCTGGTTCCAAAGCATGGATCTGTCCCAGTGTCCACGTAACCTTGTTGCTTTTTCAAATCCATGTTCTACTGCCAGATGAACTTTAGCTTCTTGCTGGAGCCAAAACAGCAGTCTCAATGAACCGATAAACTACAGTTTCATCAGAAGCATTAATATGAATGTCTTTTGTCTATTGAACTGGTGAAACAAAAGGTTGATTTTGTTATTTAGTCTCAACCATGTCTTACTTTTATGCTAGAGACAGAAGAGTTAGAAACCAATACAGTACTTAGATCTGACTTAGGTGTAACATCAAAACTTCAGTTTTTCTCTTGCTTTAGAGAATTTTTCAAAGTACTTAAAATGTGTTAGGAGTAAGAGGAAAAGAGCAACTTCCACTTGGTTAGAGACTGCTGAAAGCTGAAATGCAAATTTTGGAGAACAGTGAAATGCTAAGACAGCTTTATGTTTTCAGAGCACTGATGATGTACATGGAGCAATAAATTGATCTTCGAAAGAAATTAAAAAATAAGCAAAAATAGGGAAATGGGAAGATGTACATGGAGCAATAAATTGATCTTCGAAAGAAATTAAAAAATAAGCAAAAATAGGGAAATGGGTATGTGGAGAGAGGAATGAAACCATTCTTTAATATTATGAATCTACAAATCTGAAGAAATGGAGACAAAATGATTCTATATTAAGGCTGTTTTATAAACTAGGAAAAAACAAGGAAATTCAAAGTTGACATTAACAATTCATGTAGAACTTGTGTGGAAATGTTTTCCTTTGTTCTTCTTCAGGAATGTAACACTAATTACAATAACAATAAATATGATAGAATCCGTTAACAAAAAATCTTAATTTCCTGACTATTAAAACCTTTGATCAAACAACTTCTGAACAAACAGAAGTTGTCATAACAGTAAATTTATTTTATATTCCTGGTATTTTTAGACATATTTGGATGGTTGGCTGAACAAGTAGACACAATTCTTCAAATGACACGGACATAGAAAAAGAAACTTATGAAAACAACTCTTTTGAGATGTTATAAAGTTTTTTGAAAATTTTGAAGATTTGTATAGCTGTCATTGTGTCTCCATTTCAGTCAATCAGGAAAATACTGGAGAAAAATTAAGCTTTTATGAGGTATTTTCTAAATAATGACATTGCACTTGCAAACAGAAGACCTATGTATTACAGCAGTCTCAGGAGGCTCCAGTAAAGAGCAAAAGTCTGCTTGCTACCTCTATGGAATGGCATGAGGGGAAGTGCTGGCTGCAAAAATTCACTCTAATTACAAGGCAGAAGACCTCTTGCTCTGTGAGAGCTATTACTGTCACCCCTAGCAATGGGATTCATCTCATTTAACTCAAGGCATTTGGAATTTAGGCTTCTAATGCACAGTTACAATCTGAAGTAGTTGGCCAGGAACCTGTGGTAGGCAAAAGACGGTGCATAAAGAATTTTCTGGGGTGCCAGCTCTGGAGAAGGAAAGGATTTAATTAAGTGAGAAACTTTGCTTTTAGGCAATGAAATAAAGGGAAATTAATTTCCCCCTTAGAAGGATGCAGGAAACAGCACTGAGATGTCTAGTTCATTATGGGAACACTTTGATTTTGAAAGGAACTTCATAAATWTGAGGAATTAGGAAAGGTCCTTTAAATTATTTGAGTTGTAGGTTCATAGGGATAACAACTCTGAACGGACAAATCTTGTCTTGAACCATCTCATATGGCTGCTTGTGCTCACACATCGAGGGGTGACTCTGTCCATTTTATTACTCTAATCTGAAGTGGAAGGAAATGAATGGTGTTCCAGTTGTGATAAGTCATTAATGAGAACAGTTTCTAATACACTTACATTAGTCCAGTGGCAA
This sequence comes from Cardinalis cardinalis, assembly GCA_014549065.1. Classification (NCBI taxonomy): domain Eukaryota; kingdom Metazoa; phylum Chordata; class Aves; order Passeriformes; family Cardinalidae; genus Cardinalis; species Cardinalis cardinalis. Next base: position 1,620,884 of record JACDOX010000153.1, on the reverse strand, counting down.
AATACAGTTAAGAAAACTATTCTTCAGCACCACCTTTCACAGCTTTTTGTAGAAGTTCTGCCATGTAAAAAATTGACACACAACAACTTAAAAACCCATCAATGACACCAATGGCTCTGGCCTTGTATCCTTCAGAGGATAGCTACATGACAGCACTGCAGAAGTCTGCAAATTTCCTGCAAAAATGCTGCTTAAATGTGATTATGGCAGTTCCTAATAGATATTCCAAGCTGAATACTGGCTACACTCAGTCAAGAGGAAAACTGCTGCTGACCTGCTTTCCACTTTGCTGTTATTGATTCTTAAAAGTTCATTCAAAGGTCAGAAATGCTATAAATATTCTTTCAGCAGGAAGAAACTTACATAGGTGGGCATGCATAGGTCTTAAAAGCTAGGAGGAAAAGGAGATGTCCTGACAATTTCAAACAGACTGGATAACCAAAAAGAACTTCTCTGATGATTTAGATAGGGTGATTTGTTTCCTTGTGAAGCCTCATACAACACTGCAAACCAGATTCCTGCCTGTAGACTGAAAATGTGCCACATCAAGAAATGTAAAGGTACCAAACAAGTAAAATTAAAATAATTAAACCCAGAAAATCATTCTGCTAAAACACTTGCCCACACCTAACTGTGATTCAGAGCAGTCTTCCTAAAGGGAAGTTACTGTTCCTTTTTAAAAACAAACGAAAGCTTGACTCACACTGGGGCAATATTAACATTGCTGAGATGGCAATTTTCATATAGCTTTGTCTAACAGCTGGGAAATGGCTTCTGATTCAGAAATATACTTTCATCACCAATAAAAGAAGATTTTTCAGATAAACTAATTCACTAACAAGACTCAATATCCTTTTTCTTGTGAGAATTTTCTTGCCTACCTCTAAATGTGCATTGCAGCTTTAAAGCATGGCCTGAGGAACATCTGGTTTCATTCTGAATGATTATGCAAAAAGTAATCAGTGAAGCTTATTCTCATTTAAATGACAACTGATGGTAATTTACTTTGGCAAAGAGTCACTTTTTGGGAAAGACTTTGCACAGCTTGCTTAGTGCCATCTGCTCTGTGTCCTCTTATGGGTTACACCTGCTGAGATGGAAAGGCTCTGAACCTGGGGATCGATCCCCAGCCTGGCTAGTGTTTACACTGTTAGACCCCAGACCATGGGATAGGGCTCTTGGTTGGGAAGCATAAAGTTAAGACAGAAGCTGAAGTGAGGGCAAATTTATGCTTCAACACTTTCACGCCTACACTGAGCCACACCTACACCCAGGGTAATTTTCTGCAGTTCACCACTCCTGAGGAACCACCCTGTGCTGCTCCTCCAGCTGCACACTGGGGCCAGGACCCACCAAAGAGCCTGAGGACAGCTCCCATCAACCTGACTGGGCAGACACCAGGGCAAGAAAGCAATTCCAGGTGCCCAGAGGCCCTGCCAGTCAAAAGTGTGCTGGGATTAGCAATGATGTACATACAGCTCCACTACAGCCCCTCCTTCTGCCTTTGTCAGGACAGCCCTTAACCCCTTTCCACACAGACCTAGTTAGGCTGTCTATTAGGGTTCCTTTTTTTCCCTTTGAGCTGTGCAGTAGTATGAAAAACAAGTGACAATTATGTAGCTGCTCGTGCCTGTAGCTGCTTGTGCCTCTTTTTGCCCATGGGCAGCTCCAGCGGGCTCCCTCTGCCTGCAGGCACCTCATGCAGACGAGCTCGTGTTCTGCACGCTGAAGCTCTGGTTACCAGCATGGGGATTAGCGCAAAACAAATTTATTCTGTAGTCCACAAGTATCACACTGATATGCCTCTCTGCAATTTAAAATAATGCCATTTCAGACCTTGAGGGCATAACTAAAAAAGCTGGGTTATGTTCCAGGCTTGCAAACACCGTCTGATTCTGGAGAGCGTTCTGAGCTCACTTAAGAAAGACAAACTCCTTTCCAAAAGGGAAATCASAGCAGGAAAGTACATAGTTTTACAAGGACAAAGGGACCTGCACCGGTGGGTTTTTCCAGTTTTAAAGGTATAACAAGATGGGATGACATAAGCTGCAGAGCTTCCCTGTGGGCATGTTCTCCATGAAGAAAGCAAACACTTAAAAGATTCCTGGAGGTAAAACTTCATACCCTGTGGGTACCCTTCTTAGGGTATCACCCAAAATTCCTGTGTATAGACCAATCAACTTTGCTGTGTGGTTTCCACGATTCACTCAGCTATTAGTGTGTGTTTTGCCGTCCCTGAATTACTTCTGTGTCCTGGAAGCAGCTGTGAAACCCATCTGCCTGTGCACCAGCACTTGCCTCCCCTGTCTGACTGCAGGGAAAAGATAAAGAACAAATATTCCCTTAACTTGATGTGTTGAAAGGAAAGGTTAAGGCTTCCCAAAGTGACTGGTGATTTCAGCCATCTCCATTCTTGGATGTCCAATCTGTTTTATTGTGGGGTTTTTTGTTTCCCCCCTATCCCAGAAAAAGACTGAAGATCACCTCCTCTTCTTGCCTTTGCATCATTCTGCCTTTTTTGGGGTGGCTTGTGGTTGGTGGGGTGGAGGCTGAACTAATTAAAGTAAAAATTCAGTTTTGAAAACTGGAACATGATTTTAAAATTGACATGGCAGTGATACACCTTTCTTTTGCTTAGCAATCCCAACATATGTGTTTGGTTAYACAGAGGACTAAATAACAGTACTACTAAAAACTGGCTCTTTTCTGGAAGAACATCACAGRTAAAGCTGAGGAAAAAATACAGATACCACCCTGTGGAAAAAAATAAATTATTTCATAATAATTCAAGTACTGTTTGTCACATTACCAACAATTGCTTTTCTCAGGAAGGACTTCTGTCCTTCCACTATTTTGCAAGGTCTAGTAAAACCAAAGTAGAGAATATTTGMATTTTGTGTATTTATATTTGTGTATTTTATATTTGTGTATTCTCAATTTGCCCTGGGCATATATAAAACCCACAGAATCCTCTGAGCACAAATTAATTTTTTTTCRTTTTGTTTTACCAAAACCTTTTACACTTTCATTAAAATCTGCCTTACTGCCTAAATGGTGCCAAGTAACAGGCTATGCAGAGATAAGACTGAAGCTTTACTTGTTTACAAGAAAATCAGTAGTACCTTTAGAGATGTCAGCAAGTAAGTTCCTCTGAAGTTTTACTTGTTTCTAAGAAAATCAGTAGTTTCTTTAGAGAAGAATCTGCAAATAAGTTCCTCTAGAAGGTTTTGATTGCTGTGTTACAAGAACTGAAAATAACAGCTCCCTACAGATTAAGTAATTTGTTTTCAAAACAGTCAAAACCTTTCTGCCTTCCCAGGAACAGTGAGGCTAACAAAGCCCTTCTGTTTGAAACACTGATATGATGAAATACAAGCAAGGCCATCTTTTTTTTCTCAGAAAAAAAAAATTGCTATTTGGAAAATGACTMTCCAACAAGTTCATTTTTAATTGTAGCTCATGTGCAAATTTGGCAAGAGTTTTCTGTAATTTTATTTTATTGCAATTATAAAAAAGAAAACTTATACTCTGCAAGGGTAAGGTGGACATAACTACATAACTTCACTTCTTCATTGCACATATTTTGTAAGGGTTTTCTTGTTCTCTGTTGTTTTTTTAAATTGGGATCTTGGAAAGGTACAAAATGGTATGAAAAGAAATAAATTCCCTCTCTAGAGCAGTTTTATTCTGAATCTCATTAGTTTTGTAAAAAGATCCAGAGCCTTATAAATGAGGAACTTCCAATAYTCAGAAAAATAACCATGTTAAAATTAGTACTGTAGTCTTCCTAGAGATCCCTATATAATTATGGAGAGAGACAGGCTTTTCCAGAAAGCATTTCCAATTACATTAAGATAGGCAAGGTAGGTAACTGAGGAAAAAACCCCTGATATAAACATTCCAGGAATATACAGGGCAGTTCAAGCACCTGTCCATAGCTGGTCCTACCAGGGAGTACATGAGGCGGGAGCAGAACACGGAGGGAAAGAGAGGAGATGAGATGAGGGCCATCAGACAGYTCTGACCTAACCTGTCACTTCAGAAAAATGTCTCAATTTCTCAATAAAATCAAAGTGAGACACACAAAGCATCTTCTCTGCACTGTGTAGTCTTCCAGTTTATCTGAACTGTTTAAGTCTCTCTAGTAATACCTCCTGAAATAAGGCATATCGAAATTTGCTCTTGGACCATTCTTTTCCCCACTGAAAACATTTCTGATCTTGGCTAATAGGGAAAAACTCCCTGCCATCATTTACCTTGGCCTTAGACTTAAAAAAACCAAACACCAAGGACCAAAAAAAGAATAAAAGTTCTTTAATCCTCAGTTACAGAAAAACAAAGAACTTTTTTCCCTATATCTTAATACTTCAGGTATAAAATATATATGAAAACTGGAATAGACAATTTGATCCTGAAGAAATGTATCCCCAGAAAGCAATATAGGGACCCTGCTGCAAGGCTCCTTAGCTTTTCATTTTTTCAGTTCACTAAAATATGTTATTTCAAAGGGAATAATGATTGCATAGGAGACATGAGCATGCATTGTTACCACACTGATTTACCTGGAATACACAATAGACTTTTTCATTGACTTTTATAAGAAAACCATTTATACAACTAGGTTAATTTATCATTCATAAGTAGTTCCATTCTTTTTTTCCTCTCTTATTACACTGTCTCAAGTCCCTACATTAATTTTATTGATTTATTCTGTCTGAAGTTCCAGCTCCAAATATTGTCTGCCTCTGAAGGGGGGCAGTTTTATATCAACCTTTAAGGACTAACTTAAGATTCAAAATGCAGAAAAATAAATTTGGGAATTAAAAATAAATAAACAAATAAACCCGTGCAGCTCTCTGCCTGCTAGTAACTGTACAAGTATAGCTGCAGAGAGTGGATATAATAAAACCTTGCTGAGCTCTAGTAATTAAAAATAAGAACCCCACCCAAACCCAGTACTTCTAAGGAAAACTGGATGTCTTAGAGTAATCTTTTTTTCCCTCTGGAAATAAAAGCTAACACCTGAGACTACTGAGAGAGGGCTTCTGGCTTCTGTTGACCCAAGAATTCTTTTTATCTCATTGTAGCAGAGAAACATTTCATTACACATGTAAAAATCATACTGATACTAAACCCATTTGAATATCCCTGTCAGGGAAGACACTRCCTCAGCATTGCTTCACATATGTGTTAAACAGGGAGTAGTTTTTTAGGTTGTCATAATACTTGGCATCTCAAGTAAAAATCAAAGAAAAAATATTTAATTAGAATACAATAGCATTACATARTGAAGGACCATTTTCTCCCAGAAAATATAGTAACTGCCACTAATAGTTTAAAATCATAGATATGAAAAAATATGAAACATACCCACAATCACCCTGGGTGGTTTTGTTCAGCAGCAAAYACACTTTTTTTCTGATATATGTTCTGCCTTATATTTTGTTTCCCTGTGCTTAAGAGGCACTGAAAGAGGCACCTAACACTCACTTTAGATTCTCCCCTTGGAGTCATATCTCTGTTCATGTATTATCAATGAATCCTAATGGTGATTCTGCAATTTTTTTTTGCAACGAGGATGATTTCATTACAGTCTCTACTGCATTTTATATTATTACTATTCCTTCTACATAAAAACATTACAAAAGAAGGTAAGGAGAAGGTGTGAGTATGTGATGGAAGGCAGAGATATGACAACAAATTCACTCTTGAGGTCTGGGGACAATTTCATGGCCCTGTGGGTCGCAGTCATAAATGAATTCAAAGGAGGGACAAAGAATATGACAGGGTAAGAACAAGTGGCAGAGATTTAAGAAGCTGTTTAAGGTCTGCTAAGGAGACAGGYGTGTCAGGTGACAACATAATGAAAATCAACACAAAACCTTGTTCCTGTATCTGTTGAGATTCAAAACAACTTCATATTTAATAAACAAAATGAAAAATGTTAGGAAGTGAATGTTCTAGCAAACAGGGAGAGTTCTTACGTGTGAAACAGTCACTGTTAATCTCAGAACAATGCGACTGGGCTGGAGATGGCAAGTAAAACTGGAAACTATTCCTTTCTGGCAAAGTATATTTGGTTATCCTTTGAAGGGAAGACTAACATGAAAAGATTTGTAGTTATGAGTCTTCTGAAGAAGTAAAAGAGAAATGATTCCTTTGACACTTCCTGAGGCACATGGAGGGCAGGAGGGTGAGTCCAGCTAGCCAGCATGGCTTCAACAAGAGAAAATCTTGTCTCACCAACCTGGTGACTCTCTGTAATGGAGTGACCACAACAGTGGATAAGGGAAAAGCTACAAATGTCATTTATCTGGACTCCTGTAAGGCCTTCTTTGACAGGGTTCCTCTGCAACATCCTTCTCTGCTGGGACCTCATCTGGAGTACAGCACCCAGCTCTCGGATCTTCAGCACAGGAGGGACACAGACCTATTGGAGTGAGTCCAGAGGGAGGAGACAAAATCAATCAGGGGGATGAAGCACCTCTTCTATGAGGAAAGGCTGAGAGAACTGTAATTGYTCAGCCTGGAGAAGAGAAGGTGTTGGGGTGACCTATCTGCAGCCTTGAAGGGAATTTACAGGAAAGATGGGGCAAGAATATTTACAAGGACATGTAGTGACAGGACAATGGGAAATGGGTTTCAATTGAGAGTAGCTTTAGATTAGATATTAGAAAAAAAAAAATCTTTATGGTGAGGGTGGTGATGCACTGGAACAGGTTTCCCAGGGAAGTTGTGAATGCCCCTTCCCGGGAGGTATTCAAGGCCATGTTGGATGGGGYTTGGAGCAACCTGGTGTACCTGAAGGTGTCCACTAGGAGGAGGGCTGGAACTAGATGATCCTCAAGGTCCCCTTACAACCCAAATCAATCTATGATTACCTTTCCAGTTCCTTATCTGTGCATTTTGTGTGGTTTGCAAAACCACTTGGGTGTTTATATGAAAATGTGCTTTATCTTGTTTCTCAGAACCAAGGGCATTGAGCCAGATCTCTCTATGCAGAATTTCACAGATAAAAATCTCTTGCTACTATTATTCCAGAAAAAATAATAATCTTGGAGCATTCAACCTTAGTCTGGCAATATCACAGAGGCACCTGGAATCCATGGACAGTAATAATATATGAAGTGGTTGCACAGCAGATAAGAATCAAGTTAGAATGAACATGTTTGCTAATGAAGAGAAAAAGTCCTAGGGTCGCTAACTCTACCTAGCAAAACATGCAGCATACATACTGAAGTTTAAGACATTTGGAGCCTAATGTGAATAATAAAGACAGGTTGAAGAACAAAGACAGTGAGGAAGAAGATGGTACATCACTTTTGGTTTTGAGCTTTCAGATTGCAAGAACTAATTCCTTTTGGAACATTAGCTATGGAGGACTTGGGCTCACCTAAACAACGCAGTGTTCCACGATCGCTCACCTGCCAAGGAATGTCCATTTTTGTATTTTCTGACCTATTATTTCCCTGTACTTGGTGGGAGAAGCAGAGCTGCTCCTGAACAAGGTGACTCTCTACACACTTGATATTTACCTTGTGTAATCCACATCTGCTGTTTGTTGCAGATCTCTGCCACTTGCCACTTTGCAGTTCTYTTGGTTGCTTCATAAACATTGGGCAAGCTGCCCTATTAAGAAACTGGGAAAYTGAGGCAGAGATCAGCTGTCATATTAAACTGAAGCAGATCTCAGCCCAGGCTTTGATTATGACTCCTCTACATGTTCTCAGCTAATTTCTAGGGCTCTTTTCACTACTTGCTCCCAATAGCAGATCAAAAAAGCAAAATGTGCTTTCTGCAAAAAACCAATTCTACAGACTAACCTTAATAAAAGCTTGACATTTTGGAGAACACACAAGAGAACTCTAAAGCTCCTTAATCAAAACCAGCACATACAGATTCATGGAAACTATGCTGAAGGGAAGCTTTCTGCATCAGCTGCCAGCTCTTGCTTTGCCAGGAATGTACCATACACAATTTTAGTTTTGCTTTACTACAAAATGCCTGGATTTAAATTTCCAAATTGATTCTGAATCAAATCACAAGGTAACTCTTTATGAGGTTCTCTGTCTACTCATCTATTCTTTTGATTTCTGAATTCTAGAGATGAAAACTATTACATGGAGGAAAACTCTTTACTTCTATCATGTATTGTTTACATGTACATGTTACGTATGTCAAAGAACGCTTTTTGCCCTGCAAAGTCAGGGTAAACTGCTAAGTCCCCCATTTCACAGGTAATTTTTCTTTCTTCCAGGAATTCTGTTTGGATTTTGACATCATTTTAAGAACTAGAACATGAAATTATTTCTCACAGGTTTGCACTAAATGTTAGTGGACCAGCAAAGTTTACAGATTTGTACTACTGATCCATCCCTCGGGCACCTCATCTTCCATAGCGTCTGTGCCACKTCTGCAAGACCTTTGGGTTCCTTGTGCCTCTTGATCAGCAGGTCTGTAATTAGCAATGAGCACACCTCAGCTGGGATTCAGACCCAGGCACAGAAACAGTGTGAAGGCTCCGCAACAGGAGACGCAGCTCTGGGTCAGCGGGCCAATGCCTTGTGTGCAGCGCAGGCACTGCTGCTTGGGCACTGCAAAGCCCTCCATGGACCAGGACTGTTGGCTCTTCACTGCCTGCAGTGGGAGGTGGCTGAGGATGTATGGTAGACAGCCAGAGCAGTTTCTATACAGTGGTTTCTGTATCTATTCCTGGTACTTCATTGTTTCAAAACAGATGTCTGATTTTTACAACCTAATTCTGAGTCAATTTTTGTTTCAGGGAGCCTGGTGGTTGTCACTGGGGGAGGGTTAATTTTCTTCTGAGTGGCTGGTATGGGGGCTATGTTTTGGATTTGTGCTGAGCACAGTAAAGAAAACAAAAATGTTTTTGTTACTGCTGAGCTTACACAGAGTCAAGGCCTTTTCTGCTTTTAGTACTTCCATGCTGGCAAGGAAAGTTAGAGGTGCCATAGCAGTTTGGGAGGAGACACAGCTGGGATGGGTGACCCCAGCTGACCAAAGGGATATTCCAGACCATTTGACATCATGCCCAGTATATAAAGTGAGGGGAAGAAGAAGGAAGGGAAACACAGAGTGATAGAATTTGCCTTCTCAAGTCACTGTTATGTGTGATGGGGCACTGCTGTCCTGGGCATGGCTGAACACCTGCCTGCACATGGGAAGCTGTGAATTGTTTTGTTTTGCCTGAGTGCACAGCTTTTGCTTTAACTTTCAAAAGTTAACTTATTAAACTGCTTAACTTATTAAATTGTCTTTATCTCAACCCTTGAGTTTTCTGCCTTTTACCTTCTGATCCTGTCTCCAATCCTACTGGTGGGGCAGTGAGTGAGTGGCTTGGCTGCTGGCTGGGGTGAAACCACGACAGTGAGAGGCTTGCAACTCCATACGAAAAAATAGCTTCTTAAAATGATCCACTTCTCTGATACAGACTTGGCAAGTAAAAAAGCCAGGTTTTGAATAAGCTACCAAGGGTGTAACATCCTACTTAGAAACAGCAGTAGAGTCTGGTAATAATCTACATAAATTTATAAGCTTTCCAGAGGGACATTTATTATTCCATAGACAAAATAAAATGTATCTGTTTAACCATCTAATAATAAAATTGTACAAAACACATAAAATGGAAATATGTGTTCTCTTAATGCCAGAACAGCTGCTGACTTGTGCATGGTTTGCCTCCCTAGTGCTCCTTTCAGTCTTTTGAAATTTCAATTCAAGAAGTCCCCAGACATGGACACTCTTGTATGTGCTGGGAAATAGAACGAAGGTGAAAAGACATTCATAACCATAATTTCACCCTTCTAGTCTAGAATTGTGGGTATTGAATCAAATAATCTGTATAAAAAATTGCTACACATTCTTTAGCATTTCTAAGAAAACATAAACATGAGAACTCAAGGTATTATTTCATAATGGCTGCTACTACTGCTGCAACAAACCTGTTGGTGTTATTAGCACCATGCTCTAACCAGCTGAGCTAATCTCAGGGCTAATAAGAGTAGGCTTGGCAAGCCTTGCTCATGTATGGAAATATGCATTTGCTTTTATCTTCCATACAGAACTGGGTCTCCACATTCTGTGTAAAATCTTCCGTGAATCCCAAGCATTTTTATGCATCACATATTATTATCACACTATAAATGCAGTCTAAGTTGAGTGCTCACTGCTTTGCTTCTATGTCTTGTCTGTTTTTCTTAGAGAATATGAAGGGAAAGAATCATCTCCTCTTGATAACATTCTCATTTAATAACATGTCTTGGAGAAGAATTCCCTTAAGCCAGATCATCTGTTTGCTGAACACAATTTTGTCTGGAATACAAAGCGGTCATTTAGGCATTTTAGCTTTGGTTTTGAAAATACAGGCTTAGGTTATGGTAATTTATGTTCTGTGGGCACCCACTGGCAGGAGAGGGTTGGGTTGACAGGCCCTTAGTTCATTCTGCTGTAAAAAGAAGCTGCATTTTTTACATTAATTTGGCTTCCTGAGTGTGGCAGTTTCCCTGCCTTATCTCTCTGCTATAATCCAGATCAGACTGTACTACGGTTCTACTCTCTGCCAGCGTCCTGAAATCAAAGACAATAGAGAAACACCACCAGAAGGTGATCATAGAACTATGACTGAGGATTTTCTGTAGATGTTGACTTTTAATGACCTCCCAATTACATGGTGTACGTGTGTGTTTCAAGGCATTTGACATGCTTCTCTATGAAGGAAGTTTCTTTCATTAAAATGAAACACAAATATGGCCTGAACGACTGGTATGYGGCTGTCTTCTAAAATAAACAACTAATTGAGCTTATCACTTTCAATAATTTGAAATAACTGCTGGATAACTATCAAATAATTTGATTAATTTCAATATAGAACACATAACGTTCATGGGTCCAACTCCTTGAAATTACAAAGGACATATTAACGAACCATAAAAATTAAATCTAGCAGAATCAATTGAAATAACATCAATTTTTCCACTATGCTAAATCTTTGAAAAGAGCTAAAAGGATTTTCACAGTCAAGACTGACGAGTCCTTATTCAAACTCAGTTTACAGTTCTTCACTGCTTCTGGATTAGGGCATTAGATATCTTAGGTGAACATACATATCTGCCAGAGATGTGGCTCAGGGGAGGTCACTCAATATTTTGGTTCTTTAGCTCAAACAAAAAAACCCAGTGCTTTTGTTTTTCTAACATTTGTTTATCTGGTCTTCCAGTCTGCCTCTGGGCTCCTAGAAGACAGAAGGTGACTCTTATCACATCTTTACACAACAGCTTAAAGAAAAGGGGTTTGAGCTTTATCCTTCAAGGCCTTGAATATAACATGATGTAATCAATAGCTAGGATTTTGTAGTAGTGTTACTGTAGTACTTACTGTAACTCCTTTTAAAAATGAAAACATACTCTCTACACACAAAGAATTCTGTTTTTGAGTACTTGGCAAATATGCTAAACATGTTTTCCAGTTTTAACAAAAGGAATATTGTAGATACCATGCTTTTGAAAGCAGCAGTTTAAACTTTCTTTGAACTAGCTGTCTGTAATATTCTTATCAGCTCTGTGCCAAACACGCTATTTAATATCAAAGGTAATCAGCTGAAGCAACCCCTGCTGTCTTTATGCAGAAGCAAGTTGCAGTTTTTCACTGTTTTGATTTTTGGATGAATAACTTATTGTTCCTTTTATCCTCTGAAGTACTTTGAACACTATGCAAACATATAAGGACCTTGGCCCGACATATTTAGTATAAGTTTTTTTCTTTTAAAGAAGGATGGGCATTGGAGAACGCATCTCAATACTCAGCAACAAAGAGATGCCTTACTTCAAACACCGTTTAATATTTTTCTCTAGAAAAGTAAAATTAAATAGGGAGTTGTTTATGAACAACAGTGAAAATAATGGGGACTATCTTCCCATSTAGTTTTCTTGTGCTGTTGCATTCACAGAAAGTCTTTTAGGGTGCAGGGYCTCATGGATGATTTTCCAGTAGCTGGGTCACTTGTAGCTAGGTTCTCATGGATGGATACTCACTATATCTAATCAAGGGGAAGTTTGTACTGCAGCCTTTCTCTGGGCTGGCAGTGATAGGCCCATCTTTTCCTCTCCAGCCTGCTGAGGGTGTACTATCTCACAGAATGCTAGGCCAGACTCAAATGTGGTTGAAATTGCAGTATTGATAGAGGTCTGCAGTAAGGGATGGGTGGAATTTCCTACCCACATATACCACAAGATTGCATAATCCTCAATGCTTAGGCAAACAGAGTAATCTTCAAGTAGAGTAAATGTCAAAGACATTTGACACAAAGAGTAGAGTAAATGTCCTGTTAGCTCTTCTGGCTAATATGGTTGAGCCAAAGGAGCTCAAGAAGGAGCATGAAACCCAATTTCCATTGGCCAGTTCAGCTGATAACCAGGCACCTCCCATGGCCAGTTTCAGGCATTAGCTGACATCCCACACCTTGGCCTGAGCTCCAGGTTTACAGTGAATTGCTGTAGTCAGACCAGCATGGTGCCCTCCTGGTAGAAACAAAAATAGGGCTTTGCTGCTCAACTTCCAGCTTCTGATGTGCTATAAAATGCCTGAGTGAAACCCATCATTTGTGTAAATAAATTTGGATAAACAATGTGATGACAATCTGGCCTCACAGCACTTCCGAAGCGAGTACCAGTAAAGCCTGTTCAAAAAACAACCCCAAACAAACAGAACAAAACACACTCACTCCACTCCTCTTCCTAAGAAAAGGAATGGCTTCCCAGCTCAGATTGCCAAGACAAATGTGCTGTAAGGGAAAGTCATTCTTTGGCTTCCACATGGTCTAACTACTACAGAGTCACAACTTGAAGAACTTACACCAGTTTAACCATGTCACTGCAGTAGTGGCTACACACACTATCAGTGTCTGTCACTACACAACTGCAGTGTCTCTTGTACTTCACAAAAGGTTTATAAATGATGCACTGCCAGTTAGTGATCAATTGTGTGTCCTCAAGTTCTAATTAATTATCTCTGTAATGCAACAAAATTGTACAAAGCATTTGTTTTAATGAGGCAAAGATCATTAAATATGGTAGCCAAGAACTTTGGAAACTATCAGAAAGAAAGAAGCCTGTGACTTTAACAACCTGCCCTGCAAAAGGATGTGAGCATGTGCTGGCCCAACTTTATTTTGCTTTTTGCACCTGTTTTAAATTTACAGAACTTTGTACTGAACACATAAAACCCAAAATCCAAACTGTTACCGTCTATTAAGACTATGTTTATCAAAAATGAAATAAAATTTAACTGTTAGAAAAGAGTTTGTTAACCYGTCAGGATAGTTAAATGACTCCCATCTTACGTATCCCATGGCTTAATTACAAACATTGAGGACATGACAGGAAATGATCACCTCTGTTCTCAAATGATTCCCAAAGTGTTAACGTGAAACTACATACAGGTACTATCCAGCAAACCTTAAAAAGATTAATCGCTAAGTCCCTTTAATTACAAGGTAATATCTTTGATTTTTTAAATGTTTGTCTACAGGACATAAATACTATCAGGAAACCAGTAGTCTCTGAGACAGCTGTTTACACTGTCAGAAAAAAAATCTGTGGAGTGGTTGACGTCTTTGCAAAGGATGTGCACGAAGTGGAATAGTTTTAGACTAAGATCATTTAAACTAAGGATAGGAGGTGAAACAGTCATGGAAGAAGCCTGACATTGTGGATTTTTTGAAACAATCTCCAAGCTTCTCCAGTGGATTATGAATATTTGTATGAAAACAAACCTTGGCATATGAAATGAAATTTCTTTGTACATGTCTCCCACYGTCAGCCCTACAGCCTGCTTTTCAGAAAGTGGAGTCAGACATTGATCATGTTGCCAAAGAGGGTATCACCTGAAGGAAGCATCTTTATAAGATACTTCCATAATTCTTTTGGTTTCTCATTATAAAAATTAAAAACAATCAGGTTCTATSACTGAATATGAAGACCAGCCTATATAATCATCTGTACTAACCAGTTGCTTAAAAAGAAACTCTTTTTCTCAGAAATCATGGATAAAATGAAAATCCCTGGCTGAGATTAGAGTAGGGCATTATTTCTCAGTGGTGGCTTGGGTACAGAACAAGATGCTTTATCCCTTTCAATCATGGACCTCCTACTGTCAGCTTATGACAGAATCTGTTTCTGATATTAGCGCACTAAGAGACTCTTAATGTCATGTGCYGTGAGGTACGAAAAGATTGAGTTTTGAAAACTAGAGTACAAAATACCATTACTTGTTAGTTTTAATCATTTTCTTTCCTAAAAAGCTTGAAATCACATGAAAAACAGTGCCAATACACTTTAAAGAATTGCTAAACAGCATTTCCCTTAAAAAAGAGTAGCATGGCTTTTAAGGGCCATATAGCACTAGGATGTTATTACAATATAAAGCCATCTTCTTGTAGAAGAGATATGGGAAATGGTTGTAGACTTGATAGCTCTTGAATAATGCAGTGTGCAGCCAGTGCACCCTTTACATGCCACTCTGTCACAAGCCCCCAGCAAAAATGCATTATTATGTGGCCTCATGTTACAGAACATATCCACATASACTGATCTGAAGAGATACCATCTCCAGAAGAAAGGCAACAAGCACAGCTGCATTAGATAAAGGAACACCCTGAGCCAGGGGAGGAAAAAATTACACAGGTGCCCCTTGCTGGTGCTGTTGTTATTCCGCTAGTGCCTCCTGAGAGATGAGGCCCTTTGTGGGTTTCCCTGCAAAAGGCTTCCTGAGCTCTGAGACCTGTGACAGGACACTGCTGCATTCCCTGCTGTGGCTTGACGGCCAGCTGGGAGCCCCAGTCAGCCCAGGACACAGGTATATCATGTTAAGCTATGTTTGACACAGTAGCCTTATTGCAAAAGTCCTCCTTGAGACAACAGTAGAAGTCAAAAAGCAAACACCTGACATTCAGACAGCCCCATCAGTGGGAAATCCCTTTCCCTCTATGCTTCCACGTACTGCTCTGCTCTTACTCTACCTCCCTCCTCCCATGCCCCCACCAGCTGGATCCCCCAGCCCATCACTGGTGCAGTCAAACCCAGTTGTTCACAAAAGATGGCAAAAGAAAACTCAAGCAGCAGACACAGGATCACCACCTTCTGAAGTCTTGCAGTCCCTAATAACCAAAGGTGGTCTTCATTCCAGAGACATGGTGTTTTATATCCCATCTCCACATTCTCCTTTCTAATTGGTCCTTTCCACTTGTAGAATTTCCTTGTACTTTTAGAAGGGTGGAGAAGAAGCTTCTGCACAGAACTGATAAAATAGCAGTTACCAGAAAACCATAAAAAATTAGAGGACTGAAAGTTTCTTAAATGGGAAGCTACATTCTGCAGCAGAGGCACCTTAAGATGGACAGAAATTCAAGTTCAAGAGGAAGGAAGACAGCCTGGAAGTGTAACTGATAGCAGGCTTTGAAAGTGGTATTCACTGGCACTACATCTGTTTGATTGTTTTCAGCCTGTACAGATACRTACACATACACATGAGGCTATACATAAGTTTTTAAGTGTGTATTTTAAATTCAGGCACTGAACAGTCAGCAATACATTTCCAATTTATGAAAAAAAAAACCCCAAAACAAAAACAAACCAGATCAGAAAAGACAGCTGTGCCTGAGCTGAAAATAAAAGATATGTAAGCCTTCTTTAAGACCAAACAGACTTCCCTGTGAATACAGACTTAGAGAAGGCTTCCAGGGAATTAAAGGTTATCTTTAGCATTTCAATTATAATTTTGGATTGTAAAAGATGTATCTGGCAATGATCAGGACTGGCAGTCAGGCTAGTAATTTGATATGCATTAAAAAGTGATGTGATAAAGGGAAAGCTCTGTTGTCAAATGGTACAGAAATCTTCATGTACTGCAGATTATCATATAATTCACAACTGTCTTTTCTATTTATATTCCTTCAAGCCCTTCATGGAATGAGAAATTATTTTAAGCTGGATGTAGCTGTTGAAAGCAAAGAAAATCCTTCCTTGTCAACACAGGATTTACACAAACATTTTCAATGTGATCCTCAGGTCTTGTAGCTCAATATACTATTAGTACTTTCAAGAACCATGAGAAGAATTTCCCTATGTAAAAGAAAATACAACCTCATGAATAACAAGTAAGTTATGGAGTATTCATATTATGGTAGCAAAGTCTGGGAGTATTTTTATGTGCAACACTGTTTGTACAAATATATCCTTTGTTAYGTAAGTTACCCCTAATCATAAAAACCATTTTGCCAGATCAAAATAAGTGTAGCTGTCCTAAAATCTGTAAAGATACATATAAACTGTTCCTTTACTTAAAGAATGGTACTTTGAAAGAAAATCATGCAAAATTAAATAAATTATTATTGTGCTTTCCAGTGCCCCAGTCACACAAATCTTTTAGGCTTCCAGTGTTTTAGTTGCTTTAAATGATGCACATCTTGAAAGGAAAATAAAACAGTGATGCAATTTTAATTGATCGTTTAAAATAATTTTTCATGGTTTGTAAATGGATTAGCTCTAAAATTACTTGTCTACTGAAAAAAACACTTTTTCAGAGCTGTTACCCAATATCACACTTCCAGACAATGCCTCCTTTGTCATCTTGTCCTGTTTCTCGTTCTCCTTCAAATGCCTACTGAATACAATTGCCTTTTGAACTAATTCACTGAAAAGAATTTATCCTTCTCTTTAGTAAACTTCAAAACCTTTCCTTCAGTAAAACTGCAGCAGAAGTCCTGTTACAGATAAACAACATTTAACTCCAGTACACAATGCAACACTTGGGATATTTGAAATTWAGAACACATTCCATATTTTGTGTCTTATCTTTAAGTCCATTTATAGCACTACAAAATATGGTATCATTAGGAATTCATTGCAGCTCAGACCTAATGGCTGGAAGAACATGGCTGAGACTCAGACCTGGAGAAATGGGTAACCATGATAAGCAGTTACTTCAGTTAATTTTCTAAAACACATTTCCTCCTAGAACAAGGRGKTTTTTTTCCCCTAAATTACCTTAGCAAAAGTTTAGTCTCTGCACTTTAAGAAAATATTTACTATGATGTCCACCTATAGATTTTTACTTTTTCAAAGGAAAGATATGAAAATTTTGTCCCCCTGATCCACAGCACGATGGCCAAACTCTTCTGCCTGAAGTCTGTAGTGCCAATACGAAGAAAGAAACTAGAAACTGAACTTTGGAATTTTCAGTGGTTCTGATATGAAAGAAAGCCTTAAAAAATTCTGAAAACTGGAAAACTGCTCCCTGTTACTGTGTTAGAAGCTTCACTGTATACTGTTTCAGCTGCTGCGAGGAACACAGAGGTAGGGCAGCAAAATAAACATTATAGAAATGTATTATTATTYGGGGAATTTTCTCACATAAATGCTCCTACTTTTATCGTTTAAACTTCACGTAGTCTTAAACAAGCTCTACAGTACATTTAAACATCTCTCTAAAAATCTGTCCTATGTGTTTAAGTCTTTGCTGTGAATGCTGTGGTTGGTCTTGCAGAAGAAACCAGTTACTGTCTTTGGAATACAAACATATTAAGGAAAAAAAATACACTCTCAGGTTAGTAGTTTCAAAAATTATTTATCTGATTATTACTTTAGTTATGTTTGTGTCCTTTATCTATTTAGATAGTGAAGTGTCCAGAACAGAAACCTCATTTTATTTTGCATTAATAAGGCATTAACATAATGAGTTAATACCTGACATTTGAGTCCCTTTGCGTTGTCAGGATATAAATTGAATGAAAACCACTAAGTCAATAAGAGGACTCCAGATAATGCTGTTCCTGTTTGAAAGCAGAGAAAGAAACATCTTGATGAAAACTGGTCCTTACAGTACAATGCGGTGATTATGCCAATGCTACATATTCTCAATGGAGAGAGCAACTTGGTCTTCTCCCTCTATTCTGCTCCTTTTTTGCACAAAAAAACCCCCAAAAAACTCCTCATCAAAGTATCCCGGAGCTTTTTGGCTGTCTATTAAATTAACTGAAACTGTCCAACAGGTCCAAAAACTGCTGGCTGGATTTCTGACAGAGGGACACAGCAGGATTTCCTCAGGAAGTCAGGCTAATCAGATTGTTTAAAAGAAATCCAAAGTGAATTACATTTTATTTTCAATTTGCCTTATACAAAACTAATTCAAATGGTTGCAGAACTAAGCCTTTTTCACCCTTTATGATTTTACTCCCCCTTCTTCTTTCATACAAATAGTTTCAATTTCCCTTCTGAGATTACTTTTTTCTCAAATTGTCAACTTGGCAACTATTTGAACCAATCCTTTAAAAATCACACYTAAGATACTTCTTATTTTTCTATATAAATATGTGAAACATGAAAATATAGTTTCAATGTGTAATTCTGATGATTGTTTCAGTTTTACTGTAGAAGTTCCACAAGCAAAATTTCTTTTGGGCTGGAACAGTGACTTTCCTGTTATAAATTAATGATCAACTGCAGTTTAGTGTATGGTGACCTAAGTTATTTTGGCTATAAGATTAATTTTCAAGTAACTTAATCACAATGGTATTTATCAAAATATAGAAAAATTAACTGTCTTCAGCAATGTTTTAGTGTTATTTGTAGTTCAATGAACACTGCTCTTATAAACCTCCTGTGTTACAACCTTAATTACCTAATGGACAACATTGCCAAGTGTTTCAGATTGTTTTAATTAAATTAAGTGAGTACAGGGGTGCTTCCTTTTCACCTGCTCTCTCATTATTTAGCCAGTGTAAACACACTTAATGCTGTCAGATTTCCATCACAAATTCTTTCCTTCAGCTTTACAATTTTATTTGTACAGTTCTCCTAATTTCCTTTAAATTCTTTAAATATTTCTGCTTTGTTTTTTCCCAGAACTAAATTTTGTTTTCTCTGCATGACTCTGTGAGCACAATAAAGCTTCTTTTTCATTAATGATGAAATATCTGAGCCCCAATGTAATTTCAATGACTATCACAGCTCTTCCTTTTAATCGTCCTCAACACTCTAATTTTCAATTTCTCAGTACTTCTCAGTCTTAACAGAATTTTAGCCCACTTCCCAGCCCACTGCCAGTGTTCAGTTGCCTTAATTTTCTTTCTTTTTTTTTTTTTTCCATAGAAGTAAGCAGATCAGAAGGGACTTACAGCTGCAACTTACCAAGAGTTCGGAAAGGTCTTTGATTTGGTGTATGGGAGAAGAAACCAGGTTTCAAAGCATTTGTGATCAAAATGTCAAAATACTCTTCRAAGTCATTCCTAGAAAGTAAAGTAAATGTGATTAATTAAACTAACAAATTACTTAAAATGTCATAAAATTCTCTATAAGATTTAATAAAAGATCAGAGTATTTCTTTAAGGCATTTGCTTCTACCACTTTTTTTTTTCAGTGCTTGTTCAATGTGACTGTTATTCTTCTCTTCTTGAGGCTGTCAAGAGAAAGTCAAAACCACAGTGAGTTATCTTTGGGAACATTCATTATTTGTAAAAAGATGTTCCTTGATCTCAGGAGAACATGTAACAGATTACATTTTTTAATCTGAGCTGGCAACATATGCATAGACATGGACCGAAAGTCGTAAATGAGGGATTTTCTTCTCAAAGAAGAAAATCTGAAGTGATGGGGAAGGAAGTGATTGAAGACACTTAAACACAGGTGCTTATTTGTAGGTATCCACACTGAAGATATGCACAGGCCTAAGATGCTCTTGGCAGAAAACAGAGATCTACTTTACAGCCAATGGAAACCAGAGCGTAATCTCACATATTCCAAAACTGAAGCACCATTTTGATAGCAGAATTCCTTCTTCAGACTCCACTGGCTGCTCTCACTACATCCATGCTGGTTACAGGGAGGCTGGACATGTGACTACAAATAAATAGCCACCAGCTTCAAGTCTTCATCTGCCAGCTGAATCCCACAATTAAATACAGATTTTTTGAAGATCATTTGGTCTATATATACAGATTGTTATCTGGACTGTGGAAATCCCATCAGTTTAAATAGGTTTGAATGTCTCAGCATGGTATGTAAGAAAACATTCCTCATCTATGACACACTTTATTTTATTAGAAATATTTCATTGCTTAGGTGACTTCATTGCCTACAGCATCCAAAAAGTGATGGATACTCTTGCATGGAACAARGAAATCACAGATGGCAAGTCCAGGATGGACACAGGCACTGAAATGCTATCAACAGTAGAGGAAGTTTGCTGGAAGTAAACCAGTTAACTATATCACTTTCAAATAATTCATGATCTTCCATRGGACTGAGATATCTTATCAAAAACTGAATGCTCTCCTTCTGAGAGACAGCTTTTGGGCTGTGCTCAAAATTACATTCCAGTCTTAAAATAAAAGTCCTTTAAATTTCCTTTCTCTAATGAAATTTTAGCTTTGTCTAATTTTTCTCCACTTGTGACCATATGTAAAAACCTTTGCCTTTTTAAAAGAACCAGTATCAAATATTACAGTGATGTGTTTTTTAAATTTGCTTCCATGTGGAAGATTCCAGATGCTGAGCAAATAGGCTGGGTTCTTCTGTCCTCAGGTGAAAAGTATCAACAGAGATAAACGTTCCAAAATAGCACCTGGTGCAAATAATTCATCTAGAGGTAAATTAAGCTTGAATTTGCAAAACAAAGCAAGCATTTCAGGAGCACAAGAAAGAACAATTAACAAGTGAGAGGATAAGAGGAAATGCCCTCAAGTTGTACTAGAGCAGGTTTAGATTTGATATTATGAAAAATTTCTTCACAGAAAGGATGGTCAGATATTGGAAAAGTCTGCCCAGGGTAGTGGTGGATTCACCATCACTGAAGATGCTCAAATAATGTGTGGATGTGGCACTTGGTGATATTTAATGGAGAACACAGAGATGCTTGGTTAATGCCTGGACTCAATGATTTTAAAGGTCTTTTCCACCCTAAATGACTCGGTGATTCTCTGATTTGTGGGAAAAGTGGCAAGGGCTTTGTTTAAAAAAATTGAAACAGAACAGACTTTTCAGAAGAATTGGTAACTTTTTATTGCTCTGTTGAAAACCTGCTTTGTSTTAGGAGATGCTGTTATCTGTGGCCTTTTTTGAAACAATATATTCAATCTCATGTACAAAGCTACTGTTTCTATGAGAGACCTTGTGTTACATTATTATGTAACACTACACATAAAGCAAATTGGTTCCACTTGCTGCCTGTGATTGGTACAGTGGCCTGTGGTTACAGCAAGCAGCTAGCACAATGGGCAGGATGTATCTTATACATGTATCATAACTTGCACCTTCTAAAAACTGCACTCTGAATTCAGATAGTGGTCGACACCACAGACAGAGCCAGTGGAGAAACATCCACATTCCTGAAAGGTAATTCATCCCACTTATTTCAGACATAATTCTACCATGCAGAATGAATTGCCAAGGATAATGCCCAGTGGTTTCTCTCCACTAACCACAGAGGGAAACAAAATGACCAGCTTCAAGAAGTTCCTCACTTTTAGGTGGTTAACATTCCTGAAAAAGTGAAATACACTTGGCTCCAGTGTCCATGTGATGATTGACTCATCTTTAGGTGCGCTCCTGCCAACACTGAAAGGTTCAGTTAACTGGGCAACATCCTCGTGGTAGGTGAGACTGAAAAGTCACACCATGATGCTGCTGTGTGAATGAACTGGCACTTGATTTTTAAGGCTTACATGTCTTATATACTGATCCCAGCAGTATGTCTGTGCTCTGGCTGGGAAACAGTTGTCATTTTATTTCAAAATGAAGTTGTTTTCTTATACTTCTTCTCCCTACCAAAATGTGTTCTAGCTAAGGACAATTTTGTCAGATGATCACAGTTGGGATATTTTGCCCATGAAATGGTAAATGATACACTTAAGCATGAATTTCCCAGCACAGGTTTTATGAAGACAGCGTTTTCTTTGCCAAAAAGGAGCTTCTTTAATAAAGTGCAAAAAAGTAAACAGTTATAAGGTAAGGATATTAGGAGCAAGAGGCTAAAATTTTACATGCATCTCTGTTCTTCATATTTATCAATATGGGGGTTTTTATTTCATACGATACAATTTTGGGCTTCTAAGTATCATATTGATTAACTGAAAGGAGTAGGAATAGAAATTAATAAAGGATTATGTAGGTGCAATTTGTAAGTGTTGATACCAAGAATAAAAAGCAGCGTTGATGTCAAGAATAAAAACCAGTTAGCCTGGTCAAATAAAGTTAAGGGCAGAGATAATAGGTGTGAACCTAAACCATATTCCAGTACAGCAAAAAGTAGCACAGGTACAAAGAGTCTTTATGTCTGAGAGGCATGGAACAAACAAAACCACTAAAAAGTTTAGATTTTCAGGAAAATAACCCCACTTCACTAAATTCCAATGGACAGTAGAGTACTCAGTTCTCCAAAAGCTACTTGGAAGCCACACTGCATGAATCACTGGAAAAATATGATTCTAATAAATGCCATAGAACATCCTACACTTTTGTGGAAAGAGAGAGTGACACAGTATCCTTCTAGCAGGATATCTTTTTTGGTGTTTTGAAAGGCAACTAATCATTTCTGATCTTGCTTACTGTCTTCCAGCAGGTTTTCTACAGCTACCCTCAACAGCTGAATTCTGTTCACCAAGGAACAGAAAGTCAAAATCATTACATGTGACTAAGAATTTACTTTTATACCAAATTTTCATTTAGGAAATAACTAGACAGATTTACAYGAAACAATTAATTCACAGGCATCTTGCTCATAAAGGAGAATTGCTTTTTGCCATGAGGTAGATTTGTCCTTCGAATGAGCAAGTATAATGTTCATGCAAAGCAGAGAGAACTGGCACAGTTGATGCTTTGTTTTAGCATTTAGCCTAGAGAGTACTAAAGAGAAGTGATACTGGCAGGACTGGTTTTGGAAAGTAGCTCYGTCTTTTATCTTACCCATGGTTTTCTTACAGTGTTGCTGTATTCATTCTGCAAATCCTGATAGSCAAGGTAGGGTCACATTGAATTACTTCATTTCTTTAATTAATAATAAATAAACAGACTCACTCTGTCACCCACCTCACTATTTGCATCACTGATTAATTTTTTTTTCTAGGTAAGTGATAGTTCTGCTGAATGTCACTGAATTTGACTTGACCAGCCATGTTCTTAACACTATGCTAAAAACAGCTATTGTGATCAGCAACTGCAACCTCAATCAGTTGCCACGTGCAATGAACTGTCTGCTTTATCTTTCCTGCTGTGATGAAGCACATTTCTCATGCACAGCCATCTTTTGAAAACCACTAATGAGAAAAAGTATTGGTAAGATTTTCCTGCAAATTTACTGAAAGAAAATGCAATAGTACTACTAGTTGCATTCACTGCTGAAGAAGCAAGAAAAGAAGTGCCTTAAATAAGACAGTCTAGCAAAAGTTTACAATAAAATTAGGAATCAGACGGTGTATAGGATATTGGCCTGAAAGATAATTCCCTGGCATCTTCAATCCYATCATGATGCCTCCAAAAGGATGCAGGTTATAAGTGTGCTGCAGGTCAGATACAGCTCACAGGCTCACAGATGGACTACGTTTTCTCAAGTACTCTGTAACACTCTACTAGAGAAGGGCCCAGCAGAAAACTCGGAACCAAATAATTCACCATACGCAAACAAAACTCAAATTAGCTTCCCAATAACTCAGGCTTATGTCCAGTTGCTGTCGGGCAGATATAATGTGAAATGGACTTTGCACTTACCCAAGAACATGTTCACACAGAAGCCTGCAGTAGTCACTGTGAGAACTGGTAATTAACAGCAGAATCTTCCCAGCATTCTTCAGTTGTTTCAGCCACTTTTTTACAGACTCGGGACATCTTTGTAAATATTTGTCTGGATGATTTTTCACTTCTGGGAAATACATCCCACAGTCTTCTAAAAAATGAAAACATAATTATGTTATCCAATCCTGCTCACAAACCACTTAATCCACACAACAAATATCCTTTTATGTGCAAACAACGGAATTAAAATAAGGCAAAGCAAAGTTTAACATTTCGTCTGGGYTGTAATATAATAGAAACCAAAACCCCCAAACAAACCAGGAAGATTCACTGTAGCAGAAATAAGTTTGCATGACTTTTTTATTGTGGAATTTTCATAAATTTTTTTTAATGTTCTTTTGCTCATAATAGTTAGTAGCAAAGAAATTTCAGATTATAGTTTCATGCAGGAAATCATTATTTCTTTTTGCCTTTGCTCAATTTTTGGATACTCAGTTTGTGATTRTAAAATGAGCTAAATGTTTAGAGAGTAGTAAGGGCCTAAAATTCCAAGGAACACCTGTTCACTTATTTCTGACACTTTATGTTAGCACTGACTGACCAGTAACATCCATTTTATTATTTTTGCATTTTTCTCAACTAACACTATCTATGAAAGGTTGATCAACTGGCAAAGTCTCGTAAGTATTTGGAATACTAGGAACAGATGCAAAAAACTGCCCTGTTCCAATTTCAGCTTCAATAATGTTCTTTTTGCCAAATAAAACAGCAATAGCATTTTGCAAATACACTTGGAATGTAAGATTTTAAAAAGTGTGCAACAACACTAACTTGGCAGTAAAAGTTACCTATTCATTAAAGTCACCAATAAATATTCCTCTTGTTAAAGCCCATAGCAGCTTTACCAAAATGTCAAATTAACATTAAATTTACCTATGTGTTTCTTCTGTGCTCAAACCCTCTGTAACCAAAACTGTCAGGCTAGTTAAGGGTTTAAAAAGAAATATAATAATTGTAGAGACAGATATGATACCAAGTATTTGGCTCTCAGTCTGTGTGTGTTATATTATAATGAACATCATCATAGATTATTTTTCTTCCAGCACTTGTTCTATATGCAACTGTCTGTGGTCAACTTTGCTGAATGATTTAATAAATCCCAGACATTACTTAGCCTTCTGGTATGTAAGTAATGCTGTTCTCTAGTTTGAAAAAATAAGATTTAAACCACTTGAACTTTAGCTATTTAATGGAAGAGAACATGCATGTTTGAAACAGTAGTATCAAAGAAAGACTGAAAGATGCTGGGTGCTAAACATTGTTCCACACACAACTCATTCAAACATCTAGAGAGGGCAGGGAACAAAAGTCTTCCAGAAGAAGATTCAAATTGGCTGTTATCCCTGGAATTAGACAGGAGGCAAAAATGTATTATTCTGTACTACAACTTGGCAGATTTCTTCCAAAAAAGTAGACTGGTATATCTGAGAAGAGTCTCACAAACAAAATCTCCCAACTCACAACCAGGCCACTCTTCCAGTTCCTTGCTGTATTTAGGTCAGGCTGTGTAAGTGTCTACCAGGGATACAAGCCTGTTCCTGCAGCCAGCATTATGGGATGCCATGACATTTGCCTTGAAAGCTGGCCAAGAACAATGATATTTTTGATTAAACAAAGCAGATTTATGAAATAAGGTTTCCTGCTGTGTTTTCCCTCCTTCTTTCCTGAGGCATGAATATTGTTTGGGATGAGCAATAGAGTTTCTAAGAGCAGAATCTGCATTTTTTTTTCTCCATATTATAACTAGCAATAATATTTCATATGCTATCCTATGACAATTTTTGTGTTTTGGAAAGTGCACAACATTAGATGAGAAGGAAGGGGAACACACAAACAAAGCAGGCTTAGCACTAGCTCTTACAGCTACAAACAATTAAAATAAAGATGGCAAAGATCATTTATATAACCAGTGACCTATCACTCTTATCACTCTCAGATGAAAAGATCTGTTTTACTCCTGGATGCTCTTTGTTTTTCTGTCCTTATGAAATCCCTTCCACTGTCTGTGACCATTATCTGATGTGCAATTTAAAGCCTTTGAGTCAATTTAATCAAAACTGTCTTATTTCTCCATAATCTGTGCAGTATCTTCTTTGTGACAAATCTATTATATTTGGCTTTTGAGCTACATCTGCATTGGAAAAGGTCAATAACTCTGGGTTCAATACATGAGCTGAAAGAGAGTCTTATTCTATCTAGACCCTGAAGCCCAGCTGTTAATTGCAGACAAGCAATGAATCAGTTCTTGACACTGGGATCTGAAATTTGCCTCTGGGCTGTTTGCCATATCAGGCAGAGGCAGCTCAGAAGAATCCTCATTAAAGCATACTCTACTGTAATTAGGCCAGCATGGCCTCAGAAAGCAGAATTTGACTTAATTCCTAACATACTATTGTATCTGGTGAAGACAGTTTGGTGGAATACAAACTCATACCTGTAAATGAGTTTAATCACCAAAGCTTGCAAGATTTGATTGAAAACCACATAAAAGCCAAAAAACTTGCTCATTAACCCAGGGCAGGAGCCAATTTTGATGAGTATAGCAGCGCCACAGGCACCTTCTTGGCAGAAAGAATTGTGGAAGCTTTAACATGTGATGGAGAAATAGCATCATGTCAAGCCTTCAAAATCAAATGGAATGATTTCTTAATGACCAATGAAGCCATTTTCCCCATTATGGCATAGGTTTTACTATGTTTTTCTAAAGCAAACAAACAATAAAAATAAGAAGAAAACTCCATTAAGCAAAGCACCAGCAAGATATCAGAAAAGAAATAATTTTATCAGAGACAACAGAGGAAAGCAAAACTGAGTGATTATGCAACTGTCATATAGCTTGATTCTTGAAAAACAAAGAAGTAGTTCATCAGAGTAACACTGTTCTGGAGAAATAAGAAATTTCTCTAGCCTGTAAAACCTCCCTGACAATGCTTATGGGCTATCCAAATTGGAAAATACTCCTATAAATGGAAATATAAGCAAACTTTAGGAAAGTTTTGTTGGTCCACAAATTCAGCATATCAAAGTGGGGGACTTGTGGTCAGTGCCAGATCTACAACTGATGATTTGTTATCTGTACACTGCCTAAAATATAAGCTCTACTTTTTTTTCTCTCTGTTTTATGAATTTCACTTGACATACAGTTACAGTTACATGGACACTGACATATATTAATACATACACATAAATCAGTGAAAGCAAAACATTCACAAAACAACTGTCCCAACTTTCACCACAAATTCTCTGTTGTTTTCAGCTACCTTCAAGCATGCCAAAGTCTTCATTAGTAACCCCTGGCTATTTGGCAGTGCGAACACTTACACAAAATACAAAGAAGTATTTAATAAAAAATCAAAACAAGCAGCCCGTGACAATCAACATAACAATTAATATATTTACCCTCTGTCGTTTTATGAGAAAACTTAATCCAATGATGTGGAGGAGGAAAGTGAATATCTAAGCATTTCACACACAAGCTTGGAATGTACCACGTATATGTCACCATGGAACAAATGCAATTTTTTCAATTTCCATTCCTGTTATTAAACAACTTGAAGTTTATCTCAAATCTCTGAAGTACAGCCTGCCCTAGCAAATTAGCAACTAGCCTCTGAAGGGATTTATAATAATCTTACAAATATACTTTCAAAAACAATTACTGCTTTTGCAGTCAACCTTCCAGAAGGTATCCTTTCAGAAAAATAAAAGTATCCTTTCAGAAAAAAAATATACTTTTTAAACTGAAGATGGTAATAGAAGCAATTAAAATGAATTGTCTAGAACCACCACATATGAAGGTCCTGCCAGAGCCTCTTATCAGATCAACATCCTCGTGTATTTTCAAAGCAGTATCATTTCCTCTATATTATCAAAAGTTCCTTTTGTGTCCAGTTTGGAGTTCATTTTTTCTTGTTTTATCTGACATTTTAATTTGATGGTTAATCTGATTTTTAATCTGACATTTATCTGACATTGTGTTGACTTGTAATTTAACCGTGTGAGACTTGTGATAACAAGTGTGATGGGAATTATGTAGCTGGAAATGCTGGAAAYGTAGAACCCCCAGACCATACTCAGAGAGAGGCTGCACAATGCTTGTCATGTCTTCCAGCACAGATAATAATCCAGTCCTTAAGCCAACGACCCTCCTCTACTATAGTCACAAAATCACTTTATTGAAGTATACAGTTTGATGTTCTAATATAATACCTGCATTTGTGGAAAAAATAATTCTGGATTTCTCTTGTGCTCTGCATTACACTGCTTCTCCCTGGCAGGGTTAGTTCACACCCACCTGGCCCTGGACTCCTTTGGATTCAATGTCAGTAAATCTGCAGTCCTTTAACTGCTATTTGGATTATAAAGTGGGAAAATGTTCAAGGGGCACCTTTCTGGCAAGGTCTTAGTCCAGAACTACAACACAGGAACAGTGTATTTCTCAGTATTGTCACTGYTTCTAAGGGGAACTTACTTGATTAAATTGAAAATAATTTATCTGCTATTTATGCAATTTAGCTAAGCAGGGAAGTATGAGGCTAAGAAAAAAAAAACCCTAGAATTCAGCCAAGAAAAATAAACTTTACACTACCAATTTTTAGCTTGTATTTAGTGGCTTTAACAACTAACAATCTCTTACAATGAAAGTAGTATTTGGAAATGTGACTTTTCTCTCTTTTAAATTCAAAGGCAATATGATAGCTTAGCTATTAATACACATACCCAAATTTTCTGCAGCTCTGCCATGAGAAAGAACTTCTAGCTCTTCCCTACTTTCTGTCTTAACGTTGGTTTGCAGATAACAGTTATTTATTTGATTAACAGAGTAGAGCTGCAATAAATGTTACAACCAGCAGATAACTATATTCATTGTATATTCCTATGCACTGTGGTCTTACAGCACTTCATGTTTTTAGAGTGAACAGAGACACTTCTTTGACCACTGTTGCTGTCCTCCTCTCCTGTCCAAATAAACTAATACAACAACTATCATAAACATTCAACAGAAACACAAGAAAAGTAACTTCATCACAGAAAATTCTGCAAAAGAACTTAAATTTCATCTAATGAAAGCAAGTAGAGGAGAAAGGGGATGATGGTTAAAATTACATCAGGCAAGTTGTCTTTAACTGCTTTTCATTTAAGCTGAAGTGTATGTTCTAGTAGGAGCAGCAGAAGCAAAATGAGAGACAGAGGGAAGGAAATGTTTATATAAAGCAAGATAAGAAAAGATAATGATGACGCAGGAATGACTGGACAAAATATGGTTACATTCTGGAGGCCTGGGATGAGGCAGATACCAGGAACAGAGAGCAGCAGGAAGAGATAAATCATCCTCTCCTTCCCCCAGGAGATAAAAACTTTTAGAAACAGAATAAAAGGATGACAGTCCTGGAAGACATGAGGTTAGGAAGAGGCAAATGTCATAAGAGCAAAAAGGAAGAGTGACAGATATCAAATATTTTGAACTTTCATGTTTTCTACATTTATCTCAATTCTTTAGAAAAGACTGAGAAATTCTTTAGAAAAATGTTGCCATTTCTTAAAAGGCCAAAGGGTTAAACATCCTGGTCCAGTTCAGGCAGGAAGAGCACCAGCTATTTACACTTCTTCATTTATTAGGAGCAGACACAAAAAGAGCATACTAAGTTTGGAGACAAAGGAGATTTTAATATTATGATACCAAATCTCTCATTCTCACCCGAAAAAAAGAGTGAAGCAGCATTTCTATGATAAAAGAGGTGGGGGGGAAAGGAGCATGGGTGAATTGGGCAGTGGAGACCAGAAATTCAGAATAACACCTCAGTGAGTTTCTGCCTGTCATGAAGCTGAACTTTGCAACCTGATGAACCTCTGCTTGCTGTAGCTAAGAATTAACTTATGTGCCAGAYACATGAGTAGCTGCTTACACACCAGTATCTTTCAAGCTGCTTCTGCATATACAAAGGAAACAGAAATGTGACAGAAAAGGGAAAAAACCCCTGAAAACCAGACAGAAGAGAGGAGGTAGGAAATATGAGGAGAAATGAAAATCAAACCAGTACTAAGGATAGGTTTCATTCTATTAATAATGCACAGTTTTAAATAGGGAACATATATTAGGATGCTAAATCAAATTAAAGAAAAAACTTTTCCTCCTGTGTTCTCAGAAAAGTAGGTATTTTTATGATCACAGTGTAGGCCCTCTGCATGTGGCACTTGAGTTTTGAACTAATCACATATTACCAGTTGAACTACAGGATCAACTGGGTCTTCATTTGCCTCTTTTGCCTGTGGATCTGTCAAAGATGTTTACCGCCCATGTAACATTAACATTCTCTATATTTTTAGCAACATCTAGCTCTGGTCAGGCAGAAATAGATCACATTTTCTAAAATAATAAACTATTTTCCAGTGATGACAACTCTGCGCTCACTTTGATTAATTTCAAGGGGGTGACCATAAGGTAAGGGTCCGTAGTGGGCTAGGAAAAACATGACTACTTGGATTAATAGTGGCTGCAGTGCTATATAAACACTTCATATGCTGAAGGAAACATTTTAGCAGAACACACACAAAACATCACCTCTGCAAATATTTCATGGGTCATTTCCTTTTCTACTTATTTTCTACTCCTGTGGCCTATGAGAAATTAACTGCAAGATTTAAAATGCTTTGGTAGCTAAAGATAGGTCTCCGACGAAAAAGGGTCTGATTGACTAAAAATTTTCCTAAGGAAGCTAAGAGCAGATGTTGTTTCTTCTGGCTTAGTATTATAAGGCAGGAACCACCACTCTCCCTCCCTTCTGAGGTGAGGTTCCCATGACAAAGGCTGTCAGGATAGCACAGGACCTTTAGCTATACTTAAAGGGAAGTCCTAATGTCTAAATTAGAATCTATTACTGCTCTGACATGTATTAGTGGAACACCACTCCCTTCTTCTCCGTGTGTAGCAGGGAGTAGAACCAAAGACCTCTGATGGACAGACCAACTTCAAGGCTGTGCAAGGTTTAAGGGCTAGCCCTAACCAAAGTCAGCTTGAAAGTGAGGCTGTTATCATTTCTTGAAAACATAGCTTGTCAGCAACTTTTCCCCAAAAACTTTTCAAGCAAGCTTAAAAAGTGCCATTTCCTGACATTCCCCACCATTTCCTATCAGGAAGAACCCCTTTYAATCTG
Source organism: Cardinalis cardinalis (assembly GCA_014549065.1). Classification (NCBI taxonomy): domain Eukaryota; kingdom Metazoa; phylum Chordata; class Aves; order Passeriformes; family Cardinalidae; genus Cardinalis; species Cardinalis cardinalis. The sequence continues at coordinate 1,589,872 of JACDOX010000153.1, read as the reverse complement.
CCCCTAATCTTCACCCTCCTGCTTGCTAGCTCTGCCTCATCTCCCACCACATCAGCAGCGTCTTGGATGCAGAACAATCAAGACTCAATGCCACAGCTAGATGCTGGCATGGCTTTTGCATATAGCGTTATTCTTGCTTCTTACTGAGGTCCATGGACACTGAAAGAGAAATCCAGGCTATTTTCATATGTTTTCTGTTCTTACTGGTGCTCCCAAATGGCTGATTTAACTGCTCCCACAGCCAGAGTAAGCCCCACTCTGCAGTCCTTGCCCCATCTCATCCCAAGCTTACAAATGTTTTCCTTTAGAAAAGGGTAAGAACACAAATAAAAGAAGTTATGAGAAGCACAGGTATGTGGCAAAGTCTGCAGCCTGACTTCACCATGACTGCTGACACATGACACTCGTAAGGAAGTTGTCTTGATGTAGGTAGTTTAAATGACTTTCCATAGTTTTATATAGACAAGTCTTGGAGAGAGTATTTCTTTCTTTCCTTGTTTTTTCTTTTCCTTCTGCTTTTATCTTAATATTTACATCAATTTATATTTATTTGTAGCAATGTTTCCCCAATGTGCCACAAAGCAGGAAGGATGTACTTTGGAGGTAGGACAGGATCTGTTGCTATATTTTAGAGAAAATTATTTATTTCTCAAGAGAATTCGCTTCCTTGCTTTATATTACCATGCTAGTTAGAAGCATAACAGACCAGATTTATCAAACTGTATGAAACCAGTAAATTTCTGATGACACTCTCACAACCCATGGGCTAAACACTAAACTTGTGCAGAAGTAACTATCCTTTGCTGGACAAACATTCAGTCAAATTAGTCTGATTCCCCAGATCCTCCCTACTGCACTGTACGAACAATTAAAGTGAACAATCTGCAGGTGGAAAAATCTGCTTTGTTCCATTGTCAAGAATATCTTCTGATAGGATTTATGCAACAAACTTATTTTTGCTTGGAAGTAAAAGACTGAAAGTTGGCATAGTGATTGCTCAAGGAAACACAACCCACATTTTTTCCTCCTGGTAAAGATTTACATGGATCATTTGTTATATAAGTATTACCATGGTATTAATACTTACAGGAAGACAATCTACCAGTGGGGAAATTATCATAAAAATTCTGGAAATCTCCATCTTCACCTACACTTTGACTGCTGAAGTTACTGATCCTTATACACACATTTACCATACAAATCTGCCATAGAAGTATATTTGAGATTTTTCTTTTACATACATTACAACTATTTGCACTCAACACCAACTTTTCCAACAAATTTTTCATACTTCAATAGACGCCTGTCAAACTCTACCTGTTGTCAATTCACATACCTTTGAAATACATCCCCTGGTAAACACATCCCAAAGAAACTGGAAAACAATTTAGGATGGAAGAAGGAAATTGTTTTGTCCAACTGAATGCAGCTAAGTAGGTGGGAAATGGGATCTGTCCAGGATGCTGCTGCAGTCTAATTTGGCAGGAAGTGAAATATTCAATTGTGAATCTGATGAAGGTTACTTGAGTCCATTAGCTTGTGTAAAATGTGCTTTTATGCTTGGTGTGGAAATGAAGTGCATAAGGAAGAAATAAAATACAGTAGATAGATATCTTACAATAACACACAGACTACAGCTGCTGATAAACTAAAAATCCTACTCAGCTGTCCTGCTCCACCAAGAAGACATGACAGGTAATCCCTGCTTCTGAGATCTCAGACTAAAATAGCTCTGGACAAGAGATGAAACTCTTTTTGAAGCTTTGAATGGACCAGCTACTTTGAGGCACTTCTTGCAGTAAGAAAGAAGTTTAAGTTCTCAGAAATGTTTTTCCTGGAAGCAGCATCGTCATCTACCTCTTGTATTTGCACATGTTAATGTGCAAATGTTAATGTTGCACTAACACACAAACAGAGATACATATATATGTACATTAAAGAAAACCAGTATTTTTCTTAAAACAAGAAATAATCCTTTTCTGTCTCCCAAGACACTGTGTACTGACAAGAACAAATGGTGTTAATTCCAACCTCCAGGTCTACAGCCGCAAACTTTAAAGATGGGTATAGGTGGACCAAGAGCTGTAAGCAGACTCATTTTACTTCCTACATAACATTCCTTTACAGATGCCACACGCTCATTTCAAGAACAATCTGATTAGCAGTGGGAACCAGCAAGAAACAAGCACAACAAGAATGGGGTAGGGAGAAGAACTCTGTGCAAATCGAGGCATTTAAAATTGTATCAGAAAAACCTGTCAGAAAACAAGACATTACAGAAGAGTGTGACCAGGGGAGATTTGTGACAGGCCATTCTCCTTTCATGTTTATGGCTACCCTGTGTATACACAAAGTTACCAACCACGTGCCTTCTGTGATCTCATTATTTTTACAACTTAAAGGTAGTGTTCAACAATTACTACCCATACTGTAGGTGATGTACCACCTGCTGTTATGCTTACCATCACATTTTAATACATAAAATGAAAGCCTTACTCTTCTTGCCTGGGATCTCACCCTAGCTATCCTGTTAATACTGCTCTCCAATCACGCACGTACAAAGGGCTTTTCATGGTTCTTGCCTACACAGCTGCGTAGATCTGGCTGCAGAAGAATATTTTCAGTCCCTGTGTATTAAAGAAATATTAACAGGAAGATGTACCAAGAAGGGCCATCGGGATAAGGCTCAAAGAGCTGAAATGACAGGAAGTCAGGGTACATTCAGACTGTGCAGTGAAACGCGGTATAAAGGCGTTCACTGATCTCTAAGAAGCCGGCACAGCTGGAGAAAGCAAGGCTTCCACGTGTGCGTATTTGTTCTCCATCTCAATAGTCCGGCCACATAGCTGCGGAAAGAGAGAGAGCAACTTCCCGGAGCAGGAGCTCATCTTTCCCGGCGCGCCTTCCCTCCCCGGTCCATCGGTCCGGTGGTGCCATCTAGCGAGGGGGGCCCGGGAGCTGGAGCCCCCCCCGCGGGACCGGCACCGCGGAGGCGGCTGCGCCGCAAAGCACCGCAAGCTCCCTGCTACCAAGAACCATGTCCTGGTTTAGACACCACGGCTGTCGGGAGCACAAGTCCCAGCTATTAATTTCCCCTCGTTTCTCTAATTATTGAAACCTTCTTAAATTTCCAGACAAAACTTATAAAGTTTTAAAGAATTGAAACCTGGAGTTCCACAGCCACAAAGGGCAGTGGTCCTCAAACAGCAAGTGTGACAGTCAGGGCATGGGTGTGGGAGGAAGGCTTCATGGAAAATAGTGGGTGATTTGACAGCTTAAACATAAAACTAAGAGGGAAATAATAACAGTCTTCAAGCATGTAGAAAGCTCATGCTCGCGGCAAAAAAATAAAAAAGGAACAATCTGTCCTCTGAGACACAGGYCAATGAGTCAAGAAGCAATAATCTTACACTTCTGTAAACCTAGATTAGAACTGATAAGAAGGTTTCTGATGTGAGTGGTACTGGCGCACTGGAAAAGCTGCCAAGGAAGTTGTATGATCTTTGTCAGTGCAGGTCTTTAAAAAGAGGCTAGAAAGCCATCTGTTAAAACACCTAGCCCACCTTTTTGGCAGTGGTGTGCTAAATGCAAGTTATTTTCTACAGTTCCGTRAAGTACTGTGGTTACATATTACCAATGAATATGCATCCCCACGTCCATCCACTGCTTTAATGAGTTATGCTAGTGTTCATGTTTATCAATGTGATAAGGATAATGACATTTATGGTCACAGCAGAAAAATTTACTAGGAGGCARTAAGATCAATGAATTCAGCAAAGAGCAGCAGCACAGCTCTGTTAATCACAGCTTTTGCTAACCTGATCAAGAAGCCTGAAACTTACTGAMACAAAAGAGACACAACGGATTTCATGCTACTTTCATTGCCGACCATCTCCTTCCCATTTGTACCACTCATTCGCCACAGGAAGGTTGAGAGGAGCACTCCCTAATGCCACTTTCATGAACACAAAGACTCCATTATTTTATGGCTATCAGCTTGAGAACAAAAGAAAAAAGCTGCTTTCCAGAAATTTAACAAGACTATGGCCTCCATTAAGAATGCTTTAAAAATGGCACAACTAAATGAAATTATTTTATGCAAGGCCCGTGTGCTGAGTTCACCACTCTCTTATGGAGAATGGAAAAGAAGAAATTAGTTAAAATATACCTAAAGCACTGAAAAGGTTATTGCTGGTCAAGCTCTCAGCAAGAATTTTGGAGCTTGGAGTCTAGAAAAATCTATTTTAAAGTTATGAAGATAATTTTTCTGGGTGCTCTGTTTGTGATTCTGTATTCTTATCTCTCCTGGTTTGATTCTCAACCTGTTTTAACATTATCCAAACAACACATCAAACAGATGAGAACTTTTGGCTTTCTGAGGCCATTTTTGTATCGATCTCTGCAGCTACTAGCCAGAAATTCTGGAAATTAAAGGCAATTTATATATTTGATATAAAATAGTAGAATAATAGAATGGTTTAGGTTGGAAGAGACTTTAAAGATCACGTARTTCCAAATCTCCCTCAAAATATTTAAGTGGCTACAGAGTATCTCTTACATTTATAATGTATTTACAGAGTATATCCCAAAATGCTGTGGCTGTTTCTGTTAATGCAAACTTTACAGGATTCAGTGTTTCAGGTTTCTTGCAGGCTGGCAGAGGGTGGCTGGGAACCCACCCCGCCCATGACAGCAGTGGGCACTCCGGGGCACGCTGTTCTCCTGGGTGGGCGGGCTGTGGAGTAGGAGGGTTTCCATGCACCTACAYCACCAACAACCTTACTCCAATTTTCTTCCTCCTCACTACAACTTTAATTAAACAAAACTTTAAAATTTAATGAGAAAAAGCAGAAAGCAAGTGCTTGGTTACCACTTGAACCCTTGCTAGGCTGCAAGGAAGGAAGTCCTRCCATTCAAATTCCCCTTACATAGGGCTTAGCCAAACAGGACAGAGTATTTATGAAAGCAAAGACTGCAAGAACAATTCATATTTGTATCTTTAAAATGTTTGTAGAGGCAGTTTCCACAGAACAACAAAAGTCTTCCCTAMATATTTATGAAGAAAGCAGATGAGACACAAGCAGCTCTTTTGTTTTCCAGCTTGTGGGACTGGTTATTAAGTTCCAAGAAAACAGACATATAAGGAGACTCACTTCTCCTTTAGTCTTTAAATTACCATTCCTGCCAAAGCCAATGACATACRCACACCATGTTTGCATTCAGCATCTTACATTCTGCAAAAATCAGACAACATCCTYATTCATTTATTTTTTTGGACAGACACCTGAACATTAATGTGCAATTATTGTGTTAACACAATTTGTTGTATGTGCTTTCTTTTATTACTACCTTTCTGCTGGAAGAAATGAATTGAATATGGAAATATCTTGAATGAATTCTGCTTTTAGACAGTTTATAGTGATATAAGACACAAACTATGTTTTTTTCATTAAAACACTTATCAGGGCCAAGGTTAAATTATATCAGCAATAGTGGCTACATCACAGCTGCTTTTTAAAAGGAATTTCTCTGCTGTATAAGGACTCAAGATAAACAAAAAGAAAGACAAATAAAGGCAATATTTTCTTTTTCCTTTTTAAGTGCAAATTTTCAGACATTAGAAACCATTTGAATATGACAATAGCATAGCAGATACATGCCTGAGGGACATATTCTCTCAAGAATTTGCTCATATCTGTATTCATTACAAAAAATTGCTATAAAACAAAATCCAATTTGCATATATTACACACACACATGTAAGATGTATTTGTAGAGAAAGATAAATATACTTATATGGAAAATGCCATTATTACCATTATAGTAATAACTTTATGGGTTAGTGGATAGAATAAAACAGTAACTATACTTAAAGAAACTTTAAATTATACATAAAGACTTCAATATTCTTTAGAGAAAGAACTACAAATTCTTATGTGCTCATTTAATTGTTAGGCATTTGAATTACTTACGACTTTTTCCACATGTACCATCATTCTTCTACAGAAATGCATTGCTAGAAAGTATGAATACAGCATCACATGCTGTTATGAAAAGAAAAATATAGAGAGCTTATAATAAGAGTTTCCTTGGAATATTTATTAAACCTCATGCTCTTTCATGATTAGCTCACCAGAAACATAGGGGTAATAAAAGCCCTTGGTTGTTATTTGACCATGGCTGACTGTGCACTACAGTAAGACATTTTATAGCTTGACAGAAGTATGCCTCTTAAGGATTTGTTCAGAGTCCCATGAYAAAATTCACACTGACTTCAGTGGCATAAGGGTTTACAAGGATCTTACTCTCCTCAATTTAAGAAACAGAGCATCAGCTAATAGTACTTTATTCACTCAAAAGACACAAGCTGATTTTGCTCCTACTCCTGCTCTCATTTTAATTTCTGTTGCAGATGATTACAAGAGACCAAATAAGCAAATCTAAGCAACTGGCAGATGAGAACCTGTACCTGCTTTCTTTACTTCCTCATTGAGGAAAGCATTTTATTTCACTGTGGGGACAGGTTTAATGCACAAATATACAATCAGTCACTCCATCTCACCTGACAGGCAGTAACTTTTTATGCCACTTGCAAGCTCAGCAACATGCCCTGCAACATGCCAATCTAAAAACACCTTTCACAATGCTCACCTGGGAAGTTTAAACTCTTCCTTTCCAGCTTGTTTAAATTATCCTTTGCTTGAGCCAAACAAAATGGATATAAAGAAGACTGCAGGAGTCCTAGACTAGGGAAAGGACTCTGGCTTATTACGTGCAGAGAGCTAAACCAAACAGGTGGCAGCATTTCCCCACAGTGCAGTAAGAAGCTTGTCTGAGTGACTTACAATCTTAGGCATGCAAGAAACACTTCAATTGCTATGTACAAATTTTGCCTACATGGTATGAGCCTCATATTTTCTCCAGTCAATCTTATGTGAGTTTTAAGAACATGTCCAAGTTCTAATACAGCTGAACTGGGAATGATTTAAATCAGAAGCATGCTTACATGCCATTTTTTTTCCTAGCTTGACAGCTACAAATAGCTTTACATTCTATTGAAAAAAAAAAAGTAACAAGCGCTTTCTTCATAAAGCTTCCAAAATTAGACAAATTATTTTTATTTAAATCCATAAAACTAGGGAATGCAATGAAATACTACAGTAAAATTAAAGGGTTATATATAGGGAATATAGGGAAGACGGCATTCAGACCAAGATGGGAAGGTATGTGTGTGGTTCTTTGCACTCACTGCAATGACACCTCAGTGTTTGTATGAAAATATTGACTGAACAAAATTTTTTTTTGTTTAGTTTTTTTTTTTGTTTGTTTTTGTTTTTTTCTTAAAGTAAGATAGAGTAAGTTTTAATAATAATTTTACAGGTTACAGATGCCCTCATTACTATAATGTAATTGAATTTCAACTCTGGATTTAAAAGTCACCAAGCACTGGCTCTGCTGAAACACCAGAGGGAGCAAGTTTCACAGAAGAGTGAATGCTTTTATTGCAACTCCTGGCTACTGTGTTTCATCATTTAGAAGGATACAAAAGAATTCAGTCAGATTACCTGGAGTGGCTGGGAATGTGCCCTTCAATGCAAAGCCCTTCAATTTGTGATGAAATGCATGACAAGGAGCGCCGAACAGCAGAGAAAGTGAGCATGTGCATCATTTGGGCAGTTGCAGGTTTTTATTCACAAAGCTGAAAATTCTTCTGTTACTGAGTACRGGACAAAAACTAACAGCCTTGATGTATTTGCCTAATAAAAGTTATTTTGGTACTGTTTTTTTAAAAAATTGACTCACACTTGTCCTTCACAGCACAAATCACACTCAGTTGTGACAGACTCCTCTAAAAGACTACGAAAAAGAACAATAGATATGATCAAAGTCAAATCCACCATGAAATGAACTGAGTTACTTGGAAAAAACACATTTTCTTGTCCTTCATTGGAGACTAAACTAAGCAAGGCTCAAACAAAAAATAACCCAAATCAGTTGTCTTTCTGATGATTCACATGTGAAAAAACTAGATCTCACTCAGAAGTGACCTTGTTGCTGAGTCTTAAATAGGAACTGAAATTTCTCAGGTGCTCTTAAGGACTGATCAAGTGGCAACGTATGTCTGCATTGTTAATACAGTCTAAAATTTAGCAGGGACAAAAATAATTTTATGTCACTACACTGGGTCCAGTTTGGTCAAAAGACATTGCCAGCCACCATTACAGTGAGACCCCAAGGGATTTTATTTCACAGCTGGTGCCCTGCTGTTGGTGGTGCCCTGCTCCTGAGGGACCTCTAAGGTCAGGAGTAGTCTTTACATTATGATTAGTGCAATTTCTCCTCATAAAGAATTTTTCAGCATACATGTGTCTTAGTCCTTCCTGCTCTCTTCAGTGAATGGTGCCTGACCTGGACTGCTAGCAAACAATTCTGTATACACAGAATGCACAGGAAGGGCTGTTTCAAACCAAAGAAAAGTTTGTAGTGGTTTCGGTGTCTGCTTTCAATCTAAGAACAATGAGTTTCAGAAAAGAGGGAGGACGAGGAGGAGGAGAGGAGAAAGTCACAGGACTAAGCCAGGGAAGTAGAGGGAAAAGGGGAAAAAGAGCAGCCTCTTGAATGAGTAGGGTTTCTGGCCAGGGAACAGCAACAGCAGCCGAAAGCAAAATTTGTAACAGGTTTTTTTGGAACTGGTCTGATTGGTACTGTTGCAGCAAACCAGCACATATTTCTTTCACTCCAGACATTATGACCCCATGGGGGAAAGGCATCTCAAGGACTTGATCACCACAATTACTACAAGAAACAAAGACCTGGGTGCAAGGAACAAGCAAAAACTGCCTAAAGGACAGTACTTCACAACATACYCTCCAGTTGTATTTAAGTAAGTTAAAAGTCTGTCAAATAAAAAACTATCAAAGATTGCTTTATTGCCCCAGGCCACCTTCGGACAGCATTAGGAGGATTTCTAATGCCTAGACAAAAAGTGTTTTCCCCCTTCTAAAGTACAGGATGCAAAAAGGAAAACTATCACAGTGAACTTTTAAAGATTGGAGGGTATGTTTGAAAGTAGAAAATAAAACTCTGCTTTAGCACACTCCAGTGAGTGTTTTCCCTTCCTTTTGGTAAGCACTGTAATTAAGGAGTTCGTACTTCACCTGACCTAGCAGCTGGATCACTCCACTCGTCCTTTTTAACCTCCTAGGAAGAGGTTGTCTGGCACCTCAGCAGGCTACTGAGATCCAGCAGTGCTGTCACTGCCTCCCGACTTGAAACAACCCTTTCCAGCCCTCTCACATACCACACAGGTCTCCCAGTTCAACCCTCAAGCTCCCGGACACCACCAAATATTTGGCAGTGCAAGAGGTCTATGATCTCTCCTGTTTGGTTTTGCTCAGAGCTCTATAAGGCAAACGGTTGGTGCAAAGGCACAGGAGGCTTCAAGGGTTTCAGCAGCGTTCTCCCCTTGCAGTTTGGTTTCTCTCTCTGTCCATGCAGGCAGCTGGCTGGTATCCTTCAGCCATTTGGAAGTTAGTTTGCCTCTGAAATACACATTAGTGCCACATACTGGCTTTCATGCTGGAAGGTGGATGCATGCCATATGGCCAGGGACTGGATATATTTCACACTGCTTTAAAATCGACCAGCAAGACAGTTCAAATCATCTTCTACAGCTGATGTAAGTTACCAGGGTGATAATTCTGTGTTCAAGTACTTATCTGGCTTCCTGACAGATTTATTTGATTCTTATAATTCTCCAAAAATAGCACAYGATTATGTATAAGTTTTTTAAAGTTCTGTCAGAAAATCAGCTATCACCATTAAAAGCTGCACGCAAACCTTATGTTCTTTTTCATCTTCAATCCTTTCCTAAGTACTTCGATTCTTCTCAACATCTCTTTAGAAAGAAGCTCATCTCTTTTTCCTAAACTTTGATAGCAGTTACAAAGTAGCTGGCACTGCACAGAGTTAGATAAAGTATTCCATCAGTATTCTTTTTTTTTCATCTTCATTAAAAAAGAGTACAATAATTACACTATACATCCAATTTCAAATAACTTCATCTATTTTACCATAAGAATTCAGTTTCAAATTTAGCAAGAAAACCTGTATTTAGCAGGAAGGTTTTTACTTAGGAAATCTCAGCTTTGGACTTATAAAACAGTTTTAGTAACTTCAAGCCAGGTAAATGCAAAAATAAATGTACCTTAAAATATCAATTTGATAGAAAAGATGTATGCAAATAACACATAATTTAATTTTTTTAGGAGGGGAGTTGTGTATATTGATTAAATTTTCTCTACCACTTTTCCTACTTTAATAATGTAAAGACTGAGACAGATCCAGGTTGGTGATTTAGAACAAGAATTTTATGCAGGTGCTAACTCTGTAAAGGGAATATCATGGAAAGTTTATTGCTAATGTTTTACTGGCAGCTAATTGCTTCTGCTTGGGCTAAATAATTAGCAAACTGAAGTGTATTGAATAAATAAAAGTTTTAAAATCCAAGCAACTCACTTTTTAAGTTGCTTCATGCATCCCAAGAAACCCTGAGACAATCCACTGACAAAACTTACCCAAGGACAACAGAAAATATTTTCCAGTTCACAAGGTCAGGAGTAACTTGGTGATCAAGCAAACCTTTCATTATTAGTTTGTGGAACCTAGTAAGTATTTTTTCTTTAGTGGTTTTCTTTTCCAGAACTGGGAAGTACTGGTTTCTTTCCCTCCCTTGCTAATGACTAAGATGTAGTGCTATGCTGGGCTGGCCAGAGGCAGGGGGACAAGAAGAATGTGTGCTGTCTCCTTTTCTCAAGACAATTTCAGTGTGGCTTGAAAGCAAGTCCTGTCCAGGTCAGCTTTAATAAGAAAGAGAATTCTCGCCAGGGATTGTGGTTAACCTCAAGACTTCACGTAAAACTCTTGGGAGCACAAATATAAATTCCATTAACAACTTGCTATATTTTAGCTTTCAAAACCAAAACCCTAGTGCGCTTTGTAACACAGATGAATAACCAGGATATTGAGAATATTACCAGATTTTTTAATTAATGAAATCTACACCAGCAAGAAATTGGAATATTGTTTGAATCACAAAGGGGTACTAAATACTCAGTATGTCTACTTTTTCTTGATTCTTTTTCTACTATGAAATATAGAACTAAAAATGAATAAATCAACCACTAACACTCTTGTTTTATTAAAATGATTTTTTTTCTTTTTGTTTGAATTACAATCAGAATGCCCCCTTTTTGTTATTTCTGCCAGGAATCAAAAAACTTTATTTAGCTTTCCTTTGAGGAAGAAAATACTACTGCAGCTGCAACACAAACACCTTTGTCATCCTAATAGCTTCACTAGGTGGTTTATTATCACTATCTCTTTATGCTCCTCGGAATAAGTAGGTAAGTTCACAGAAGTATAGTGGCATAAAATCCAAGCTCCACAGACAATAAGATCAGATCTGTCCTCTGGCAGGTCATCCAATATAATAAAATTTTACAGCAGGTCAGGTGTGGACGTATTCACTTTTTTTTTTCCACATTTCCCAAAGCTCAGTACAATAAACTCCTTATGCTGACATTATGACTTCATGCTGGTTTTATGCTAAATGCAGATCAAACACCTGATGCTTTATAAAGCTGAAGTGATGGGAACCTCAAAGAAAGTCTGCTGGGACAAAGTTAACCTTGATGATGTTTTTGGAGAGAAATCTTACCAGCACCCTACACCAGTGCTTCATTTAATGTGATATTCTGCATGAGGCTCTAGGTGCCTTAAGCCAGCATCAGTTCATCACTGAATGTGAGCACACACATTTAGGTTCAGCTTAAATGAAAGTGTACTAAGATGCTCATACTCAGACCCTAAGGATGTTTCTAAAAGCTCCCTCCCTTCTACGGTTGTCCACCATTACAACAGTTCTGGAGCAGCTGCAGTGTTCTACTAACTGCAAACACTGTTTCTGGGAAAGCTTTGCTTTGTTTGAGTTTCCATACAGATTACCTCAATTTCTTTCCCTTTGCTGTGGGAACATTTGCAGGTGCAAGTGGAATGCTGGCAAAGTCCTGAAACTGTAGGAGATCACGGAGAAGAGCAGTGCTGGGAAGTCCTGTCTGTGCCTCAGGTCTTGCASGGCACATTTTCATTGCCTTTACTCCAATGCCATGAAAAAGAGCCAAAACCCCCCAAAGCAGTTAATGCTAGCACTGAGGGGTCCCTTCCATGATTGTTCCTGAACAGGAGCTCTCCCGTGAGTTACACACACAGTTCCAGCTACATAATGTACGGCTACACTGTAATTGCTGGGTAAGCAAAGAGGGAGAATAAGAAGTTTTTCTCTGGGACATGGAAATTTCCCAGCTCTGCAAGATGAGGACTTCATCATGAATCGCTGGCTGGGTAAAAACCTAGCCTAGTAAAAGGACAGTCCTTAAGGATGAGAGTCACCCCACCTAAGGCTGACAGTCCCTAAATCCGTGCAGGATGGCAAGGTTTCTTTTATAGTTGATGGAGACAAATGGGTGTCTCTAGCATGTTGCTCTTCCCCCTTGAGTGTACACAGATGTCTAAAATAGACCATGTGAGTCACACGCTACAAATGCCTGTTTCTTTCCTTTGCTCCAAAAAAGTAATCTAGACAACAAACGCCTAATTGTCAACATCCAGAGTCCACTTGCATGAAAGCCAGTCTGGCTGGAAGGATGTGATTTGTTCAGCTGGGCTAATTAAATGTGAAGATCTCTARAACAGGACAAACAGCAATGATCAGAATTAATAGGACTGATGAACACTGAAGGACTAGAGGTATAAGACTGTCTGAAAATAAACKATCTACTTTTCTATCCTCTTTCTCCTGTCTTTCATGAAAGATGAACATTGACTATGCAGATAAAAAGGACACGCCCCAAATCTTGACTGTCTTCTACAAACATCCATAATCTGGGGAAAAAGAGACATTTTAGCTTGAATACAGCCAGTGTCAGAGGCCATGGGGATAAAAGTAACCCTTGAACTAACATTTATGCTAAGCAAAATTATGTGGGCTTACTCCTTTTACTTGCATTCAYTCTTCTCATTAAACTTTGTACTATGTCTTTTACTGCAAATACTGCAAATCATTATCTTTTAGATAAAATTAAAATATTTTTAAGATCTGGTTAAACTGAATTAAAAAAAATCCAGAGTAACTGGCTGGTCCCAGTCCTAAACATCAAGATACCTCAGCAGGTAACAACAGCTGTTTCTGCTTCATTCCATAACCCTGGATTAAGAAACTGGTGATGTCTGATGGCATGAAAAACCTTTTGCAGACATTAAATGGTGCAGCATATTCCCAATGGGGCACATAATAGCCTCCTTTAACACTTGCAAACGAGAATACTGGCTTCTCTAATTCATTAGTAACTTTCCAAAACCTCATTGACTAAACATTTGAACAAACTAGGTAAATAATTATCTTTCTCTCCAGTTGATACAGAAGTAAAAATATACAGCCAACAGTCATTGATGGTGAGGTATTTTAATTTCATAAGAAAATATTCAGTTGGGATGGTCTTTGTAACTGTACTGTACTCCCTTATTTACTGAATTATATTGCTTGGATCATGGTGCAGTCAGTTACAAGAAAGAAATGAAGGAGCTTCAGTCCAAAATGGCATTAATCAATTGCAATTCTTCTTTCCTGTAAAGCCATTGGCTCAATACAATGGCATTTCAAGGTACTTCTAGATGTAGACAGCCAAAGGCTCCATGTAATGGGAGAAGCACATCCACTACTGTGGGRCATGTTTTTACAGGCATTTGCTCTTTTTTCATTTCTACATCCATCTGGAGAACCCAGAACCAATAATTCTGTGATTGTTACTAAGCAATGTGGTGGCACTACAGTATTATCTTACATTTCCTTTGCAAAATGTCTTTTAGTCTATTACTTTTTAATGACTTAAAACATTCATTTCACATCTTAGTCAAAGTTTTTTGTAAAAGTTGTCCTGTCACAAAGATCAAGGCCTTTTTCTTCCCACTTAAGAAATTATATAGTCACTGGAAACAAGCTTTGACTAACCAGAAGCTCTCTTTAAAGTGTGCAAGTAATATAAGCTTATTTTTACTGTGCATAGCTATTCATCTAACCAGGAAAATAAACTACTTGGCAGAGAGGACACACTTGAAACCAACTTTTCAAGAGCTCCCTCGAGATTTATTTGAAAATATTAGTCCTCTCAGACAAAAAAGAAAAAAAAAAAAAGGTAAAAAAAACCACTGATGAAAGACGCCTGAATTTCTTTATATCAAATATTCAGGTATTTATTGGAACTTGCATCTCAATGAAAGGGAAATTCCTTTATACGATGTCTCCAGATCCAAGCGGACAGAAAACAATATTTGAAAAAGCAGAAAGCCTAAAATGACTGGATACAAAACAAAACCACTTTAAATGGCAAATTGAATTGCTCCTTGAAGAAAAAAAAATGTTCAAGAAAATGTCAACTTTTTCACCTACCAGGAATAAAAGTAGCACTAGAGAAGTAGTTGAAATATCACAGTAGAAATCAATGTGAATCCCAAATTAAATGGAAATCTTCAGTAAAGTCAATGTGTGATGTAAGTATACGTCCACAATCATAGTCAAGGAACAAGCAAAGTTTAAACAGCTTAATGCACTTGAGCCTACTCACAAGCTCCCTTTTACCTCAGAATTMTGAAAAATGGCCATATAATTAATACCAGACCCAACAGAAAGATTTTTAATGAAGATGCTACTTAGACAGGGCTACAAAATATGCTGAAGTCATAACAGCATTTGTGCCAACACTGGAGAATAAAAAAATGACTTAAATTTTTTTATCATTTCACACCTCAGGCCTCATATTAATCATATGATGAAATTTGAAGGAAAGAATAATTAAAGGCTTGACGGTAAATGGACAATAGAATAAAATGTAACATGGCTTTAGAAAAGGTAGGTCATGTCAGACCAGCCTGATTTTTTCCTTTGATAGGATACCCGATTTTCCAGACAAAAGAACTGCACAGAGAGATTAGATTTTATCTGAACTTCAGCAGAACATTTGGTAAGGTGTCACAATGGAGATTACCTGATAAACTGAAAAAAAGGTTAAAAAAAGACTGTGAAGGGGCTGACTAAAGTGACTGTTACAGAGGAAACGCCAATGAACTGTGCTGAAAGGGAAACCTCTGGGCTAAAAGAGTTGACTCCAGTAGAGCTTCTCCAGAAGCAGTCTTGATATCAGTTTTATTTCTAATTTTACTTTTGTGATTTCACTCCTAAAACAGAAATGAATACAAAAAGTTTGGGAAAAAAATAAAAATAAAGAAGAGAAGCACTGACAGGGAGAAGAACACCATGAAAAGGAAAAAAATTGAGCAGAATATTAAACACGGAATGGAAGGGCAAAGCTGAGATGGGATTCAACTCACCCAAGCTATCTAAAAACTTAGTAACTTCCCAATTCTTTGTGTAATCACTAGAAAGATGTGAATAAATCCACTGATATTTTATATTATCTACTTTAGACCCATGTCTAAATGGGATGAATGGAGATTGTCTGGAGATTCTTCCATCTTTCTACAGCCATTCATAAGGTACATCTGAAATTCTTCCTTAGGTGCCTAACTTTAAACAAAATAAAAATTCCCCAAGGACTATTGAAAAACTGCTATTCAGTAGCTCATCAGCCAGAAATCAGGTAAGAGAAAAACATGCAATTTTCTTTTCTGACCCAGGACTCAACAGAACACAAATAACTTCTTCAGACATACTACACAAGATAAATTCAACTGAAGCAGCAAAGAGCTAATACAAGTGTAAAAATACTGTGAAATCTCATCTGAGTCAATATCTGTCTGTCCATATTCTGCAAGAGTCTTTGAGAACACAGCTTGTCTTGCAAGAAAACACTGCAAGAGCAAGAATTATATGAACAATCAAATGCTTCATTAGACGCCCCCCCCCCCCGCCATTGCACAAGGGAGAAGAACAGTTTCATCTTAAAACCCTCAACAGCAGCAGGTTAGAAACTTGCCACAAACAGATTTAGGGTGGAAACRTTCTCGAACATGAGAACAGTAAGGCTGTGGGAGCGCCTTCCAGAAGAGCAACTGAAGGCCAGAACCCTGAGGAGTTTTAAGTGATCTGGACTGTTTTGTGAAACAATTATATGATGCAGGGTCTGAGAAGAAGAGGTGCGCCACAAGAATGTTGCTAGCTTTATTTTGGCTTGAAAGACCTCAAAAGCTAAATTCCTAACTATAATGTGGAAATGGGCTGAAATTCCCTGAGAACCTTTATTTTATACTTTAAAAGCATGAAAAAAACACCTTCCAAGCTATTAAAATATTTTTTACAGCATACTCTAGTATATTGATACAGTTTTCAAAGGGAAATGACAGATTTGTCAATTCTGATGACAGCAACAGAACCAAATGTCTGAATTCAAAGCTAACATTCCTTTTTATGGGGGTGTGTTAATTTATTAATATAAAATATTTGGTTGTTGGTTTTATTTATTAATTTATCTATTTATTTACTTTTTTAGAAAGACATAAACGAAGAATGATCTGAACAATATAAGTGAGATAAATTTTTCTTTTGCTCAGATCAAGCAGGTGGACTTTATAAAAGAGCTTTTTTCACTTTTTCTTTTCCTTGAGCTTTTCTGGTATATACCCATTCTGAAACAAAGTAAATAATTAGTAAAATAATATAACATAATTAAAATAAGCATTACAACTTGATTTTGTTTTGGCAACTTTTTGCAATTTCATATAAAATAGGAGGTTTAAAGTTCGTTATGAGATACAACTACTTAATTTCTTATGCAAGTTTGAAAGACAGCTTGAAGATTTTCATAGAAAAACATTTATTTACACAGACACCTGATAGTTTTGTTGCATGTATGGTTTAAATCATCACAGGGTAAGTAAAAAGTCAATGACTGTAAATAATCAGATTTTATTTCTTCCCCTAGGAACTGAAATCTCACTTTGTCATTTTGCCATATGCCTGTCACAATTTTAGTAGTATCAAATATCTGAGGATTGAATTTATTCTTCTCTTATAAATGTGTCTTCTTGTAGTATAGATTTGCGGAAAAATATGCTTAAACAAGCATTTAATGATAAAAATACTGTAACCATAAAATAAATGTATATAAAAATAGATATTTGTTAGTCTTTAATTCCCAACCTTACGTTACTTCACCAAAGAAAAAGCAGACAGTTAATAAAAAGTTATTAACAATATATTACACTTGATATATCAGCTATTCTTTCATGCATCTTTGGAAAGTCCTTTGAAGCAAATATACATTACCTTGAATTTATAATAGAAATGGAAAAATGAAAAGTTTAAGTGGATTATCCAAAATCATGTTTATCCAAATAGGCTTTCCACAAAAGCAAAAATACAGGTAGAAATCAAGACATCTCTTGATTTCTCTGTGCTGTTGTAACCAAGAAAAAAAGCCGAACAAACCCAGGATTATCAACTGAACTATTCACAGGATATGTACATCTTAAAGTTAATCATTTTAGCTGTATTGTTCTACAAACTATTCAACCTGGTCATAAAGAAAATAATCTGTTGATTTCTATCTTTATCACAGATGTTGCTTGCCCTGTGCTGAGATGCAGTAACTCCAAGTAGTCAGAGCTATATGGATGCTGCAGGGACAAGGCCAACCTGCCCTAACTGCAGCCAGAAGCTTTGCTCGCTTACAATAATGCTCCCTCCATTCTCACAACAAAGCTTTTTAAGGAACTTAATTACATTTGAGATTGTAAAACTCCTGTGAAATTTCCCAAAGGTCTTCAGTTTACTCTGTGACATGCACACAAGCTACCCTTTTGTGCTCACATGGACTCCATATGTGTTTTCTTAGAAAGTCAGGCTAAACATTTAAAGATAGGAGAACAGACCTCAAATAATGTCATCCAAGATTCCTTTGCCAATCTCAAAAGGTCTCAAGGATCAGAATAACAGTGAAATTATGATCTAAAGCCAGAATTGTATAAAAATGTGGTATCTACATACGATGATAGAGCAGAGCAAAGATTTCAAAGCAGGGCAGAATAGCAGACAACGGCTCCCTAAAAAATCAGCGTGCAAGAAGCATGCTCTCAGAGACCAATAAACATCAATTTACTATTTTGCAACTAGAGTGCTTTTCCACACTGCGTATTAAACAAAAATAACAAAAATGTATCATGTGAACATGGTACTGATTGAAGAGGTAATAACTAATTTTAGAATTAACTTGCCATGTTCCTTTATAGAAAGTTATGGAATAATTTTTCATTTTGAAGACAAAGATCTGATTGTTAGGGACAATCTTACCAAACAGAGAAACAACTACTTAGACAGTCAATCTTCACTGCTGGGTCTCTGTTTGTCATTAGCTATATTATCTACTAAATGTTTCTTTGATAGACAAATTCTTTTAAAATGGAGCCGATGTGAACCTGTATCAGAACATCGTGAGCTGGAAGGGACCCACAAGGATCACCAAGTCCAACTTGTAAGTCAACGGCTCATGCAGGAATCAAATGTACAATCTTGGTGTTATTAGCATCAAGCAAACTGAACTACTCTTAGGTTAAATGATGTATGTCAAACCCTGGTTGTAACATGCCAAGTGGATATGGTTTTATGACTAATTTTTGAAGAAAAGCTGTACATTTTCTAGGCGAGCAGAAAATAATTGCAAGTGTCAATGTGGTCACACTTTACACACATTCAGGAAAAACTATAGTTCGCATATTTTAAATAAAAATATAAAGGAAAATACAGACTGAACTATACATCCCATTACTACCTCATTCCTGTCTATCTGCCTGTATTTTCTAATTAGCTTCACAATGCTTCAATATCATATGGTAGATTACTCAAATGCTTCAAGCCTTACCTTTATATCTCTTTACCATTGACAAAATCAGTTTCAAGCTGTGTGTGCCTTTCTTTGCTCCTGCTTATCTATCTGTATTTCTGTGAGGAGTCTCACTGAAATTTCTAGGTTTCTTATGAATGCCAATGCATTTATTTTCCATACTTGTCAAGGGCTTTATGGGAGTCTGGCTGGTAACAGGCACTGGGACCCTTGGGCTAGAACTATTTATTGCCATGGCTGTGAAATGCCCAGCAGCCTGATCAAGAAATGCACAGATTCTTCTCCTGAAATAACAATCTTGCTCTCCCAGCTTTTGTACATTTGTGTGAACCTCTGTTAAAAGCTTATCAAACTTACAAGTTCCATGATATTTCCTTATCCAGGTGCTTTCCCTAAGCAAAGCAGACGGCCAGAAACATTTTGCAGCATCATTCACTCTCTGCAAACTTTGCAACAAGTAGCTTTTATCATTATGTAACTGGAAATTATGAAAAGCAAAGCTCACACCAACCCAAGAGTGTATTTCTTTTATTTTGCTCTTTTCAGGTATGTATTGTATATTCTTTCCTTCCTAACCACAAGACTGTACCCAGCCCCTAGATCTGTTTTTTTCAGAATTAATTTGCATTTTTCTATGGCACAAAGAATTAAAAGCCTGCATAGACCAAGCTAAAGCCTGGGATCAGGCTAACCATTTTGAGTTCCAGGATTGTCTAAGGACCCAAAATATTTTTTCAAGCTATAATTTATTATGCATTTATAGCCTGGTGCTTGTTTGAAGGGAGGTGGTTGTATGCAAAGGAAATAAGAACATACATAAGGGAGGACCATATCTGATGGATGAATGGAATTGCAGTTTTCAAGCACATGGATGAAAGAAGTGTCAGTTAAGTACAGGAAAGTGAAGTTGAGTACAAAATTGCAACCAGAGCTTTAGAGAGACCACAAGTTTTTCCACTTTTGAAGAAACACCCAGTTCTCTTTCCCACAGAACAGAACATTAAATAATCTTTATTAGGACATCATTTCAATTTCAGTGCAAAAATAAAGATTCTTTCTTCACTGAAACAAAGAAGATACCAAGTATATTTGTATTATGATTTAGAAAATCAATATCACTTTGGCCTCATGGCTTTTTGAGATGTTAGAAATTAATGTTAACTTTTGGACAACATTACTGCAAAACAGATAAAAAACTAAATCTTACTGTACACAGTAAGAATTTGTAAATATTATTTTCTCAGATTAACTATAAAAGATAGTCTGAAATGACTTACTGAATAAAACACAGGGCAAAAATGTATTTATCTGATAGTTTTAGACATAGAGATTTTTCTCTCTTTATTAAATAGAAGGAGATCCAGAAGACATGTGGGTAATTTCTAAGAAAGACCAAATCTCTATTGAAGTTAGTCTACTGAAAAATATTTAAGCATTTGAATAAATTCCATCTATTTGAAATAATTACTATAGCTAAAATAAATACAGATGATGGTAAGGGTGAAAGACAAAATGATGTACCTCAAGGGCATTCATTTTTGAAAAATATTCTAGAGGTGGTCTGGCTAATCTATCATACGGTGGTATAAATAGGCATGATGCAAAATATAATTAATGAAGCAAACCTGAAACAAAAGTTCTTAAGAAAGAGCAACAACAACCACTGGCACCTAAAAATCATATTAATAAGACTTCTTTTTATAATATAAATCCATAAAATTTATGTAATAGCACAAGCTGCCTCTTGGTGTTAAAGTGCTCTGGTTTTACACTTCAACAACAATCTAAAAGACATGCTTCTGACATTTGCCTTATGCATTTAGGTAATATAATTCTTCAAAGATTCCATTCTTCCTATGCATTTTCTATTCTCATATAGTGGTGCTGTGCCAGTAGGATTACATAATTCTCTATTCTTGCCTGTGAACTCAATGCAAGTCTCTTTGAGGCATGAGAGGACTTCATCTGCAAGTTCATCCCCCAGTGGAGAAGCAGCCACAGCCGAAAGCAGTGAGCTTCTCAGTTCTCAGCTCCCTTGGTATACTAGAGAGGAAAGTCTCCYAAGATTACAAATCTTGCATTGAAGTAGGGTGAAAATTTCTAAGAAACAGACATGAGACAGGGACCAGGAAAATGTGAAAGGAGAGGGGGAAAAAGGCAAAGGAATGATGGTTGATCCTGTCCTTATGTAAGACATATCAACTACCCAGCAGTGCTGGGTGAAAGGCCAAGTAAAAGTGTATTCAACTCAAAACAATTCAGAACGGACATAAACTGAATTCAGAACCTTATACATAGAAGTTATTTTATGGAAATTCATAGTTTATTCACTCCTAATTTATGTCTTTTGCAATACTCCTGCAACACTTACCWCTCTGGACTGTAGATACTGCAGTCCTAAGCTGGCAATTTATGGGGATGCATTAAGGAAGTTCAGATACATGGCAAATAAATACATGACAGGAAATGCCACTCCCATTATAAGACTTAACATAAAAATAAAGGCATGCATCCTTTAAATAAAGCATACACCTGAGGATGAAGTTCTGAAAAAAYAGTCTTATATTCCTTCCTCTTAACATGTTCACTATCTTATTTCCATTTTTTTTTTACATGCTCACATATACTCTGCACACAGATCTATTTTTAAGGCTTCTATCTGCTTTCTTATGACTGTCAGCCCTACCACCCATTAAGGCATCCCAGAGTTTTACAAACATTTATGAACATTCATCAGATTCCTAAGAGATACTGGCATTTTGCTATTCCCATCCTACAAAAATCCCCAGTTCACTGAGGTAGACAGATGCTGAGGCACATATCTTCTAATTCTSGCTGCCCCTCTCCCTGACATTTTTACTGTTTTCCAAACTTATTAATAAAGAGAAATCCCATTCATTGGTACTATGACCTTTTGTTCTGCCCTTTCGCACATCAAGCCCTCAGTCCTTGGACAATGATAAAAGGTATAGCAAAAACTGAAGGATCACCTGGAAAGAAGCGGGCCTTGTGAAAACCTTGTGCCTCTAAATGTGGAGAAATTCTGCAGTTTAGGAAAAACTTGTCTTCCTGAACTCAGTGTCAAAAATTACATAGAAATGAATGGGATCACTGCCCCCAGAGCAGCAGTGCCCTAACACGGGCATCCCCACTTAGTCTATTCTATGGCACTAAACTAGAATTTTCAGTCAAATGTGAGTTTCAGGTTTAGAGTGGTAACTGACTTGTAATTTGAATGAAGTTAATGTTATCTCAGAAACTGGCTCATCCTTAGAGTGGATAGACTCAAACAGAACTAAATCAGGCAGGTTAGCAGCTGTCAAAGAATTCATTCCCTGTAGCAGGAGGATCAAAAAGTGCCRACAAACCACTCCCATGATTTTGGCTACTTGCCCAAAAGAATCAACAGTAAAAAGTATTTCCCATATCATTACAGATGAAATCCAAGGCCATGGAGCTGACTAAAATCTTGATACCTAAAATATGAAAAAAGTTTTGAAAAATAGTTTGAAATACCTCTGAAGCTAAGGTGCAGGGAACATGACAATTAGTTGTGTATATATGTTAATAGAAGTATGTAACTTTTCTGATACTGCATTTTGAAACAGCAAAACAATGTCACACATCATGTCATAGTTACCTGTCTCACATCAGAAAAATATTTAAATGAAACAGTGACTGTAAAAAAGATGAATCTATCTCAACCAAGGGACATGATGACAATTAACATCCTGCACTGTCATCTTCAAGGTTTATACTAATCTCTATTGCCTCCCAAAGGCTATGGCAGTGACTGAGTTTACTCCAAAGGCAAGCTTTTCACCTGTTGTCATTATAGTGCAAGAGTTCTACTGTCATTACATTGCAAAGGTTCCATATTGCTAGAGTTTCATACCTCCTTGRTGTTTTTTGTAGGCAGCTCCTCTAGGCACTGACTCTTCCCTGTCCTCACAGCAGCCAACTGACTCCAGTTCCCCTCAACCAACCAAACCACTCTTTTACAACACTCTTCTGATTGGCAACAGGTATGGCCTGCTAACATCAGGCCTGCTCCTAATCTTTAGTAATTGGCTCAGCTGCAACTCTCTAGGGGGTAAGATTACATTCTGTACCACCTTCATTTACCCATACTGTATCCCCCTACACTCRCCTTTGATAACAAAAAACTGTTTAGGCTAAATGAAGTAAAGTATCAGCATAAGAGATCTTATATAAACTCAAAAAAGCGCAGCATAGTCATCTCTGAAAGTCAGCTGTAGGACTATCATAGCCATGAAATCAGTGTTCACAAGATGGAATTTTCAAATCACCCAAATTCAATACCAGAACTAATAGATTCAGAAGTGGTAATGAAAAGCAGGAAAATACCTTGATTTGAGATTACTCTCTTGGATTCCAGGAAACACTAATACTTTAGACTAACGCTCATTCCTTAATATGGAAAAAAAATTACAGGTATTGCTATTTGACTTTTACATTAGTAGAAGCAGAGAAATGGATGACAGACATGAAGGCATTTGTGCAAGATTTTCCAGGAAGCTTATTTCCCCCTTCTGAAATCTGAGTTTTGCTACAAGAATACGAATAGACTGAAAAACTCAGGAAAATGCTGTAACTTTTTCTCATAAGAAGGAATTTTTATTGGTTACAGAACATAGAGGAATTTGTTCTCTACTCTCAAAAAAAAGCCCATCCTGTCAAAGAGACATGTCAAATGAATTTCATGCTACTCTTTAACACAGATAAATGGAACATGGAGGTTAAACAAGTGAGAATCCCCAATCCCCTTCCACCTCTCATATGCAGTCATTTTCTGCTGGGAAACAAAAAATTATTCTCTCCTGGAAGTGAATCAGAAGGCAGACCCATCAGTCAGTAGCCAGTATATGATTCATCTCAGCTTTTCAATAAGTTAGAAAGTCCAAAAGTCACCAAAAAAGAGTTTTTGAATGAGAGGACTGCTTCCTTCTAACTCTTTTGAATTGCCTGCTAAGCACTCCTGTGAATCACGTCCGCGGCAAGWGGAGCACATCTGAGTTAAGAAAGCAGGGATTTTCGGTGGCAGCTGGCAAGCAGACACTCCCTCTATCGAGGGACAGCTTTCATTCAACTAAAAGGTAGGACAAACACCAATTSCTGTAGCTGGACACCAGAAAGAAATTAAATCAATGATTAAAATAAATGGCAACTACAACTCTCCGTTCAACCACGATGTTTTCTACAAGAAGAAAAAATGTTGATTATAGATGCTTCATAAAATATACTGATTTTTGCTTATATTTTATAATTATACTAGCAAACATTGAATAATTGAGAAATAAGCACTATTGCAAGTTGGAAAAAGACATTCCATTCAAGTCTTGGAAAATTATACAAAAGGCTAAAATAGCATTAAGTATGCCACTTATGTTAAATTCAGTGCTTGAACTGCAGAATGATTTAGCTGAGCCTTCCAATGCTTTAAATATTCCTCCATGCATTGCACACAATCAGAAAACTATTTCTGCTGTGATTCACTCACACTTCCAAGGCAATGTATTTTGAATAAGGGGTTTTGTCCTACTTGTTAAACCAATTGAAAAAAATACTACTTGGCTCCCAGATTAATCATATGCTAGATTTTTACCAGCCTGATCATTTAACAAACTACTAATAATGAACATTTCCTGTGTGTTCAAAAGACTTCTGTTCAAAATATTCCAAAGTAGCCTTGTAACACTTTGAGTAGCAGTTGGCAAAAACCACTTAGCTTTACAAAAAACTGTGACTTGCACAAAAGCAGTGAAATTTAGATTGAAAACAAATATTTAATTTTCTTTCCTCTGCTTTGATGTCTGCTCTTTTTGTTTAAATACATTGGAAATGTATCTGCATGAAAAAGTGTAAGAATAGGGTTACAAAAACTATAATCTTTATTTAGGGGAAGCATCTTACCACAGCTTTGCAACTGAGGATAGATTAAAAATTGGCTCTAACTTTTTTCCTTTAAACAAGATTTGAACAGATAGCTTATATAAAGCTAGGGGAGAGAATGCTTCAGGTATTTTTCACAGTCTACACAGTAATTTTTAATGAGTAAATTTTACTCCATAATACTACTTTGAACTTAGGCTCTCAGCAGCCACTTGTGGTGTTTGTCTTATTTTACTTAAATTTTAAGATTTGAAAACTGTCCTTTGAAGGGACAAAAATTAACTTTCAATGACTATTCCAGATGACCCTTACCATGCCAACTATTATTGCTGCAATCTATGGATACAGCTAGACTAAGCTGAAATATTTTCAAAGTACTCACCTCAATAAAGTAAAAGTCCTCTTATCAGAGAGTTACAGTTATATATTAATAGAGAAGGGCCCAGATTTGGCATAAGAAGCCACCAATACAACTTCTTTTGTGCCTTATCTTACAGCTCATATTTTAAACTGCAGGTATGGGCTTATCTTTGCCAAACACCTTCCTCATACCTGAAATTAAATAATGCATGGTGATAACTCAGAAGAATTGGCTTGCCCAGTATTAACCAGTGTATTTCACACCTAAGCTCCTTGCAGATTATTTTTTTTTACTGTGCTGTATCTGTAGTGTATTTGCTTAAACACATTTGACCCAGTTGTACTACTTCTGACACTTTCACTATCAGAAGTTTTCAGATGTATCTTAYTCTCATGAAGGAACTTACACACCAGGACACACATCAATCAACATGCCCCAAAACACATTTGTAAAAGCACAGAAGTTGTCACAGCTATAGCTCTCAATTATGGTTCATAGACTTTCTATAYAGGACGAGTGAGGACAGAATACCAATGCTGGATATGTTTGTTAACTTTGCAATCTAAGAAAAATCAGAATCATTAAACTATATGAGTTTTGCTTCAATTTAAAAAGTCTCTGGAATTTAAAATATAGGGCTTTATGGAGGCAAAAAGTCACATAYGTCTGGAAGAGGAAAACTGCCTCTGGTACCAGAAGCTGATGTTGGCTTGGTCCATTTTGCTGCAGAGCCTCCCATCTCTCCAGTCTTCCTCCTCCAAATTTCTCTCCCTAAAGCCTCTGGCTTTAAATCTTTTGTTCTAGTTCCTCAGAAATCTTATCTTCCCAATCCCAGAGTGCCAATGCTTTGCCTCTGAAAGTTCCACTCTCCTAATGCTCTCCCAAACTCCCTTGTTTTTCCCACTCTGCATCCAGTTACTTTCTTATCCTTTTGGAATAGACCAGAACATACTAGACTAGACTAGTTCAGCTGGACTTACAATGATCATCAGGTCCACTGCTTTGTCACTTCAGATCTGAACAAAAGTTAAAGCATRTTATTAAGGGCATTGTCCATATGCCTCTTAAAAACTGACAGATTTGGGACACTGACCATCTTTGTAGGAAGCTCATTCCAGTACTTGACTAACTTAGTAAAATATGTCATAAAGTTAAGTATGCCTCTCCCCTGAGGTGTTACAATGAAATTCTCTCCCACAGAAGCTTGTGGCATCCAAGTTCCCACCCAAAATCATTCTTTTCCTGATCTACTTCTTCCAACTCCACACTGGACCTGAAATCTACAAACATCAAACCCCACTTTTTACAAACTAGTCTTGTAGCCCATGACACTGGAATTACACAATATTGCTCAATGTGCCCATTACTTTTTGTGTTTTCATTTCTGTATAACAAAGTAAAACCACCAAAGACACTTTTAGAAAGTGATCAACTCTTCTGAAATTAGGCATGTCCCTAACCTTAGTTGGGCTGATTCAGGGCTGAAGACTATTAGGATTTGTGCTTCAGAAAAGACGTACCAGGAATCCCTAAAATCCAAGGTTCAAGCCTTTGTGGTTGGTAAAAGAGATAAGCATGGCTTACCATGAAAATTGCCACTTAAAAACAGCTTGGAAGAAGAAATTATGCATTTTAATAGTTGTGCCCTAAATTACTTTGTGACAAGAATCACAGGAGAATATCCTTAATAATATAAGATAGTGAGAGAGGAATGTACTAGACAATACCGTTTCTCCCAAACACAGAGCTGATTAAGCATTATTTTCCCATAATAGACAGCTACTGAATACAATTTTTAAAGATTCAGCATATCTTCCATTGGTAACCTAAAGGATCTCCAAAGTGTACAAGGGCATAAATGAGTCAGAACTTCAGATTTTCATTTATATTTCTATTCTACCAGGACCTGACTCATTTACAGTGCAATACAGCTTCAAGCTATGCTCCCAGTTTGCTTCAAGCTATTATATGAGGATATAATGAATTAAGTCTTCTAAKATGTTTATGGAAAGAATTGACATAGTAAAACTAACCTTATTAAGCTCTAATTATGAATTACCAAATTAACATCACTCTATCAAATATTGTTTGGCTTTGGACATCTTTTCTACATTACAACATTTTTCATTAAGGAGCTTGCTATCTGGTGTCCCTATATTTCTTTTACAGCCTCTCTTCAAACTGGGTGACTTTCTGCAAACATATGGGAAATTGCAGATCTCCAGTCTTTTCCTTGTTACACCAAGGAGGAAACAAAGCACAATGACAAAGCTGGGGAAGACAGAAAACATCTAGACCCCAAACTAAGAATATCTGCTTTTTGCAAAGACAACCTTTAAACCTGTACTAAGTGATACATTAGGACATAATCTTTTAAGACTCAGGCTATAAAATTAGGTAGTAATCCTGGGGAGGTAGTAATTCACAAGTACCACTGGTCACAGTTTCCTGCCCCAGYGTAAAAGGATATATGGATTACTTGAATAATAGAGGTTGTCACCCTCATAATGCAGCAAAATAGGTGAAAGAAAAGACTCTACACAGTGGATTCTAACAACAGAATAGTCCAGGGAGAGCAAAACTGCAAGCCATGATCAAACCTAAAGCAGTCAGAACCAAAACGAGCACAAAGTGATTAATTTGTATTTTAGATGATAGCCTGCTATTAGGAAATGCAGTAGGCAGTGCTGGAAGTCAATGTGCTTGAGGCATTACCTTGAGTAGCATTGTCTGGTTATTTTTAGGATGGCCACCCAGATGGGCAGCATTAAGGACATTGTAATCCTCTGTTAGGCCACTCCGCAGATGGCAGTGTATCTGCAAGTATAATACACAGCAATTGGCAGGGGCTCTTAATTTGGGGTTTGGTTGAATAGAGATTGATAGCATATTCTATTCTCAAAATGGGCAGTCAGTAAGTCAGACCCCATTTCATGGAACAGAAGAARACAATAAGCCATTAGGCCAAGGTTTTCTAAATATAATGTATGTAACTGAAATAAGACTATTACACCCTTGTTAGTATATTAGCATTTCAGTTACCCAAGTATCAGACTCCTTTCAAAAAGCTGCAAAGGAAAAGACATAATACTGAAGTTAATTAAGCTGATTTGCTCTTCTGGTAGAAAAAGTGTCCCAGTGCTCAAAATCAAAGACATGAAAAATGTATGACTTCTTCCTACAACACACACATCTCTCCATTCTTGTTTCCCAGTAAGAAACAGTTTGAAATTGACTATTCTTTATAAATCTGAACCAGACTAGTTTGATTTCCTGCAGAACATCACATTTTCACTCAAGATGTCTCAAACTGCTAAGTAATCCAAAGTTTTCAAATATCTAGAGTGCACCGATATAATCAACCTTTTAAAGTCAGAGAAAGTAAATTGCAACACAGCTCATTTTCAGTACTTCAGTTTACCTTTAACCACACGAGGCAACAAATGTCTCTGTTTCATACACAAGGTGCAGGTTTAAAAAAAAAAATAAAATAAAATAGTGTTCATGGCTAGTCAAAGACCTGAATTAAAAATACAGACTGTGGAGCATTCAAAGTGATTTATAGACCTGTTTGTCCTTTGCTCACTCTTTCAACCTAATGCTGATGGAACAGCCCTATAATGCTTGTTCAATTTTCTAGAATGGAAGAAAACTAAACCAGTAAAAAGGTTTGATTAGTTTTAGCTATCTTAGCTAAAGCAGACCCAAGAAGAACCTGACAACTGCCACACATGGTAGAAGGAAATTAGGAGAACACAGGAAGGGGACTAAGGGGCAGAGAAGCTGACCTTATGGTGGCAAGCAGCCAAGCAGCTGAGCTCAGCTTTGAAACTCTGGCTTTGTCCATACAGATAACTCTCCTAATTCCGCATTTACCATAGACTACTAAGTGCATACACACACCTTGCTGTTTTGATGCAAGATAATTCATTACATGGTGTGCTGCAGACTTAAAGCACAGAAATAGGGGGATGACAACCAGTGCTGTGATTTGGGCTTTATCCACATGTGACTTATCCTTCTGCCTCCAAATTACTTTGAATTAACAGACTACAGGTGCACATATTACACATAAAATATTAACCTCCAAGTACCTGCCATTGGTAACACACATAAACCATTCCAATGATTTTAACACTTTGTGAGGAAGAAAAAATTTAGGGTTACTGAGTAAGAAAGAAGTACATATTTTGTAGAAATGTAGGGGATTCAATYTAGGGGGTATAAGAACATGGATTTGATAAAAATGCTGTGTAACATCTGGGAAATTATTTAAAGCTATTGCTTAAAAATAAGAGACAGGTGCCAAAATTGGAAGAAAGTACTTCTCTTGGCATTTTAGATATCAAGGTTAACTTTTGCAAAAATGTCTTTTAGTGTTACAGATTTCTTAGGTTTATTCCAGTCATTTCTTAGGCCAAATATTATCTTGACAGTTATTAAATAAGGAAGCAGCATTACATTACAAAGAAAAAGGGATGGAACACTTTTAAAATATGGAAAATAACTAGAAAATGCTGCATATGCTGAAGATATTATCTCCTTTGGCTTCTGTTCTTTTCTTATTAAACGCTTTTTTTGTGAAATGAATTACACTTCCACAATTTCAACTGTGAGCCCTCTTTTCCTAGGAGCTAGGCTAGTACTACTCACAAGAATAGTCACTGGGAAAAAGGGCAAGAAATTGGTATTCCAGTAAGCAAGGGATAAATATTCTCTATGCTCTCTTGTCCCATGTAGATGACCTTTTCTGTGCCGGACTGAACACTTACACATGAAATTTTAGGCTGAATTATTAAAGGTAACCATAATGTTGTGTCTGTGGGAACTCCTCAGAGACACCTTTGGTTTTAAATAGAAATATTAGAATACTTAGCACTCAGGTATGTATTATTTTTACTCTTTACAAACACTTCTTCCTTTAAGAGAGGAATCTGGAGGCAGGAAGAGAAACCCTGTTGTGTTCGTCCCCTGTGCTGGCCTCTTATGAACACATCTCTGTTCATTCCTCTTACTATAATGAGAAAGAATAATGCAAAGGAATTATATAAGGAACATTTTTTTATGATGAATTTGAATATGTGAACGCTACTGGACAATGCTGAAGCTGCCTTGATATGATGGCTGGAGTGTGCTGCCAGAATCAAAACCTCTTCCCAACCATGGAGATCTTGGTTCACTGCACACCTTTGTCCAGCTGAAATAAGGACAATAACTTGGATATAAGGCATTCAAAAGGTCACACAGAGAAATTGTACTGTTAGGCTGAACCAGCTTAAAGCAAAATTTCATATCATTTATTATCTCTCACAAACACATTGCTCTTCCGATTCTGGAAAAGAGTTAATGCTTCTGCTTTCATCAATATAATGCCCGCTGTCCTTTGCACATAAACCTTTGACAATTAAAACCAATGGAAAGTAGGGGTAAACTTCTCATATTTGTAACAACAGCAAAAAAGTGTTCAACACACAATTCCAACAAGGTGCTATTTTCATTCTATGTAGGTGCTTCATTCATTCTATATATTGATTACAAAAGATACGCCTTGTTTCCATTTTCCAATTAAGCAAGCATGAACAGACAATGCAATAATTACATATGCAATTATGCAACACCATATATAAATATCCTTACACATGGAAAATGAGAAAAACAAATGTAGATTTTTTWAAAAAGGCTGTAATGAACTATGCTGCTGATAATAAAAATTATAATCTGGACAAAATTAGGGAAATCATAAGGAAAAGAGATTAACAAGAGATGAAAGGTACATAATGGTGACAAAGATGGATAAAAGGATAAATATAGCACAACTGTTTTACTTGGTTTTTGACACAATGCCTTGTTTCTTTTTATGAAGTGCCTTGTGAAAATCATATTTTTCTCCATTTCATCACATCATTTTTTAACTTTTAGATTAAAACTCAAAATACCATGATAAAGATCCCAACTTATGCTTTAAGATTACAAATTAAAAGCTATTTGCAGATCAGTTGAGCTGCAATTATTTATGGACTCAATTCTCAGACAAACAAAAGAAAAAACAACTGCATTCCAGCTGCAGAAAAGCCAGGCTAAATTCGAACTACTGTTAATAATGTTAACATTTTCTCCATCCTTAGCATTAACATGAATTTTACATTTTTTCAAATTGGTAAATAAACAAAATAGATCTCTAGGTAGGATAAGAAGATAATGATTTCTTTTAAGTCTACAAATGATTGACATCTGCCAATGTTGCAATATATTCTCAGGTAGAAAAAAATACGCTTTGTCTACTACCACAGCAAGCAGTTTCATACTTTAATACTTCAGATAGTTCAAATAAATAAGTAGTATTGTTCCTCCTTGGCCACTTTCAAATGTTTTAACAGACCTTTCAACTAACTTGGCACTGTCTGTCTCTCATACCACGCCTGCCTAGAGGTCCTGCAGCCAAAGCAAACATCTTGTGTTTAACTAGCAAAAGCCAGTTTGGAAAGAGAAATTTACTAGTTGACCATAGGTTGGAATGGCTAAATCAGTGATGGGAAAATATTTCTTAGTTGTCTGTCACCTTTTCCAGGTTGAAGGTTGCCCTCCTGTCCCTTTCTCACTAGAAATTCACATACACACATACATACGCGCAACTTTTAGTTTGTTTTTAGTAAAAGAAAATGAAGAACATATGAAATTTAGCCACAAAATTCACAGTCTTTCAAAGTAACATTTGTGAAACAAAAGRTTTTCAGGAAAAAACATATTAAAGTTTTTCCAGCAAAAGTATTTTGGCATAAGAAGTGATTTTTAAAAAGAACCCCAAATTTTAAAACATTATTGAGATTAATTTCCATTTGTGAGGGACAGAGGGAATTTAGTTACAGAGGAATATCACAACATTTCTCAACAGTTCACTTCAACAACCTTACCAATTTTATCTCCATCCACATAAAAGCAACCAAATCTTGCATACAACTGCATATAACCGCTCCTGTTCCTCTTCCGAGGTACAACAGCTCAATTCTCATATTGCATTAGCAACACTGCAAACCACTATTTTAGACTTTCCTTAGGCTAATTTGGTAGATTTAATTAATCCATGACAGGGTAAAAACTATGCATAGATGAATTGAAAATCAATAGATTGAACTAGGCATTTAGTTGTAGCAGCACTAAACAATTTGGACACTTTTTTTTTTGTTTTTTTTTCCTTTTTTGATCAATACCAACTTTGGGCAAATCCACTGAATTAAGTCAGACTAGTCTAAAGCACCGAGCTGTAGTCAATGTCACAAGTATCAAAGCTGTGACTGGTCCTCAAACAAGGCACTCACAGTGTTTTCTGATTCTCTCCATTTTTTGATGTATAACTACACCTATTTATCTAACTGCAATAGCCAGAAAAAGTTAAAAAGTCTTCAGGAACCATTAGCTTGGTTTTATTTTTTTAAAGGAATTCTCATCAAACTCACTTCTAAGTCCCAAAATTTGTCTTCTAAAATATCTCTGGTAGATGCCACTACTTCTCCTAACCCACGTTTGGAGGTTCCTCCTGCCATAAATCAGCCCCCAAATACTGCTTCTATCAGTAGACCACCGAATATTTTTCAAAGATAGGTTAAACTGTCTTCTGTGACTCTTGATCTTCTTTATGGAGAGAAAAAAAGCACCATCACACTAACCAAAAAGATAATAATTTTTTGAATCATGTGAGCAGTCTCTGCAACTCTATGGGGCTGTTTGTGTGCTGTAAGCAGAACCTGTTCAGCTGAATCAGTAATTAAAAGCATGAGTCAGCTTTTGAACTAAAGAAGGTGGCTCTTACACTATTATCTGTACTAGCCTTTTTAGGAGATAAAGACTAATACTATCTAATGTCACTTACACAAATATTTAGCTTTTGGCATTGTCCGCTGTTTAAAGCAGGTCTTTTGATACACCTACATTTCCAGAATACTAACACAAACTACATCTGTTTAAAGTGATGAAAGACAACAGCTATGGAGTTCTTTGTGGGAATGAGGCTGTGTAGTCTTTTTTTTTTTGTTGTTGTTACGTTTTTGTTCTCTTTCTTCTTTTCTGTAAATTTATGTGAATCAGAGATTATGGATGTGGTAATTTCATATGTTATCTTGAGATATAAGGTTAAGGTAAAATCTCTCTTAATATAACAGAAATGTTTATGTTCTGTATAGAAGGGGATCTTTAATACTGAAGTACTCCACTTTAGTCTTTGCTGTTTTTAAAAACAGCAGTTGCTCTGATTTCCCAGAAAAAAAGTACTTCATATATAAGTTTGACTACAACAGATGTTCTCTGCTAAAAGGAAAATATCTGCTCTTCCAAYAGGTGTGGAAGGATTTATCTTTCACTTTCTTTAAAATCGCTCAATCACAGAGTGAAGTTCTAGGAACGCACTGTAACAGACACCAAAGCTGCTCTCTCCAGAGCCACTGCTTCACAGAATACTCCATAATTGGTTATGCATATTTGTTACAAACCTGATTATTTGTCACATACCAACTGCCATATTTTGCAGTTCAGAAGGAAGAAGTTCTGTTCAAAATCTTAAGCACACACAATAGGATTTCCAGCCTCCTCACTCATCCAGCTCCAAAGCCACTTTCCCCATAGCATCCAACAGAGAACTGCTGCGTGGAAAAGGCTCCAGCCAAATCTCAGTTTTGTGTGCTCTGGCATTTTGATGGAAATAGTTTGGTGTTAAAAAAATTCTTTTCCTTTTCCAACCATGTTCTTTTTCCACTTTCCTTGTACTTTGCAACAGCACAACTATTTTTTTTGCTGTAATTTGATAATTTATTTTTAGGTGACTAGAACTGGCAGTTCTACACAATCTCTTGGACACAGCAATGGTATCTATGCAGGCAGGTATAACCAGACTCTGCTTATACCCTGGTCTGGCTGCACACAAAGCTGCATTAGCATGGATGTCTCCTTGCTAACACGTGTATTGTGCTGCACCACTCTAGATGGTCACACAGCTTCCAGTAGAGGCCTGTTTCACATCCACTTGGCTTCTGCAGGACTGCAAAAGTCTGGCACCAGCTGTATAAACACATCCAATGTGCTCAGAGGTTCAAACAGAAAAAAGCAGAATTTGTTTTGTGTAGCTGGCCAGAGGCATAAAATGCGCTGAGGAGCACCGTTCTGTAAAGCTGCAGTTTCTAGAGAAAAGACAAGCTCTCAGGAACCCAAATGCAAGCACAATAAATCTTCATGGGGTCAGCTAGACATCAGAAAAGGAAGATGTAATGCAGGACTTGTGAAGAGTTAATAAATGACAGTCAGAGGAAAAGTACAACCTGCTACCACAGACACAAATAGAAATTGGCATCTCAAATTTACTTGCGTACCTTTGGCAAGTCACAGAAAGGGTTTTATACCCACTCTTCTGGTCAAGAAAAAAGGAGCTGCTTTGGTGTCTCTCAGCAGGACTTACTTGCCAGATGCAAGCTCAGTCATGCATCTGTCAACAGAAACATTCTGAAGGGCTTCACGTAGGTCATGTAGGCTTTGGACCTGCCAGATTTCCTTTGTTGATTCATATTTGCAGTCACAGCCTTATTTCTACTTTAGCCTTTCCTGTTTAAAAATCATTTTCTGGCTTGAAAGATACACTTCAGACTAATTTAGCAGACTACTCCAACAGAAACCCTYTGACAAAGGTAGGACTTTTGTCAATATGGATGAAGTTAGGATCCAACAGACACTACTTAGAGATGCAGGGGACCAGTCCAGCCAGACATTTGCTCTGAYGAACAGTACAGTCTGTCATTCTGCTCCCCGTCATTTCCAAAGGAGATGAATGCTGTTCTGATGCATAACATACGAGTTAATTGAGCTCTATATATAAAAGCATCAATTAATATTTGTCAAAATAGATTTACAGCATTTAAAACTACTTTGGAAAATGGGAAATTAAAGACACTTGAAAAAGTAAAGATTTTCATGCACCTGACGGTAAAGTCTTGAGAATAGTTCAAGGAATGTTCCTCCTCTGATAAGGAAACAATGCTTCTTTTTCTTTTGAATTTGCAGACAAAGACATTAAATAGAATTTTTACAAAGCTTTTCTATAGCAYACCCAATTCTGACAGATATCTCTTGGATGTCAATTAGTATAAATGTTGAATTTTTAAGTCAGGAACTAGTTGCAATCAGAGAAAAGAAAAAAAATGGTTAGACATTTTCTATGCAATTTCATAATTTTATCTGGATTAATTTTTACATTACTTTTCAAAAACTAATTTGTATTTTGCAATGAAAATGTATGATTTATATGTATGGCCTGAAAATTGTGTTGGAATTAAATTCTGAAAATTAGGTGATACTTTTCATATCCATATATACAAAAGATATCTTATTGAAAAAGCATATTTTAAACTTTATTTGTTTAAGTCTGTTATCCAAACAGTGTGCCTTCATTCATATATATGCATGAATTTATGTTTATGAATATATATGCAAGAATTTTTTCCATTGGAACATATGTGCTGTATCAAAAAGACAGAATAATTAACATATCCAAACAAGAAGGAAGATGACAGGACAAGAAATTGATCAAGAGAAGAAGACAGATATGAAAATAAAACCACTGAAATGAGAAAAGTATTCTCAAAATATGAAGCTAAGACAGTTCTTTTGGAAGTGTAGGAGAGATTGTGTCTGTAGTAGCCTCTATGACAGCTTCTGATGCTTAGATTCTTCCAAATCAAAACAAGTTAATATAGCTCCTTGCATGCTAAAATGCTATTGTACAACACTCCAATGCAGAGGGAAGAAAAAAAACAAACAAGAAAAAAAGGGAAAAAGGAGATGAAAAGGGAACTCCTGACAAACAACTGAAAGATGTGATAACAAGGGGAGCTCTCCTCTGCGGTGTGAAACAGGATCAGGAGAAATTTGTGAACTAACCGGAGTAATCCACAGCTACATAAAGGCCAGGATAGAATGTTATGTCCTTGACAATATGCTTTGGGTAGAAACAGAAGCTACTGGGCAAGCTTCTTTGGCTTGTATTATGACAGTAGGAATGAATTATTGTAATGATCCAGTTTGGCTTTAGACACTGAAAATATTTAAAATTACATTTTGCTCAAGGGAGAATAAGCTGTAGGCACATTTCAAGACTCCAGAGAATTACTGGGAAACCTGGTAGTGACTTCCCAGATAGCAAGAAGACTCTTCAGTGCSAAAGAGTTTAAATGAATTTGAAGAAAACAAGCACTGAACAACTACAAGAAGGAACTTGAAAAAAGTGGCATATCATAAAAATATCCATATTTGTTTCCTTCAGGAAAAAGCTTCTTTCAAGCTCACAGACACAAACAAAAGAGAAGTACCCTGAATTCCAAACCTGACCTGATGGAGTGGACAGCATTCTTGAGCTGTCACTACAGCAGGATTTCATCACCAGCCTGAGTTCCTCTGCAGCTTCTTGGAGCTAAGAGCCAAGAAGCAGGTTTTTCATTTTGCAACCATACAAATAAAATGAATGGGAAATTTAAAGCTTATTTTTACCTAGCATGTCTAGGCTAGGACTCAAACTCAGATGATCTTCAGTTCTATTGAATAAAAAATGCAGTATTTAAAATGAGACAGATTGAAAATTCTGATCTTGGACAGCACGGCAGAAATTATAACAAAATTAGAACATCCAAAGCCTTCAGCAAGAGTAGACAGTGATTCTCTCTGAAGTTTCAGGATTACTGACTTTTGTCTCAGGTTGCATTTTTAGGGGAATATATTTTAAAGTGACTCAATGGACAGACTATCATTTTTGGTAATAATACTAAATACAGAGTTTTGCATATAGTGTTTTTGAAGAGAAATAAAACATGAYCCAATTATGTTCTAGCTGAATTTTTCTATTTCAAAGCAGTGATTCTATGTCAACATGGACTGGACAAGTTGCAGCAAGAACATTTTATACAATGCAGCAGTTTCTTGCTACCTAAAGACTCTGTACTAGCCAGCTTACAAAATGTATTTACTTTTCTGTTTTGGCCTTACTTTTCAAAAAAGAATTCACCCTTTCAAAAAAGGACTCACCCATACTGTTTGGCTCCACGGAACCCCTGCTTGATAATGCACGAGCATTATCACCCCATCCACACCATGGTGAATGGCATATGTAGAGCACAATAGTAAGAATAAGCACCAAATACACTGAGAAGCAGAGAGCAAAGCTAAAGATATGGAGATTGGGAAAAATGCATAGAAAAAAACCACTGAAAAACTGAGATAAGCCTTCAGTTCTATAGTATTGCTTGCATGTCACCAGTGGTGTCCCTCAGGGGTCCGTTCTGGGGCCAGTTTTGGTTAATATTTTTAWTGATGACATGGATGAGGGTTTTGAGTCTTTCATTAGCAAATTTGCAGATGACACTAAGCTGGGAGCGTGTGTCGATCTGTTGGAGGGACGGAGGGCTTTGCAGAGGGACTTGGAATGGCTGGAGGGATGGGCAGAATCTAATGGGATGAAGTTCAGTAAGTCCAAGTGCCAAGTCCTGCACTTTGGCCACAATAACCCCCTGCAACGTTACAGGCTGGGGAAGGTGGGGCTGGACAGTGCTCAGGAGGAAAGGGACCTGGGGGTGCTGGTTGACAGCTGGCTGAACAKGAGCCAGCTGTGTGCCCAGGTGGCCAAGAAGGCCAATGGCATCCTGGCTAGCATCAGGAATAGTGTGGCCAGCAGGAGCAGGGAGGTCATTCTTCCCCTGTACTCGGCACTGGTGAGGCCACACCTTGAGTATTGCGTCCAGTTCTGGGCCCCTCTGTTTAGGAGGGACGTTGAGATGCTTGAGCGTGTCCAGAGGAGAGCAACGAGGCTGGTGAGGGGCTTGGAGCACAAGCCGTACAAAGAACGACTGAGGGAGCTGGGGTTGTTCAGCCCGGAGAAAAGGAGACTCAGACTTATCACTCTCTTCAACTTCCTGAAGGGTGGCTGTGGTGAGCTGGGGGTCAGTCTCTTTCTCCGGGCAACAACAGACAGAACAAGAGGACACAGTCTCAAGCTGCACCATGGGAGATACAGGCTAGAATTAAGGAGGAAGTTTTTCACAAAAGGAGTGGTCAAATACTGGAATCATCTACCCAGGGAGGTGGTGGAATCACCATCCCTTGATGTGTTTAATGGAAGACTGGATGTGGCACTTGGTGCCATGATCTAGTTGAAATGTTAAAACATGGGTTGGACTCAATGATCTCAAAGGTCTCTTCCAACCTAGAAATTCTGTGATTCTGTGATTCTGTGATGTAGGAAATGTGCAGTCTTCACATTTCTAGTTACAAGCTAAATGTCTTCTCTCCCTTTACACCCACTGCCACCAGCCCAGAACRTCTTCAGGAGAACTCCTGCAGCTCTAAAGAGAGTAAAACCACATCCTGATGTGGTATTGGAAAGAGGATAGAGAACAGCCTGAAAGCAACACAKATTTCCTTTGTTGTTTCCTTATGGTTTGCCATTTTGCAAACTTTGGAAAGCAACTTTCAAGAGGTGACAGGCTGAGAAAAGAATCAGCAGTAATAGCAGTAAAGGGGGGTATTCTTAAAATGTATTATTTTAGTATTATATTCTATTATCCCCCCACCCCAAACTACAAACCTACAACCCAACATCATAATGAAGTCCAAAGAAATAAAACTAATCATCCTACCTTCTACTGCCTAACTGGTCTAAATAGGAACTATAATAGAAATGTAGTTAGCTATACAATCTTATCATCCTCCATCAGTGAAGGTACTAACAACTGCATTTCAGGAAGGTTTGACTAAAATGTGAACAGCACCTGGCCTGATTTAGTCCTTTTGGATCGTTCTGCCTACAGGCAGTGGACGCCATTCATCAACATCAGACACTAAGGGCCAGATGCAGAAAGATGCAGGCATTACAGAGCATTCAGTACTGAATAATAGTATATATAATAAGTACATAAATGATGGCACAATCAGATACTTAAGAATGGATTTCTAACTGACAGAATATTGAGTGTCAGAATACATCAGTTAGCCACTGGAGGAAATAATGAGTTCTTATCTCCAGCCTCATCTGAGGACAGCAGTTAGTTGCTTCTATACATCTTCTGAGGTATTCAGAGGATGCCTCACCTAGGATGAGGCTATCTGGGGCATGGGCTTAAATGTTGCACTGCCTAAACAGAGGTAATATTGTGAATACTTCCAACACCCTCAAAACTTATGCCAGAATATGTGGTGGCTAACAAGGCAGCAGTTTCTACAGGAATCATTTTAACTKATGCGAGACAGGACTCTTTGCAATAGCCACAACTACTCAAATCCCTTTCAGTGTTATATTCTCCACTATATATATGCCTTTGGCATGCAAGATTCCTGTCATGAGGACACTAAGAAAAGCTGGAGGTCTGTGTAATCCTGACAATCCTTAATCCCTGCCTAATCACAATATCCATAATGAAACAAAGTGCAGGGGGAAAAGAACCTAAAAGAGACTTAAAATGCAGCGTTTTAAAAACCTAATCTTCTCTCTGTACYTCCATGTTGTAATGACCAACCAGTGCATCTCCATGGGATGCAAACCAAAAGATATCTTGATATTCTTAAACACAGTCTTCTACAGTTTATYCTGATATACACAGGAGAGCAACAATAACAGTCCAATCAGCTCCAAACCACAGAGAATGCAGAAAGTTCTTCTAAATTTCTGTCATTTAAAATGACAATAACTGAAATTCAGAGCAAACATTCTGTTCTTGACTAAGAAAAACAAATGACAGATCTTGGGAAAACAGAATTAAAAAATACAGTTCTTATGGTCTTTGTCATTGTTTTTCATACTTAAAAAAAAATAAATAAATCCACTGTTCTTCAAAAAGAGCCAGGAACATCGCAGTACTCATCTTTAAAAGGTTCTCCAAGTGCAAACTTAATAAATATCCGGGATGAAGAAGGAAAGAAATGCCTTTGGGAGGAGATGACAAGCCTGAAGCTACTTTAGTTGTGAGTTTCAACTTTTCCAAAGCACTAGTTTCTTACTCCTAGCATCTGTTTGGCAAGAGGAACTCAGAGGGATACAGTTACCAATAAGGAAACAACAAGTTTCTCAACAAGACAACAGAGATAACAAGTGATCATGCTTTAAATTACAGTACTATAAAGGACATATGAAACACTTGCATTCTTGGTGCTTTTTTCTTTGGAAGATTTCATTTCAATTTACAGCAGTTGAGTGATAGTCTACAACTTTCAATATCACTTTTTGTAGATCAAACAGCTTTTAATAACAATATGAAATACTATGTCTTTAAAAATAAAAAAGTAAAGACTGTGAAAATAGTTTTCCTAARAAAACCCAATGCCCTGAATTGCAAAAGCATAAAAGAGTTTAGCATTAAAATAATTACCTGATGTTATAACAGGAAATATATATAATTCATTTTTAGTGTGAACTGTGAGGTTTCATTAGGATTGGGTTTTCTGATAAAACACTGTCAAATTTTCACCAGTCCAACTCAATACTTTATTCATACAGTAACTGAAACTTCTTATACCTCATGCTTTTGCTTTTTCAAAAATATTTGTTTAAAACTGTTTGTTCATCCTTTAATAAAAAGTCAGGAAAAAAATTGTCTACTCTAGTCCTGTACATACATCTTGCAAAGCAGCTCCAAGGCCTGAATTCTTTCCATAAGTTTGGAATTTGGGACATAGTGGTACAAYGTGCAAAATATCCAATCTGCCACTACCACAAAATTTTATGCAATTATTACAAATTTCTGCTTGCATTTGCATAACAAAGGCTTGTTAGAGTTTGGCAGCTAAATGCCCCAAAGAGCTTATCTACACCTTCAGTGTCAAGACCTCACACCTACATAACTGCTTAATGGAGCACTCTCCAAAAGAAACAGACTGTGTTTCTTTTGGAAGAGGCAGTGACAGAATATAATCACATTTACTTTGTCCTCCTAGCACAAGAACAGAAACTTGAGATGCTTCCTATGTGCCTTCCAGGCATGTGGCATAAATACAGAAGTCAAGGAAAAACGCTGTGCTGTAGGAGTATAGGGAACTGATTAAGCTTTAATGGGCCATAAGCTTGACTGCAGAAACCTGTTGTTAGACTCTGTTTATAAATTCATTTTCTGTTAAATACAGACTTAGGGCATATATATGTCCTTGAAAACATCAGAGGCCTGATCCACATTTGCATAAACCAGTGCCAAAACCGGAATATTTTACTTACAGGCCACTGTACAGTCACCTGAAACGTAACTAGATGCCATCAGGCCTTGATTATAAGTTAATGGTTGAGACTTGGACAGCCTAAAGTCCTTTCCTGAACATTAGTATAACTTGGAAAAATCATGTTTTATTTCAAGCAGACATTTTAGATGTAAGCCATAAAATAACTCCAAACACAAAACGTAGTCTTGCTGATCATCAATTTTTTGCAGTTGTATGCAAGTATGCAAGCCAACTTCTCCCAGCTACTAGACACAAAAAAGCACCTGCATCTGAGGTGTCATATTTGTCCTTCAGGTAAATTAGGAATGAAGGATTCCAAGGAGCATTTTAACAACTTTGGAGAGAGGCTTCTGCCAGAAGTTTGAACAAACACCATGAGGCAGTTTTCCCTCAGAACAGCTGGGTGGTAGTGCATCCTGGATTATAATTCCATAGAAAAATGGTTTAAAAATACTGAAATTTTAACTTGCTCTCTATATCTGCCAAGTCTAAATAGAAACAGGTCCTTTTCATCTATGACTATTTTTGATTTTTCCATGTCAAAAGACCAAGACTGGTCACAGAGACCAATGGTCTCTGTGTTCCCAAGAGACCATTGAGCCCTGTGAGATCCATAGGCAGCATCACTACAACAGCTCCTAATCAAATTCTCCAGAAACTTCAGATTGTTTTTTTAGAGAATACAAATTTTTACATTGAGGTCTTTCTCTCCTTCTAAAAGATGATCCAGTAGAAGTTTAAACATTCCAAATCACTTTTAGAGGTAATGTGACAAAACTGTGTCCACTATTCCAATTAAGTTTGTAAAACAATCTTGCTTTGTCAATGCAAAAGTTTGTCTTATTATTAAATAGTTTGTAAGGTTGACCAGAGACTATTTCACATATCAAATAAATTCTGCTCATGCTCTTGCCAGCTCAGTTTTCCAACAGTGTTGGCACTCCCTATGTGATTAGCCTAAATATATCTTCCCTTAAAGTACCTGCAAGCTATTGGTGCACAAACAAACAAAACTCCCTGTTCTAAACGACTTGAGTGTCTCAGGGATATAGTACTGCAGGAGAGGCTCAGAGGGAAAAGTCTRCCATAGTTCATGTAAACATCCTGTGGGCATCAGCACAGCCAAAGGTGGAATCCAACCATGAAAGCCAATTTTTAAATACAATTTATGTACACAGGACATACCAAAAAAGATCTGGATTTAGACAGATATAAAAAGGAAACAGGAGAAAAATATTCTAGTATTTTAATTTTGCTTCTACTTACTAATATTTAAGTAAGCAAATAYATCCCACCACAGGTCTATAGACACAGGAGATCTATTTTCTGAAACAATAAGCTCTCTCTGAATGAACTAACATGCATTCTTGGTGAACTAATATTTCAAAGACAAATAGTGTTATGTTTATGTCATGAAATAAGGAGAATGTTTCAAGATTCTCAGATATATTTAAAAATATTTCAAGCTGGTAAATGAAAAGAGTTTCAATCAAAAAATAAAATTCTAAATCTCATTCTTTTAACTTCTACTGAATTTGCAGAAGGATCTTCTGAATATAAGGCTTCTTTTTGAATCTACAACATCTAAATCTAATACTGAAGTCTATTGTTGGAAAAATGTGAAGTATCTTTAAAAAAAGGGAAAGCTAGCACGCAGAATGAGATTACAAATATGCAAATATAAAGAACCTTGCCTTGTTTCTAGTGCAGAAAGGGATAACCAGACACTAATTGGATAAGCCATGCAATGGCAATAGAATCATTGAATTGAATGTACCAGATTTATTGTTAAATTACGTGATGACTCTAGGATTGATATCACGTCAAATAACAGCATTTACTTTAGCCACAGCTTCCCAGATACCACACTTATTTTTGGTTGAAAACTAATTTAGAGCAACTCTTATTTTCTACTGTTAAAAAGTCCTCCCCCTAATCATCACAAGATACTTTTCCCTACTAAAGACAAATACAGTAGCTTTTAAACTGCAATCCACAGCTCTTTGGAGGAGAAACCCAAAAGTTTTACAAGACATTTTTCAGAGAGATGTTGCATGAGATAATCATACCATTCAGAGTCCACACCACAATTTGGACTATTTGACATGGATAAATGAGTTTTTGCCTCCTTAGCCCATTTCCTATCCCCAGTTTTACTTTTGTATGCAGCAGAATTACACTGGTGGAGTATCTGTGATCTGTGGAGATCACTGTCAATGGCTGCAGAAGTCATTTCAAATCACCTCCAGCAGGAGCCCCATTTTAAATTTTGTTCTTTCATCATTCAGTGCAGTATCKGCAGGGAAACTGGAAACAGGATGAAGTCTGGCCAGGCTGTCTGTCATGAGTTTAGGAGTCCCTATCTTTCCTGGTATCTCCATATGTTTTTGTATCAGTTGTTTGGAAGGTATCTGTTTCACATATGAGTCTCTTTATATAATTCTCTCTTTTGGTCCTCAAAGCTTTGAATGCAAAAGTCTACTAGTAAAGTTGATAAAAAGAGATCATCCCTCATACTCATGCACTATTCCTCCAATGGAGGAAGATGTCCTACAGGAGACATTGAAACTTGTGATTTGAGTCAGGTAATACAGCAAATGTCACCTATAAAACTTTGTAGCCCTGATTTTCTGTAATAATAAAAGCTGAAACTGCATTAGAACTTTATTAAAAGCAAGTAATTCTGACTCTCCTATGTGACAATATAATGCTTGTATRTATTCAATTTCAGCTAACTGAAATGAAAACTAGTCTATTACTAATATCAGGAACACTTAGGCTTCATGGACTCAAGCTTATTTTGCATAAGTGAGTGAGTATAAAAAATTTATACYGAATCATAGAATCATTTAGATTTCACAAGACTTTAGGATTATCAAGGCCAACCATTAACTCAGCACCATGAGTGAGTCCAACCATGTCCCTAAGCACCACATCTATAGGTCTTTTAATACCTCCAGGAATGGTGACTCCATTCCTTCCTTGGGCAGTCTGTTCCAATGCTTGAGAAAACTT
The DNA here is from genome assembly GCA_014549065.1 of Cardinalis cardinalis. Lineage (NCBI taxonomy): Eukaryota > Metazoa > Chordata > Aves > Passeriformes > Cardinalidae > Cardinalis > Cardinalis cardinalis. The sequence continues at coordinate 1,545,445 of JACDOX010000153.1, read as the reverse complement.
TTGGTAAAGAAATTTGTCCTCTCCTGGTGCAATTTGARGCCATTTCCTCTTGTATCACTCTCTACTTAGGAAAAGACACTGGAATCCACTCTAACTTCTTTTCAGGTAGTTGTAGAGAGAAAAAAGGTCCCCATCCCGAGGCTCTTTTCTCCAGGCTAAACAAGTTCAACTACTCGTCAACTATGTCAACTAATTCTCACAGGACTCGCACCTGCCATATGCACATGCACCCACCAAAAGAATGCTTCAAAGTTTCAATTTAAATAAATTAAAACAAAACAGTAATATTTGAAATGCCAGACTTAATAACACAAACAAATCCCTTATTTTTAAAATGAACTCAGACAACTTTTTATTTGTTCTGGTTGTAAAAGTCTGGATTTCCCCCATTGGCACCTGTTTTTAAACATGGAAGTTTAAAAACAACTCTGTGCCAATTGTCCAAACCACAGCAGGTAGTATAGTCAATGAATGAAACTATTCAGCAGGCTGACTACATGCTCCAGTGGGTACACTTGAAAAAGTAGCTCAGTTACACCTATTTTTGACCAAGTATTTGGAAGATTCCCCTAATTATGGGATACTAAAGGAAGCTGCATGAACTTTTTCACCTTTGGGATTGCAGAAGTGGTTCTCATTCTTTTTTTCCATGGTTTCTGCTTTATTCRCTGTGGTTCAGGGCACTCTGACAGAAACCTTGAGCCCAGCAAGCACAGAGGTAGAGAAAGATATTAAATAATCTAATAAAAATCAGTAAAAAAATAGAGCATGAATAAAAAAAAAGGAATAAAAATAGTCCTCACTGGGAAAATATGACTACTTAGCGTATTTACATTTCTATGTGAATGCTCTTTTTAAACAAGAACACCAGGTACTTATTAAAATAGAAAGAAGACTTGCAGCAATTTTTAAAGACCAATGATCTATTTAACATATTTAAAAATAATTTTAAACATACTGTGAAATGACATGGACCTACAGAAAACAAGCCTCCATCCTCCATCACTCCCAAGAAAGTCTGACTGATTTTAATCCAAGTCAAATTCTKAAAGAAAAATTTCATAAACCATTGCATTGATACAACTGGGAAGGCAATCAACATCAAACAGAAGGCTGAAAACGAGCATCTTCAGCTAGAATGAACTTGAAACCTCTTCATCTGGTTATGTTTAAGTAGCTCCAGAAAGAGTTTTGTGGAACTCCCTTTTCAAAATCCAGAGCAAAATCTTTGCATTTACTCAGGCTATTCAGTGACTATGCTAGAAATTTTATTTTCCTGAACTGTGCAACAAGTTAATAAAATACTTCTGCTCTTCTTCTTCATGCAAGTTCTGTCATCAGCTGTGTGTTTGCATTTTTAAACAGAACTAGTGAAAATACAAAACTTCATATAATTAAACATTTACACTACTTAATTAGAAAAGCATCTGTGAAAGAAAGGATGAATATTTAATATATAAACCCAGCTTTGTCTTTTCAGTATCTTGAAACTGATTGGTTTTCAATTAAACCCACATGTCTGATAGGAGTTTCAAATTAATTCCTTCATTTAAACAATATTTGTTGTTTTTACTTTCAGAAGCAAGGGAGGGAGAAATAAAAATGAGGGCGGAATAAGGTCAGGCCAACAGGAAACCGAAGGAAAACACCTTTTCTAACATCAGTATTTCTCTTTGGTATCTTTTACTCAGTTACCAGAAATTTTCTAAAGTGGGTGAAGATTGTTTTAACTTCATACAATCCTAGTKAACATGGTGATAAACTATGTAGTGCTGTTAGAAAGGAATAATCAATAATACTATTTGTCTCAGAGGACTGTTTCATAAAAAAATCATTTCTGTGTCAAAGCTTTCTCTATAAGCTATATAGAACACATCTTCTCTTGAGGTTTCAACATGGTTATTCAGTGTCCCTGCAACTTAACTCAGTCAGAATACAACTATAAATATTTAACTGGGTGTCATCTATTTAAATATATTGCTACACTAAATAGAGCTCTTGTGATCAACAGTTACTTGAGCTGAACAGAACAAACTGGTCAGCAGTCAGTTTTGCAGTGCCAGAAAAAATACAGACCATCTCTCCATTACTACTTGAAAGGAGGACATTTACTCAACCACAATTACAAGTGTTAAAAGAGTATAAGGACCTAAAGTCTATAAAAAGAGTACAACAGGACTGTAGTAGTAACAGAATTTGTTTTTGCTTTGTTTGTTTAAAGAGAATTATTTATTATATCTCAAAATATGGATATAGATAGGGCTGCACAGCCTTACACATTACCTTAACAAGCCTCCTAATTAAAAAAGATGACATGCATTCTAAAACTCAAAATAAATCTTATTTATTTTTCAATTAGAAAGGTAAATATTTCCTTCACCAAGATGTTTTCTAGTCCTGTGCAGTCCAAGCAGCCAGCACTGGAGAAGAAAATACCCTCCACRTAAATAGAATGTTACAATAAATACAAAACAAACAGCAACAAAACAAAGAACCAACCACACAGATTTCCCACAGTTATCAAGTTAACAAATTTTCCTTTTACCTATTCCTTTGTGTCCATTTGACTGTGGGCAATAAAAAAGGTGGAACCTCTCTGTATTAGCTTGGTCCATCAGGTTCAGTGGAAYACTTTGCTGCTCTGCACTCCCATTGAGGGCTTACCTGGCTGCTATAGTGGGAGGATGTGAACACTTCTCAGCACTGTGTGACAGAAAGGGATAGAGGACAGCTTTAAACCATGGAGTTGACATGATTTAGGAGTTTCCAAAGTGCCATAAAGCATACCACAAACTAGAAATCCAATTATTCCTTTAATTTCATGGCAGGCTTTCAAACTTCTCGTGGAAACTCTTAAACACCTTTCTTTGAAAACTTAAAATTGGAGACTGGAGAATTCATTCACCAGAGATGGGCTAGAAGCTGTTAAGAGTCCTTTGCTGTTAGAGTCCTTTCCAAAACTACCACATGTTTTGGGTACAAGCATTTTAATAGAAGAAAACTAGTCACAGATGACGACATTCTTCAAGGTTACTTCAAGCAGGTAAGAAAAATGGACTTGAGCCAGAAGCAGCAAAAGTACCGTGTCCTATTACTGACAATGTTTTGATTTTATATCGCCAGTAACAAACTACACCCCCTTTTTGCAGTCTACTTTTTAAATTAAAGGAAAAATCTCCCACCAGCACATTCTGGACTCTTTCTTCACAACTCAGATTACTAATCCAAATAAAGGGGGTAAACACCYCTCCACAGTCCAGGTTCCTTGAGTACCATTTTTTACCATAAACAGTAATTATAATCTATAACAGCAGTTTGGAGAAAAAAAGTCAGGAATAAGACTAAAGGCCAATTATTAAAAACAAGACATATTTCAAGTTTAAGTTGTGAGTTATTACTTTCAGAGAACTCTGTTATTTGAAACTAAGCTCAGGGTTTGTGCTTAGATGGTTCAAAAATTAAGATCACATACTCCAAGTCAAAACAATAAATATATTCACATTGAGTGTCTTCAGCATCAAGAATCTAACTGGCCAGTTCCCAGCTACTGCAAGGACCTAGCRCAAGCTATTCTGGAGTTTTGCTTCTCAGCTTTCTTTTTTTTYATTGAAGGATGCATGACAGGGAGTGGTTTATTGTTTTATTACAATTTATGTTTAATTAAATGTTCCATGTCTCTTCCTTGTAAGAAGTTGCTTGTTGCGGGACTCACTCCAAGTCACTTTGTGAGTAACTTGCAGGGCTGTGGTGGAAGTCAGTTCCCACTTCCCAAATCATGGTGTCACTTCCATGCTACACGTTTCCATTGACTCTGTGGAAGTAAGAGACCAAAGCAAAAAGGGGTTTTGGAAAGCATGAGTAAGYGCACGCTTTCCAGCAACATTCAACAACAAGCTGAACACCCAGTCAGCAAATGTCATGAAACACTGCAGACTGCTGCAAATGGCACTGGAGGCTTTGACTTCAGTACCATTCACGTGGCCCATAGAGACTTTGGAGTCTTTATTGCAGTTAAGCTTAGGACTTCAGCTATTGCATCGCCATAACCCGACTACCTTTAAATGCGAAGATGCAGCCAGCACACTACTAAAAAGAAAGTTCTGAAGTAGCAGAATGGATCAAATTCTATTCCTAACTATTACATTTGTGGGAAGGAGGAAGTGAAGACACCTTCATTTGCAAGCAAAAACAACTTTCTAAATGTGTTACTATAACACAAAAGCATCTGCAGGTTTGTATTTTGAGAACAGCTTTGCAAACAACCTTTCTAATTTACAATGTGCTGTTACTGTAAATAGAGATGCACAAGTGTGTCTGTTGCACATATTTTTGCAAGGGCAAATACATACCACAGCACGCCTTTCATATGCACGCTTAGCACTAAATGCATGTTAGTGCTCTGCCAATATGAAATAGCCACAGGAACAGGGAAAACATACAAAACCTGCGAACTCCAATTCTATCTCAACTTCCCACAACCACAAAAAACAAAACCTCAAGCCAAAGAAGTGGAGTAAGATAGCACAATAGGGTGGAGCTCAGGTTAATCACAAGGACAACGGGTTTGCCTGTATATACCTTTTGACCCCACAAGCATCCCTTTTTATGCAGATACACATAGAGATCATTCACCTTCCTGCCCAGAGGGAGCTAAGAGGCAGGAAGTGAGGCTGCTGGGCAAATATCAGTGTGAATTATTGGTGCTTTTGTAACATAAGTGTGCCTGCTTTGGGGGTATTTATGAATTAGGCAAGAAATTAGCACAAAACTGTGTGAGCATGAAAGTGTCGCCTGCTGTTCTTAACCAAATATTATCAAATTAGCAACAACCACACTTCCCACTGAAGGCTGTATATTTAAATGCTTTAAAAAATCAAAAGCTATTTTTGGATTTATACAAACCAAAAAAGGGGCTGGAGCTGTGTTTTTTCAAGGAGGAAATAAACTTTATGCCCATATATTTGCTACCTCTGTCAAAAGTGGATGACTGGATCCTCATTTGAGTTTATAGAGACTAATAGAGAACCTTGAGAAGTTACACAAAAAACCGGAGGACAGAGTTTCTTTCTCTGAAAGACTAAAAGAAACTGAATACATATGTGAGGAGTAGAAATGCCATCTCAGATATGCAAACTCTGAAAATCACTGACCAGGTCAGGCATGCAAACTTAATGGAGAAAGCAGGCTTTAGTCTGAAGACCACTGCAGCAAAAAGGGTTATTTACAGAAATAGTACAAGAACAGTGTTTTTTAGAGGATGGCTAGGAAGAAGAATAGCAAAAAAGAACTGTTCAACAATACATTGAATAAATTATTCACTTACTTATCAGTGTAAGTTAAAACATTAATCCAGTCCTCCACCGAGCAAAGGTATTAGCACAATTGGAAGCAGAACAGACTTGATGGTCCATTGGTCCCTTTCAGTACAGTAACTTGTGTTCTAGGATGTTTGCCATAATACATAAAAGCCAAAAAGCTGAAGAGTGTGGAATTAAACAAAGACATGGAACAGGTAAAACTCAGCCCACGTTAACCTGTCATTCCACAGGACAGCCATAGGGTTCAGGGCCACCAGCTCAGTCTTTTGGTTGGAATGGTAACAGGTGTTCCTTCTGTACCTACCATGCATGAGAATTGACAGTAATACACATTATTTATTAGCATACCTATAACTCCTACAAAATTTAATACATATATGAATATCAAAGAAATCTACAATTGGTAAAAGAGCTTCAATACACAGACAATTTATATGTAGGTATTTTTTCTWTAAGAAAAGGGCACTACATATTTAATTCTACAGTTTCACCCTTAATCAGAAAACTTGTATTGCCTCTTACTTTAACCTTCAGTTTTAAAAGATTATTCAGAGTCACAAACAATTCAAGGACTGAGAGTTACTGCCTATTTAGGACTGAACTTCAATAAAGCGATGCTGAATCACTGTAAGATTTATTAAAAAATAAAAGAAGTTGCAGTCTGTGGGTACAGCCCATTAAGCAAAACCAGTTTAACAAAATCTCTTAAAGAGCTAAAGCTATAACCAGGTTTGATCCACCAACACTAAAACCAGCACTAGTTTAAATTTACTAAACTGAAACCCCCAAACATCACCCTGTGTTAACATTTTCAAAATAAAGCAGGGTGGATTTCAGTACATTTGTTACAACTGGAAACAATGAAGTTTTCATTCTGTAAGTGAACTCACATTTCAAGATTTCATAATACAGAAACATTATTTGCATTATATGTGCAGTAGTACACCTCAAACATGAAAACAGAAGTCTAGAGATATAACATGAAGATAATTTCCTAAAATAACTGTCTAAAAGTAATCAAGTTCTCTGACAACTCCATTATTAACACCTTAATTGATTTGAAATTCGTCACTTGTATGCCAGTGAACAATTACTCACATAAGTAGTCTTTAGTTRCTCACATAAATGGTCTCTACAAACTTTAGTGTGGTTACTCCTGAAAGCAACAGCTCACCAAAATTCAAAATGTATAGGTCTTTCCTTAAAACATTTACAGAGAAATTTAAATGAACACTTGGAATTAATAACCTTACTTAATAGTTCATGATTTTTCCCAGTGTTACCTGTATCAATTCTTAAAACAGAGGGGCCATAAAATTTTAGGAAAAACAAGTTATGAGCAATACAATCTCATAAATAATAAGAAATCTGATAAAATAATGAGAAAAAAACTAACAAAAAAGAACTCCTTAAGAGAATCTAGGATGACTGCCCAAAATAGCTCTCTCCCCCACCCTAAAAAACACACTTATACACACACAGGTAATTACTGCTTACAGATTTTGGGGGAGGAGCTTATGTCCAGCAGTCACCCAACTAAGGGGAAAACCAGATAAATACTCAAGGGTGGCACTTGAAATCATCAGCTTCTGCTCACTCACCAGTGGCAGAACTCCTCCTCAGCAGAGGAGGATTCACTCCTCTACCACTCTGCATTGGAGCTCCACAACATTTTGGTATGTCATGATTTCATTTYATTCTCTTTGGTTTTGAAGGTAACTTCTTCAGGATGCCTGTTTTCTGTCTGGGGAGGGAAGAGGGTTGATATTTCAGGGCCAGTGACAGCATCCTCATGCCACTGGGGCTCTTCGTAAGACTACAGGTAAAAACCGGGTTTCACCTTGGTGAGATTTTTGCCACTGATGCTGAAGGAACCACAGCTTCATCCTTTATTTGCTACAGCATTAGACAGAGGTAGTAAGATCATGGAAGCGTTTATGTATTTTCACTTAAAACTTTTCTTCTTTTCAGGAGTTTTGGTATATGGAGCTCCTGAGCTTACTTCGGAGGTCTAGTCAAAATAGTCATTCTTTCTGCATACTGTTGTCTTGAATAGACTGCCATCCAATCAAAATTACTCTTTTCCTAAGAGTGAGACTATTGCCTCTAATCTATCTATGCAACAGCTCCATCATTCAAAGTGATAGCAATGCTGATTCCCTTTTTCTTAGAGCATTTTTCAAAACTAGTGAAAGCAGATGGAAATAAGCACAAAATACTGTTACTTTTAATACCAATAATTTAAGAAAACTCATCTCCAAGACCAGAGCTAAACAGCTTTTCTTTACAACAAACTTCCTCTATCTTTTCTAACACAGAACAAACTTGGAAAGATGCATTTACAAGTATCTTTACTGCTGCTGTTTTGTCTGAACATTGTCCATGGTGGTGATGGATATTTTTCTGAGCGGTATCAGAAACAATCCAGCATCAAGGGGCCACATTTTCTACCATACAATGTAAAGAGTCAAGGTAAGTTTACTATTTTTTCATAATAAACTAACACAATTATTCCTAGAGGTTCAATACATGAACAAAGGCTCTTTGCTTATACTACTAATATTTAAATTTCACTAACAATTTAGGTTTATTGAAATGATTTTATCACTGCAGAAAGAATTTACAGTRGCTCTGGAGTTGCCTCCTACTGAAAAAGAAGCACACCTGCCAGACAATGTTTTACACATTAAACACCAAAGGCATATAGAGCAGAAACAAAGCTCCAGATCTCTGCTTCAATAGTGGGAGCAGCATAGCATGATTGTGTACATAATGATGTACAACATGCTAATTATTAATTTCTTGATTCAGCACTGGGGTTTCTAGCAACAGACCTGTCACCTAAAGCTTACCTACATTCAGGAAGAATTTTTACATATTTTGKCATGTTATCTGTATGCAAAATAGACCTTAGGTGTGAATTTAAATATACATATGATACATATGGGTAAATGAAGACCCATTTAAGGCCTAGAAAGACAAAATAAAATTATATATAGTTGTACAAATTTGTCATAAACTTCTATATAGTTTTTCATGAGTGATTTAAGCTCATGCTTTAATTATCAGGATAAGCACATAGTAATATAACAATTCTAGCTTTAGTATATTTTTAAAAACCCTCTTCATTGCATAAATCAGTCTTATGGCAGCTTGGACAGGCAATACATAACTGCAATGCTACATTGTTTCATCTTATTTCTGGTTATGCTCTCTGTCTCTTTAAGATGAACAGGTGGCTATCCCTAATGTTTGAAACTATTTGAGTTGTGTTTTATTTTTCCATGCTTAGGCCAATATCTTCTTTAAAAAACTTGAACACAAAGCTTCTGATCCACAATGACTATTCAAAATTGTCATCACTAAAATTAATAGTGAATCTTCCTTGTAAACATCCCACCTTACCCCCTGAGAACAGCATTATTTTCTTTCAGACATCATCAGGCTATTCAAAATAGATTTCTTTTTTTGCTGTATCCCATCCAATTTTAGTTGTAGTAATCACACTTGGGTGCAAATAAGGAAACTGAACGAGGGGCTCAAGAAACAACATTGGCAAATAAGCTTCTCTTCACCAGAAAAAGGACATGGGCAAATCTCGAAAGCAGAATTGCTGCTCAGGGCATTGCATCCACATTACCTTAATTCAGGGGTTTTGATTCAGAATAGTTCTGCAGACAGATCCTATGGACTGTCTGATCATGAGCAGCACACATGGAGCCCAAAGAAACTCTGGTGTCCTACCAGCTGGTTTCAGCACTGGCCCTATATCAATCTGCTCCAACCCACAAGCTCCAAGAATCCCTGCAGTGAGAAACAAGTGAGAGCAGCATGGCTGGGAACCTTACCCCCGAAATACTCTCCCAGGCTGTACCAAAATATTGTCATAGTTTCATCCCTTGTCTTATTCAGCACAAGGACTTCCTGGAACCCTAAGACTCCTGGATCAAATTTAGGTACATGCAGATACAACAAAAATTCTCACTGAGTTTAATGCTTCATTTCCTTCCTCCTTAACTTTTCTTATGTTTTTCCATGACTTTACTCAGAATAATTTACATATTTATACTATTTTTAAGTGAAGTATAATATTTACTTGGCTATCCTCTACCATACTTCCTCACTTCTCCTAATAGTAGTTCTTTTTTCCCCTTGTATAGAAAACATTTGGGAAGGGGGGAACCAGCAACAAATTAAGCAGGAATCAGGGTAGACAAAAAATAGTGTGAAAGGGGGAAATGAATTGTCCTGAGCTAAATTTTCACTTTGTATACAAACACAGAATCTAATGTGAGTGAAAATTCATATTTAGAATGAGATTGATTGTATCAAAACCTGAGAAGTACAAAATGCTCTCAATTTAGGAAATGTAACAGAAGACTATATACTAGACCTCAATAGCAGGAACAGCCTACATTTTTAAAGACATGCGAGTCCAGTCATTCACAAGTGCTTGACAGATTTTGATTTGGTGAGCAAGCATTGCAGAAGGACTGTTATTCCTGAGTCTGGAAAACAAGCACCCTATAGAGAGTTTTTAGAAGAGTTTAAAGAGGGAAGACTGCTGGAGATCACCACTTCTAATCTGAGATGATCTTGGAAGAATAAAACAGGAGTCTACAGAACCAAATGAATCCAGCTTTTTTCTAGTGAGTTGTTCCATTTGCAAGTATCTGAAGTAGCAATGGCAAGCTTTTCATCATAGCTTACTTTTCCAATTTGATCACCAAACACTGACTTCTATAGATATAGCTACCAATAAATTATCTTTTTGCTTTGTATAGCTTTGTCAAAAAGCAGCCTGGAACTGAAATTTCAGTCTAAACCCAAACTGGTGAGTCAGAACAACATAAAATAGACCACACAATTTCTGCTGGCAACCAAAGCCTATCAAGGCTTCATCTAGTTTGGTGAAATTGTTTAAAAAATCTTGGTCTTGACAGCTCTCCAGAACACAGTTTTTGACCAGTATCTCTTTGGCTTGAAATATTTGAAAAGCCCAAGTGGAAAATAATAATTGAATGAAGTCTCACTATTCAGCAATGCTTAAATAAGCTGTTACTGCAGGTTATGTTAAAGTCCACATATTTAATTCAATACGTATATGGAGTTTGATGGCACTGGAGAATGCAAAGCAATTTTGCATCAAGGTATGTGCTGAGACATGTAAAAGAGTAGCCAATCAATACTTCAGTGTTCTTGGTATAAATTCTACTTCATTAATAAATTTAACAGTCCTTTCCTCAGAGGAATAACCATTGTTTTTAGACAGCACAATTAAAATTACAATTTTAATCTAAAAGCAGCACAACTTTAGAACAATACAGCCCACAGAAAATCTTTGTAACAACATGAGTGCTGACAATGCCTTTAACATCTTAGGCAAAATTGTCAGGACCCACTACTCTGTGAACCTAGGACTGATAGTTGCATCTAAAATGTGGTAAAAGTAATAAGGAGATRCACCCTGAGCTAAAGTCTGATACAATTTGCCACCAAAAAAATGGTCAATACATCATAAATAAATCACAGGCCATGATTGTTTCTATGTGTAGGATTTTAACAGCTATCTTCCTTTTCAGGGCCTTAAGAAGGATGAGATAGGAAGATGTGCAAAATAAGTTGATATGCATTTCTGCTGATTTTATGCATCAGCAGAAAAGAAAATGCACTCTCTGCACTTTCTAGATAAGAACAATTTCCCTGTCAATACAGGAAGAAGGCAACCTTCCAGATACAAAAACAAACCAAAATTAAATGTATTTCATAAGCATACCTCTATTATTTAAAAACTCCCAAAAACATGTAGAAGAATAGTTTCATCCTTCACCTCATTTTTGGTTCAACAAAACTATCCACATGTTGGAAAATGCAGTTTATTATCTAAGAGACAGCCAAACAGTCATTGTATACAATATATATATATATACACACATAATGTATATAATATATTATACGTATGTATATAATATATATACAAACTTTATATATATAATATACATACAAACTTTCATGTGTATATATATGGAATACTGGTCTTTTCGCTGGAGACTGAAAGGAAAAATTGTAGCTGATGCAATTGTTGATCAATTTATAATACTTTCTAAATAAGCATTCAATAGAACATGATGCCATTATAAAAAAAAAGAATTCAGGCTCTTTTTTTATCCTTCAGTTTTTATTTTTAAAATTACTTCTTAAATTAACAYCCATCACAGATATGCCATTTTGTTCTATAATGCTGCCACTTGTAGTGTGAGACTACTGAAGTAGCCTCACAGTATCTGTGTTAAACTTGTTAAACGTAAATGTAATGTCCAACAAATCAGCATGCCAATTTCAACATAAAGCTGAAGGCTCCTCCCAAGCACACACAAACTAAGCCGTAAGCTTGTTTCTTATTCCTCTATTTGTGACATTTGGTTAAGTGGCTCCACCTGCTGTTTTGGTAACTAAGAAAATGAAGTAGTATTAAAAAATTCCATAACAATGCCAGAATTGTGACAGAAGTAAAATGAATTATCAGCTGTGACCTTGCCACTGAGTGAAATTTTTATGACAGACAATATCTGAAAATATAACATTCATATATTTGCAAAAGAACTAGTGCCATGGGCCACTTTTGAAAATAGGGGGCAGGGAAGAACAAAACTCTCACCACTTAGATGTAGCAACAAATTGTTTCCRAAAAGCTGCTGCACCTGCACAGCTTCCTGTGATTTTACTCATYAAGTCTGATGACCTGCTCAATCTGTTATCTGTCTGTCTGGGTTGTTTTTTCCTTACTTAATAGTCTACATCCACTTGCACAGCACTTTTTAAGTTCTTTGATGATCCTGAATGTATTGAAGCAAAAAAAAAAGAAAATTCCAGAGGCCTTATATCTCACATTTCCAAAAAATTTGCACTTGTTACTTGTAAGAGCTGTGAAACACTTTTACTTTGAATGACAGGTTCTCAGCGACAAATACAGCAGCTGAAACTTGACTTCCATGAAGCTGAAGTTAAATTAACCCTTCATGCATTTTACCACCATGCTACATTGCCTGCAAATATGTTGTAGATGCCCTGGTTGATCTGGTTTCCTCTCTCTCACAGGTGTGCAAGTAAGGGGGGAACAAGGACCCCCCGGTCCCCCAGGCCCTGCTGGACCAAGAGGACAACCAGGTCCTGCAGGAAAGCCAGGGTTTGGAAGTCCAGGTCCCCAAGGCCCCCCTGGTCCCCCAGGACCACCTGGGTTCTCTGCAGTTGGAAAGCCAGGAGTGCCAGGTCTACCAGGAAAGCCAGGAGCAAGAGGACTAAATGGTGAGAAAGGAGACCCTGGACCTGCTGGACTCCCAGGAGCAAGAGGGCCACAAGGGCCCCCCGGCACTCCYGGCCCCGCAGGACTGACTGTCCCCGGCAAGCCAGGACCACAAGGCCCTCCAGGAGCTCAGGGGCCAAGGGGACCCCCTGGTGAGAAGGGAGAGCCAGGTATCCCAGGTGTAAATGGACAAAAGGGAGAAAACGGATTCGGAATTCCAGGCCGCCCAGGTGGYAGAGGTCTTCCAGGCCCACAGGGACCCAGGGGCCCCCCTGGTCCTGCTGGGATAGGGAAGCCTGGTGAAAATGGCCTGCCAGGTCAGCCAGGTCTGAAAGGTGACCGAGGTTTTCCAGGTGCACCTGGAGCAGTTGGTCTCCCAGGTCCTCAGGGTCTCCCAGGTGAACCTGGGGAAGTTGGCATTGGCAAGCCTGGGCCAATGGGACCACCAGGAGCAGCAGGTATCCCTGGAGCCAAGGGACAYCCTGGACCTGCAGGGCTGCCCGGATCCCCAGGACTCCCAGGTTTTGGAAAGCCAGGACTGCCAGGGATGAAGGGACACAGAGGGCCTGAAGGTCCTCCTGGCCTTCCAGGACCTAAAGGAGACCAAGGTCCAGCTGGTGTGCCAGGAGAACCAGGRCCGGTCGGGCCACCAGGGAACATGGGCCCTCACGGACTCAAAGGTTTGCCTGGTGAGAATGGCCTACCTGGGCCCAAAGGTGACATGGGCCCTGCAGGCCACCCAGGATTCCCAGGGGCCAAGGGGGAACGAGGCCTCCCAGGATTAGAGGGAAAACCAGGATACCCAGGTGAGCAGGGTCTTGCTGGTCCTAAGGGACACCCAGGTCTCCCAGGCCCAAAGGGTGATACAGGTCCTGCTGGGCTACCTGGGCTGCCTGGTCCGATGGGTCCACAAGGAGCCAAGGGAGTGCCAGGGAGCAACGGTGAGCCAGGCCCCAGAGGGCCTTCAGGAATACCTGGGATCAGAGGTCCCATCGGCCCCCCTGGCCTGCCAGGAGCCCCTGGTGCAAAGGGTGAGCCAGGAGCACCAGGACTGCCAGGCCCCGCAGGCATTTCCACTAAAGGCTTGAGTGGACCCATGGGACCACCTGGACCCCCTGGTCCTAAAGGCAGCAATGGTGAGCCTGGCTTGCCCGGCCCCCCAGGTCCTCCTGGTCCCCCTGGCCAAGCTGTAATCCCTGAAGGCTATGTTAAAGCAGGAGAGTCTCGGGACCTATCAGGGATATCTTTCATAAAAGGAGGAGTAAACCAAGCTCTGACAGGGATGCCAGTGTCTGCTTTCAGTGTCATCCTCTCAAAAGCCTATCCTGCAGCAACCGTCCCCATCAAATTTGATAAAATCTTGTACAATAGGCAGCAACACTATGACCCCAGAACAGGAATCTTCACCTGCAGGACCCCTGGACTGTACTATTTCTCCTACCATGTACATGCAAAAGGAACAAATGTTTGGGTTGCACTCTACAAAAATGGTTCCCCACTTATGTACACCTATGATGAGTACAAGAAAGGATACCTTGACCAGGCTTCTGGCAGCGCTGTCATCGATCTCATGGAGAATGACCAAGTATGGCTCCAACTGCCCAATTCAGAATCTAATGGTCTCTACTCTTCTGACTATGTTCACTCTTCTTTCTCAGGTTTCCTGTTTGCTCACATCTAATATCCCACTTACCCTGTCCTGACACACTCTCCTTCAGACCATGTTAACCAGGTACCGCTCTGATTTGTCCTTAGCAGGTCATGCAACATCAGTGTTGCAACAGGAATGGAGGAGGGAGTGAGAAAGTGGAACAGAGTGGTTCAAACATAGTAGAATAATATTGTATGTTTTTAGAGAACTGTCATTAAAAATTGTTTTGAATGATGATTAATTGTCTGACTGAATGCAACATAAAAATTTTATGAATTAATATAATGCACCAGTCTCTGTCTTTTTTTCCTTTTTGTTTCTTTTAAAAGGAAAACGAGAATTTCTAACTATCACACCTCATAACACAATAAAGGATGCTAGATCATACTTCACTATACTTAAATTAACTGAAGGCATTTTATTCTAAGTAAATGGTCGCAAAYACACCACAGTCAGCTCAACAGCTGGACAATACACTTCAGGAACATTCTACATCCAGATTCATTTTTAAGCTATCCAACAGGAGACAAGAATGACAACTCTAATAGAGTCCATATCATAATCACAGTTTTCATTTGGTTATACTCTTCTTATTAATTAATAACTACCTTGGAGAAAGGTGGATTTACAAACTATTACATGTTACTGAAGATCTAAAGTTTCACAATATGAAAAAGCAACAAGATTTGAATCCACTTGGCTTTCTTTAATGCACATTGATGCAACAAACCAGTTCAGTATTTTTAAATGTCCTAACATTCTGTAACATCCAGAGTACCATAAACAACATTGACCAAACCTTAAAAACATATCTTCACAAGCATGCAGACACTTACAAAACAGAACAGTTTTACCACCCCAAAACCTATTTTTCCTGAACAGTTCATTCCTTTAAAACACAATAGCGTGATGAGTATGTTTTACTTATTTGGTAAATTTATGAGATGATGGCACTAATTAGTCAGTAGACATAACCATATTTATCGTACAAACATGTCTCACAAAAATTAGTTATTTCATCCATTTGTTATGCTACTATGAAAAGCCAGCTTATGAATTATGAAACTTTTACAGTTTGATCACACATTTCTTCCAGTGACAGTTGCCATTCATATGCGAAAAGTATCATTACATCAAAACCTTATGAAGGCTTAAATCTACTACAGTTAGGTTTTTCTTTTTTAAACAGAAGCTTTTAATACCCTACCACTGAAAGTATGCAGGCCCACGTTTAAAATTTTTGTGATATTATCACTTCCACATGAAAGCAGAACTTGAGGCTTGTTATGCTGTGTACATTTGAAATCAGCAATATCCTTAATACTTGATAATACACGAGAATTAATTAAAACAGCTAGGATAAGGATACCTTTTGCTTGATGGTTGACCCATCATTAGCAAAGCTATATAGTGTTTYGGAAACCATAAAGACTGACCATGAAAGCAACTTTAAGAATTTTTTTCTCCCTCTTTTTAAGTGCTGCTTGATAAGGAAACCTGTGGTATAGGCTGTAACTCAGTAAAATAATAAACGAACAACAGTTCAACAGCACTTCCCAGCACTGAAACACAGCACATCCTGCTGCCTGTCCATCCACTCTATCAACYTGGAACTTTTGTTTCAAAAACAAATAGAGAGACTGGATATGGAAGCTGGAAAATATGACTAAGTAGTAGGCTTCTGGTTCATTAGTTCACATATGAAATCTATGCCAAAGCACATGCTTGAAACTGTTGGAGATACTTGGTGCTCAGCAGCTCAGGACCACACTGACCTGTGATTCCAATTAACTTAGAAGAAACTGGGCCCAGACAGCATTCTTAAAAGCATAGTTCACTAACCCTTATCATCCATCCATCCATCCATGCATCCATCCATGCATCCATCCATGCATCCATCCATGCATCCATCCATCCATCCATCCATCCATCCATCCATCCATCCATCCATCCATCCATCCATCCATCCACTTTAAATCAGGTTTTGTACTTTATGTCTTTGCTCCTTGAACATGTGGGACTTCAAAAAAGGCTACAGCTTGGAATCTCATGCCTGGTTTTTCAAGTCTTTTCATATTAAGTCTCAGATAATAAGTCACTATGAAACCAACTCTTAAAACTGAAAAGCTAGAGATGAKACAGCAAATTGTGGCAAAAGCACAACTTATACTTTGATTTTAGCTTTGGATTTTCAGTTTAGAGGGGACCTTGAGAAGGTCTGTAAGATTTTTAAGTTTGTTTTTTAATATTTTCTCCACAAGAAGATCAGCAATCTATCTAAAGCCCTTCTAAAACCACTATTTCTTCTGCATCTTGGACATTAAAGGAAAGAAAATCCAACATGAGATTCAAATGAAAACTTAAGAGCCTGTTATAGTAAAAAAATCTGAAGCCTTAAGTGACCAAAAACATGAAGCACCCAAACAATCCCTTCTGTATTTACTTGGAAAACACAGCAAAKAAATGTAACAATTTCACTTGCGTCTTTGGTGTAGTTTTCACAATTAAGACAAATATATTTCACTACTGCTACACCAACAYTAGGAACTACTAATATTTTGCA
The DNA here is from genome assembly GCA_014549065.1 of Cardinalis cardinalis. Lineage (NCBI taxonomy): Eukaryota > Metazoa > Chordata > Aves > Passeriformes > Cardinalidae > Cardinalis > Cardinalis cardinalis. The sequence goes on along the minus strand of JACDOX010000153.1, from coordinate 1,528,610 downwards.
CAAGATTGTTTTTCCTTTGCCCTGAAAAGCATCTTTGCTTTTTGTTTCTTATATCTGAAGCTGCGTATTAAAGATAAAACATACCTACCACAGACATCTAGATTCGTTATGTTTTGCCAAGACCATAAAACTTGTGATCAAAAAACATGTATCCTAACAAGCCTTGTTATGGGCAATTCATGAAGTCTGCTGCCATAACAGCCATGATTTTTTACTATCAAAATTAAATTTAATCTTATAAACTGATTGAAAATATTACAAATATATAATTTTAACTATATAGCCACAGATGCTACAGTTTCCAGAAGTGCTAGGAAAATTACAGGGAAAGGCAAGTCTTCTGGAGAGAAAGTAGCTGTTAAGATAAGAAATATTACAAAATTCTGCTTTAAGAAGTTATATTTGGCAACATTTCCCTAAAAAAGCTATTGATTTTTCTGTCAAAAAATTATTCAAATCTGAAATTTTTCACAAGGAAATAATTATACAGTACTTCAAGCTCTTACTAATCCTCTCAAGACCACACTTTGATTCCATAATACATCCACATAGCTTGACAGTGTAAAATACATTGCCTCATGATGTTTTCTTTAAAATTGCTCTTCATTACTATCTATAAAACATCCACTAAATCGAACACAGTCAAGGTAATGTTAATCACCTTACAGTCACAAACTATTCCAGAAGTAAGAAAAAAGCATTGAGAATAAAATGGATTCTCAAGTAACGTAATGCTTAGCTGGGATTTCAATTTCAGACAGCTCTCTTGCAGGTATTACTARGTAAGAAATGACCATATTTCAAATATCTGTGTTCATTGCTATCTGACACCACACTTTTCTCACAGCATTGTTTCATAGATTTTTCTTTCTTTTTCTTTCTTATTTTTCACGACGGAATGTCGAAATTAATGCAAGACTATTTGGGAATCTAATTCCTTTTTCAAGCCTCAGTTCTTCACTTCTTTACAAGGAGAAGAGTGGGTTAATACTCTTCATCAAGCTGAGTCAGGACAATCATGCCTATCTGAAAGAGCCACCCAAAAACAATATCATAGGGCAATTATCTAAGGCAATTACCATAGCTAAGACAATGAAAAGCAAAATCCATCAGACACCTGATTATGATCAAAAAAAATCCTGTGAAAAAGAGAAGGGACATAGAGACACAAGGGCATACTGACAACAAATCAAAGTGAACTGCAAACACTCGGATTTCAAAAAATAAAGCGGTCAGTCGTTCTGCTCCGCCACTGACAATGGCACCACTAGGACGGCGTTTCCAGTTGGGAACTTTTCGTCCCCTCAACTGACCACTTAATAAGTTTGCCTTTGAAATTTTACCTTGACTAACTGTTAACAAGCACTGCTTTTCTCTGAAGGGCTAAAACCTCTACAAGACATGGAGTTAAGTCAAAAGGCTGTCGTTTTCAGGCCAGATTCTGGGCTATGATAGACACTGCGGCTTCCTGGTATGTAGATGTTGGGATCCAGGTTTGAGAGTTTCCTCAGGAAGTTATGTGAGATGTGAAATTGAGGAAAAAAAAAATCACTTTGTCAGCAGTGATAGATTAGTAGATTAGTGATTCTTGTATCACAGAGGGATCTGAAGCAAAAAGAGATACTCCAAGGGAGTATCACTGGTAAGTGATACAGGAAGAAAATATCTCTGATTCTTCTGACTCCCTGTTCAGTGCTTTAGCTACTGGACTTTATTATTTACTGGAAAATAAAACCACTGAGAAGCCTTTCAAAGTGACACACGACAGAGTATATCACTTTCATGTATTACAATACTTGAGTAGTGCATATAATCTGTATTGTTTCACTTCTGATATCACTGAGCTTTATCCAAGAAAACATGTTCCTATCACTTACTACACTTTCCTGTATTTTTAGCACTCTTATGCATGCGCCTCTGACAGAAGCTAGAAAGGATGAAGTCATACTGCAAATTTTGTTTGCAGATTCCAGATTTACATGTAGTAATAGGAACCTGATTGATAGGTATAAACATATATGTCCAAGTGCACACACAAGCAGACACATATAAATAAAACTGAGCAATTACTTGTATGACTTCAAAGTTTAGGCTTTTTTTTGGATCTCATTAATTTCCAAAGAACACTTTTATAAATTATGCTTTTTGTTGCATAATCCAAACGTTTTTAAAAAAAGAGCTATCATGGTTTGAAGAAAAGAATTAACAAAAATTCAAAAGAAATTATTACAGTTGATTAGTGTCGATTTTGTACCAGCTGAAAAGAAAGAATATATTTATTTTGTGTACATATGAGTTCCCAGGGAAATTCATAACTACCAATCACACTCTAAGCTCCAATGGAAATGCAGCGACAATAACAAACAAAGCAGTTTGGGAATATCTTGCAGGTTTTTATCATTTGCATGCTGATATCAATTTCTATTTTTGCTTGGAATCTCTCTGAAACAATTTTGTCAATTACATTTGAAAGTAGTACAGCAAGTGGGACAGATGTGGTGAACAAAAAGTGAGTTTTAAGAAAGCCCAAACTWCACCTTGTGTCTAGTGAATATTGCATCAATCAAGTTAATTCTAATAGTAGTGCAGAATTCAGAACTGAGCTTCGTATAAACATTTTACAAGAAATATTGTTAAAAATAATTTCAATTAACTGCATGCACAAACAATGGTTAGCCTTTATTACCAACTTATTATTTTATATGCCTGAGAGTAACTTTGAAGTTATGTCTGTGAAGGAAGGAAAATAATTTCTTGCTGTACAGTATACAAGATGTTTTCCAACTCTAATTTATGTTACACTATTACAATGTTGGTTTTGGCTGTCGAAACACTGTTATTAATAAATGGTCCTCTGCAAATGTTAGGAAGTTCAAAACCTCTCTATTGTGTCAAWACTACATGAGGAATTTTAATCAAAGCTAGAGCACTAAAGATAACCATCAAATATTAGTACTTTAATTTCTTTCCCCAATTCATTTTGGATTTTATATATCATTACAAGATCATAARGAACAGATTCAAAACACAGTTCAAGGATGTCCACATTACCATATCAATCACAGTAAGAAACCATTTTTCCTTCTAAATGGAGTTGAAATAGCAATAAAAATTGAAATATTGAGTGAAATAGCACATAAGAAATGTTATTTAAGTTATCCAAGCAATGAAATGAAACTGAAATAGTATGATGTTTTATTCCAGAGAAAACGTGTTTACTATACAACTATTTATAAACTTGAAAAGTAAAAGCTCTGCTGAGTAGCCTACAGTGTACTTGCCAGATATTACATGTCCGGCAAGCACATGTAATATTTTCAGCTGTAATAGTGAGTCTTCAGTGAACCCACTTACCTTTAAAAGCTGATATTTTATAATTATGTTGGATAGCAGCCACCATGTCCTTCCAGAAGTCATATTTTTTCTGACCATCATGCTGTAAGTGTTAAAAGGAACCTAGTCATTACATGAAGTATCAGCTATTACAAGCTTTCATATTGAAACAGTGACAGAAAAGCCATGACTTAACAAAATTATATGGAGTAAGACAGTCTTAAGACAGCAGGATTCAGGAGATCAGGATTCAGTAACACCCAGATTAACTGGGGCAACTGCAGACAAGTCATGTCCCTCTTAGAGGGTTACAATGGGAGGAGGAAGGGAAAAGGAGAAATGCTGAATATTTATGAGGAACTCTAAAACATTACAGCCAAAAGGGGCATCAGCTATAACAGCAACTTATAGAATGAGCATTGCATCCCACTGACATTTGGGAAAAAGAAATGCCCAGGGCTGCAGATACTGATCTTAATTAGCATGTTGACATTATCAATATGCCTAGCATTCATATCACCTTCCACCTTAAGAACTGGCAAATCCCTTCGCTTTAATTTAGAGGAAATGCCCTTCTGCCAAGAACCCTACCCCAAACATGGTCTAAAATATCCATCCAGAAGCCTGACTGAGCAGCACTTCAGGGCATTGTGCTCTGAAGACTGCCAAGCCCCAGCTCTGGCAGAAGGGGAAGGTGATCCACGCTTGTCAACAGTCTCTTGCCATTCCTAGAAAGCTTCCCAGGAACAGCAGAGCTCCAGTTGACCTCAGCTTCCCCTTCAGCCTCTCACATGGGAGAGGAAAACCTCAATCAGCTGAGCCCCACAGCACTCTCAGACACCACAAATTTTAGTAGTGATGAATGAAACAGATGCAATTACACAGCTAGCTAGTACTACAGAGCAGAGGATTAGCTCTGTAGATTATACCCTGTAAGAGGTGCTCAGTTACACATTAATTTGGCAGCAGTAAAGCAGGTGGTATAGTCTTTGAGTTTATGTGTCATGGAAAGTATTTCTGTAATGMTGTTACAGGCCTTCCATGTCTGTATTAGGATGAATTTCAAGGCAACTGTTAGCAGYTTCAGGGCACTGCTGCCCTCTGTGTATTGATACCTGCACTGATACCTGAAAAATGAGCCATTTTGTAAGCATTAAGTGTTTTGTAGAGAGGGAAACATTCAGAAACTGAAAAAAACCTCCAAGCCCAAACCCTTATCAGTGCCAAACAAAAACCAAAACTATGTAGTTTATATATACCGAAGTAAACTGCTGTTTCAGTCCAAACTTGTCATGGAGGCTTCCAGAGAACAGTCTACCTTTACTTTCACAATCAGCAAGTCACACAAACAAGGTCTTTTGTGCATAACTGAACAAGCATAGTTTGTTTATCATCCATCAGCTCTACMGGTTAAGAGCAGGAAATACAGTGCTGTGGCTTTCAGAAGTTTTTTTTTTAATCCATCCCTACAGCTAACTGCCACAGAAATACATAAAAGAGCTAATAAAGAGAAAATGTTTCTTATGTCAGCTTCAGCTAGCCAAGGATGCTAATCAAGAGTGATTATTCAAAGCTACGTACAGAAGATACTGGGGACCATCTATCTAGTGGCAATGTAAGTAGCCTAAGTTAGCACTCTTCTCAAGACAGAAAGATTGAACTGCCTTCTCCCCTCACACTCTATGTTGCTGACTTAGCCCTTAGTTTGGAGTTTTGGGGTTTTTGCTTGTTTCTCTTATCAAAAAAAAATATAAAAATCAGTGAACTGAACCAAAAGCTCCTCAGAGTGCTGTTTTGAGGACAGATGGATACTAGTTTAAAACTGGGTATACTTCCTTCAAAATATTTGAACTCAGAGGAGACTAAAATAACTTAAACTAATTTCTTGCAGATCTTCAGCCATTGCATACAAGCCATAAAGGAAAACRGACCAATTCCAAAAAACAGAGAGAAAACTATGCATGGCCATCCAGTAYACCATGATTTTGGTGTGAACACAAAATACAATTTTGTAAGTTGAACCATCAAGGCAAAACATTGTTTTGTTGAACTCATCAGTGTGAAGATCAAAAACACTAAGAAGCTCCCATCCTTYGTCACATAAGAAAACACGTAAGAATTCTGGCTCCAAACACAGAAAAACAGATACATTTTTAACAGTGCAGGGTTGTCCAGCATCCAACTTATGTCCAAACCCGTTCTGAACCCAAATGTAGTAATTCTTGCATCTGCTTCCAGTAGAAAGCTTTTCTGAATCAATAATGTTGTGTGGAAATGGTAAGAAAATATCACTTTGTAAGCAGGCTCACAGAACGGGACACAGAAGGCTCTACTTTCTTTCAGAAATGAGGAAGGAGAAAATGTGATGGTTTCTAATACTTAGGATGCAGCATAAGTTCTGGGCTGGAGAGGCTGACCACCTCCTGCCTTGCATCTTTCTGAAGTGGCTGATGCTAACCTTCCAGGGAATTACTGTAGCCCTCCTGTTGAAACAGGGCTGACATCCAATAAAATACTTGAGAACTGCTAGGAGATAAAGAGGCTGCATGACCCACTTCTCGTGGCTCTCCGGAGAAACGGCATGGGTTTAATTCCCTCTGGCTGAACATGGCACTGATCCCGGGTCAGCGCTCCAGCCCGTGAACTAGTAACTGGATGTCAAAGCTTACTATACACATGCTATGAGCTTGCTCTCTTAATAAGTGAGTTAAACTCAGCTTTGTGCTGAGTCTAAATTAAAGTAAACACAATACAGGTGTCACACCTGCAACAGGTTTCTAAGCTGTGAACAGCTTAGGAGGAGGAGATTAATCAGGCAGAAAATTAAGAGTCTTACCGAGCACCTGTCCTGCATGCTTCCCTGATAAGCTAGTTTTAGCTAACTCTTCATGCAGCACTTGGACTTAGGCAGCAATCTACTCAGCATGCTATTTTGGAGCGAAGGCTAAAGCAGCAATACACCTAATATYCAATGAGACCCAGACACTCATTTCACAGCTTGGATTTTCACTCTGCAGACAAGGTTAAATCCTGACAATCTTCAGGCCTGCAGCGCTTTGGTACCTCTGGCCAGAAGACTACCTCAGCATTCTTTTAACACCAACACAGTTATTCTATGAGAAGAACCCTCTCCTACCTTCAGCTGCATGCAGGTTAAACATTCAAACCTTCTTTTACACAACAAAACAATGATCACCAAATTTCAAAAGCAGAATTTAGGACATTCTATCTACCTAAAAAGCACTGAAAAAAAGTTAAAGCAATTGTATTTTCCACCTTAAGAGTTTAATTTAATGTTTATCAGAGGAAAAATAAATTAAAAGATACTATGCCAGAGGTGTATTTATATCTGTGTACACAGATCAATGTATTTAGGACAAAAACAAGCTTAAAAAAGGATGAAATGAAGCTTCATTCACTCTTTACCAACTTGCAAATTAGCAAATCCTGTAATTCAGGAAAATTAAACTATATTTATTTCAAGTACTATCAAGCATAATTAAAGGAGACTTTAAGAACTACATTGTGCATACCACAGGGTAAACCTGAGGAAACAGCACATTTCCATTAGTATCCTAGTTATTTGTGCCCTCTGGTGGAAGAACTTTTATTTTGAACATGCCATGTGGCTCACAATTATCTTCAGAGATAACTTTAATACAGTAAGTCCAACATGGAATAGTCCAAATGAGAAAAAGACCTTGATGCTGTTCAATACCCAATTTGTATTCATTTAATAATGCAGGCAAGAGATGTGGTGGTGGAAGAAAAAGATAATACATAGTTTTCAAACAATCCAGSTCTTACCTGATCTAAGCTGTCCACAACCCTTGCACACAAGAGAGCTCCTGGCAGGTCAAAATAATTATCATACAAATAGTATTTAGCTGGAAAAAATAATTTAAAAATATACTTTAAACACCCCTGTATTGTATACTTTAATCACAAATAAAAATTACATTTAAATAATAATATAAGCTCCTATTTGGATTTTACTGGTAATAAGCATCATCTGTTTCCCAATCTCCATTAACAAAGGCTAACTTGTGATTGTCATAACTGGCAACTAAGAGTTATTTACCTATATGAAGGCAGTGAGATTTCAGTAAGGTATTTTAAGATTCTAAAAGCCCAGGCAAAAGAAAAGGGGGAGAACCATGGGTTTTAATTCAGGACAGTATCTTTCAACTCTTCCAAAATACCTATTTCCCTTGCAGTGCAAACACTGCTGTTTAAGTGTGTTTCCTTAGCATCTTCAAGTTCACAGACATTTGGACAGGTCTGACACACTCATATCCTTTGCACACACATTCTGTGGACAGTGCCTTGACCCAAGGGGAAGTGTGCTCACACTATTACATCAGTCCTGAAAACAGAACTGTATCAGGAGGGTGCAAATGTCCCTTCAGACTACAGTCATGCTCAACTAACTCACTTCAAGAAGTGAGATTACTTCACCAGCCATTTTTTTTTTCATGATCTTGTCTGTGCTGTATAGGTATATTCAAGAACAAGTCAGCAAAATGAGGATTAACATTCACAACAGAGATCAAGTGCATGTTTCAGTGAAAAAGAAAAGCACATTTCCTATATAACCTCAGGAAACCCTCCTCTTTCTCCATTTTGCAAAAGATTACCTGCAGTTTAGAATAAGTGCTGCATTTGCAGTCAGCAAAATCTCAAGGAAAAATATCTCAATTAAATAATAAAATGCACTTTAAGTGATCACTTCCTGTGTGTTACTCTCAACTGCCAAGATCAAACTAAAACAGAGAGGAAACACTGAGCAAGAATGCAAACCTAGTCACAGCTCCTTCAAAGTGACTCCTATCTTAAACACAGGAACTGCAAATGCAAGGGGAGAAGTTTTGTTTCTAGATTTGTTTTGTTCATTGCACCTGCACCTAGGCCTCCACTAATGGGACTGGTGGCAACAAGTTAACACTCAAGAAAAATTGAAGATATGTCCTAAATGAGATAGGATATCAGTAAGCAGGTATTGAGCAATTGCATTGTACATCACTTTTTCCTCTTCGCTTCTGAGGTTCTGTCTTCTTATCATTACAATAATTATTAGTGGTATTATTAGCATATTTATAATAATTACATTTCATTTAAATTAAAAATTGTTCTCAATCCATGAGAKTTACCATTCTTTCTGATTCTCCTGCCCACTAGTCCTAGGCAGGGTGGGAGTGAATGAGCAGCTGTATGGTCCTCTGTTGCTGGCTCAGGTTAAATCATGATACTGGTTTTATCAGTCTACTTCATCAAGAGAGTGTGCCCATCACTATAACCAAAACATGCCTATAATGTCAGCTCATTTGTATTACCATAAAATAAACACCACGAAATAAATTTAAGGCGAATTCTAGTACTAGAAGTTAAAAAAAACATAAAAACCAGGTCTTCCCCAATACATTTACCCATTCCAGTAATTCCCAGTTCAAGTATTTTTACAAATCTGTGTTAACAGTACGAGGCACTGAAGGGACAGAGCAATTTCAAAGAAGAGGACATACTAAAGTATAGCTACCTGTACGTGAAACCATTCCACTGACTGTATTAAAATGCTTCCACTCCTTCCTTCCAWATATCTCCAGGACCTCTTCAGATGTCATGCTCTTTGTACCATGGCTTGCCCTGTTCGATGCATTGTTTATAAAAAAAAAAATCAAAACAAGACAGAAGAGAGTTGAAAACATCCAAACTACAACTTGTGCGAAGTAACACACTGCAGCTGAATTACAGTGCATGCAAGCTGATTAAAACTGACTCTCTTTACAGCTTAGAAGTTTCCCAGGACCTACTAAGCTTTTATCATATACATTCCAGCTCTCGATAAAGGCCTTACTACACAAAGGTCTGGTTGGCTGGGGGCACAGCTACTGTGCCTCACCTGCTAACACAATCACTCTGTAATGCTCGAATGTTTTCAATTGTGTCAGGACACTCGCTATACTTGAGCTATCAATATACACTGCACAATAAAGCACAGTGCAGAAAGCCTATACATCATTCTGAAGCCTGGTAACATCACAGAATGCAGGGCAGAACTATAGAAAAGCGCTAGTTTGAGCCCTGCAAGCAGCTTTTTAACACATAAGTACACACTAGTCTTTTTAGTAGTTAATTAAAAATTAACTACTTGGACCATCAAACTGGGTCCCATTTTGAAGCAAATGCCTGAGAGGCATTTTGAAGCAATGTCAAGAGAGGTAACCCTGTACCAACTCTTCCCTTTAATGAGGTATACCCTGTTATCTTGAATTCTGCATTCAGTACTCCAAAATTCATGCTATTAAATGAATTTTAGCATACACAGCAATGACTCAAAAGTATTTCTTCCTTCTTTTAATGAGATCTGACTTTCCTTAGCATCTTCAAGCTCCTTCAGACAGCTAGCAGAAGAAAAAAAAAGTAGAGTCTGTCTTGCATTCTAAATTACACAGATTTTCATTCTGGAACAAAATTAGGGAGAAATGGGACTAGGATTGGTATATTTTAGATACATTTACTTTTCAGATTTTTGATTCCAAATAGCAGTCTCCTATATTACACAGAAAAAAAAAAGGAAGGCAAGAAAGAAGAACTAAGAATTTACTGAAAGTGACGACTGAAAGCAAAGTAGCTTTTAAGAGGAAATCGCCCAGAATTCTGAAAGTGAATGTATCAGTTTCTGTGGTTAATTTATCTCAGACTGTTTAAATTATAAGTTGTAAACTTGCAGAATTTTGAACAGCACAAACAAAATAGTCATTCCAGTCATTAGTATTAGTCATTAGTACTGCCCCCCAAGCCAGGTTACTCTCAAACCAAAGAAAAACTTTGCCCTGGATTTTAGCAGAACTGGACAAAGAGTACATTGGTAGCCACCAAAAAAATGAATTCACTTTCAAGATCAATGCGTCCTCAGAGTCTCAGATTTTTTTTAAAATGAGGTATTATTTACTATCAGCTGACATTAAAACATTACCAAAAGATTCCATATGTAACATTAAAAGAAACTAAGCACCACAATACCAAAGAGTTTTTAAACTTTTACATCTAATAATTTAATACATGCTCAAATAAGTATTTTAAATATTTATAAAATTGAGAGACAGCACTTAGGAAGGAGATAAAATGTTAGTGTATTTAACTATATAGATTTATTGTCAATATTACCTTAAAACTGTTCCATCTTCTGCAAGTTTCAGGAAGTTTCCTTCTTCAATGTCCAACACCAAGCCTTTGCAACTAAGAATAAATTAATTTTAGGGAAGAAACAAAAAATTAATGCTTTCAGAGGACTGTCTTCTTACCTATCAGTGATATGCAGTTACAGAAGCTATGGTGCTTCTGTAGCTATGATGCTACAGAAAACCAAACAAGTCACAACCCTTACAATACTTCCATGCTTGAACAATCCTCTCTATACGAAAGTGCATATTATTACAATGAGGAATGGATTTTCCTTACATAACAAAATCCTACTAAATAAACCCAGTTCCATGTCCAGTAAATTTAGGGACTGTTATATAGATTGGTTGGAGGTTTCAGGTCTAAACATGTAAAACTAAGAAATGTGACATTTAAGTCACTTCCATTAAAGGATTTTTTTTTTGGTGGCAACTCCTCTAGTTATTACTTGACTGATTACACCAGTTATTACAGAAAAGAGGGGTAGAACATCACTCTAAACAAGGCAACTCAATAAGCTAACAACACATGAAGCAGAAGCATTGCCATCACAAACAGGGAGAAGAGTTGACAGCATTAGAGACACTTGGCAAGAGTTTCTAATTCTCCCTAATAAATCTTTATCTTCCAGATTTGCTTAGGTTCTTTGAAAGTTAATTCAGAGTGATTAGAATACAAATGAACAAACGAGACTGAGGAAGCAATGGCACCTTCATCCTCTATGAGGCCCCCAAAGGAAAGAATATATGCTATGAAGGCAGCAAACAGGTGCCAACCTTTCATGATTGACTCCTGGGCAAGAAGCAATGACACACTTGTTACCAGCACTGTGGACCTGCAGGTCCATGTTAATGAACCTCTTGCTTCAATGAGAGACCAAACCCAAGATATCTAGAGCTGAAAAAAGGATTTCTTGCATTATAGGCCTCAAAATATGATATAGATACATTGCTTGTTTCATGGAAGTTGAAATTAATCTCACTGGAAACTGTCCAGTCAAATATTGAATTGTAAAGAACCATTACACAAGAATACACACATTATTAAAAAAAAATAAATCTGTGTGCATCTATATCCAATGATTATTTGGCCTTCAAGGATCCACCCCCATGGCCTAGATAATAACCTTATAAAGTTAAAAGATCAAAATTCAAGTTAAGTTCCTGCTCAGAGACCACTGAGTTCAGAGCAGGAACTTGGGTTTCAAGTCTTTTTCATCATGGCTTTGTGTCTGACGTGCCACCCAAGGGCTACCTCCTAGCATGTCACCCTTCCATGGCTGTTGGGATTAATCTGCCTTACAAACAAAACAACACCTGTTGAGGTAAAAATTACTAAAATCTGATGGTTACTATTGAATAGAATGTCAAAGACAAAGATGATACATTAAGAGAGTGAGACTAAAAGGCTTGTGTCCAGACAGCTGGAAGCACAGACAAAGCAAGCTTGGATGCTCAGTTCCCTCTTTGATATACCATGTTAGAAGCGTCTCATGACAAATACTTCTTAGAACAAGTATTTGAAACTGTAATTTTGGATTTATCCATTGGGCTTGACAATCATAACATCATGCCTAGTAAATGAAGCTGTCTTCAGAGCTTTACTAAAAAGTTACAGCGTAAAGGAATGACATTATTTTCAATGTACTCACCAGAAGTCTAAGCTGTCTGGAGCTAGAGTCAGCAAGTCTTCGTCATATCCCTTTTCTGTTACCAGATACTGGGCAAAACTATCATATATCAGCTACAAATGAAAAAAACATTGCATTTACTATACTGGTTAAGTGAGATTAAAGACACTGCTTCCTTGAAAAGTGGCAAGATGCAAGTGTTAATGCTTCCTAAGAGAAATCAAACCATGGAGCTAGGGGCTCTGTCCCACTGCCTCCACTGGGAAATAGTGCCTGAAGTTATTTCAGTCATGATTGGAACACATACAAGAGTTCTGGTGCAATGTGTCTACCACGACCCAGATTAAAACATTCTACTTTACAGTCCCTGTGCTTCAAGACTGTTGGGAAATCAAGATAGCAAGTACTTAAAGGCTAGTCACTATTTCCCCCTCCCCAATCATCCTTTTTGCTTTATTGGTTTTTCCCAATTTAAAATGTTGTGATTAGTGAGATTCAACAAGTGGCTTCTAAACTAGCAAACATTTATCCTTAGGGGCATTTTAAAAGTATTTGAAGGAATTAATTTTGAAGAAAATAGGCAACTACTGAATAAACAGTTATTATTTCTAAGGTCAAATGGCCTAGCACGACACTCAGCAATTTATTAATGTACTGCGCTGGTAAAGTTTTACAAGAAGCTCTACAGAGATGCTGCCACGTCCTTAAAGACTATCCAAAAATAGTAATTGCTCTCTTTTTCTGGTGGTTCTTTCATTAAAGCTGTTCCCTGGCCTTTTTTCTTTAATTACAACAGATGCTCTTGGAATTAGTATGAATAACATCTGAGAAAGTTCTTACTAWTCCAACATTGTCTAACTACATCTTCAGCTGGGCCTATCAGCCTTTTAAAGTATTTCCAAGAGATAAGGAGGCATGCAACGGGCATGTGTCAGTCTGCCTCTGTCTCCCGTGAGAATATGAAGAGTGTACCAACTTCAGTAAAAGTTTCGGGAGTTTTTCTCCACTTTGTTCATTGGTTGCTTAGCATTTTTAAAAATAGTTATCAATTGTCTAATGTTTGCCTTCATCAGACAGGATTTGCATCAGCGAGAATGTGCTTGTGTATCGCAAGAATATGGAAAGTAAGCCTAGTGTTATACAGTTTCCACCTAGAAATTAAAGGGCTCGTACATTTTATTGTTGCTGTTGAATCCTCTCTTGTAAGCAAGATGCCTCTCCACTTAAGCTCACACATAGCTAAGGGAAGCAATGCACTCTTTCAGCACAGGATGCCTATTAATAAATGGGACAGCTCATAAGCATTTGTTTCTATACCAAATTCTGAAATTATCTTGCTATTAGCGTGGGAGTCCTGTGCAGTGCAAAATGTACTGTAAGTGAATGGAGACAAAGAAAGGGGGTGAGACACCATGAGCATCCACGACACAAGATACCTCCAGAACACAGTCCTGACATCAACAGAGAAGGACGAGTCAATGTAAGATTACCAGGGAGCTGAAAAACGAAAGTGACAAGGGAGGGAACGCACAGCACAGGCAGCAATTTCTCTTCGAAACAGACCACAGGGCTAAGTCAGAGGTGCCTCTAAACTCGGCGTTTTATTGCAAGCACCAGAAAGTTCGCAAAGGTCCAAAGCGCTGCGAGCTCCTCACTCTGCGGCATCTCTGGACTTAGCGGGCAGGCTCTACCTTTTCCTCAGCGCCGCTACGGCCAGGAAAGAAGAACCATTTTCAAGGAACGAGACATGGCTGTCCCCTCCGCTCGGGCAGAGAGGCCTGCTGAGGAAGCGCCCGGCGAGAGATGCACTTGCGATTCTCTTATCTTCCGTGGATGTCTCCGGCCGGCCCCGGGCTCGCTGCCCCCGCCGGAGGGCTCCCGGCCCCGTCTGCCTTCGGCGGGGCATGCGGCGGCAGCGGGCGGAGCGGGCCCCCCCYGCGGCTCCCTCGGCCGCGCCGCGCCGCCCGCACTCACCCGTGCGCTCTGCGGGAGGTGGTACCGGCAGAGCGTGTGGTCCAGGTCGAAGCCCACCACGTCGCACTCAGCCAGGGAAAAGTGCTGCTGCATCGCCGAGCCGCCGCCACCGTCGCAGGCGGGCGGAGGAGGAGGAGGAGAAAGAGGCGGGAGGAGGAAGGAGCGCGGGCGGCGCTTCCTGCGGAGCCGAGCCGGGCAGAGCCGAGCGGGGCCCGCGGGACACCCTCGGCCCGCTCTGCTCCGCCCCGGCGGGGCCGCCCTCACCTGCGGCACAGCCCCCGGCGAGCTCGGGGATGGAGGGGCGGGCGCACGGAGGCCGGCCGGAGGCGTGTCCAAGCGCTCGAATTCGGAAAACCCGCTTCCCGCCGGGGCTTTGTGCGCTTGGGAGCCGGCGTGGGAACGGAGGGCTCCCGCTCGCCTCTGGCAGACCGCGAGTCCTCGGGCGGTGTGCGCTGGGACCTGCTGAGCAGGGAGCAGCGGGAACAGGAGACAGCCTTGGTTAGTGACGGGACAGCCAGTGCCACACAGCAAGGGCCCTAACGGGGACGATTAGCGTTTATAAAAGTATAAAAACTCTACTTACTACTTCGTTATGAACCCTCAGCACGTTTGTGATGACACCAAGCTGTGTGGTGCAGTCGACTCGCTGGAGTGAAGGGACAGCATCCAGAGGGACCTTGACAGGCTTGAAGGGTGGGACACTGCGAACCTCGTGAAACTGAACCAAGTGCACGGTCCCGCACCTAGATCAGGACAATCCCAAGCACAAGTGCAGGCTGGGCAGGGAATGGACAGAGAGCAGCCTTGAGTAGAAGGACCTGGGGGGGAGTATCAGAGAAGCAGCTCAACGTGACCCAGTAATGTGCACTTCCAGCCCAGAAAGCCAGCTGTGTCCTGGGATGCATCAAAAGAGATGTGAGGAGCAGGGTGAGGGAGGGGGATTCTGCCCATCTACTCCACTCCTGTTATGTCCAGCTCTGGGGCCCCCAGCATAAGAAAGCTGTGCACCTGCTGGAGCAAGTCCTGAGGACAGTCATGAAGATAATTAAAGGACCAGAGCACCTCTCTTATGAAGACAGGCTGAGAGAGCTGGGGTTGTTCAGCCTGGAGAAGAGAGGGCTTCAGGAAGACCTTACAGAAGCCTTCCAGTACCTAAAGGAACTTACATGAAAGCTGGAGAGGCATTTTCTACAAAGGCGTTCAGTTATAGGACAAGGGCTTTAAACTGAGGGTAGGTTTGGGTTAGATATAGGGAAGAAATTTTTTCCTGTAAGGGTGGTGGGACACTGGAACAGGTTGCCCAAAGAAGTTGTGGATGCCCCATCCCATGAATAGTTGAAGGTGAGGTTGGATGGGGCCCCAGGCAGCCTGATCTAGTGGAAGGTTCATGGCAGGAAGTTTGGAACCAGATGATCTCAAAGGTCGCTTCCAGGGCAGGCTGTTTTATGATTCTATGTATCAAAGTCCCTGCAGTGCATACTGTATACAGTAAACCACATTCTGCTGTGCATTTGGCTGTGGAAAACCCAAAATTTCATAGGTAATTCCATAGATACATTTTAATTTATTGAAAGTTTTGGTAACCAAAAAAATTAAGAACAGTACAGTCTGTGTCCGGAATACATAAGCAAATGAGATTTTGATAAGTAGCCACTGAATAAATAATGCTGTAGTGCAATTAGAAAGAAAGTGCTGTCTGAAAGAAAGTACTACATTTGGAGAAAAGCAAACAAACAGATGAGAGTTGCATTGAAGTAGTCTTATTCTCAGTGGTTGAACTTGAATATAGCAAAGGCTGGGCTCAGGATGCTAAAACAACTGGGCTTGACAGCCTTGTTTGAAGGACCTCCTGATTCTTCAATTCTTTTCTCTCAGTAGGTCAATGACACCATCAAAACTTTGTTTTGATTCACAAAACATGAAAAATTCCTGTTGATTGTAAATACATATATTTTCTTTTAAAATTCTTGTGTGGCTATAAATAGAATAATATAAAAGGTAATTGAATAGAGAGCAATTGTTAAAAAACATTTAATACAAGTAATCTTTTCCAGTGTTGCCTACATTTGCACAGCTGTAAATGCTGTGCTTTGTAGATGTTTAAGTTGGAGTTCATAACCATAGTAGTGTGTAGCAGAAACTTTGATTATATCAAATTATGATTTGATTTTTGCAGGATCACTCAATGATACTTTGGTATTACAGAGAAAAACACTTTTGAAAATACATTCAAGTAGTAAATAGATACAATTTTCTTATATATGAAGAGCTACAATGTACTTATATGTTAGGATTCAGTTTGTTCAGGTAGACACAGATGAGAGAAAACTAATAGCATGACCTCTCACATGCATTTAAAAATTCCACTGAGAAGTTCAGTATCAGATTAGGAAATGAACTAGACAGGAACATACATAGAAACTAGGAATAAAGTTCAAAAATGCTAGTAGTAGGGCAGGATGAGCATTTAAGGTGTCAGAGCAAGATAGAAACAGATTATACATAATTTTACCAAACACCATTGTACAGCAGCTTCTCTCAAGGGTTCTCAGAATCTCCCACAGACATTAATATACTTTCTAATGCTGCTGTATATGTATATATATGCACACAATATATACCTACACTATACATTATGTATGTATACACACCATAAATTATGTATAAATATTGATACATATATGTGCTTTAGACATATGTTAAAGAAATACATATATGCCTAAATACATTTAAAAAAATTAACATGTGTGAAACCTGAGCATACAAAAAAGGCACATCCAGGACCTCACACACAGAAGGGATAATAACTATCCAGATGATGCAGCAGCTGGGAACTGAGAGCAAAAGACAATTTACCTTCCTAAAGCTGCTCACTTCAGAAAACACAGAGCAAATTCCTGTCCCACTGAAGTTGATGGCCACAGTTTTGATTGACTTCAGAGGGTCCAAAAGGTCACCCACAGTTAGTGTTTCATGCTATTCTCATATAAAGTCTGTCTGTCTTGCAGATTGTATCAGGACAGCTATCTTATTTCAATTACCTTTTTTTTCCTGAAAAGGATTCAGGTACCTTCCAAAATAGTGTTGAGGTTATGCCATTTTCTTGCTATGCCAGTAAAGCATTTTATACAAAAAACTCATTAAAAAAAGCAACTTAACACACTGAAGTATTGAAACATCTGAATAGATACTGAAAATTATGTATTCATTGATAGAATCATAGGATCTTCTGGGTTAAAAGATCATCTTGTCCAACCTTCTCGTCACTGTATTCACTGCCAATTGAATGTAATCTTGAACAGCCAGATTTTGTGAATGCTGGACAATTATGTTGATAGCAATGACAAGCTACAATAGAATTTACAACACAATAGTACTAATCATACTTATCTTAAACCACTTTGTGTAGGGAACAATATTCACCCATGGAGGGATTCAGCAAGTTAAATTTCAGATACATGAAGCTGAAGATTAGATCAGAAGTTTGACAACAAGAAATAGAGAAAATATTAATGAAGAGAATTGGTCTTCAGTCCTGGGGAAAGAGAAGATAGAGTGTTATTCTCCCATTTATCTTCAGTATTTGCAGCACAATCCTGGTAATAGTCTCAGCCATTTACTTTCATGTTGTCATCCTATTGCAGAAGTTCCATATCTTCTTGGCGAGATCTTATGGGCAGCTTCTCAGAGCACTGACTCCTTCTCTAGAACACAGCCAACAAAAATCAACTTACTTCTCACCCAGCTAACCCACTCTTTTATAGCACTCATCCTCATTGGACACAGCTGAGGCCTGTTAAGGGCAGGGCTGTTCCTAATCTTTGGTAATTAGTACAGCTGCAACTCGTCAGAAGTGATATTACCTTTTGCACTATCTTTATTCTCTTATATTCTACCCCCTCACACTTTCAGCACATTTTATTTCTTTTTCTTTTGTTTTGAAAGTGTTTTGTCTCTCAGTTTCTTCCTTTCAGATTAATTCTTTAAATATACTGATATCCCATTCTAGGGCCTTTCTCAGAGAGGAGCTGCCTTTGAAAATCCTCTGCAAAAACTGAAGTACCTTAATGTATTTACAGCACTTTTTCAGCACTGTCCTTCAGGTTTGGTAGCACCATGAGACACTCAGAGATGTCCGCATAACTGAAGTTGAACTATTGGGCTATCAGGTCCTAACTGAATTTCCTTTAGGGTGCCCCATGGTTAATTTATGCATATCACAATAATTTCTTTTATGTTGTAAATATGTGGTAATTGGCAAATTGGGAAAAATCACAAGTCCTGTCCTAGTAGGGGAAATAACTAACTGGTTACTCTGTACAGAGGTAGAATTACTTGTGGTGTGGCACACCTGAAGACCAGCATCCCTCAGGCTGGGGCTGCAAGGCTGCTTGGAGGGACATTCCCTCTCCAGCCCCCAACCCCTGATACACAGATCCCCATGGAGCCTGCAGGAGAGGGCAGTGGCTTCTGCACACCCTCAGCACCCTAATGTTTAGCAACCTGCAGGAAACATGTGAAGTGGGTGATTTGATGTGTCAAAGCCTTTTAGAAATAAAAAAAAGGAGCATTTTGGTTTCCATCTGCCACATCATGCCTGCTTTCCATGCAGAACAGGCTCCTAACACCATGAAGCTTTAAAGCACAAGAGCTTACTAATGTAGCCTGGAGGGCAAAGGGGGACACAATCGAGTGTGGTGACGTACATGAAGGCATGAGAACTGTGTCAAAATCCTAGCTGTGATGCAGAAGCTGTAGGCCTCTGAGCAGGACAAGCAGTGCAGCTCCTCGCTTTCTTTGTCCTAAAGGGGGCAGCAATACAATGCATTGGAGCATCCCTCGGAGTTAGCTGGGAATCATCTGYGCCTTAGTCTATTTCACTTCCCTTAGACTTCGTTTGCATTGTCCTAGGACTGTGTAAGTTGGCTTTGTCCCAGCTATGCAGTTGCAGCCGTTTGTCTATTTTGGCGAGGGTTATAAGGGGTTTTTCTGCTTAAAAAAAAGGGAGGGGCTCTCATATTGTTACAGAAGAGTATGTAATAGTGATATGTAAAAATAAGAATTTGAACAAATACAGATCGTTTTCATTTTAGACAAGGAACACCTTTTTATGCAGAAGTAAGGTCAGAATATTCTAGATTTTTCCCTGTTGATTTTTAAAAAACATATGCAAATACTTTTAGAGTAACATTAGTCAAACCAAAATGTGTTGAGTTTTGGAGTTTTTTAAAATATATTTTATTTTAGCACTCTGATAAGATATGTACTCAGGTTTGTACTTGATTTAGCTTTTAACCAATGCAGTTGCTCAGTGCACAGATATAAGAATGCCTCACAGCCCAGCATCCCCGCCCTGAAACATCCTAACATCCCCCTTCAATGGGATTCTTCATGCATTTAAACAGGATTGTTGGATTTGGTTCCCTGATTTTAAGTTTAGGACACTAAGAAGGAAACATTTGTTTAGGAACCGTCACAGGAATAAACTCAGGATATACAGAAGTAGGGTATGACAGAGCGATACTTTGGGAGACATAGGACTATCAACACTAATTTATTTAGGGATAACCTTTGTCTCTGCAAGACAGTGAAATCTGTCAAGAATATATTTTCTTCGAAAAATGGTCTCTAGCACTTACTATTTCCTTAGCAGACTTTTAAAAGTTGAACAAAATACTAAATAATTTTCAAGACATCCCTCTGTAGCACACAGGATGCCTTGTTACTAGGTAGAGAAGCTTGGCGAATTTACTTAAGTATTGATCAGGATTTAATGTTCGATTAAATTCCAGTGACTTCACAAGTTTTTCTGTTTATTGGGATGTTTAGCAGCCTTTTTATATGGCACAAAATATGGTCATATCAATTTTCTAGTGGAATTACACACAAACAATTTATAGTGTCCTGCTGGGATTAGGACATCTGATTACATCTGGCACCTCAGTACTATATTCCCTATATTCTATCTGACCAGAATAGAAATGAAAATCAGGATGCTAAAGAGACAAGATTCCCAAAACTAAACCCAGTAGCTCATCAAAAGGTTAAACAGACAGTAATCCACTAGGTGCTCAGAGTCTCTCAAAACCCTTCTTACTGTCCTTATCATCTCTCCCAGATCTTGTAACCTACCTCAGGCTGTTCCCACACAACATGAAAGAAAGAAATGAAAATCAATTTTTTTGTCAGAATGATTAATAACCAAGACTGATTGCTGGATCCTTGGTGAGTATATATTTTAAAACTCTGCATAGTTGTTTAAAGGTACTTTGAAAGATTTTTCTTTTTGACCTGGATGAATGTTACATTTAGCCAAAAGAAATTGCACTAGAAATATGGACTTTTGGGAAGATATGCTTCCAAAACACATGTTTTGTATTTAATGGGGAGAGAACAGTGCAGTTTCTATGATCTATGGCACACTGTCTTATTTTTCCTATGTTTGGGATTTTTTCTTGTTCTTTTGGGCCTACTCGTATGTTTACAATCTGAAGTGTAAAATCCAGAAGATTACTCATTTTCAGTCCTCATTTTCCATTTATTCATGGTGTATTCTTGGACAGATAATATAAATTGCTTATGGCTTCTATTTCTTCATGAGTAAATCAGGAATATGTCTAATTCAGACATTCTGAAGATTTCTGAGTTGTCCAAGTAGGTTACAGGCTTGCATTTAAAGCCTGACATTTCCTGGTTATTGCATAAAAAAATCTAATATATTCCAACACACAGTCTGCACAAAAGAACAGAGCTATTGAACAGCCAGTGGGAAATGCCACAACTATAACACTGCAGACTTGCAGATAACAGAACTAGGAAAGACCTAACAACAGCCATGTTCTGCCCTGGGACAGGATCAATCCGACTACAAACACCCTTAGAAGTCAACTGTCTACTTCTTTAAAAGTGCCCTTTTGAAAGAGCCACTGAGGCAATTTCTTCCAGTGTTTACTAGTCCTTACATGCAGAACACAGCATTTTCTTCCTCTCTTCATTTCATAGCAAAGTCTCTGTTGCTCTAATGCATCTTTTTTTCCTGTGTTGTGTCCTATTCCTAACAGATGTGAGAACCACATGCACCAGACTTCCATCTATTTGCAGGCTGCTACTATATTTTCCCACAGACTCTTTTTGTTTAATTGTTTAAGTTCCTTTCTTAAAGGCTGAAGGGTTTTAAGCTGGTTTGTCTTTGATTCTCGATCTGGATGACGTTCATTCATCACTTCATTATCAAATTGGTCATTATCAAATTTTCTGGACTACAGGATCAAAAACTGGGCATGTTGTTCTAGTTTTGGTCTTACTACGACTGAGCACAGAAAAATTTAACACACTGTAACATAACACAGAAATCTGTGCTTTCAAACTAACATACGAGTTACTTAATTAATTACAATCCTTACCATGTTAGGATTTTCAAGACCAGATTTTATCCTATCACTGTGATGAGTAGAGGTCAAATTTTTCCTTCTTTAACTATAAAGCCTCTTTCTTAAGGAGCATTTGATCTTCTATTCAATACATATTTTCTTCTGTATTTGTTCATTGCTGATTATAATTAGAGTGATATTTCTTGGGGCTACAATAAAAAAAAAGCTAATAATAATGCTTATAAATCTAAAATACAAGAGCTTATTTTGAATATAAATGGGATTTTATGTTTACTGTTCTGCTTCTAGAAGATGTCTAGTAGTGGTCTGATGGAAGGATAAAATTAAGTATGCTGCATTTTGATAAGAAGGAGGTGATGTAGAGGAATATATACTAAACATCAAGAAAAGTCCATCATGCTGATATAACTGTTTAAATATCTGTACTCTGTTTCTATGTGTGTATGTGAAGCAGGTCAGAGGTTGCAGCAGCAACCTCTTCTGTTTTTGGGAAAGCTGTATGTCTGCCTTTAGCTACCTTCATGTTCTTGACAGGGGGAGAGGCAATTCTGATAAGGGGTAAAGCTGTGGAAGCAAAGACAAAGGAATATAAATTTGGGAAAAAATTTTCAGAGAAAGAAGGTGACAGAATTCTTCATCAGAAGTCCTTACTGAAAGTGAGTATCACCAAAACTGGTGGCTTCCTATCCCATTTCCTTGTGTTTATAAAGATTATGTCTTGCATGTTGGGTAATGTTCTTTGTACAGCATCTCATTGTACAGCTGTGAAATACATGCAGAAAGAAAAGAGGAGGTAGGAAACTATATAGAAATTTTTTACATCTCTAGAGAGGGAAGACACGTACCTGTCTGCTACTTCCTAACATAGTTTTGAAGCATATCCCAGCTTTATAGCTTTCGTTCTGCCTATCCTTTACTTTTCATAGGGAAAATATATAAGTGCACATCCTGAGGTTGCTGTGGGGCACTTTAAATTTCCTTTCCTCTGGCTTATAAAAGAGTGTCTTACCTTTTGGGTAATGACCTTTATACAAGAAAGGCAGATACAGCAGAAAGAAAACAGGAAGTAGAAAACTATTTAGAAAACATACAAAGAGAGGGGAACTTAGGAGGGTGGGTGGACCATGCACAGGATTCATATGGTCATAGGAAGTGATTACAGAACCAGTCCTTTTACTATAGAGAGATTTTAGATATATAAAATCCTAACGTATGCACAGTTCATGGAAATGAGTTTTGTTTACATCTGATCTAGCAGGAAGAATAAAAGTAAGATGGATGAGAGAAGGAGATGCCGATCTCTTGTCCCTGAGATCCAGTAACAGAGTGTGTAGAAATGGTTCAAAGTTGAACCAGGAGAGGTTCCAACTGGATGTTAGGAAGCATTTCTTTACTGAGAGGTTGGTCGAACACTGGAATGGTCTTCTAGAGAGGTAGCTGGCACCCCAAGCCTGTCAGTGTTTCAAAGTGTTTGGGCATTGTCCTTTAAAACAGGCTTTAACTTTCGGCCAGTCCTGAAGTGGCCAGGCAGATGATCATTACAAGTCACCTCCGGCTGAACTGTTCTGTTCTGCTSTGTTCTATTCTATGCTATTCTAAAATTAGCAGCTAGTTTTTCTACTGGTTTTGCATGTCATATTTCAGTGATCTAAAGTAATTAATGTGTTCCTTTATATGGTATATCAATATATTCTAATAGTAAATTTCAGCTCTCTGTGAGGTGCTGCCTTTTTGAGGTACAGTGGAGGTCAGGAGAATGCTGGTTTTAATTTTGGAAAAAAACCCCAAGCACTTTCACTTGCAGGTGAAACAATGACTGCAGTACTTTGATACACTGCTCCTTTACTTCCATCTCTCTTTAGACTTCTCTGTTTCTTTTGATGCAATTCCAACTTCAGATATAAATGGTAAATCATGTTCTCAAGTCATCTATGTTGTAGCATACAGACTTTGATAGAGTTATGTGAGAAACGATCTTGACCCATGATAAAATCTTCATAAATAAATACACATTCTAAATTTAAAAACTATTCATAGCAGGGTCAGTTTTGAAATACATTTTCTTAAAAGAATGGCAAAATCATGCTTGCTGATAATTCTTTGTCATCCACTGGCCATATTTTTTCCCACACAGAGATAAATTTGATTAGAAGTGTTTTTCATGCCTTAGAGAGCTACAGCTCTTTGGTTTTATTCAGAGAGGCTGCTTCATAGAAAGCAAATTAAGTTACAACTTTTAACACTGTGGGCTGTATATCATTTAGAATAATGTACAATGAAATGAAAAATAATGGTTGAGGTCTGGTCCCATTGCAGATAATGGCAAAACTCACATTAAATTTGAGCAAAGTGGGATCTGTTTGTTTGAACAAATTGAGGAAGCCTCTATTCTGTCAATCCTTGACAGAACCTTATTCCTCTCTGTTAATTTGTTGTCAGATGTACCGTGTTTCAGGCCCAAATTCAGCTAATAAATAAGCAATCCTCATCACCAAAGCACTTGAAAGTATACTTTTAATGTTTTTCTAGGGTAGAGATGGATTACTAGATCAGCCTTTTGGAAATAAATAGCCAGAGTTTTCTCATTACAAATGCAAAAAGATTTCAAGTTGGAAAATGCAGAATCAAATGTAACTCTATGTCTTCATGGATTTATGGTTTAAGATAATAGACAAAACCAGGAAAGGGATTAATCAATAAGAGTAAACAATTTTGTCAAGAGTAAAATTACACATATAATTTATTTTCACTGAAAAAAAGGCAATTTGCAAATTAGAGAAACAAAATGGAAGTGCTGATTAAAAGGAATATAAAAAAGCTGCAAAGTGGTAATAATATGTTCCATTTTAATGTGCAAATGGGAAGAAATATAGCTGAAAAGACAGCTGTAATAAAAAAAATTATTGTGCTTTATTTCAGTTTGTTACCTTAAAAAAACTACACAACTTTAAAATGGTTAGTAATTTAAATTATTCCCCAAGAACAGATTTAAAGCAATATGCTTTTGGTTTTCTGCTAACTTTTTTAAAGATCACATTATTTGAATATTTTACTTTCCTGAAAGGTTTGACTTGCTTTATTGTAATGCATTATGAAATTTTTCTAAGCAAGGTAATAATGTTGAATATTTAAACTAGCATACATTAAATGCAGCAGTATAGCTTCTGCCTTGAAAAAGATTATACTGTATGGAAAGTGATGCTACAGGCATCATAGATTATTTAATTACAATTCTTGTATTTTATACCTTATTTTCTGATTTCCTTACATGGAGTTTTTTATTTCCTTTTACAGAATTCAACACAATTATGAATGAAAATGTTTGTTTCTGTTGTGATCTCATTAAGAAAAACCACTGTATTTTTCAATTTCCAATTTCAACTGATTCATATTTCATCAAGAAATTGTTGATTAATATTGCCCTGGAATATTCTTTTTTCCCCAGCAGAGCTGTTCAGATGACAATTCTTCTCTGCATGACATAGGGAAATGGTTTCAAACACCATGTATTATCAGTACTGAAGACTGAGTCTCAGTGATGTTCACTCCTGGACTCTGAAATATGAACCAGCATGTTTATGTGTTGAAGGAGGGTTTGTTTTTTCTGAAACTCCTAAGTTTTTATGTATTTATGCCAATAGTTCTGCACAGAGCGCATGTAGTATGTATCGTATAAATGACTGTAAAAGGAATATAGCCTTTGAACAAAGAGCTGTGTGTTGTACATAGCCTTTGAAGTATAGTGAAATATATGTATTGTATTAAGAAAGTATGGGCAGCCTTTAAGTCATAGTAAAAAGAAATATGTAGAATATGTAAACATGTCTCTGAAATTAAAAAAAAAGGGGGAAATGTAGTAGTATTGTATAAATGGCTGTGCCCTGACGGCTCCCGGTTGCTCTTGATGGGCTGCAGCTGCGATGTCCTTCAGTGGGCTGCAGCTGTAGCTAGTCAAGATAACTGAGATAAAAAGGGGGTGGGCTGGCTAGTTAGGAGGAGCCTAGAAAGAGCTCTGACTAGGAAAGAATGAGCAGCTAAAGAAGAAGCCAGTGCTGTGAAGAGCTGCCCCCAAGAGAGCATCGAGAAGGTATGAGACTTGACCTTGTTGTCCTTTAGACTCTTGGTGTGATGCAACAAGTGCACACAAACCAGTAATTGTAGGAACTATCTGTAATGCAAACTCATACAAAATAATTTTTGAAGGCGTGTAACACAAATAGAACTTCTATCAAAACAAGGCTTTTAAAATATTGTGGATTCAAATCTTATCTGTACTTATTTTATACAACTTAGTCTGATACCTTAATTCATGCAGAGCAGGACCTGATTCTAAGATCACTTCAATTAATGTCAGTGTTGCAGATTAGTTTTGTACTAAGTTTACTAAAGGATGTAATGTTAGCACATTATTCTTCTGTCCATTCAGTCAACTAAGAAAAAGATGTTTTACCATCGTGTTTAAACAGGATTGTTTTGTAGAATAAGGCCTAAGGGATATTGACTCTAAGTTAATTAGAATTTGATTTAATGGATTTAGACGACTTCAAATTAATTGTTTAAGCAGGTGCAAAGCTCCTTGCAAGAGTCTTACTTATACTGGACTTTATAGGCAATATATAGAAAGCATAAAAAGTAACTTCAAATATCTGTTATCCTCAAACCGATAGCGTCAGTGCACACTCTTTTCTTTATGGAACAAGGAAATCACATTAAAAGCAATGGGAAATTACCTAGCATGAAGGGGGAAAGTACTGCTTAATTGAATAGATTTGCTCTGATTTCTAAAGTCCAAGTTTGTATAGTCCTGTCAGACACAGCTTTTAAATGATTAATCTTTGTTTCAAGGTGAATATTTTAAGAAGTTACTTACAATATTAGTGTTTGGTGATTTTTTTAATACAGGGAGCAGAATACTAAATTTCAGTATTCATACTGTAAATGTGCCATTCTAGTTATAATAAATTCATCTTTTTTGCTAGCGAGTGCTGGCTGCACGAAGGAGGTGAGACCCTTGCATTCTTCTTAAAGCACTTTTGCCAATAAAATTAATCAATATCTCTGATTAAGTCTTTTACAGTCACTCTACCTCTAGTGGCTWTTTTTTTTTAACAATTTCTGCTCTGATATTCAGACTTCTAAACAAATTAAATAAAGTTACAGAAGGCCAAAGAGCAATGCAGAACTCTTTGGCCTCAATTTGCAAAAAACTGAAAATAGAGTGGAATGCAAGACAAAAGAAATAAGTTAAGCCAAAGAATAAGTAATGCAGAGATTATTCTGTCAAATTATATGTAATTCAAATGCAGAGGACTTGGACAACAGTTTATATTGAAAAGCCCCTGAATATACGTGATTACCCTCATTTGTTCCAAACTGTGAATATGAAAATCAGGATTATGGGATTTATCAGATTTTATTTTTTTCTGTAAAACCAGCAAGAACATTTTTATTACATGCTAATTTTCTTTTCTTGCCTGTGATAAAATTATATAGTCTCGTAACCATTAAGAGAACTTCTTTGTTTTCAGAAATGCAGTGAATCCTCAATAAAGTCACCAGGATGGGAACAAAGACCCTTGCAAAAGCTGCTGCAGTGTGGCCACCACAGCTCACTTACTGTCCTGTCCCACATGGGATAGGAAATCTGCTCAGTGGTTCTCAGCAACCCCAGTCTTCTCTTTTTGAGAAGTCTTTTAAATCTGATTAATGATTTTAATGGCTATTTGTTAAGGTCTGCTTGGTTAATACATAAAACTGGTCCTGAAGATCAGGATGAAAAGAATCTGATTTATAGTTATTGATTACTTCCAGAAAAAGTCTTTCTGTTTTTCTAAAGCCAAGCAGAGACACAGATTGAGGGAGAAGATGAATTTAGTGCCTGGAGCTCTTTGGGTAAAGTAGTCATACACACAACTATTTGTAGGCTGAAGCCCTGTCATAGCTCCAGTTATACATACTTATCTGAGTRGTCTCAGTGAATGCAGTGTGATTTCTAATGTGCTTGTATATTGGTTCCTGAGTGTAAAGGTGGGACTTGGTCCTGAAAATGGTTATGCATTGTACAGCTTGGTTCTGTATGATGCAAATGGCTTTGTTGTCATGATGAAACTATTCTGGGCAGTAAATGAGTTTGCAAAGCTTTGTCAAATTAATTCCCAAGTTACCAGAACAAAAAACCATTACAGGAAAATCAATCAAATATGCAAACTGAAAATTGTGTGATTACTTATTAGTAGTTTCTAATATTCTTTGATTTCAGTAAATGTAATAAATTCTTTAAACAAGACTAATGAAGATAGTTTCTTTATCAATATAGGCTTTTCTTTCCTTCGGATAGTGTTATTCACATCAAGGAAAGGGAAATATCTCTTGGATATCTATGTTCTTACTATTATGTGGTTAAAAACCACTGGCAAAAAAATCATCTCCAGTGGTGCTTCAGAAATGAAATAAGATTATCATAATGTGCCAAATCAGCATACCTTTTTTTTATCAGACCCTGAAGATGATGAGGTTTAGCGCTGACTTGATGTGTATGGTACTTTCTCCTTTATTTAATTTCTTTTGCAGCATTGCAGAAGTGTGTGAAGCAGCTCCCCATTCCTCTTCAGTGGAGATGCACCTGATACTAACATTATCACTTTCAATAGCGATGTCTTTTAGTCATCCCACAGTCTCTAGTTTGTCAGTAGCCTACTGACTCTGCCACTGGTCTCCTCACTCAAATGAATGAGCGACATGATGAAAGCGAGTGACTTTGGTTTCTGTTATTTAGGTGTTTTCTTTCTCGTAAAATAAACGACAGAAGTCAGCTCCCTGACCAAAACAAAAAAAAGAAAAAAAAAGGAAAGAAAAGAAAAATATAGGACTCAGTTTTTTTAATCACTAGGAAGTTATAGTTCCATGTGTGAGTTTTGATTGATCTCAATAAATAGACTGATCTGTAAAAGTTTGTCTTTTACTGAAATGCCACCACTGTGTGCAGACAGGCTATTGCTGTCTCTTCTGTGCTTCCTGCTCCTGTTTCAATCATTCCATGTCCCCTGGGCTGTGGTGATTTCCAGGGCTTACAGAGCTTGGGTTGCACTGCTGTGATATGATGGCCAACCCTTTAGCCTGCTTTGCCACAGCCACACAGTATCCAGACACCCATGCTTGGTCTGTATGCTGGATAAGAGATACTTTAGAAATGGGAATATACTGGTCAATGCAGTGTCATTGTTGACAAGCTGACTGGAAAACAGCCATTATTTTTATATAGGGCTGATTTAATCAGCCAGCCACCTAGAGAAATGCTTTTTGGCTAGTGCCTTTGTTTCCTTAAAATGCAGAATAAGGAATACCTTAAAATATATTGCTTTGTTACTGTAAGCCATATAGTTTTGGTTTTCCTTGTAAAAAGTGCCCATCCCAGCTGAATTAAAAAAAAAAAAAAGCCATAGTGTTTGTTTGAAGGGCGGGTACTTGGCAGGGAATGCGCCTGGGTGTGAGTGGGGGCAGGAGCCACAGGTGCACTCCTGCTGAGGCGTCTGCCAGTCTCGGGGGAGCAAACTGCGAACCGAAACCAGTACAAACCGGGAGCAAAAGGAAGTATTCATTCAAGCTGTCCACGTCAGACTGCTGAGGAAGCAGGCAGGCCAGTTTGGTTAATCATTGCCAAGACAGACATTCACCACTGATCACATGACCAGACCACATCTGAGATAAGAAAACACCCATCCCGAGCAGAAGGAATTGAAAAGCCTCCCTTATTTACGTGTTCTGGCTTTATTGTTTTGCTGTAACAGAAGAGGCTCGCACTTTGTCCTCAGAGCTTAGCCCAGCACAGCTGTTGTGTTGCTTTCCTTTTTCTGAAGAGGAAGTGAAAAATTCCCTCCATACCTGTGCTGGCACTTGAATGCTTAAGTTTCACTCCCTAACTTGGAGGAGTCTGTAATGAGCTCTCCGTGGGACCCAGAGAGGAGCTTCCAGCTGTGCCAAGAGTTGTTTCATTTTATGTTAAAGGAGAAGGGGGAGAAGAAGTCCGCAAAAAGTTAAGATGTGGATGGTGCAAAAATTGGTCTAAGGGTCTTGCAACCAAGAAAAGCAAAAGAAAAGCCGAAGCAGAGGAAGCAACAAAGTATCAAGATGGGAAACTTCTTCAGGAAGCACTGTCCCTGTTTGAAGCGTTACCTTCCCTGCTTATTCTTTGGGACAAACAGTGAACAGGAAGACAAAGGGGGCCAGGTCTTTGCCAACATTGCTGTGGTAAAACCTGACCTCCAAGCAGGACAGAAGGACTTAGAGAGTAAGATAAAAGAAAAACCTTTACCTCCACTGCCTGGCCAGGAGCTAGCAAACATTTGCAACTTTGTGGCACTGTTCGATTATGATGCTCGCACGGAGGATGACTTGAGCTTCCGAGCTGGGGATAAGCTGGAAGTGCTGGAGGCATCCCTTGAGGGATGGTGGTACGCAAAGCTCCTCCTGCCAGAGCGGTCAGTCTGTCCTGGCCGCAAGCTCACGGGCTACATCCCTGCCAACTACATAGCTGCTGACCAGAGCATCGAAGCTGAGCCGTGAGTAACCCATGATGTGTGAAATGAAATTTCTCTGTCATGTTAAATGGGTTTGGGACAGGTCATGACCTTTTCTCTTGCTGGGTATTACCCTGCCACACTCAGCCTCTGGTGGTCCTAGAGTTGGTAGCACTAGTTGGCGTGGGCAAGGAAAAGACACAGTGGCCACAGGAAAGTAAATTACTTAAAGCAGAGTGTGGAGGGTTTTTATTTTGTTTTAAATAATTTCCTTCTGTGATATATACTAATCAGTTGTTTAAAAATCACCTGGGAAGATCAAGTTAGTTACTGCTGTGTTGGTTCATTATTTTTATTTGTATAAAAATGTGTATCAGATGATACCCAGAGAGTGGAAATGTATGACCCCTGCTCTGAATAAGTGTTCAGCTTAACCAGCTGCAAAGTTACCAGTTAATCAGTTAAAGCAAGCTACCTTTACACCTTTTCATCTTCTTCCAAATGATGGGTGAGTCCCTGGCAGATAAGTTTCAAATATTTCCTTCTAGGCTATGTACATCTTCTCTGGAGGCAAATCTCTGCTCTCAGGACAAAATTAACTGCAGCGAGTACTGCAAAGGGCAAAAGTGGATGTAACAACAGACTAAAGAAGAAGTTATTTAATTTTCACAGAGTTTAATTATCCATCCCATCTTCTTCTGCCCCTTGTAGGCATGCCAGATCTTATTAAATATTCTGAAATAGACCAGGAATCTCACAGAATCAGTTACTTGGCTCCCTAGTAATGATGAGTAAGATCTGAATCAGCCTGGACTGCACAGTTACTTCTGTGTGTTGAAGTCAGAGTCAATGTTTGCTGAAATAGGTCTGACTGCAGTTCCAGAGATATATTTTGGAAAAAATTATCACTGTATAAAGAAATGCCATAAGTGACATTCATTATTAGTCTCAGAATGAATGTTGACTTTAGAGGGATGGTGATGCAGCCTTTCAGTTAAATCTCATTTGGACCTGAAACATCATCTTTGACCTGATCTGCCCACTGCGCTGACACAGGCTAGAAAAATTGGCTCAGATATGATTATACTAGTCTTTTATCAGCTGTAGGATTTTTGCTAGAGGCATTTTAGGGCAACTCTAAGATTAATCTCTAACCTGAAGACCTTAATTTCCAAAGTTTGACCAGCTGTTTCTATTTCTGTATTCAGGCAGACAACATTTTCAATGGTCGTGTTCAGAAAAATTCTTCCAGCTGGAGAAATTAATCTGCAGGGAAGGCATTTTCTGAATCACTAGATAAATGGTGTTAGGCTCTAATTTAGCTCAGGTTGGCCTTTGATGACTTCTAAGAAAACTAGCTCTTGAAAGAGAGCAGATTTCTTCATGCTGTTAATACTTTGAAAGTAATTTTTCTCAGTTATACAACATCTCAGCTCCTGATGTCCTTATCTTTCTTTATCTAGAGCATCAAATACAAAGTTAAGTTTGCCAAAGTGCATTATTGTTGTGTAACCTCTGGTTTTTTACTTGTTACTGAATCAGTTTTATTGTTTTTTACTTTTTTTATATACCTTTCTCCCTTTATAGTAAAGACTAAGTTACAAGAAAAGTTTTTTTTCTCTATGGATTGTTAGAACACTGGAGAGGAAACAATGGAGAGTTTTTTCAGCTCTCAGATGAAGTAATTTCTCCCAAATGAGCTTTTTATTTCACAGTAAGATTAATGTGGCCTAAACATGTTGTCTTTTCTTAGATTTCTTTCTAAGTCACTTGGCTTTAGTGATCTTCACATACGTACAAGCCTGTCAGCCCACACACATATAACAATAGACTAACTGAGGTTAGAAGGGACCTCTGCAGGACATTTGTAGAGTCATTCCAACCAAACACGGCCAAAATAAAGCTAGACCTCTTTGCATTGTTAAGCATTTCATGTTGAGCTGTTCATCCTCAAGATGAGGATTTTTATTGCCTTGTATCAAATTGGAAGATCCCTTGCTACAATTTCCTCAAAGAATTCCCTTTCACCCACCCTCTGTTTACACCTCAGTTATCCTAGTGAAACAGTGAGAACAAAAGTATTGATGGTTTAAAGAGACACTATTTGTTTTCCCTTAAGATTGCAATTAGCAAAAAAGCTTGTTCTAGTGTCTCTTCTATTAAATTTAAAGATTAAATAACTTTCTTTAGCCAACCTGAGTTTATCTTTTCTCATCTCTTTATTTTGGTTTTAATTCCCTTTGATGTTGGCAAATTTTTCATGGCCATTATACAGACATTTGTGGAAATAGGCAAAGTTTCTAATGCATCATTGCATCCTGTATGGCAGGATCCTTTGTGGTCCCAGCACAGAACTGAAAAAGAATGGAAGACTCAGAATCTTGTGTTCACCTGCAAAAATGCACATTTACCATGTATTCACAGTGTGGTTTTTATGCTTGCAATATTTGCCAGGCCCAACTGATCAACAGTCTTTGACTTAATTGAATGCACATTTTGTAGCACCAGCCAGCTTCTGTGCATCTGCAGAGACAACAGGAATTTTATTTCCGGGATGCATCTCCATCTCATTAGACAAAGAAACACTGGCTATTCTGTTCTGAGAAACAGACCTAATTAATGGTGTGACTCTTAGGAAGCTTGGGAAGAAAAAGAGACTGATCACATTTTTTGCCAGCTGATTTCAGCATGTTTGTGTAGAAACTATTTTAAAAATTGCATTCATATGCACGCATGACTACTCCATAAAGTCACTGAAACAATGGGAATAGAGGGGCATGAAAGGTTTTACAGTGACAGATGACAGGGCCACTCTGTAAACTTAGGCAATAAATGCTTGCGAGCTGCTTGCAGAGTAGTCAAATTTTTTTTGCTTATCATTTCAGTTTTGCCTGTGACCTTCAGGAGTATTAACAAGCAAATCTATCTGGCCCTCTTTTATCAACATATTGACATGGTCTTTCTTATAGAGACTGTTAGAGATCAGATAGTCCACCTGGCACTGTATTGTCAGTGCTGGCAGGGAATAATGCTGGGTCATTGCTTGCTCTCGACAAGTTCTGCAGCAGACCAGTTTGTCTCCTTGCTGAAATGTCTGTGAATTTTTATCAGGGGGAAAGGCATGCCTTTTTTTTTTTTTTTTTTTTTTTTCCTTGGTAAGAAAGAGAATGAAGTAAAGCAAGAAGGAAAGTAAGAGACTTCTTTAGATAACTTATTTTTTCTTCCTGGGTGTTTCTGACTGTCTGATACGACTGAGGTAGAGCTGATAAGGTGGGTCAATGTCTGGGGGAAAGGTCAGAAAGGATTTGCAATATCTCATCTGGGAAAAACAAAAAAATAAACACTATTCACAACAAAGGCATTTTCATGTATCCTTGGCTATCAGAACTGAGAAAGAATGAGATTTCTTTACTGTGCTCTCCTTTGACCAAAGGTTATTGGTAGAAGTTGTATATTACAATTGAAGGTGGCATTTATTATATTTTGCTAGTATATTTGTATTATATAATAGAATTAAATTATATCAAAAGTAAAACACTTCTTATTTTGGCACTATTTCTTGCTAAGAAAAAAAATGTCATTTTCCTTCCTTCCTTTGGCTTAAGTGATCTCTTCGTAGGTGGATGACTTGGATGAAATTAGTAACAATCTGTGTGAATAGGGGAAAAAAAGGTAAATCCATGGCTTGCCTTCTGTCTGTTGCAATATTTCAGTCCAAACATGTGCTGCACAAGATGAAATGCATCCAAGAAGTGCACACCTGCTACAACGAAGTCTGTTTTGGACAGACTGGGGAAACAAGGCCTTTCATTTTTATGTTTACCAGTAAAGCATCTTCTCATTGCTGAGCTCTTCTAGCACCTGCTGTACTTCTTATACCAGAAACAACCTGTCAGGGGGAGAGGTCATGAAGGAATTGTGTTTAGTGTCTCTGGAGACAGGTGTGTTCTCCTGGCCTCACATGCGATAGGGGAGACAAGGCAGCTGGAGGGTGCAAGCATTAATCTGACAAACCATAGTCACATAGTGAACTTTCTCTTCATGAGGAGATAAATCTGGTACCATGAAAACATTATTTTATATGATGTCTGACCAAAAGCAGACACAAACTATGCTAATGATATATTAACAACTGTGAGAGCACTTGGTGCTTTTCTTCTTTCTGTGTCACAGGTAGCAGTCAAAACCATAAGCCAGACAGATTTTTCATTTCTAAGGTAGATTGAATGAGGTTGTATCTGCTGCATCCCATGAATTTGGAATGCTCTTCTTTCTGTGTTTAGACATGTAACACTTGGAGAACAAAAAATGTTCTTGGAGATAGAATCACATAATTTAATTTGCACTTCGAAAAAAGGATGATCAGAAAGAACGACTTGACAAATACCAAAATCTGAATTAAAAGATAGATCTTCTTGGCAAAGCATGTGACCTTCCTGTCTCTGTGCTCTTTTTCTGTGTCTGTTTTTCTGCACTACAAACAGGAGTCATAATAACATATTCATCTGCTCTTGTTTTATTACTGCCAGTTGTTTAAACTAAACAAGAAAATGTCATAGTGCAAATTGTTCTGGACAAGAAATACAGCCCAGCTCTGCAGTTAATTTTAATGAAGCAAAAATAAAAGAAAACACCTTGCTATTGGAGTGATGTGAATTCTGGTTTTGAGAGAGGAAAGATAGATTGTTCTTGGAGGGGGCTCTTGCCTGCCATCCTGATGGGCCTGTTGTGTTTTTATTGAACAACAGTTTACAATCATAAAATCATAGAATCACTGAGGTTGAAAAAGACCTCTAAGAGTCCAGCCATTAACCCAGCATCACTGTGTTTGCCACCGGCCCCAAGAACCACATCCACATGCCTTTTGAGCACTTCCAGGGATGGTGATTCCACCAGTTTGCCAGGAAGCATGTTCCAGTGCTTGAAAATCCTTTTCATGAAGAAATTTTTTAAAATAACCAATACCCTTCCTTGGCACAACTATTCCTCTCTTCTCGTCATTTATCTGGAGAAGATGGACTCCCATCTCACAACCACCTCCTTCCAGGTGGTTACAGAGAGCAATGAGATCACTCCTGAGCCCTTTTTTCCTTTAGACTAAACAACCTCAGCTCCCTCAGCTGCTTTTTCTCTTGTGCTCCAGACCCTTCCRCAGCTCCATTGCCCTTCTCTGGACATGTTCCAGTACCTCAATGTCCTTCTTGTAATGGGACTGTCCAAAACTGAACACACACACAGGACTCACCAGGGCTGAGGGACAATAACTGCCCTGGTCCTGCTGGCCACATCATTGCTGATACAGGCCAGGGTGCCATTGGCCATCATTCATTCCATGTGTTCATGCCAGCATTGATACAAGACTGCTCTGCTGAGGGAAGCAAATCTGTACAAATTCTTAGTAGATTGGGTCAAAGAAGATCATAGCAATTACTTTTAACTTTTTTCAGTTTTGAAAATATTTATCTCTTATATCCTATGTAGGTATTTCCCAGCTGGTGGAAACTGAGCCCCAGACCTAATCAATGAAACCTCACCAGTCAATTCCACAGTGAGCTTTTTAAACAACTGGCTGAAAGCAGAAGTGTTTAGTAGGTTATTTTTGTCAATCTCCATAGTTCCTTCACATTCTGTTACCTGACTTAGCTTTAACTGTTTCATACATTGACTGAATTTCAGTTACTATGTGAGAGCAATAAAGGTTTCACTGGGCTGACTTGTTTTAGGCTGCCTGTGAAGTCAGGCTTTTGGGGTTTCATTGGTTCACGTGGAACATTTTTCAAAGTGGTATTTACAGTCAAAATGGGCTACAGGCTTTTTTAAAAGAGAAACCTTAGATTCTACTGAATACCTCAGAAAACTGAATGCAATCCATTGTGGTTTCTGTGTGCTCCCTCTCTCTTGCTCTCATAGCTCCTTATTCTGGAGCTACAAACTCCTGAGGACACCACCACAATCACCACTAACCCTTGTACTGAAATAAATGAACTTGTAAAAATTGTTCATTGCTAAATGACTGCACAAAGTTCTAGTAGTTTGTTTGCACATTTGGAACCTGCCAAGTACAAAAGTAATTCTTACATATTTTTTTTTTATAGAAAAGGTGTCTCTCACCAAAATATAAATTTAGTATAAAACATTGAAAACCCTATATGTGAAATTCCATCTTTTCTTTCAATCAATATACTTTATCCATGGGGGGGGGAGGGGGGGTGGTTTGTGTGTGCATGCATGTGTACATGCACACAATATAGAGAAAGTTTATAAGACTGATATTTTTAAGATCATGCAAAACAGCCCTGTGAGATGAGGTGTGTATTGCTAAGCTAGATCATGGTTTTGATATTTTTTGACTTGGGAGTGCCTTTTTTGAATTTAAACAATGAAATACTGCGAAAAGACCATTAAATTAATTATTTAACTTCTTTAATGATGGCTAAGCATTCCAGTGCTGTCTTCAAGCACTTATCAAACTTTGACTTAATTTCTGCTTATTTCTTAAATATTCAAAGACTATACTGAACACAGAAGTAAATGGTTTACCAAATTGTAAAATGACACATTTTTTCAAGTGCCAGTACTATTTATACATCCATGTGCATATCCACATTCAGAAAATGTGTCTCTGCTCAGAAAAGGGGAAAGAGTTATGGCATTGTACATAAGCACTTCATGAAAACTTGTCTAATTAAGGTCACCCATTTTCTGGCAATGTGGTTTTCTAAATATATATGTCTTTATCTATTCAAATTCTGGGAAATATCTTGAAGACAAGAAACCTTGTCTTTATTCAAAA
The DNA here is from genome assembly GCA_014549065.1 of Cardinalis cardinalis. Classification (NCBI taxonomy): domain Eukaryota; kingdom Metazoa; phylum Chordata; class Aves; order Passeriformes; family Cardinalidae; genus Cardinalis; species Cardinalis cardinalis. Next base: position 1,491,791 of record JACDOX010000153.1, on the reverse strand, counting down.
TTAGTGTATTATATATTATAATCATTAGCTACTAGTTTTCATTACCCTATTATGAAGAATATGGCAATGAATTATGTGAACACCAAAAAAAAAGTCCTTAAAACATATCCTGCAAACACAGCTAGTTAGCTTTCCCTAAGGCTTGGTGGCCTTTACAGTGCCCTTTAGAGAAAAAAGAAAAAAAAGGCCACATACTGGTCAAACGACTTGATAGTCCTGTTTGGTGGGGGTTTTTTTCTGACTCAGTAGGAATAAACATTGTGCATGCTAGCATAGATTAGTTGTGTTTGAGTGATGTTGTTGGCAGAAACATTTTCCAGGTATTGTACAATGTTTCCTCAATAGCTGTCTTTGATGGCTCTCTGCCCAGGACAATACAGAGCTCTGCAGAGCTGAGTGATCTCTGAGCAGGTTTAGAACTGAGAAATAGCAACAAACAGTTCAGCCAGGCTAAGAAATCCTAAAGCTGGGCTCATTTTAAACAAACTAGGTCAGGTATCTCTGTGAAGAATTATTGTTGTGTGAAAAGCGCTGTTGGTTATAGAAGACTTTCTTTGTGTAAGATTCTATCTCTACTGAAGAGATTAAGACATAAAAACATAAGAGATACCCTACAAGGTCAAACCAAAGGCTCTCTCTAGCCCCACTGCTTTCAGAAAGGATTTTCTGAAAAGTGCACAAGCCCATCTACTTTCTTTGGTCTCTTACCTTTGTACTTCACCATGGGCTGGAACTGTTGTATAAGCAAAGTCAAGGGTACATCACTGCCACGTCTAAATACAGACCTATTGTCAAGTCTGCTTAGCAGAACTGTAGGTGTTGACACTGCACAACTCTTTATTTCTGTTGGTAGGCAAAGACCAAGCTATTAGGACAAAAAAACAACCTCACGACAAACCCCCTCATCCCTGTGGAAAGTTTTATATTTCTAAACAAGTGTTTGGCTTCCTTTTTTTTTTTCTAGATTGTTGATTGCTTAGTCATGAGTGACACAAAAAAAAAAAGACCTGCTGAAAATAAATAGGCACAAAAGGAAATGGTAGCACTGCACAGGTCCCTGTGACATTCAGGGACTGGTCTCATCGGTGTGTCCCATCTACACTAATGCCTCTAAGTCAACCCAGGCTGCAGCCATCAATGACTTTAGCCTCACAGAATAAATTGATTTATCCCTCCATTGTTTTGATCCCTACCAAAGATGCAGTGCTAAACCCAGAATATATCCTGTTATTATCCTAAAGACATTATGTTTCAACATAAGACTATAGCAGACATTGTAAAGATTTTGATACTGAGTGTCCTCCTTCCAGTGGCATAGTTTAGTTGATACAAAATTTACTGGCACTTTAATTTTAAAAGCGGTTAGTAGAGAAAATATGATTCATTAGACTCAGGTCCTTTTCTGTAGTAAAATGTTTTGTTCTTTTTCTGGTTATGTAAGCAAGGTAAGCATAACAGAGAAAGAATATAATTTATTGAATGATGTTTTTAAAAAAGGACAAAATATTATTACATATTTACTACTCTGTGTAAGAGGAAAAGTAAATTTTCTGTTATTTTTAAACAATACTATATAGGATATATTTGAAGGCCCTTCTTGTGTTAAAACTAAAAATAAGAGATTAAACTTCTTTACGTAAGAAATTTGTCCTTCATCAGAATTTTCTTAAATGTTGACATTCAGGTTTTCAATTCATATCTGTGTAAAAAAACCCATGAGTGTTATAAGCAATTAGAATGGAAATTTACAACTTTGCATTTCTCCAGACAGGCTTAGAAATCATCTGGAAAGACCTTTTTAGAAGATCAAAATATTGATACTGAAAAAGTATTCCTTTTCCCCATCTCTTAAACCACATAGAAATACATACTTTTTTTTCATGCTGGTACACTAATCTTAATCAATAAAAACTGGAAAAACAAAGCAGTGATTTAAGTGATAAGTGATAGCTCCATAAAGGATTGCACTAATTAACATTCCACTACTTCTGTGCAGAGTACTCTATAATACTTTACATTATAAATTTATCTGCAGTAATGTCAGTAAGAATTTTTCATTAGCTTTCTCTAAATAAATTAGATATATTTTTAACTTAATTAAAATTTTTATTCCTATATTTATAGAACAAAAATTTTGCAGCATAGCTTTTTAAATCTCGCCGCAGAAGAAGAGAAAAAAAGAGATTTAAGACTCACATGCAGGAATGAATATGTACCTTAAATTTCAGAAATGTTGAGAACTCACCAGCCCCAGCTTTCCCTCTGAAATTATTGATTTCTTTCAGTTAGTGAAAGTCTCTGTAAGGGAATACAGGAGTCTTTGCTCCTCTAAGGGTGTGTAGCGAAGGGAGCCATACACAAGAACACACAGACAAACCTCAGGGGCACACGAGGAGGGTGATGGTGACGAGGAGGAGCTGCTCAGTTGCACTGGCAGAGAACCGCATGTGGAAAGTGGGAACATTTCTTTTTCAGGATTATCTGAGGACCTTGCCAACAAGGAAAGGGAGGGAGACAAACATACAGACAGCAAAACTGACAAGTTAATGTTAACAAAGACAATAACCAGAAATAAACTCAGTCACACTAGCTGATTAGCTACCCAGAAATGACAGGCAAACTCAGACTATGCAAACGATAAAGAGGTAAACCTGGGGGTTCAGGATCTTATTCCAGGATAATGACTTGATTATAATAATAAGATAATTATTAGTTTTCTGAAAATGTGCAAGGAAAGAAAAGAGAATGAGATCTTGTTAGTACAGAGCTAAATGCTTGAAAAATCACCYAGAAACTTCCTGTGATGCCGACATAAATCTTTTGTGGTGTTGTAATCTCTTGCAAAAGAAATCTGTGTAATTGTCTTGGTCAGATAATACACAGCTGATGTGGAGTTTGCTCCAGTTTTACTTCTAGAAGTCAAAAATGTCTTTATTGTGTCACCCTTCACATCTGTCACCCTGAAAAGGTTAGTCTGAAAGGTGGGAGGCATTTATTTAAGTAATTTGTCCCTCCATGAAAGAACCATTCTGTCCTTTGGCTTAGAGTCACCTGAGGATGCCAGACTGCACAGTTTCTGTATGAGTCCCTCTGGAGACAGTGTGTCCTGGTTGTCCTCCACTGAAAGCTGACCTGGCAGAGGACACAAGTCCACCAGACTGCTGGCAATAGTCTGAGGTGTGAAACCAAGTGCATGTCCAAGAGAGAGCTGTACACAAAATGGATGAAGATATCTGCTTTGCCACCAGTGTCTTGGGCAGGCACAGGGGCTATTTGTTTCTCAGGATTTCTGTATTATTTCTGTACTGAGTTTCTCTGTGAGAAAAGAAAATAATTTCTCTGGAAGGATTTTCTCAAGAAAATCAATTGAGGGCTTTTGGAAGCTGTAATGGTTTAAGTGAATGTATGATTGAAAATTTTCTTGTCTATTTGAGTTTCCCATGGTGTTAAATCAATTCATGTTATTTGTGTTCTCTGTACCGTGTTAACATTAAGGCTACCTCAAGATTTCCACTTTGTTTCTCGGTTATGAACAGCAGAGTTATTGCTACTTTTACAGTATATTATATCAGTGTAGAAGTACAAATGTATACAAGTACTACTAACATTGATGCAAGATTTTACAATGCTATTTGAAAGACTATGCAGCAGAAATATGGTCTCAAGAATGTATTTTAAGTTTGGGGTTTTTTTAAAGAGGTGATTACATGGCTGTATTTCACACCCCAAATCCTAAAGCAATGGATGTTAAGGACAGTGGTAGCCTTTCATTGACTCCAAATGTAGGTTGTTGTTTCAGAACAAGCTTTAAATGCAATGGAACCCTTTTTCAGGTGCAAAGCTACAACAGAGAATAAACATTGACAACTGACTTTAATCTCTTAAATGGGACTTGTGTAACTAAAACACCAGAAAAAGCAATATGGTATCACTTTCACCTACTATTTGTTTTCTCAAACAGAAGAACTTCAGAGTAGATTAAATAATACAGCATGCAGATGACTAATATTGTGAAGAATGAATACAAATGTTAAAATTAATTCCACAATTAATTACACTAACAGGGACTCACAAAATGAGATGAATTTATGGATATTTCAAATAATTAATGCTATCAGACTGTGACTTGTTTCCTGTTGTGTAGTGAACCCAGTATTGGGTGAGCTATGCTAAATCACGCAGCTCATGTCCTTGGCCTTATAATACTACTCCTACAGGAGAAAGAGTCCCTTCCAGTCATTACTGAGTGCAAGAGTGGCCAAAGGTACAGTGGTTTGTCATCCTGTAGCAGACTCAGAGCAAATCAATTCCCATGTTTGCAGTGTGGTCAGCTGCCATTATCAACTACTGAAAAATGAATGTAGTATTATTCATAATCCCTTATAACAGGTACAGTCATGGCCCACCATGTCCTTGTGGGAAAGGTTTACACACAAAGTGTCACAGATTTTTAGACTAATACACAAGTAATCTTGGTGTTTATGTTTTCAAGATAGTAAACTTGCTTTAGACTGGAAGAGGAAATGCCTGCCATTGTGATGCATTTAAACCAACTTAGTCACTATTGAATTTTCCCTTATCTAAACAATCCCACACAGTTACTTTACTGTAAAAGCCTGTGGAGCTCTGACATGGCCTTTATTTAGGGTGGTCTATTTAGGGTCCTTTATTTAGGGCACATCTCATTATTTATTATGCTGAAAACAGTGGTGCAACACAAAGCAAAGATATTTCTTGGACCAAAACAGACTTTAGGGGCTCAGAGTCCTTTTTGACACATCTGTTGCCCTCTTCACATGAGAAAGTAATCTCCTGCACTTTCTTCATCTCTGCCCCAGCGATTTGTTAGTGGAGCCTGGGGCTTCTTTTGTGTCTCAGATGCACATAGGGTGAGTCTGCCAGGGTAGGTGAGCCATTGGGATTGTGYGGAGTAAGCTACTGTTTAGTGTTACAGTCCAGTTGTCAGTGATTAGTAAATTGAAACTGAAATAAACAGGGCAGGAGACTTCTTTCTCCTTTTTAATGCCTTTATTAAAAAGTGATCAGCTCAGGGTGGGGCAGCTCGACGGTTCTGCAGTCTCCGTCGTCTCTCCCAGGGTGACGCTGAGGAGGAGGACACGTGCAGCTCTGTCCAGAGGRGCAGAGCTGGGGGGGTCTGGTCCTCTTGGGAGCCGTGGTGGGCATGACCCCAGGATGCTGATCTGTCCCTCCTCGCTGCTCCAGGTCTTGCAGCTCAGACAACTGCTCGCTCAGGGTGAAGGAAGGGGCGATGAAGGTTCTTCTCTGTAGGCTCAGCATACTGTGCCTCACATCCAGCCACCACTCCAGTTTCTCAAATCTATATTGGCTCGCTGGTCTAGGGGTCTCTTAGTTTGGGGTTGAAGCTTCCCATGGCATGCTGGACTTGTTAATTTGCATGCCCCCTCCTTCAGCTTGTCTCCTTTCTCGCTGTCTAGGGAGGGAATTTCCACCCATTCAGCCAGCCGGCCAGGGCTATTACTGAGACAAAACATAACCATTAACGACAACGACTTGTAATTAACATAACAGAAAACACCTAGCTAGAGGTTTGAGTCCTCTCTGTAACCCTTTCTCTTCACAAAAAAAACCAGGCAGATTTATTGTTCATAACAGAACCCTTACAAAAACCGTGCACACCACAACAGAAAAGAACTTAAGTTCTTCAAGATACTGAAAACAAGAAACATAAAAATGTGTCACAAAGGAACTCAGTGTCTTCTTCTCTTTTCTTTGTCTCCTTAGTAGTCATGGAGCTTAAAGAATATATAGCTCAAACTATTAATTTTATTTTAACAGTGTGTAAAGTTTCATTTATCATCCAATATTTCTGTTCTAAATAAATTAATGACCACAATGTGTCCTAATGTATTGGAAATTCCAAAATTATTCTAGTTCCTTGAAAATTAAATTAAAAGTGTTTTCAACTGGTCTCTTTCATAATCTGCTAAGATTTAATCTGAAAGTTAATGTGAGGTGTTATAATGTCATGAGAAATTAATTAATGTTTGAAAGAAATTCTCCTTACTGAGAAGTTTGAAGGTAAAAATTTGATTGGATAAAGACGAAGCTTTGGTTGGGGTGTTGGCTTTTTGTAATAATAAATAAGCAACTGATAAACTTTAGTTATCTTGCAAGATCCCTCATGGGGAGAAATAATTTGTAATTTTTATTAAAAACTAAAATAAAAACTGAACTGGCAAAATTCATTTCAGTGTATCATTGTGCTTCTCACAGTAAAACTGTTCCTTTATTCTTCTGAAAGCAAAATCCCTGGAATACTTGTTACTCTTTGGAAAGAATCTCTTTTGTTTGCTGTGACAATCTCTTAACATAGCTTCTCTGGGGAGCATAGCATTTCCTGTTTATTTGCAGTATCTCCCTCTGTGTGACTGTGGTTAAAAAGCCCAGGTACAGTCAAAAGTGACAAAACATCCCTCCATAGCAGGTATCATCTTCAAGCATGCTTAGAGCTGCTGAGGGTTTTTTGTCTCCTTCCATTGAGATATTCTCAACAAAACTCTTAAAGAACTTGTCAACAAGTCTGTTAGGAACAGCAGAAAGAGGAAAGCAGTGTACCTAATGACATAAAGTCCCAGCTTTTGAAATAGTAAAAAACTTTTAGACATTCCTAGTCATCTGTGAGATGCAATTGAAACAGTTACTGGAGTGAAAGGACAGCATGGCAGAGTAATTTGTCCAGGACCACTTCCCATGCCGCTTCCGCAGATTACCTTGTGAGAGCTTTCTGGAGCTTTCTTCTTGCCACCATTCTTTAGTGCTGCTATGTTAGGGACTGACTAAAGAACAAGTACTAATAATTAATAGCACCCACTGCTGAACAGCAGTAATCAGCTTGGTATTTTAAAACTAGATTACAAACTTTGAGTATAAATTTACAATTTTGAGTATTATTTGCCAAAATTCTAACAGAGATAAAAAGTCCCCTGGTCTGTATACAGTCATCACATCTAATATAATTTGAATAATAAATAATTTGTCCCACCTTAGACCTAATGAAGACATATTAGAAGGCTACTGTGATTGGCTTGTGTAGCTCTTGATTTGTGATGTGTTTCCAGAAGAAAAGGAGGATGACTTGATTGAGAGTCAGGGGTACAGTGTGGAGGAAGGGAGATTGTTGGTTTCCTTGGGGAAAACAGACCATGCTGACATCAAGAAGAGAAGGACATGGAGGGAAGAAAAAGAAAAAAGAGAAGAGAAGAGAAGAGAAGAGAAGAGAAGAGAAGAGAAGAGAAGAGAAGAGAAGAGAAGAGAAGAGAAGAGAAGAGAAGAGAGAAGAGAAGAGAAGAGAAGAGAAGAGAAGAGAAGANAAAAAGTGATCAGCTCAGGGTGGGGCAGCTCGACGGTTCTGCAGTCTCCGTCGTCTCTCCCAGGGTGACGCTGAGGAGGAGGACACGTGCAGCTCCGTCCAGAAGGGCAGAGCTGGGGGGTCTGGTCCTCTTGGGAGCCGTGGTGGGCGTGACCCCAGGATGGTAATCTGTGCCTCCTCGCTGCTCCRTGGTCTTGCGGCTCAGACAACTGCTCGCTCAGGGTGAAGGGGGGGGGGCGATGAAGGTTCTTCTCTGTAGGCTCAGCATACTGTGCCTCACATCCAGCCACCACTCCAGTTTCTCAAATCTATATTGGCTCGCTGTTCTAGGGGTCTCTTAGTTTGGGGTTGCAGCTTCCCATGGCATGCTGGACTTGTTAATTTGCATGCCCCCTCCTTCAGCTTGTCCCCTTTCTCGCTGTCTAGGGAGGGAATTTCCACCCATTCAGCCAGCCGGCCAGGGCTCTTACTGAGACAAAACATAACCATTAACGACAACGACTTGTAATTAACATAACAGAAAACGCCTAGCTAGAGGTTTGAGTCCTCTCTGTAACCTTTTCTCTTCACAAAAAACCAGGCAGATTTACTGTTCATATCAGAAACCATCTGTTTTTAAAGACACTACACAATGGAAGTGCGGTGAATCTGCTCCTTCAGTCTAGAAGTATAAAAACTTTTTTCTGGCAATAGCCTTCATCTTGCTACAAAGAGATGATAGCAAAAGTAATGCCTCATTTTGGTGGTAGGCTCAGAGACATTCAGTCCCCAAAATATTACCTGTGTTTATTAAAGTGATATGTTTTCCATATTACTGAATTTAAGCATCTATGCACATTGTAAATTCCAGCAAGATAATGGCTGTAATATATTAGAAACATAGGTTTAAATTGCCTTGGTTTAGCTAAAGGTCCCCTTTTTTGTGGATGAACATATCACTTGTGTTCTAATGTGTATATTCATTATCAAATAAATATGGGATGAGAGAAAGGAAAAATATCTCCTTTCACCTCGAAGAAAGAAGCAAAGAGGTTTCTCAAGAATCCTTCATTTTAGCTTTGTATGAAATCAAAATATGCCCTGAAATAATGTGAAGAGTATTGCTTGGTTTTGTCTTGTGTTCAGATAATTTAATCACTTCTGAACAAAATTAAAAGGAAAAAAAGGGTAAAATTTTGTTGGAACTTCTATTTGAAAATAGAAACAAAGAGCCTTTAAATTTTAAAATTATTCAAATGGAGTACTTTCTCAAAATCAACTATAATATTTTGTTTAGGAAATAGATGGAGAAGTATAATTTAATTCTCTCTTCCTTTTTGCTTCTATGCATCTTCTCATATCTCCTTTTATATTCTGCCATTTCCCCAATAAAAATCTCTCAAGTCTAACATAAATTTAGTGTTTCTGGAAAAGCACCAACCAGTCAGCTATATCTGCTGACAAGAACACTAGGAAAACGTTATCCAAAAGCCAAGAGCAAAAGGGGAACTGTTATTTTCCAAAACTGTATTTCACACTGTAATGGTTATTCAAAGAGAAATTGCAATATTGATCTCAAAGTGTGGAAAATACAGCAAAACTTAGAGTGTGTTACGACAGACATCACTTTCAAACATACAGACTTTGAAAAACATAAACTAGTGTTGCTCTGCTGCTTTGATAGATCTTTGTTGCTTACATGGTGTAGAAATGAGCCTTTTTTTTACACAACTATTTTATATACATCTATTCACATGTTCTGTGTTTTTCTCTGTGGAAAGAAAAACAAACTTATTCTATCCACTCTGAAAATATTCAGAAGCTCCAAGTCCCACACACAATGCACACAAGAGTCTTCATTTTAGTTTGTGATAAGTTATTCAACAACAGGGTTCTGGGCAACACGCATTACTCAGTTCTTTTAGTATGAAGCAAATCCATTGTAGTGGCCAAAGGTTAGGTGTGATGCCTGACATAACTGTTCCTGAAAACCTGAATTTCTGGTTTTACTTGGAGGGATTCTTGTTGTGGTAAATAAGTAATCAGAATTGTGCTGAGTCACTGTACATAAACAGTTTAAATGTTTTTTTTTTTCATTTCAATTCCAAGTCAGGTACTCTCTGCAATATGTTAAGATCTCAGATGATTTACTTATGTAGACAGAGAAAAGTGTTGGTATATTAATGTTTTTTAACAACCTCTCCTGACTCACATTTTGCTGATAGTATTTTGGTGAATGAGATTTAAAGCAATGACTCCTAGACAATAAATACGTGATGAAAACTAATGTCAAATTATTCTTTTGGCAAGTACAAAAAAGAGTGGTGTGATGAACTAAGAAAGTGACAGAGAAAAGATCTGTGTAGAGCAATCCTCACAGCGAGAGTTTGTCTGTGAAATTGTTTCAAGAGATATTCTGTAAAATTGTTTTCCCAAGTAGGACTGAAATGGCTGCCAAAGGCCAGGCTCCCTGTGGGAGGAGGGTAAGATGAAAACCAGCATTTGCTGAACAGTTCAGCAGCTCAGCAGTAGGCTATAGCCCTTGGGCACTGAATGCAGTCCTCAGCTTTGTCTCTTTTCTCATAATTGCCTGCTAACTCTGACTTTTTTCTCTCAACGCATTCACTTGCTAATTCTATGGTTCTCACAGCTTTGAATTTCTACTGTCCTGTTTTCCCCCTTCCTCCTGTAATGTCCTATGACTTCCTTTACCATTAGCTTTAAATTCCTTCTTCTTAAATTTTGTCCTTCCATGTACCCTTCAGTACCTGATAGTAAATGACAATGAGGAACAAACAGAATTTAAAATGATCCCAGGCATGCCTGTAGAAAGAAGTAAGGAGGAAGGGCTSTGCCTGAAAATCAACCTTAGGTTTTCTGGATTCTGCCCAATTAAAGTCTGCAAGCCCTAGAGAAATCCCTGAATTTCCACTGTTKAGATTCTTAGTCCATTTATAGGCAGGCTTGTGTTTTTGAAAATGCTCTTGAAAGGAATCTTGCTGGCAAGTAAGATTCTTTATGGTTTATCCAGACTAAAGATTTTTCTGGTTTTGGTTGGTTTTATCTCATATGTTTTGGGGCTTTTTGGTTTTGCTGTTGTTTTGTTTTGTGGGAATTTTTTGTTGTTTTGATTTGTTTTGTATTGTTTGTTTGGTTGGTTTTATCTCATATGTTTTGGGGTTTTTTGGTTTTGCTATTGTTTTGTTTTGTGAGAGTTTTTTGTTTTGGTTTTTTTTTTTTTTTTTTTTGTTTTGTTTGGTTTTCTTTGTTTGTTTTTTTTTTTTTTTTCCCCTGGAAACTGTCATCAGGTTCACTATAGACTATACTGGGAAAAATTGAATCAGCCAGCGCTCGTCTCCAAATCTCTCCTTCATGCGTACACCTCATCATTTGTAAAGCACATGTTTTTCTTAGGTGTGTTACACCTGAAAGGCTTTCATCTATGCAGTGGTATTTCCTAATTTTTTGAAAAAGCAAGTCTTGAAGCAATGCTATTACTTCATTAGTCTTATAATTAAAACAACCTAATATTTTCTATCAGAAGAGCTTGTTTAGTTGCTTTTAACTTTTCCAGGCTTTACCTGATTGTGTGTGAATTTTCTAGAATTGATACCAGGCACTGATGAGACACAGGGTGCCTCTTCCTCTGCCTGGAAGCAAAAAATGTTTCTCAGAACAATACAAGAAATCTTTTGTTCATGTACATTGGAGAAAGGGCTTGATATTTAGTAGGGAAGATTGGTGCACTAAAAGTGTGTGCTTTTTTGCTATCTAAAAAAACTTTGCTTCAATATAACCAAGGTCTTGAAAATAAAATTATATTTTATATGTAGTAACTGGACATATTACTAAAATTTGATGATTTCATTCTCTATTTTTGATATTTTGGGAATACCCAAAAGTGCTTGGAGCTGTTCTGTCAGCATAGAGAGGACTTGCTGGTGGCTCCTTTGGTAAACCTCTGCCCCTGTTTCTGCACTATTCTTTACCCACAACGGACTGCAAACCTGGCGTGGATTAAAAGCTGGTTCAGCAGCCTTCTTTGTCCTGCATGGATGACAGCAGAAAAGAGTGGTGCACACAAGCCTGTTCAGGTTTCCCTGTGCTGAGTAAGGCCGGTGGTCACAGGGTGGTCATATGATGAAAGTAATTGAATAAGACCCTGGAGGATCTCTCTGTCTCTGTGTGTCTCTTTAGCTTTCCATGCACCCCTCCTGGTCTTCTGTGGCACAGAGGTTAGCACCTAATCCTGTCCAAATAACTGTTAAATTGTGCAAAATGTTAAATTCCTGAAAGGCAGGCCTTGGACTTTTCAAGTTGGACATCCAAAATTAGTAGAAAATACTCACAGTATATTCACACTGCCTTAGTCCCTTTCTGGGCTGTTTCTCCACCACAGAAAGTATATTACAATGAAAAGAGCCACAAAAAGAATTTAATGAATATTTGTAGAGCATTTGGATATTACAGTAATGAACACTGTAATAAAGGCTGCTGGGAAAGAAGCCATTCATGTAATTTTGTAACTGGCGTGGAAAGTAGATGCTAAACAATGTAAATTGTTTAAAACATTAAATGAACTCTATCTATGCAATGACAAAACAAAATAGAAGGTAACTATTCAGTGGGCAGCATTCATATTAACACTGTAGGGAGCACTGGATGTGACCATGTAATTAAAGATGGTATCACAGTGGATCTTTTGAAAATGGCTGAGTGGATGCCATGAAAGCAATATTAATATTGTCATCTCCTAACTTTGAAGTGCTTCAGTGTGCAGTTACAGCTTTCTATGACAATAGATTTTGAAACATTTAAAATGTAAACTTCATATGCTGATGGAGCTTTTCTATATTTGTTTAAGCTCCTACACAAGTTTTCTTCATTCCAGAAGAAGCTGGGATATATGTGGTTTCAGTATAGAGAGTATCTGGGGTTTTTTTTGTCTTCACTCAAGAATTTTCCTCTAAATGCAGTAATTCTTTGCTTTTCTCCATCAAAGAAACATATTCTCTTCAGCCTAGTACGACAGGCACTACAGGCATTAACACACTTGAATTAATCTTCTGGAGGGCCAGATAACCTTTTTGTCAGCACCATTTGTTCTCTAATGGAGACTTCTGGTTGAGAACTACAGGAATCTCAACAAACCCTCTCAGCTGTTGACATTTAGCAGACTCAAGAGACTTACCCCAACATGAGAAAGTAAGTCCCAGTTGTAAGCACTTATCAAAAGTGAGGAGCAAGATGCCCTTACACCACGAAGTGCTGATCAAGGATAGGATTGTGTTGATCGTTTTAACACCTTCAATAATTTTTGAATATAAATCTTATATGACTTATTTGCTATTATTCATTCTGTTGTTTCTCCTTGCTATTTTTCAGCATTTTCCCCCCTTTCCTCCTTCTTCATTCCTGTTGTAATGATCACAGCTTCTGTATGTGGTTGTACCTTTCTGCTGACTCAGCCCTCAGGGCTTTTGCTTTTAACTGAACATTAACAAAATTAGAAGTATGTCACAGACCTCTGCTTTTAGTCTTATCTTACCTCCAGCGTCCTGCAACTTGAATGAAAAACTGAAATAATCTCCCTAAATCCCAGCTACAGCTACTTATTAAAGGAAATTCAGTGACTTCAGATATGACATTGTAGAGTTAATTCTGACTTTTCCTGTACACATTAAATCTAAATAATGGTAGAGGATAAAAGTGGGAAACTGGTGAGCCTTAAAGGAAATGGGTGAAAAACTTCTGCATCATTTTCTCTGCTGGTTTTCAGTGGGAATAACAAAAGAGTATTGATGAATCTGCTGAGATTTCCAAGAAAGTTAAAGATTGCAGATGTTATTTCTGGGTCAGTTTTAGCTTGGTCATGAGCATCTTACCCACGTCACCCAAAGAGTGACATGTCCAAAGAAATATTTTGTCTGGCCCATGAGTGGAGTGCTTTGGCTAAGGCTCAGCACACACCTTTTGTTAGAGTCAGGATTTAGCTTGTTAGAGATTTAGGAGAGACCAAGAAGAGAGATGGAATGTAGGGAGATGTGGGGTCTGTGAAAGGGGTTTCAAAGGAATGGCAGGCTGCCAAAAATTATATCTCCCCTAAGAGCATTTTCATCTGGAGCATGACTGGGAATCCTTTTTTTGGGAGGAGATTAGTTCTGTGTATTGGATAGAGTTAGTTTTTGGGACAGAAAAAGCCCATAGTTCCCAGATTAGTTGAGATCTGTAACATCTTCAGTTTCTATCTCAGACAAGTGCATTGCACAGATTTTATCAGAGAGGGGTTTTGCATTAATGAGAAGGAAGAAAATTCATTTGCATGCTCGTTCTTTTTGTTGTGGAGATATTTGTGTTTTGGTTTTTTTTTTCCCCACTCGGGGGCTTTTGTCCTTTTCTAGGCATGTTACCAGGCAGTGGAAATGTTGCCAGTGATACAGCATTGGGGAACTTTGCTTCCACATTTTTCTTTGCTTTAGGTCTTGGCCCATGTTACTTTTCCTCTCTTCTACTGTCCAGCTTGAAAGTTCCTGCCATATCTTCCTGCTATAAGAAGTGTAGAAGTAGGAGTGACTACTTTTATTTTAGCAGATTTTTATGCAGCAAAGCACAGGGAGACAGAAAGCAAAGCCAGGTAAATGAGGCTTTGACATTTAGATGGAGATCAGCAGTGCATTGCACCATGGAGGACAGAAAGCTTCTCAGGAAAGGCAGTGGAGAGCCTGGTAGCACTACCATCTTCCCTTGAGCTCATGACTCCATCTTAATTCAAACTGGGCTGAATAGGTAGGCAGGAATGAGTGTAAGGGGATGTGATCTCTGTTTCTTAAAAAAATTGCCCTTCAAATATAAACACCAGCATTCAGCTAGATGAAGATTTCCTTTGCTGGAAGAAAGTCTTTTGAGGTCTCAGCAGTGATACTGTCACAGTCAGAGAACATGCCGTGACAAAACCTGCTATAATCCGTGATGTGACATGGTGATAATAAACGTGCTGGTAGAACTGATGGCCAAAACAGATGTGAATACTGTGCTCTCAATAACCACAACAAATCTCACTAGTATTCCAGTACAGAGCATCATCTGCAACAAGTGAGGACTGTGTTTGTTATGGACCTATACGAAGGTCATGTTTTCTGGCTCCAAAGTCGTCCTATATGGGGTGGCCAAAATGACGTGGAAGTACCCTGGAATTTTTAACGAACATATTCCTAATAGTGATGAATGATAGAGTAAGCAAGGGATTTAGAGGAAGCTGCTAGAAACAATCCCCAAAAATCAGATCTGGCACCCTACACTTAAAAGGGAGTTGGAGTGTTGGATGCAGTGCTGGCCAAGAAAGCATCTTCCTGGGTCTTGCTGACAGAAGAGCACTATTGCTGTGCTAGCCAGACAGCTCCTGCTTGAAATGGAAAATTGTGCCCAATTCTGAATGCATTCATTTGTGCCATACCTGGTTATCTACTGATCCAACACTGACAGGCCACCAAAGTGGCCGGGCTGTGAGCTGAATTTCAGGCTGATACTGTGTAAAAATTGCTAACCCAAACTTCTCCTGGACTGTCTGGTGCCAATACACTACACTGAAGTCAGAGAAGTTACTTAACTAGTTCAGTGGATAGTGCTTCATGTTTAGTTCTTGTTTTCCAAGTGGTCTGTTTTAAAACTTTCATCTGTCTTTGAGGTATAAAACATAAATAGATTTACTGAGGATTGGGTGTTGTTTTGGTCTGACCTTCCTATCCTGCAGAGCAATATCTCATGGTGACCAATTACTTTGATTCATTATTACTTTTTAGAGTGCTTTTCCCTCTAAGATACACACTTTTGAATAAAGTAAAATATTAAGCCTTTTGAAGCAGAAGTTCAATTGCTAGAAATCGAAATAAGCTCTTCACGCTTTATAAAAGGAATTTAAACTTCCATTACACTGAAAATAGTACTTTAAATTCAGATGTGCTTTAGTTAAAAAAAAAAGTGAATAACAAATTAAATTATTTGCTTTGAAGTTAAGAGATTGTTTTTTTTCACATTCAGTATTACTTTTGGTACTGTATAATTATTATTGCAAACCAAATGGCTTTGAACTAAGAATCAAATATTCAAGTGCTATTAAAAGTAATTTTCCCTGTATTTTTCTGAAACATTTTAATCAGATCATATAAAGTCAGGCAAATGAGGTAATACACAATATGTATCCACTTTTCACCCTCTGTAATTGCTTCAGTTACACTTACCTCCTCTAATACTGTTGCTCTAATTATATTTTTTTGCAAGTTAGGATCTTTTTGACTGCTAGGCTTATCTGGAGTCAGAACCTACATATGATATATCCTCCATATAACCTTTAATGGTAATTTCATATTGATTTAAGTGAAGTTTTTCCAGCCTAATAAAAATAAGCATATAAGCTGAAATGTTTTGAAATMAAATGTTTTGAAATCATCACAATTATCCTAAATGTGATGCACTTATGTGCATATTATTTTCCCAAATCATGGTTTATATTGTAGACATGGTTTTACATACACAGAGTAATTCATTTATATACTCAAAATAAACCAACAGTTTCCTCTAGTTGCATAGATTGCTCAAGTTTTCAGCTTTAGAAGTTTGATTTACTAACAGTGTATGTTCAAATGTTGAGTCACATAAAGAGTGTATTTTGACTATGGCTATCAAATCCAGTCTTGCGAACAATGCACTGGAAGTTCTTTTGGGTTTGGTACAAAATTAAATTCTTTTGAAAAGGTACTATCCTTGTAACCCAAGAAGAAGGGACACAAAAAATTAAACACCTCTTATACACTCTAATAGAGATTAGTCACTTTGGACATGATTGAGTGATAGCTAATACTTCAAGGAGACAAATATTAATTTTTTTTTGTCTCGTATAGTTTGTTAGATTTCAGATGTTATTCTCAGAGCAGGTATATTTAGAAATTTCAGAAAGATTCTAATTTAGATTTTAGGGCAGACAGATTTTCTTTGCAACTTGAATACAGTTGAACTTGTACTCTCCTTCCTTTGACAAGAACCTTACTCAAGGATTTGAACATTTATTGATTACTTAGTTTTCTGCAGTCTAATGAATGAGTTAATTAAATTAATTAGTTGAATTAATGAACACATTTAACTAATTAAAATTACTTCTAACACATTACAGCTTTCTAGTGAGATTACTTTGCTTGCCAAATATGTATCAAGACCTATTTTATCCAAATCATCTTCAACTCAGTGGGCAGGAATATGGTCTGGAAAAATCTGTCTTTAATTTTCTTTTCATTTTCTGTTAATAAAGCATGTTGAACATGGGTTAGTGCTGTCTGTATTTGCCTCTTTTTATTTCCTCTTTGTTAATACAAACCCATTTTTCAGTCCTCATGCTTGATCAGCTAAGGCATCACCCAATATTCTCATTCATTTCCTCAATTCCTCTTGATGACTACAAGCCTTGCAGATAGTAAAATAGTTTGTTGATGACTCGTTCTGTACTCTTCACTAGTAATTTACAAATCAAGTAGGCAACTTACTTAAGGTGCATTAATTTATATTTGAAGTTTGTGTAATAGTTTTAGCTATGATTAATTTAAAAGGAATTCTCCTATGAGCTTATGGCATCTTTCTGATACCTATTTATCATAATTTGCTTCAAAGAAGAGGTGGAGCTAATCTTGGAAAGAGCTTTCCATGATTGCTGGAAGGAAGCTGAACACCAGCCCAGCTGAAAATGCTGACTCATCTTTGTCTTATTTATCTCTAATTTAAACTCAGCACAAAGCAGCAAGAGAGCTAAATCTTATCTTCAAAGGAGCAAATTAAAATTATTACTTGAAGAAGCCTTTGTGAACTACAGGGTTTAGTGAGGAAAAATGTTTTAAAAGCCATAGATCGGAGTAGATTTTCAGAGAACGCAGGTGTGGAGATTTTTGTAGTGACTTGAGGGATACACTTGTTTTGTTTGTGAAAAAGCAGCAAAGCTGAAAAATTGCCAGTAACTCCTCTGAAGTATTGACGTGGCAGTGGAATGGGGAAACAGGGTGATTTACACCTTGGAATCTGAGAACCCTTCTGCAGTTTGAGAGATCTTTTGTCTTTTAAGATGTTGGGTTTTTAGCACATACCTGCACCTCTACCTAGTTCAAGTGGCATCAATGGACTTGGCATCAATTTCTGCCCTTGTAGCCTTGGCAATTTTTCTTGGTGACTTTTTCTGAGGCAAGGCCAGTCTGTCACTTCTGAATGCTTGTTGCCTTGAAAGCATTAAGACTTTTCATCAGCAATAAAATCCAGATTTCACTTTCACTGAAATGTGTAAGTGATGTTTTCTAGCAATAAATTTGTTCTGTAGTTCTTGTTGGCTTTTTTCCCCCCTACTATTGACATTTAATTAACATAGCACAGATTATCTCTTAGTAAATATGCAGCATGTTTAAAAAAGCTAAACTGTCTTCCTGGTATGTTTCACTGACTGGTAAAATTAATGGTTTTTATTTGTTCAGATGGTTCTTTGGCCCAATCGGACGAGCAGACGCCGAGAGACAACTGTTGTACCCTGTAAACAAGGAAGGAGCCTTTCTAATCCGAGAAAGTGAAAGTCTAAAAGGCGAATACTCACTCTCAGGTATATTCTAGTTTTTCATCTGAAGCACTGTTTTAAAAATTTTTCAGGTGGTCTGGGCTTTTTCATCTTTGAGAACAATAAACTATGAGCGCAAAAATGAAATTAAATTCATAATAATGGGTTTTTTTCCCAGGAGATACATAAAGAAAACTTGGCAAGAGTAATTTGAGTTTATATTTTATAGACTTTGTTTATCAATATACTCAGAACAGAAATTAACTTTTTTGTGCTTAGTACTTCCAGTGTCCTAGCTGCCTTAATATAGATAGTATTTTCATGACTGAAGCATAAAAAATTACATTAAAACTATACACTAAAGCTCTGATTTAGTACACAAAACAGAAACAAAAATAAAAGCATGTTGACAGATATCTGCAATTTAAGAAAAGGAGATTTCTGTTAGAACTCACATTTAGATTTATATTTATTTGTTTTCAGGGATAAAATCATGGGAAGATCTTCAAAGCTATGCTTTAGAATCAGCGATGTTTCATTGAAAATTTCACTGTAAACATCAGCAAAAAATAGATTGATGATGATGATGCATTTTGAAATTTATTTAAGTTCTTTATTTGAATCTGAATGATTATCAAATTAGGACACTTGTTAATAATTTTACTCACATATATAATGTTTTTTCATGATGTACATATTTGCCATTTTAGGTAGTAAATGTGATTGTTCATTGGTTGTTTTCTGTGAACATTTCCCATCAAACTTGTCATACAACTGTGAGTCATGAGTATAGTGTTGTCCCTGAGACAACAGGGCTATACACCCCAAGTTCCTAATATGTTCTACCTATATTAATTCCAGAGCCAGGAAAGGTTTTTGATGTTTGTGAAAAAAACATGAGTAGTCATGTGCAGAATTATGTAAGTGCAATGAGAGTTACCTTGTCCATAACCAGATTCTTTCATATTGACTCCTCTTTTTCCTGGATGATTCAGTCATCTTCTGAACATGCACAGAAACACAGCTTAAGGTTGTGAAGAAACATATTCTTGGTTCCAGTTTCCCAATTATAACTAAAGTGTATGTACTTGCAATGTCTTTTGGTAATGTGAGGAATGCTTTTTATTGCCAAGACAAAGAAATATGAAATACAGGGGTGTTATTGATATAAATGTGATATTTACAGTACTGGGAGGGTTTAATCCACAGTTTTCAGTTTGCCCTCAAGGAAGTTGGTCTTTGCCATGAAGTGCTTAAAGGAAAACTACCTTTAGCAAGGAATCAGACTGCTCCTGAGCTGTGACAGAGCTGGCCTCTTTGTGTGTGCACGCTTTTGTCCAAGGACTGTATTACAGCCACAGACCTTTCAAAATGCTTTCTCTGCATGTGCCAACTTATTACTGTGTTACATGGTTTCAGCTTCCTTCAAGTTCATCAGTGAGCTGATTTCATCCAAGAACTGGGCTAGACTTGTGGCAGGATGGTGTTACGCAGGGAAGGAAAGACAAGCCTGTAGTATCTTCTTAATGATGGCACATAAATACATGGCACATAACCAAAAATGAATGAAAAATCTTTTCTTTGTGCACCTGGAAATGGGAATGCAAATTCTTTTTATAATTCTCTCTCCTTTCAGGAAAGATTTAAAATATTAATTATTTATCCTGCATCCTAACCACTTCTCTAACAGGAAAGTAGAAGTATTTTAGGTGAACTAGAGAAGAATCTAAGAGAATGAAAATAAATATTAGGCCAGCATTTTTAGTGGTACAAAATCACCCTTTAATGTTGCTGTTTAGTTTTTTCATTACAAATTTTGGATAGAAAATTTATTCCATCTGATCTAGTATATTTGATTCAATTATGAAAGCTTGTGGTAGACTTTTTTTTTACATTTTTTTATAAGCTTATTTGAGAAGAGGAGATTTGATGATGAATGATAAGAGCAAGATATGAAACCAACAGTGTAGGTTTGTTTCATGCTGGTTTGTTTGATTAAGGAAGATAAGAGTGGCACTGAAGAAAGTAATACACACAGAGGCAAGGCTCTAGCTACAGGAGCCAGCTCTCCTTCATGCACAAACATGGGTTATCCTCTGAAAATGTATGCATGAATATATCTTTCATCTCAGATTTATTAAATGTTTGTGCTCTTTTAGTTAAAGAAAAAGGATAAACTGAAGGAATCTGTAGACACTATTGGTGGCATCATTTCCCAGTTCTGCTGTGTTCTTTAGCAGCTTCCCAGAGTTGAACATAATTTACCCTTAACATGTTACTTCATCCCAAAGAGCTAAATATTATTTGCTGCTTACTGAAACAGCTTAGCTGAATGGCATCTGTTTGTATTTTGCTTCCAACCTGATAGTATACATGATAGATGTTTTATGTCCATAATCTCATTAGTTACTGTTGACTCCTTGGAAAGCTAGTGCATTCTAAAGCAAATGAAATGGTTTGTGTTGTGGGAAGCATTAGTAGGAAAGAAGGTAGTTCAGTTCACCAGGTTCTATGGAGAAGAGAGTTTTCCTCCATCCTTCCTGTTTGTGCCATCAGTAGGAATTATGAGACACTAAAGCTGAGGCAGAAGGATGGCTTCTATCTCCGTGGTAGGTGAGACACTGATATTTTGGAATATGGCCCGAATTTCTGTTTCCAATTTTTTCAATCCAGAAACATTAGACCTCAAAAGCCCCATCTTCTGTAGGTCTCATTGGTTTTGCTCAAGCTTTTATTGCTGTTTTGGTTTCATTGCAGAGTAGATAATAATGGCTTGAAGAGAAAACCTGGCTTTCAGAATTAATGACTTTTAAAAAATATTTTAATTCTCCATCCCGCATGCCATTTAGGTAAAAAAGAAGTTGAAGAAGAAGATTTTTTTTTTCTGTTACCCAAGAACCCACAAACTGATTTTATGACTTTTGTGCTTGATTTCATACTCATGTGGACAATGAGATATATGAGATTTAATGTTAATGAAGACAAGTGATCTCCTTAGTAAAAAAAAAATAAAAAATTCAGTCTTTCATGAAAATTACACTTTTTACCTCTAAATTGCCTTGTTGGGAAAACTCTCAATTTGTAAGATTTGGATAATAAATAATTATTTAAATTAAAAACAAAAATTCATGTTCAGAAAGGTTTTTATCATCTGTGAATAGTGAAATGGAAAGCTCATCAAGCCAGATAGGCCCCTGACATGTGTTACTATAAATTTAGGGTGTTTGACATTTCAAAAATAGGTTTTTCCATTTAAAAAATGCACATGTTGTCGACAGATTTTTGTGTTGATGACTCCAGCATCTGGTGTGAAATGCATTAAATTTTAAACATGTTGGTGCCATCTTAGATGTTGCCTCATTTTAATTAAAAGCCATAATTTAGATGTGCTCAGCTTAATTGAGTGTCATTGCCAATGATAGCAGGAGGCTCTGTACTTAGCCCATCACTGAATAATGGTATCTGAAAGACTTATTGCATTAAATAACAATGTAAATGGTTTGTGTTTTCTTCAGCTAGTTTTTCCATGCTCCTAAAAGGATGTTGCATGTTTTCCTCTTAGCTTCCAGTATAGGAAAAACAGGTAGTTGTTTAAGGCAGCAGATTCACAGAACTGGCAAAATCATGGCTGTAACTAAGAGGAGGGTTTTGGATCTGCCTCTGCACCCATTCTGTGCTGGTGAGAGTGATCTCCTGAGTCACCTTCCTCCCACATCCACTCTGGGCATGGAGTCAGAGCAGAGATGCTGGTGTCAGTGCTGCATGGCGAGTGCTGGGGGAGGGCTGTTCCCAGGAGCTGTGTTGGGACATGTTGTTTTTGGCAGTAATGGAACATTAGTGTCTCCATGACTCATTTGGTGAAGGTGTGGACTCTGCTGACGCCACCATAAATTTTTGTGCCCTGGGGAAGAAGTAGTAAATTATTTTGTTCACATTCCTCAGGTGGCAAAATCTACTTCTGCTTAACCTATCATGTGAAGATGGATAGCTGGGAGAGGATAATCCTTCTGCTAGACTGAAACCACATAGAAATCTAATGGGGAGCTGTAATTCTCTTGGAGAGGGCAAGTTCAGGAAAAAACCTCTGCAGTCTTCAAACCCAGTTATTGTCAAGCCATGTGAGACTGAAATTACAATCCTGTCCTGGTTAGTAGTCTGGCATGGATGTAGAGATGACTGTAAGGTTATGGATAGTTCTTTCCTGAGTGATATGTGCTCTGTAAAATTTTGGCAGAGGAGCCATACCATGCTGCAGAACTCCAAGTGTGTGCTGCAGGACTTATACAGCCAAACTCAGCCCTAAAATAAAAGTAAACAACCCCCTGTCAAATACCGCACTAGTCTCAGCTACTTATTACAGGATGAGAGAGTATCAGTGCAGAAATTTTCTCCAGCTTCTCCACTCAAATCACCACCTGACCTGCATGCTGTCAATCATAAGGCTTTGTAAAAAGCTCATTTAAGAAATTAGAGCACATCCTTCAAACCAGCTCTTGCATTATTAATGTTAGTACTTCACAAATAATAGTTATAATACTGCTAATAAATAAATCAGGTAGTCAAACTGCTATTACTTGTGATATATAACTGAGACTGGATTAACACAGTCATCCTGTTGGCCTTTTGTTCAATGCATCATAAAGACGAATTAATTTGTCTGGATTAATTTTCCTGTGAACTTTGGAAAAGTCATTACATTTTCTGTCTGTCATTACTGAATTACTCTTTCCTTCATTTTGCTTCAGCACCATTTCCAAATGACACATCACAAAAGCATTCATAAATTTTACAGTTAGAATATAGTAATTATGGGTGTTAATTAAAAAAGAAATATAATTTGAAAAGTGCAATGTAATATGGATTTTGTTTATAAATATTCTCATTCCTGTCCTCATGCAGAATCGTAAATTCCCAGATTTCTAAAAATACAACTTCAGGTGGAGTATTTTGAAAAGCTCCTGTCTGCTCTCTGGTGGTCTTGGATGACAATGGCACAGTACAGTACAAAAATATTTGATCATCCACAATAGTACTTAAGGAAGGAGAGATTTCCTCTTTGATTTCATCACTTAGATGGTGAGAGAAATTATCCTTCCTATCAGCTTTGCTTATTTCATGCAACTAATCCTATATGCTTTCTGCACACAACATATAATCACATATTTCTCTGTTATTATAACCAAAGCTATTGCCAAGATGCACACAGTGGTTCAGTATAAAGAATCTATCTTCTAGGTTTATTGTGTAGCACTGCTTACGTTAGAGCTAACAGCTGTGGACTTCTTTGGAGCAAAATCAGTTAGCCTTCTGTATGTAATATAAACTCTCTACTGCCCATTGAACATGGACAGTGATGTCTAAACAATAGAGGGTCTAGGAAATTACACCCACATAAGTGACTAAATACCTTTTCAGCTCTTCTGAACTGCCCTCTCTGATGATTCTGAGCCTGCTATTGCTTCTACTGATATTCATTTGTAAAGATCTCTAAACTAGTGGTCTCCAAACATTTTTTAGTGTGTGTGTGTGTGTGTGTGTGTGTGTGTGTGTGTGTGTGTGATTTATACATTTTTTGTCTCTCTTTGATCTTGTGCTGGTCCCTGTCTAGCCCCAGCATGCAGTGGCCCAGCCTTTTTTCTGACACATCTAAAGAGTGCTCCAATGGTCACAGTGAGGGACAGTGGCTGTCATGTTAAGCAGACAACTTACAGGAGGTGAGGAATAGTCTTATTAAGACACAACAGATTAGAATAAAAAACATTCCACTGAAAAGGAATTAATCAACTGCCTGAAACACAGCATTATTCACCTGAATTTTACATATTCCAAACATGCACAAAATAAAAAAAAAACCCTTGGAAGATGTGAGTACTTTTCAGAGAACTGTGGCTATGTAGAGGATATATCTGCTTCCTCTAAAATGCCTGCCAGCCCAGCAGCTGATATTTGGAATGTTAACACTAAAATAAAGGAGGATAAAGCAAATATTAAAAACTGGCTAAATGATTGCTGTCAGTTGGATGCTTTTGGCTGGTTTTGGTGTCTTCAAACATGGGAAAGATGAGCTACCTCACAGAAGATATATTTATGTACTTCTACATCAGTTCTTTTGGTGGAGAATCTCCAAATCTGAATAGCTGAAGACTAATAGACAAGATGTGTTAAGGTATCTGAACAATGGGCTTTGGTTTTAAAGAGGCTTTTTTATAGTTGTCATATTTGGGAACTAAAATAATTTATTTTAAGGTCCTCATAAATATATTTAGGAACATTGTGATGGTTTGGGTATAAATGATATTGTACCACTTCAATAATTCCTGGACACTTAATATATATTTAAATCTTTTTAGTTTTTGATGGTACATCTGTGAAGCACTACAGGATCAAAAGGATGGATGGAAGCTTTTTCCTAACCAGAAGGAAAACTTTTAAAACTTTGAATAAGTTGGTTGACTATTACAGCAATAACAGTGATGGCCTCTGCGTGTTGCTTGGACAGCCATGCCTAAAGGTAAGGCATGGATGCTACACTATGCAGACTATTTTTTGTGAGCTAACTCATCAGATATCTGTCAGAAAGTGTTAACTCCATATCTGCTTCTACCATTTCAGAATATTAATGATCTGCTTGTTTTCAGGAAGTTCTGGGTAGTGTTACAGTTTCAGTCTTGAGGTTGACAAATTAATAATAAAGTACCAATTTGAAAAAAATCATCAAGTGTTTGGGGGGGGGTGTGGAATAAGGCAGATCATGATTTGTGAATACCTTTTCATAAATATATATGGAGATGAAATCTCCAACTTCATAACTCTAGCTGTCCATGTGTAATTACTGAGACAAAACCATAAGGTTCTGGCAACCAACACGTCATTGTTCAAAAAGCTTGGTAGACAGATGATTTCTAATTTTTGCTTTTCATGGGAAGATATTTTCTTTAATGTATTTCTAATTTCTAACAAAGAGCACCCAGTATGAGGGTTGTATTTTATGTTCTTGGCTCACTTTATTGCATGTGCATACTCTAAGGAAACATTATTTAYATCTGTTCCAGCTTTACATGAAATAGTTAACAATGATTAGTATATGTTGTCGAAGAGTATTATTTATTTTCTTTTACAAGATACAAACTCCTGCTACTTTTGATTTATCTTACAAAACTGTTGATCAGTGGGAGATAGACCGACGATCTCTGAAATTTGTGAAAAAATTAGGATATGGTCAGTTTGGTGAAGTATGGGAAGGACTGTGGAATAATACCACCCCTGTGGCAATCAAAACATTAAAACCAGGTATGTGAATTATTCTTAAATGTTAATGAACTATTAGCAAGAGTGCTCCTTTACTTTTTAAATGCTGTAGCAAACAGAGCTTATCTGTATTTATGCATTCATTCTTAAAATCCACACACCTAGACATGAGGATTAGTAAAGCTCTAGGTCTAGATAGTCTTTGGTATTTTGAATTAGAATTTTATACAGTTTTCTGTTTCTAGATGAGCTGAATTAATTAAACATCTGTATCACATAAAAAGGCAACCACAACAAGTGTTGTACCTATTTTTTACAGTATTGTTTGTGTGGAAATGAGTAACTGTAGATTGAATAATCTGTAGGTGAAGTAATTTACAAGCAGTTTGTCATGTGTAGGGTTTTTCTAGGGATTAGGTGCTATACTGCAATGATTTCTTTGGTCATATAGAATATTTACTATGCTAAGTTTGTACTTAAGGAGTGCTTTGATCCTAGTATTGCTTGAATCAATTTTTTTTAAGTTTTTGATACACAACATTTATATGCACTATTTGCATGTAATGTAAGATTGTGACTAATACAGTTTCTAGCATTTTCCCTAATTATGTTTCATTAACTTCAAGTAATTTGTTCATTTTCAATTGACAACATAAAATATCTGCCAGCAGATGGCAAGAACCACATAGATAAGAGAGGCAGCTTGGATGATATACATGTTTTTTAAAAAGAGATAACAACATGAGCTATGGTTAATTGAAAAAGCTTGTGTTGGGCACTAATAAACCTGATTCAGGAAGCAGAACAGATTCAGACCTTTGATTCAATATAATATTAATATGCTTGAGCACTGCTTGAATGGTCTCTTGAACAGGGAGGAATTCAAGCATATGTTTCAAGGCTCTCTTGTATCAGGATATCTTTTGTGTTTTGGGACATGCAAACTGAAAGAAAATAAGCCCCCCCTTATTTTTTTTCTCTGCTTAACTGAAAATATGAAATCTGTTCAGACTGAAGACCTTCTATAATTCATATGAAAGACAATACTTTTTTCAGTGTGCATCTCCCTGGTGACTCAGCAAACAGAAACCAGCTTGAAATCTCTTTTTCACTGTAATAAATATAAGACTCACTGCAAACTTGTTATCACGTATAGACTAGCACAATATAATGGAAGAAACTCCTTCAACTGTGATTCTTTCTGTAGTATCCTAGTTCACCTGGGAAAAAGGGCTCGATTAATCAATACATTTTCTATCTCCGTTTTTTCCACTCTAGTCTGACTCTTGCTAAGGTCAACAGCAGAAGTTTCACTGATTGCATGCTGGGTTGTATTGAGTTAGGGCAGACAGAAGCCCCACCTGGATGCAGTGCTTGGATAGTAGAGAGTTTGCGACCTAACACTGTGATAAGGAAGCTGAACGTCGCACATAGTGCTGCTCAGAATGAAGACTTTGATTCCCAAAGCTGTCTTGATAAATTATGTAGTTAATGTTGAATCTCTTATCACTGTACTTTGTGAACTATCTCATTCTACAAAAACAGGTCAGTCACAAATGTAAGCAATTAACCTTGTAGTATCACTTCTTCAGTGAATTATCCTGTTCTATACATTGTTTTTCACTGTATAGTGAAAGGCATTTGGAGTGCCTTACAGTAATCAGCACATTGGTTTTCTATAGCTTGTTCTCATTGTTACTCATGAGGAATAATACTTCACTAATTAAAGACAAACCACATGTCATGGTTTGACACTGGCACAATGCCAGTGCCCCCATGAAGATACCCTCCCCCTGGTGTCTGCTGTGAGATATGACCAGGAATAAGCAAAGCAGGCTCTTACTTAGAAAAAATAAAGAAAACTTTAACTATACTAGAAGAGAATAACTAAACTACAAGAGAGGAAAAAAAAAAACACAAGGAAAATGAAAACTGCACAGAAGCATTTTCCTCCTCCCCCCACCAAATTTCCAATACAATACATCCAAAATACCAACTCTTGCTCCTGCACCACCCTTCAGAATACCCAATCTTCAGTCCATCAAGAGGAGAAGGAGTCTTTCTTTGTGCCATGGTGACCTCCTCCTTCATGTCCAGTACTCTCACCACTGAACACGGACCAGGGCTGCTTCCAGGTTCGTCTTTTAAGGATGCCTTGTCCCGTTCCAAAAAGGCACAGTCTCACCTTTGGGACGCCTGTCCCCCCCATATTTTTCACCCCCTGGGGCCAAGGGGTCTTAACACTGAAACTCTCTTGGCTCTGAGCCACTGCCCCCCCTGGATGCAGTCTCTGTGTCACAAGGAACACGGCTCTGTCCATGGCTACACAAAAGAGTCCAGCAAAAATGCCACTCCATCTTCTCCATTCCTCCAACACCTCTCTCTCTCTCCCTCTGGCACAGGCCTTCATCTCGCTTACTCAATTCCCTCTTCATCTTCTGCTCCATTGCAGGAAAGGTCAATGCTCTGCAGAATTTTCATTGTCCACAAAAGGGTTAAAACTCAGGCTCTGCCCATCAGGAGAGACTCCCACAAGCGGCCGGACACCTTCTCCCTGCATCTTCCCCCTTCTTCTCCTTCTCAGTCGTGCTGCTGGCACATGTTATCAAGTCTCAAGGTAACACAGTCACGAGCACAGGCTGTACTCTCTCTCTCTCTCCTGGGGGGACTGCCCGATGCCTCCTGGTGCTGCTCCCACCCTTCCATGCCGGGGCCTCTTCACCTCCCATCTCCGTCCACAGCCCCAGCCTGCCTCACCTGGCCGCGTGGCTTCCCCTCCCGCGCCCAGCAGCAGCAGCTGGACGGGGGAGAGACCCAAACTCTTTCCCCACCAGAACCCAAGAGAATCCCCCAGTGGGAGAGCCCTGCTTCAACCGTGTGTTCTCAGAGGTGGATCCAGTGTCCCAGTGGCCGAATCAGCTGC
The DNA here is from genome assembly GCA_014549065.1 of Cardinalis cardinalis. Taxonomy (NCBI): domain Eukaryota; kingdom Metazoa; phylum Chordata; class Aves; order Passeriformes; family Cardinalidae; genus Cardinalis; species Cardinalis cardinalis. Next base: position 1,463,711 of record JACDOX010000153.1, on the reverse strand, counting down.
CAATATTAAAATCTGAACATCCATTGGCTTGACCACAGGATCCCAGAAATCCTGTTTCCTGTCAAACCACCCCACTGCAATACCCTCACACTTGTCTGAGTAACAAATGTTTATCTCGGTACTAATAAAATTTCAGCAAAGGGTAGGGTTGGTAATTTCATTCACCATAACATAAAGTTGATAAATAAATGAAAAATTTAATAGCTAATGAGTAATCAAGAAATATATACTGTTGATCACTGAAGCTTCCAATATTCACATAAGCAATGTTTCAGGCTTCAAGTGTAACTGTAAAATATGCCTCTCCTGCCTCTTGGCTCAAAGATCTAAATCTCTTGTCTTTACACTGGGGCAGGAGGGGGTATATTTTAAACTACAGACTTTTCACTAAGTTGTTTTACAATGTAGACTCTCTGGACAAGCAAGTCATCAGAAAAACACACAGAGGAGTGTGTTAAACTCAAAGTGATCTGACAAATGTAAGGGCCTGAGATTGAAAGGGCTCTGCTAAAAAGGCTTTACCACCAGAGAAATTGTGAAATGGAACAATGCTCTTATTACCAAGCAGGAGCAGGTTGATCAAGGGTAATCACATGGTGAACAATAGAGAAGAGTATAATGCAATCAGAATGTCATAGATTTATAGGCCTTCAAGCCAGAAAGGATTTCTGTTACTTTGGGTTTTTCTGTTGAGCATTATTTTGCAGTGTACATCTGTTCTAGACCATATATATTCAGAATACTTTGCTGTTATATGCCATTACACATCATCCCTCTGCTGAGATTTGCATTTATATTTAATCAAAACACAATTTGTTCTTGACTACACAAAAATGAGAAGTCCTCTAGTCCTCAGATGAAGGAAGTGTAAGAATCTGCACCTAATTTCACATTTGAATTTGCCTGATGTCTTCTTTTTAACCCTTGCTATGTCTTCTTGTAATAAAATAAAAGCCTATTCAAATGTATTAATTGTTCTTTCCATTCTTGTTTAACCAATTTTCAGTTGTCTTTAGAAAGGCTAAATGCAGTTTCTTGTTATTTAGTGTCCTTCTCATTTCTCAAACAATTTTTTTCTGGACTTAAACTAATCTCTAGCTATTGCTACTAAAAGGCTTAAAATTAGTGATGCCAATGGCATCCAGGCCTGTATCAGCAACAGTGTGGCCAGAGAGACCAGGGCAGAGACCATTGTCCCTCTCTGCTCAGTGCTGGTGAGGCCTCAAATCCTGTGTCCAGAAAAAGAATTCTCCACAACAAAAGCAAAGCACCATAATCACAAAACCAAATTCAACAATTTGCACACAATCCACCTCTTGTCTCTCCAGCACAATTACAACAAGTGAAATTCCCTGAGATCATTTCACTCTTTGCTCTCAAATATCATTGTCAATGTCTTGCCCATTACCTTTCCTTATTCCTTTCACAATAAGCAGTAGTAATGTGATGCTTTCATGCAGGTAATTCTCTTATTTGTTCACTGGTTCACTTGTCTCTGCTTTGGAGACATCTGTGACATTTTACCAGCCACAGCCATCGCCATGAATGTGTGAATGAAAAAACAAAACATAAGAACATCTTTGCCTTAAGGAACATCTCTGACTTTTCAGCTGTTGACCCACAGTTTTCAAAGAGGTGCAGGGATCAGTAGATAGGAAAACAGTCTAGAAACCAGCAGTTGCTATTTCTGGTTTTGGCTCTGCACAGCACTATCTTGATGCAGGTCCCTGAACATGTCATTTCACATTTCTGTTTTTATTTCCTCACTGAGACACTGGATTTTTCTATTAAAGTGGAAATCATTGCAGCAGGGATTTGCACTTTGTCCTGTGTTGAGTGTGATGGATTTTCTAGAACCTATTGTCTGGGCTAGCTTGCTTCTCCAGCTGTCAGCAACTGAAGCAGACATCTATCATCACCAATTAATTGTATCTGATAAAGTTCCTTATGCCTGTTGGAGCTGATGCATACATTTGTCACTATCACATTGCAAAGCATCTCTCAAGCTTCTCTCTGCATGGAAACTGTCCAAGCATGATTTTTTTTTTCAGGAGGTTTTTCCAAAATAATGTCTGGGTTGGTACTGTCAGTGGAGTTTTTCATAACATTTTCATTTCTCTAATTTTTCATCTCTTTAATACATATGCAGTGTAAAAAGCTTTTCACTCAGGGAAGTATCCCAGCTTCCCTGAAAACAAAAGAGATTTTTTTATTCTGTTTATTCAGTATGTGGCCTTAAACTGATATGTAAGTTTACTTCTGTATGGTAACAAAGCTGCTTGAGAACATCCAGAAACATGTATTATTCATCTGTTAATATGAACAGGCTATTTTAGTTTCTTGTGTTGCCAAATACTTAGTTTTTAAACTTTATTTCCTTATTACTCGTAAAATTCTTCAGAAGATCATAGTTATATGCTTCACGCAGTCTCCACATAAATTAATTTTCTATAAACTTTACTTAGAGGGCTAGGTTCTTCTGAAGTACAAGGGTACTTTGAAGCAGTTTGGGAAGGTTTATTGCAAACAAAGGGTCTTGTGACAGGTTTATCAAATATTTAAGGGGCATTTACATTTAGGCAAGTAGAAACTGGAAAATAACTAACCTTCCTCTCTAACTCATTTCCAGGTTATCAATGTTTATCTTAGAATGTGAAGCTTCCTCAGATCTAGAACAAAATATTTTCAAAGATAAGTTAATCAGAACCGATATATCTGTTTTAAGTAGGCTTAAGTTAGAGGGGATTCCTGGCAAAGCAGCACAACATAGAACATCTCAAAGGAAGAGATTCCATCATTTTGTTCTGGAGAATGACTTTGACATTTAGGAAAACATTTTTCATTCAAAAAACAGATTATCAAGACAATATTTTTTTCAGGTCCTGGTAAATTTACTCCCAAACTGGTATCTCACACAAAAGAAACCTCCACTTGTTTCAATAAAGGCTTATGTTAAATAATTGTTTTATGACCAAGTAATTTCTACTTACAGTAACCTGCTCTTTATCTTGTGTTTACCACGAACAGGTGAAAATGTGTATTTCATTAAAAACATACATATTCAACTACAAATTAAACCCCCCTCAGTTATTTGAAACTCCATTTGGCATGCATTTCCTGCCTCAAAGGGATGTACTGTAAATTCTTTGCCACTATTGTGACAGGCTTTATCCAACTAATTTGTAACAAGCATGTTTGGTTTCTTTTAGAGGCAGTTTTTAATTTGCTTATTCAGTTGCTGAAACATAATGTTAGGCAGAACACTTATAAAGACACTTAATTTTTTTTCATTTGGCATCCAATCTTCTTATGAAGTACAATATAAGATCTACAGGGCTGTGGGGGGTTGGGGCACTGTCTGCTACTTGTGCTATTTAAAGATATAAACTAAGTAAAACTGAAGGTTACATATGCTCTGTAAAGCATGCATGAAATACTTATTGATCTTTTTCTGGTTTGTTATCATTATTGTCACTGTTATTTGCTTTTATAGTGTAGAAGAATATTTGCAGCTATTCAGCTAATAGAAAACTTCCTTCTTGATCAATTTATTGAAAGTTGTCATATCTGAAAAACATGTTGCTTGGTTTCAGTTTATTGGGAGAAGTTTATAGTATGATTAAATTGAGAAATTCCTTGTAGGCAAACTTTGATGGTGGGAACAAATCAGACTGTTGAATTCTATGGTGTGAAGAAATCCTGTATAATGATCTATAGAGGGTCCATGATTTGGTAGACCCTAAGTGAGCAAGTAGTTCATCGTTTTTAGGATCAACTTGTCAGATTTTGGCACTGATGCTAAATCATAATTCACACTGATGCATTTGCTTCTGGAGGCAAAATGCTTCACACCATGCAGCTGTAGATTTTAGGTTGATTTTTAGGACAATGCATATATCTTGAAACAAGTAAACAAATGGGGTAAAATTTTAAATACATATCAAAGTGAGTCCAAACCCTATAAAGACAACCTTATAAATTATTTTTTAAAATCTAGAATTGGTGGGAAGTTTGAGTAAATCTGTAAAGATTGTGCTGTTCTAAACAAGAAAAGGATGTAGAGTAAGTATCGCAGATATTTTGGGTTTTCTCCCTGTCACAATCTCTGGTTTATCCAGACCAGGTGTGATAATTTACTCTTTGTGAAGGCCCCCACTTTCCTCTGACAGTGAGTAAAGAAAATGAGTATAGCTTGTACCTGTTGAGGAGATGTATTATTGGCCGCTTGCCATTTATTGATGGAAATCCAAATACTTCACACCTCTTAATGACATCCTATAAAGTCTCACCAAACTGGGCAAAATGGGATTGCCGAGGGAAGTATGAGGAAATGGAAGTGAGGAGTACCTGTTCCTTGCAATGTAATCTTTGCTCTCCCAAGTAGCAATGTCAAGTGGCTCTTTTTTCATAAAGTCTATGTCAGGAGCATTTCTGAATCATTCCTCTTGTATTGATGCAAGGACAAGAAATCACACATCATTCCTATGTTTTGGGAAATAGGTTGGGGCATTTTTCTGGAGGTGGCATTTAAGGTAGATGCTGGGTGAACAGGCTGATTTTCTGGTCTGATTTTGTAGAACAGATTATCGGTTGGAATTTTATTGCTGAGCCATTTAACATCCTCCAAGACTTTCACTTAATTTAAACATCCATGTTTGGAACACAATCAAACTCCCAAATGAACCTTATAGATTACCTAATGTTAAAAAAAAAACAACCATAAAGACTCTTGCAGCCTTGGCTTCTCCAATTACTTAGTCTGCTTACTTAGTAAGATGAGTTTGTTTTTAAACATGGCATAGAGCAGAATAAGTTGGACAACTAGATATTTTCCTCTTCAATATTAACTGTAATATTTTCTTAATTAAAGTATTTTGAATTGGAAGGAAGAAGACATGTGAGTAGTTAAATAATTTCACATTTGCATGTACAAGCATTTTGAAGGAGATATTATTCACCAATTTCCTCAAACATCTGACAATATCTGATCACTACTGGATCTTCATCTAGAAAGCTTTGATTCTTTATTTGTTCATGTTTTCCTAATCAATCCCCTACTCAGGACATATGACCTTTAATCCTACATTTTCCATGTCTTTAGCTTCCTGTGCCATTTCTAACTGTTTCTTTGACATAGTTTCTGCATTGGTTCACTATATATATGAATAGAACTAGAGAGAGGTTATGATCTTATGTAACACTTAAAAAGTTGGCATCATTTGCTGTTAAGACAATTTGGTATTTAAGGGATTGTAAAATTAATGTTACATCTGTGCATACATTGGTATTTCTGATAGGGTTGCTATTGCATGCTCATTATAAATAGCTATTTGTTTTTGTATATATAAAATGTGCACATCATCTCTGCATATGCTAAACTGATTTCAGTGCTTTCAGGCTTTAATTGGTGAAGCTGAAAATACAGTGCAACAAATTTTTATTGCAGCACTAGTTTTCTCTCAGAAATTTTATGTTCATTACCTAGACACTCTCACCTCAGTTTCTGATCCTTTCATTAACCAGTTGTTTGTTTAAAATGTATCCCTTAACATTCTAGCCTCACTTTTTTTTCCTGTATGGGGGAGTTCTGGGGGTGGTTGATTTTAGCCTTTATATTTCTGGTGGCTGGGACACATATGTTCTCTGTCCCTACACATCTGGCATGTTTCACTCATTAAATGTTTGTTTCAGCGGCACTGTCTGTTTTCTGTGAGAACTGTGAAGATTTGAGATGTTAATGTACTTTCAAAGACAGAAAACAATATCAGTTACTCCCTTAAGATTGCTGGTAGAAAGCCCTTTAATAACCTTGGTTTTGTTATATGCTGTTGTTTCAGGTTCAATGGATCCAAAAGACTTTCTGAGGGAAGCACAAATAATGAAGAACTTGAGGCATCCAAAGCTTATACAGCTTTATGCTGTCTGCACTTTGGAGGACCCAATTTATATTATTACTGAGCTGATGAGATATGGAAGTCTTCTAGAATACCTTAAAAGTAAGCAAATGACTCTAAACTCATTTGAAGGGTGCTGCAGTTTAGTAAATACACTAACATAAAAGATAGAAGTACAACACCCTGGTTTAATGTAAAAGCTGCATTATTTGTCATGTGTGGGGGTGAGAAAAGCAGAAAGGTTTATCAATTTTTGACAACCAAAATATTTTAAAAGTAGGAAAGAATCACATCCACAGTCTGATTCTTGGCTTATAATGGCTCATATTTTTTCATCCAGTTCTAGGAGTAGATGGGAACATACACAAAGGAATAAAAATATAAGTATCGGGAAGGATAGGCCATCATATTTGACATGAAATAGAAGCACTTCCACAAAATGTACTTCACAGCTTTGAAAACTATTACTAGTCAGGGATAGCTTTTCACTACAAGTTTGTCCCTTGCCTATCTCATCAGGGCTTTTATCTCAGTAGCACTTCAAAGTGCTCTTTTGAAGGCAAATAAGAATTAAAAATAAAATTGTACGGCCTGGAACAGACTAGCATAATGATTGCACTTTTAAGTTCACTCCTGTTATTGGGAAATTCTTGATTCTAGTGTTGCTACCCATTTTCAGTTTAGCAGATGTCTGTAAGATGCTAAATGTCTTTAAAGCTGTAATGATTTCTTGAAGACAAAATGTTTGCCGCGGTTGTCATGCTGAATTTCTTCTCTGTTTACAACCCATAAAGCAAAGCCCTGTGTAATACCACAGACAGCATTTACCATGACACATGCCTTCCCCCATCTTCTCTGAGGAACCATTTTTAAATGAGAGTCTGTCCATGCACAATTACAGCTAAAGAAATCTCTGACACAGAGACAGCCCTGCCAGGAACTGCCCAGAGTGGGTCTGCCATGACCTTGGGCCAGATCATCCACAGTTTTGTAGGCATTTGCTGGCCAGAAGTAGCAAAGCACAAATTTCCTTCAAATTCTCATCTTTGGTGCCTTTGTGTGCAGATTGCAGCTTATCTGATTGAAAGAGCCTGGCACATCAGAAAATGATTGCTGTGCATGGAAACATTTATTGCAATGGAGAAATAGCTCTGAGAAAGCCAGGATGAGTCACAGCTATTGCAGAGGTGAAAATTGGCCTGTTAGTGTGCATAGAGTAAACATGTCCAGAGTGCATCAGTGGATGTACTGAGTACATCAGTGCAGTACTGAGTACTGCAGCCTGTGTGTGGATCAGTTGCCAGCATATGCACAGCATCCTGCTCCTTGCCTAAGTGCCCACTCCTGTAGCTCTTCATCAGAGGCTGTGGAAAGTCAGCTGGTTTCCAGGCAGCCATCAAGATATCCATAAAAATGTCCAGTTGAAACCCAGTCTAGTGATATCCCTCCTTGTCTGATGACCAATGCACTGGGAGGTGCACAGAACTAAGAGGTGGAGGCAGAGGTCCAAGGGTTTTGATAGGTATTGTGGTCAGAGAACAGTCATTGCTGTCAGTGAGACTAATAAGGAAAGAGATTTGAAGCTTGAATAGAGCTCTGTCACTGGAAGTGATCTATATCAGCTGGAGTGCACAGCTCCTGGTAAGTTTTCTTGAGATTCAGCCTCTGCAGGAAACAGGGAAATATTTCCATAAAGCTTCTCTCTCTGTGTGCACTATGGGTAAATAAAGCAAACTAGAGTGGAGGAAAGTCCACAGATATTCTTTGTTCCTATTCCCCTCCTAGAACTGTATGGTATGCTTTTCCAGCTTTAAAAGTCCCTAATACTTTATTCACAGTTACTATCACATTTGCCCATAATGACAGCTACTTAATGACGGACATGGGAATTCCCTGTGCACACTGTAAATGTACTTTGGGAGAATTCTTGATGAGCACTGCTATGCAGAGTTATTGAGCTGCCACCAGGATGAGAAAAATGCACCTGAAAACTTTTCTTTGTTATTGGAAGTGAATGAAATTGTCATAAATGTATGAGTGCTTTTATCAATTCTGATGGGCCTGGGGCTTGTTCTGGCAGGTATGCAGTCTTGAAATTTAGTGAATTATTTTGGAGGCAATGCCCTCACTGGAGAAAGTGCCACTTATTTATTTTTCTCTTTTTTTATTGTCAGATATCTGTCAATGAGAATATTTTCCTGTCTTTTCTATATGAGCGATCATGATAGATTGCTTAGAACAGGGTGCAGACCCCAAGACTTCTTTAATATTTTCTCTAATAAATTTTTCATATGAGGTTGAGGGTTTTGTCAAAAAATATTAGTAAAAAAGGACATGGAGGTGCTACATTTTCTCAATCAGGTAAAGAATAATCCATGGGATTATTTATAAATTTAAAAATTGAGCAGTAGTGCCTGATTTTGAGTGTGGAAGCTATAGATATAGATATGTTTATATAACTTCCACACTCAAAATCAGGCACTACTGCTCAATTTTTAAATTTATAAATAATCCCATGGATTATTCTTTAACTGATTGAGAAAATGTAGCACCTCCATGTCCTTTTTTACTAATATTTTTTGACAAAACCCTCAACCTCATATGAAAAATTTATTAGAGAAAATATTAAAGAAGTCTTGGGGTCTGCACCCTGTTCTAAGCAATCTATCATGATCGCTCATATAGAAAAGACAGGAAAATATTCTCATTGACAGATATCTGACAATAAAAAAAGAGAAAAAGTCAGCTAGATATCAACTTAGAGTAGCCTTCCACTACCTAATGGGTACCTATAGGAGAGCTGGAGAGGGACTTTTTACAAGGCCAGGCAGTGACAGGACAAGGGGGAATGGCTTTAAATGGAAACATGGTAGATTTACATGGTAGGTTTACAATTAGGTAAGGTGGGATGAAAAAGTTCCATCAAATAAAATGCCAGAACTGGAGAAGGCTATTTGAAACAATACTAAGACATGCTATCACTGTAAATCAATTAAAAATAAGTGAGAGAAAACTGCCAGCTACAAAAGTTTTATTCCTCTAACACAGAGGCAGTAAGTAAAAGTCACCAAGCTGATGAAAAAGAACTGCCAATAAGCCTACCAGCAAGGATTCAGCTTTTTGATATTAAGGTTCTGAAACAAAGTTGAAATTGTTTTGAATGTTAGAGGCTGCAGAGGTCGAAAGCCCTGCTTCAGTGCTGCAGCATTTGGGATTGTGTGAAGTGGTCCTTGAATGTAATACTGATTTGGTTAACAATCAATTACCTCCTGGTTTAAATTCTTTGCTCTGAGAAGGTTGGTTAGCTGTTCCCAAATTTGTACTCTAATGTGTTATTCCCCAATGAATTTTTTTTTTGTTACCCGTTTTACAATTTTTGGCTGCAGTTTTTCATGGCCTGAGACTTTCATTAATTTGTAGAGGCAAGTTGCTCAGCTCAGAGTTCTTCTACTACATTGTTTGAACAATGATCAATTGCCAAATCTCAATTTCTGGAATTTGGTGGTGGGAATGACATGCACATTGCTTCAAAAAGTTCTACTGGAGAAGGAAGCAGCTTGAAATCATCTCAAGGAGTCCTACTCCTGAGTAGCGACAACGGAGATAACAGCGAGAAGCAGTCAAGAGGACTGGAAAGTGAAAATGAGTTATACTTTACAGCAGATGATATTTTTCCTAGTCAGAATCATTGGAGAACAGGGAACAAGGATAATTTTGTGATTTTCCATCTTTTGTCAGCTTTAGCTACAACCACTGGGTACAGACGTTAACTCTTACTCACAGTTCGGAACAGTTTTATGAACCCTTAATGTCAGAAAGGTGCATACTATGTTACTATCAGTAGATAAAAGATTTTCTTTTTGGACTGCATCAGCAGCTCCTTCCTGGCCTTGGTTAACTCCTGCATGTAGCATCCACTGTTTTAGAGAAGATGTGACAAGCATTGTTACTCAGTTATTGGGAAATAAGTAATGTCATTCAGTAATCTCTGTCATTTGGCTGGGCTGTTACTTTATTGTATTGCATGATTTAGTTTATTTGTGTGGGCTTTTTGAACCAGGCAGGTTTTCAGTTATTTATATCTGAAATCAGCATCTTGTTGTTGTTCTTATGTTGTTCTTGTCATCTCCTTTTTAAACAGAAGATGGAGGCTCTCAAATCTCCCTGACACATCAAATAGACATGGCTGCTCAGGTAGCTTCTGGGATGGCATACCTTGAATCTCAGAACTATATCCATCGGGATCTGGCAGCCAGGAATGTTCTTGTTGGTGAGCACAATGTTTACAAAGTGGCAGACTTTGGACTTGCAAGAGTTTTTAAGGTAGGTTGTGAGAGGCTTAATTGTCCCTGCTTTTAACTCTGGAGAAAAAGGTGGAAGAGGCCGACTAAAGAATGAATTGTAGCCCCAAACTGATGGGTTAAGACAAAGGCAAGCCCAGGGAGAAAAGGAGCCATAACATGTTCACTTGTATCTTCTACCTGCATTATCCTATGCAAGGTCAGAAGTTGTCCTATGCCTTTGCACCAGTCTGAAGAATTTTGGTGTCTGCTTCCCCCCCAGCCACCCAAGAAGGATCCTGGCAATACYCAACTTTATCCACAGTGTTTGCAACATGGAGAGGAATGATGGCAAGATTGTACACCTGGGCCTGTAAGGGAAGGCATATAAAAATATATTGACATATATTCTCTCCTTGTTCACTTCCCCACTGCCTCCATGCTGCTTGTGATCACAGGTAGTGATCATAAAAGGACCTTATTCCTCTCCACAGCTAACAGCAACATTTGTAAAGTGAGCTCTCAGAGCTTTAAGTCTGATGCAAATTCTTTGCCACTGCACCGTTTTGTTTTTTTTCTCTAGTCCTTGAAGGTAGAGAATGCCAAGGGTCACCAGACAAAGTATCCCTTTGGAAGAGCTGTGGTTTAGAAATGAGATTTTCTGCCTCTGAAAATTATTTAATCAGTGTTGGAAAGATTTATTTTGCTATATTTTATGGATTTCAATATGAAATCCATAATTTCTGAGGCTGTGCTTGGATTTTATTATTTATTTATGTTCTTGCACTGAGAAGGAAAAACAGAGAAAAAAGTCTTCTCATTTTGTTTTTCCATTCAAACAGCAGAAATTGAAGTTTATAACAGAATTTGATTTAATACATAATGAAGTATAGAATAATGGCTTAACAAAGGCATCAAGGGACTTTGAAAATTCTTTTAATTTAATTTTGATTGTTCTAAATATGCATAAGTTCATATTACAAGTTCCTTAACATAAAAAATATATCTTTTTAAATGAACAATGCTCATAATGGATATGTTTCTTGTTTTTAAAGATTAGTGTTATGGTCAAGATGCCAGCTGTATAAGTATAGAGATATAAATCAATAACAACCAGTATTTTCAAAACCATTGAGCATTGCAGCCGGGAAATATACATTCTGTATTTAAACAATCAAAAAAGCAAAATATGGTACATGTATGTTTGGATTTGCATGTGAAAAACTTTAGGTGTGACTTGTGTATACTAAATTATATGTAGGAGAGAGAGAGAAGAAATGTTCACAAAATTTAGATGTCCTTGCGATAAACCTTTAAGGACATGATTCTACAAATTGGCAACTCAACAATTTTTTTGTTTCTTTCACCTACACTTTACATTAATTACCTCAGGGGAAACTAATATGTTAATTTGAATCAGCCAGAGTTTATTCTTTCTTCCCCAAAAACCTGCTTAAGCCACTGTTTTCAAAGTCAATGACCCTTCAACATCACCAACAATCACAGAAGAAATCTTCTGAAGTTCATTAGCTCTTGGTCTTGCCTTCTCTCTTTACTGTAGACCAGACATGGAGACATTTGGTCTCTAGTGTCAGCAGGATGCTTCCACTGCCACTCCTGACAGACTTTTGAAATCTTGCATGCCAGGTCCAGAATTCACAGCAGCAAGTCATAATTAATAAGGAGCCACTCCAATGCTGTGTGCTTGCTTGAAATGATAAATGCTTTAGAAAAGCCTCTGATGAAGCCTCTGCACTTTTCAACTGCAAAGCTGAATCCAATGGTAGACTTCAGAAAATGGGTACTTATGTGAAAAACAAGAGTTTGGTTAAAAGATAAGATTACGCACATGCTGAGCTTAGTCAGATGATTAAGTGGTTTGCTGAAGCAGGTCTGAAACCAGGCTTGTTTTGTTTTACCATGATAGGTAGAAAATGAAAAAATATATGAAGCTAGGACTGAAACAAAACTCCCAGTGAAATGGACAGCCCCAGAGGCAATCCGCTACAACAGATTCAGCATTAAATCTGATGTGTGGTCCTTTGGGATACTTCTGTTTGAAATAATCACCTATGGGCAGATGCCTTATCATGGTAAGTACTTTTACCTAAAGAAATGATGTCTAATTTTTTTCTTGATTTCAGAATAAAACAAAAAAAGAAGGTTGAATACATGTACTATGGACATGTTAAAGGGTTAAAATTTTAAAGAGAAGAAGAAGATTGTTCAGATGAGGTCCATTTAGTGGGGCAGACCTTCTGGCTTCCCTGGGTCTCCTGGCAGCTCTGCAAAGGCTGTAGTTAGCAAATCTGCAAGCCTTCTCTTGATGGAATCAATCTGCACTGCAGAGGCACCTAAGCCAGCTGGCTATTATCCTCCATTATCAGATCAAAGATGCCAATTCTTGGAATGTGAAAAAGGGAAGAAATAAAGGAAGGGTTTTTTGTTTCCCAACCTGTCCTTTTTGAATTTTTTTTTTTAGTATATCTCATGGAAGAATAGATTATGTATGAAGCGCTGAACAAGCACTTCAGAAAGAAGGTGTCTGAAAAATAAATCAGGGTGCTTTTACCCCCCTCCCTCATGTATGATTGTTGCAGTGAAAAGTCTTCATAAAGGAAAGGATCACAAGAATTAAATAATTAAAAAATAAAATGTCACCAATCTCAAAAGTAGATATAGTAGTCTGAGAGCAGCTACTATTTCTAGTACTGTGAGAAATGTTCAAGGAACTGTGGCTGCAATAACACAAGATATCAGTGAGATGATTGACTGTGACTCATTTTGTGCTGGTGAGTAGAACACAAGGGMAGAACTAAAGCAAAAAGTTATGTTGTCTGTACAGGCCTGAGGGGTGGTGCGTTTGCCATAAACTACATTTCACAGGATCCCAAACTGATATTTTCTGTAAAAGGAAAAATTGATTTTGCTTTTTGATTCCCACCCTCACCTCCTGTGAAATTGTTCTGAAGAAAAAAAAAGCAAAGCAAAATATCCTTAAGTCTTATATAAACTATAGTTGTGTACATATGGACACATACAAACATAAATAAATCATTTTAGTATAAAAAATATGTAACACTGCAGCTCTGGATATTGTCTGAAAACTCATTCAGTATTACACCTTTGCAAAGGCATCTGTATCTTAAAAGTAGAAAATGTCATTTTACTATTTGCTTACTTGGTATTACTTTCAGGAGTCTGTTCTCAGTAATCATTTAGAAGAGTTTATGTTGATTTGTGGTGGTAGTGGATAATGTACAGAGGAAGCACCATCAGAGATCTAGGGAAAAGAAATTAACACAATTCAAGATTTAATTTAAAGAGTAAAAAAATTGGAAGAGAACAGGACAATAGTCTTAGTATATAAAGGTATAGCAAAATAGGGAAATTAATGGTTTCTTCTCCATGGCTGGTGGTGATGGAGTAGGGGGGATACCATTGCCCAGCTGCCCTTGAGGAAATAGGGCTGACTTTAGGAAAAAGTTTCTAAATGTGAGGAAAATTCAGATCAGGTTTTCTTAGAAGATTTCACAGTCACTGAGACTAAAGGCATTTAGGAACTATTTAAACTAAATAGATGTCTGAAAAATTTTGACAAACCCGAATGGTGGAAGAAAAGCCTCACATGCAGACAAACTTATTTGTGATGCCTTGCAGCTGGCACAGTCATGGTGAGGTGGGGAAATGTTGGAGTTGGTTTTTAATTGCTGGTAAACAGTAAGAGATGAGGCTCTGTCCCTGCAATCATTCAAGGCCAGGCTGGAAGGGCTTTGAGTAACCTGGTCTTGTGGAAGGTGTCCCTGCTCAGGGCAGGGCCTTTGAACCTGGTGATCTTTAGGGTCCTTTCCAACCCAAACCATTCTGTGGTGATTCTGTGCCGAAGAAAGAGGAACACACGGCACCCAGAAGCAGATCCTGAGTAGCCTGATGAACTCCTTTTGGCTTGCAGGTATGCCGGGACACCAGGTGATCCAGCTGCTGGACGATGGGTACAGACTTCCTCAGCCAGAGACGTGCCCAGCACCGCTCTACAGGATGATGAAGCAGTGCTGGAATGCAGAGCCCGATAAGCGGCCSCCCTTTGTGTTCCTCTGCAACCAGCTGGAGAACTACTTCAACTACGAGCTCTATTCCTTTAACTAGGCCCAGGCCGTGGGACATGAACCCTCAGGATGCTCCTGAAGGACATGTCCTAGCCAACATGGCTAACAGAGGCTGTGGAGTCAGCCTAACCCCAGGTGTGGGGTTGTTTGGGGGTGCTGAAGAATCTGGTACACTTCATCCCCTTCCAGATCTTCAAAGACTCTTAAATTTTTTGCTGCTGGCGAGTGTTTTGCAAGAAAAAGCATCAGGAAGCTGGAGGGCGGATATTTCTAGAAGTTAGTCTTCTATTTATTTTAAAACGACGTGTTGAAAGAACAAACAATTGAAATTAGTCTAGCTAAGTAACTATTGTAGCTTTTTGTAATTTCTTTCTTGGAATAATTATTTACTGTTAGACTTTTCATTCCTATCAGTTTGTTCTCGGGAAGGAATGTGATGGCTCTACACAGCAGGATCTGTGCTCCCAGAGTCCTTTCATTGTAAAACATAATAAAAGTAATCCTGTGACTGATGGCTCTGATTTGTCAGAATCCAAATTAATTGCCTTGCTTAGAATTGAAGTACATGTGCTTTTGCTATATCTGAAAATAATGGGAGAAATTCATAGGAGAAAAGAAATTATTTTGTTTTGTAGATGAACAAGCTGATCTTTTTGTATTTTGTCTACTGTACTCTTTTAGAAGAATAAACAAAATTATTATTTTGAATTATTATTAGAAGCTGTTTGTTCTTAAGATTGTTAAATATCTATGAGTTATTGTCCATTGAACTGTGAGGGTTTATTTTATGGCTCTTAATTTTAGCGATATTGGAGGAAAGGATATTTTAACACGAACTCAAGACTGTCTTAGTGTTTTAGAGTGACAGCCTTTTCAATCCTGCTTCCCCAAATCAGAAACCCTCTCCAACAGGGCAGGTCTAGGTATTTTGCAGAGTAATTAGCAATCTTTTCTTCTACTTTCTTCAGGTTCAACTTTAATACAGGAGATTTAAGTAACAGATGACCCATTTCATTTTGTTCAATGGAGAAATGGAGCCCAGATGCTTCTTCCAGCACTCTATGTAGCTGGCTATAGATATTAAATTTTTTTGCCCTTTCCCTAACCATGGTATCAGTTCTGCTAAAATCTGGTATCACTGTGACAGTTCTATTTTCTCAGTTGTGAGGCTTACAGAACCAAGTTTTAATTATTTACTTATGATTCATCAGTTAATTATTTAACAATATAATTCAGGAATTAAGAGCTGTATTTTGTTGACATAGTGTGAGGTCAATACAAGTGTGCTACCATTTTCCTCTAATATCAGTAAGATCCATTACTGGATCTGGGTGGCTTTTATTACATCTTTTCCATATGATTATCTTCACTTTATATTTCAAATCTATTCATCTTGTTTGCTTGCCTTGCTTCTAATTTTTAATTTCCTTTCCCCCTCCTCTGCCTTTGGAAGGTAGCACACTGCTCATTTCTTTCATACACGCCTCTTAAGGACTCATTATTCAAAAGCCCTTTCCTTATTTATCATTTTTCTCCTCTTCCTATCTCACTACTAGTGGCTTTCCAGCACTGTGTCTGTGTTCAACTTCATTTTCTGTGCAGTGTTTCTCTCTACTAATCCTCTTTATACTAATTAAATTTGTAAAGCATAACACAGCTATAATTAATTAGCTGTCATAGCATTCATGTGATTTTTGGAAAGTAATCATCCACTCTGAAAGAAGAGGTTGAATGGCTTTGCCAAACCCATCTGATAAGAATTGGCATGGAAGAGCCTGGGAGATTCCCAGTCAAAGTCTCCTGCTGTCCTCCATCCATGTTTGTTTTGAGATTGGTGCTAACTTCTGGCTCATGGCCTCAACAAGATATTATTTATGATTATCAAACTTCCATCAATCCATGCATTTCTTGTCTAGCTAGGAGCTGTGTTTAACACTGTTACAGTATGAGGTTAACCAATCCCACGGAGTGGGTTTATGTAATGATAATTGGAATGCTCTTATGTGGAAAGATCTCCGCATCAAACTTGTGATCTTCCTGTCTAACATGATTTTTCAGACTTATGACATTAGGATGTTGCAAATAAAAGCTGAGTTTGCCCAATCAAAAAAAGAAAAACAACAACCCAAAACCAAAAAACACACAAAAAAACAAACCACCAAAAAAACACCCAACAAACCAAACCCCAAAACTGCTGCTAAAAGATCAGCATAGATATGTGCATTGCACAGGAGACAACTGCCAGGAAAAAAACCATAATTGACAGCTGGGAAATAAGAAAGTTTTCAGAATTCCAAATTACACTAATTTAGTCCAAGCTGTGCTGGCCTCTGCCCTTGAGTGGAAGTCAACAGGTAATTGCAGAATTCCACTGACGTGACATCAGTAATTTTGAAGAAATCCCACCTGTATAATGAACATGTTCCGAAACCAATGTTAAAGAAGTATAAAGTCTCCTTAATTTCTCCTATAGTCAAAGGAGAGAGACTCCTTAAGATGATGAATCAGTGCCCAAAACTTCATTTTTCCTCTGAAGACCCTTGGTTCTCTGTGGTTGCTGCTGTGAAGGAATCTGGCAGAGGTGAGACCTTCACTGAGGAGAGTGTGTAATAATCCACCTGCTGCAAACTGCAGTCAGCGGCTTCGAGATCCCTCTACCAAGCGCAGCCTCAGGAGCCACCTTAGGCTGAAAGGAGCAGAAGATGCAAGTGAGCTGCACCCTGCTGAGCTGTGTGAGGAGCAGGCACCTGCATACGATGGCCTCCAGGTGATGCAGCCTGGCACACTGGGCCACTGCTGGCAGGCACCTTTTTCTGCTCTTGCATCCTGCCACTCTTTCTCTGCTTTCTCTCTGCATGCTTGCCCAACCACAGCTGCTTCATGGAGTTTGAGTCTGCCAGCTGCCTCTCCTGTGTGCTGGTCCAGGGTGTTCTGGGGGTTCTGTCTGCAGTTCTGTCTGAAAAGCAGCAGGTAGGCTCACTTTGGTGTGTCTCATTATAGGCACTAAAACAAGTAAATTAAATTTGCGTTCATCTTTGAGGCAGCCTGTGCATGTCTGGCCTCCCCAAAATGTACTGTAGGTGAAAAGGTGTGGTGAATCTTTGACTTCCAAGCCTGAGCTCTGTTTCCATCTCCCTACTATGTGTCCTGAGACCAGTGCACTTTCTTTTCACAGCAAATTGAAAAGCAAGCAAAAGCAGGAAAGTAGGCTGTTCATTTTTCTCTTGCTTTAGTTACACTAAATCTGGTGCCTGGTAGAGTTCCTTTACCTCTATGAACAATCCAGTGGAGGCCAAGCTTGGGAACCACAGGTGCTGCTCTGAGATCCATTGCTTTCTTTTTCTGACTTAATCCATGCACTTGCAATCACTCCCGCATTTTGCCTGTCTGGAAACTGCTGCCACACAAGGGAAATACTTCCACTCTATTATGAGGTCTAATTTTGGATTTTAGTTTTTCCTTGGGCTAGCAGGGGAACAAAGGAGAGAAAATCGCTAAATGCAACAGAATCAGTAAAGCTCTGGAAATAAAAAGTAATAGGGAAAATTAATAATTGGTTTTCAGCTCTTTCCATATTTTTGCAGTTGAATGGAACCATTATTAAGAAAGACTGGAGGAAGAAGGCAGCAAAGAGTGATAAACCTTCACAGAGTTCAATTTGCTTACAGGCAATACAACAAGCAAAACTGTATCTTTTCAAGCTCGTTTCCATTTCATGATAATTTTATTTATGTGACAGATAACAATTACAGTCAGAAGTCTTTTCTATGACTTGTTTTAAATTAAACCTCAAGGTTATCATTTCCAGTTATAGTGCACAGCAAGATAGGTTTAACAGATCTCATTCTATTTCTGAGGCCTTTTATGTTCAAGGCTCTGCTAGAACTGTCTATTGCACTTGTTTTTACCTGATGGATCATGGAGGGAAAATAATGGATTCAGTTATGAGAAACAGTAATAGATTTTTTTTGAACTGACATAAATTTCTATGTTTAGATAGAATAAAAGGATCAGGAAGAGATAAGTTGAATTTTCTACAATAGACTGGTTCTTGTGAAATTCACTTCACATAAATTGTATTGAGATGTCTTTTGTGTAATGTTTTATTTATGTAATTCAGTTATTCTTTCACAAGTAAATCATTTTATGTGGTTTTACAAATGATAACTTAAAAATGTCCAGCCATAAAAAAAGAACCTCTATTTTTCTTAAACTCCCCATTCCTCAGAAAGTTATGGAACAATGCAATTGAGAAGTAAGTATTAGAGAGTCCCTGGTGTTTATTTTTTACTTCTATTGGAGAACTCATTTCACTTAATCTGCACTCAACATCATATGCAGAAGTATTAAACATGATAGGGTAAGAGAGAACCTTGTGTCTCTAATATTGCTTTCTTTCATTGCCATACTTGCTCTCCAAATTATTTGACTATGAGCATAAATTTTCTTTGTGTATTTTTGTAACTTACAGCAAACAAGGAACTGAGCCAGTCAAGTGCATTATTTTGCGGTGGTTCAGATTCAACAAATTATCAGCACAGAGAAATGGAGAACATGACCTATTCAAGTGATTGCTCCTTGTGCTCTCTCTCCCACATGCTTCTATTTCGTGACTTTAAAAATTGCTGTAGCAACACATCCCCTCAGTGCCCYCCAGCCATTGTGACTGGTCAGCTGCTTGTAGTGTATGGATCTTGGAGCAAATAAAAATGCTGCATGTAGGAGCTGCTCCACTGTATTAGAAGCAGTGTAAGTGACTGGTATATTTTTATGGAGAGCTTTGTAGCTTTCATTCTGTTCCAACAAGACCTGGGCCAGCGTGTGCCTCAGCCACAGCAAAAGTTTGCTCAGAATCAAGTTTGTCTATGCTTGAACAAAATACTGAACTGGGGTCTATGGAAAAAGACTTAATTCTATCCACGCTTACTATTAGCAGGTCCATGTAATTTATTATTTAGTCTCAGGCTTCTCAGAAAAGACTAATGTGAAAGAAAAAAAAAAAAATCAATGGTATATATGAGCAAGCTGGGGAAATCACTGAAAAGTACTTTGGCATTTTAATCTTCATGGCTATTTTAGGCTGAAGGAGTCGATCTGTCCTTAGTTTGGTATAGAGAAAATTAAAATGTCTGTTTGAAGAATTCAGTAGCCCAGAAATGAATTTTAGCCAATTTCTGGATCTCAGCATCACTAGAAATGAAAATTGTGATAGAAATTGTACCTTGGATCCCACCCTTATTTTCAACAAAATAAATTCTCCAAAATTAAGCAGATATGGAGAAGACCGATACAATGTCTTAATTTCTTTCTCCTTCCCCTATTTATTTACCAATATCATTACAGGAAAATTAGAATTGTCACTGAGTAAAAAGACACTTTAGTTATGCTGGGAGATAAGGAGGTTTTTCTGTTATTTTTCTAAAGTAAAAAAAAAAGAAAAAGTTGAGCTATAAAAATTGTTCCTAAAGATACCTTAAAAAAAAGTTTCTAAAGTTTCTGTTGTTGTTCATGATGATTTTCATGGTTCTCAACATTATTTTTTTCTCTCACTAATTTTTTCTGTCCTTGATATTTAAAAAACATTTGCTTGGGTGTTTTTATGCTATGATCTATTTATTTACATTTGCAAAGAGGAAAACCCATTCATATTCCAGAGTGCTCTATTACTCTGCCAAAGGTTTAAAAATACAAAAATATGAAAAAAGAACGCAAAGATTTGGTGGGTTGTTTTTCCCCCGAGGCAGCTTCTTATAAAAAAGAGCTATCTTCTCTGTGTCATCACCAGGGTCTTAGTTGCACAGCCCTCTCAGAAGCCAGAAGAATGAAAACTAAACTTGTTTGTTCTAGAACTCCTTAGTTCTTGATTAATTTGCACCAAAATAAAAGTTGGAAAAATGTACCTTTCATCATTCCTTTTACCTCATCTTCCAAACATAAACAGCAGCCCTCCAAAGTCAGCAGTGTCACCTGAAGCCATATTCTTACCACAACACTTTGGTGATAACCGTGTCCTCTCCTACCATCAGCATTGGCTGTCTCCTTAGCAAGCTGGCTCTCATCCATGCTATCATCTCTGCTAGATACCAGATCAGTTATGGAAAGAGAGACATACAGTAACAAGTTAGAAATCAGAAGTCATCCCTGATTTATTTAACTGTCCTTCTGCCATGCATACAGACATTGGATTACAGTAATAACATAGATTCCTATTGCAGCYGACAGATTGCCTTTGGAGCTGATGAGAAATGACTCAAGGCAAATCTTTGGGAACCCTMAACTATGAATGAGTAACTTTACTATTGTCAGATTAATAATCTACTCAAATTTGGAAGAGATGAGGCATGAGAGCTGCTACTTTACAAACCACCGCATCCTTCTCTGAATGAGAAACACAGGCCTGTTTCTTTAGGAAAGGGGTGATGGAAAGAGAAATTCATTGATGGAGGGGCACAGGAGATCATGATGGCTCTCTAAATTCCTGATGCCAGGGTCTTAATATTGATCTGACATTTTCTTGTGCATCTAGAATTAGAAAATGGACTAGACTTTTGGTGTCTTAGGAAAAAGCAGTGGTAGAGGGTGTGACTCTAAGGTGTTAGTAAAGCATAAATCTGCAAACATGGCTGGTGGGAGAGAAGGCTGGCAAGATCTTTTTCTATCTGTACTCTGACTACAGGAGGGTCTGGCTCCTAAGCTGTTTACCTCAAAGGGCAAACACACACACTGGAGACCAAAACTGAGAGGAAATTTCACCGCTGTCAATTACCTTTAAGAAAACTTCTGCCTTACAATCCTGTAAGGCAAACACTGGTGACAAACCTTAAGTATTTGTTTGCACACTGTGGATATGTGTAGGAATATCCCAACTAGCTTCAGCTGTCTGCCTCCAGGAGCTGCTGTCATCTGGCTATGGCATGTGAAAACAGCTGTTCCTGATTGGGATCATTCTGACTTTTGATGTGGATGAAACATCTGATTTCTGAAATAACAGTGGTTTGTGTCGGAGCTCACACACAGCCAAGTCTGCGCTCTTGTCTCAGAAATTGTGCAGGGAAAGGCTTTGTTTTGGAAAGTGCTTATACCCTGTTCAGCTGCTTTTCCATGATCTCTGAGAGATTTTACATGACCTCAGGTTGCAGTAGCAGAAGACCCATTCCTACTTGGGAATGCCAGTGACCTCAGGTTGCAGTAGCAGAAGACCCATTCCTACTTGGAAATGCCAGTGACTTTCTGCATCAGCAGAAGTAGATAATGACCTAGGTAAGTTAGCATAGTTTCTCAAGAGAAAATAAATAAGAGATAAAAAAGGAAGAAGAGCGTTCAGATCAATAAATGAATTGGGGTTTGAATCAGTTATCCATTTAAATCTTCAGGTTTGTATGGATATTTTATTTTACCCTTTAAACTTGGAAGTTCCTAAAGTTTGTTTGGTTTCTCCCCCCTCCACCTCAGGAAAAGCAAGTTCTAACAAAAGCCATTAGTATTGTCTAGAATTTCCAGGTAATTTTAGTTTAGTTTGGCAAGTGAAACTTTTTAGTGTCAAACTGACCAAATTAGGTACATGTTGGAGGCACTCCCATGCCAAGCTCATTTCCCATCCAGCTTGTAGCTTTAGCCCTGTATAGTCCAGTAATATTACAGGTCTCTGGATGGRGTCACTGGTAAGATGAAACAGCTGCAGGGTGATCCAACAGCTCTCCCCACCCTGGCACTGCAGTGCTACATGATTGTATCTCTGCATATCTGTCTCCTAAAACACTTACCCTCTCCATTTCAGGWCCATGCAATGTAGTTGTGATTTCCTCTAATCAGTTGTTATGCTAATAAARGAAGGGTATTTGCTAATCCTTGCCTCATACAGTGATAAGAGGTTTCATATACTTGTGGCTTCTGGAGGTCTGATAAGTGCCTATCACATCCTCTCATAGGTCCCAAAACTCTAAAATAATTTTGTTTTCCTTAATCACCCTTAATACAAGAAATGTGGCACCAGCCATCAGTTATCATGTGAAATGATTCTTAAGGGCAGAGATTAAATATCCAGAGAATTAGAGAAGAACCATATTTTGTTTCTTTAGTTTTTCATATAACTAAATAACGAGTTATAAGGAGATATTACTAAATAATTATTTAGGATGAGTTTTGGAACATCATTGTGGGAAACATACAATTATAAGTTGTTTATTACATTGGTTCTTCTTTAGCCTGATCTGTGGAATAATTGTATTCTCAACAGTGAATTCTTAATGTACTTTGAGCAATATAATTTAAATATAGTGCAAGTGTCAAATATTGATCTGGCATTGACTTACGACTGATATCTAAATCATAATGGTGCTRTTTCTTAAGGCTACAAACATTTGACCCCTTACTTTATTATCTTTTACATTTTATTAGCAAAATTAAACTTCTGTCCTTCTAAAATTAAAATTTACAGTGAACACATTTAGAAAAATCTACATGAACACATTTCTGTGGCTATGAAAACAGCTTAGAAACCTTCTGACGCTTCAAAGAGGCTTTTTGAAATTAAGAAATAACAGTTTTCTCTATGGTATTTCCATGCTGCAGTCAAAGGTCTAA
The DNA here is from genome assembly GCA_014549065.1 of Cardinalis cardinalis. Lineage (NCBI taxonomy): Eukaryota > Metazoa > Chordata > Aves > Passeriformes > Cardinalidae > Cardinalis > Cardinalis cardinalis. The sequence goes on along the minus strand of JACDOX010000153.1, from coordinate 1,440,848 downwards.
CTTCTTTCTCTGTGGATATAATAGAGAAAGATTTACATCACAAGGTAACTTGGTACCATTACCAAATAGTTGTAGAAAATTAGAACATATTACCAGCCTTACTGAGAAAGCTGGAAAAWTGTATCGCCAAGTTAGACTCTGCAATTTTGTGCTGATTTGGCCTCCCTGTTAGCTTGCACTACCTGTGAAGTTAAATCAAGTAAGTTAGCAGAAGTTTCAATAACTGCAATGAAGATAAATATTCTCTGTACTTTTGAGAAACTGGTTAGGTGTAGGCTTTATCCTCTGGTCATCCATGCTCAGTGTTTTCGTTTCAAAAATGGAAGATGAAAGTTTAAGAGTCTCCTGAGTGGCACTTTGAGCTTGGTCTCGAAATGCCATTGTTTCTTATCCATCACAGATGACTTGGAGCTCAGTACACTGCAGGTGTCCAGCAAAGTGCCGTTTTTACCCTGTGTTACTGCAGATGCTGCTACTGGATTCAGTTAATGGGTGAAGAATGGCCTGTACAAAAGGCAGACTTACTTTTGATTTACAGTGAAAGCTACCGAAAATAATTTGTCTACATTAAGTGGGTGGAGGTAGGATTAAAAGACAAGCAAAGAGTGAGAATGCCTATGGGGATAAAATGTTCCTGTCTRAAGACCAGCACTGCAGTCAAGAGCAGACAGCTAAATACCTAGGATCTTCCTTTGGGTGTTTCCAAGATAATGAGGCTAAAAGGCTGTGTCTCCTTATGACACATCTGAGTCTAGTAGGATTTAGATGTCCTTTGTTTATTTTGGCTAGGAAAAATTTATTTAAAGAAAGCCATCAAGTTGTTTCAAAGGCACAAATTCCTTTGGCATTTTGACTGGCTTTCCTTGTGTTGTTATAGGAGGTAGTAGTGCTGAGATAAAATTTACAAAAGGTTTTTTCAAGGTTTATGTGGTGCATGACATCAGCAAGCCTTCAGCACAGTCTCTGTAGTGAGTGCAGCAATGAGATGTGTAGTTACAGAACAGTCATTTCTGTCTCCTGGCTCTTTGGCACACAACAGAGCTGGGGCAGACCCACATCTCACAGCATCTAACAGCTTACATTGTCCACTTGGGTTCTGCTGTWATGAATAGGGAGCTACAAAATAACAGTATAGTTCTAGTTGTCATACTTGTGGAAAATGCAACTAAGAAGCTCATTCCTTCAGAGCAGGGGTTTTCCAGCCTGACCCTCACCCTGGTGCCTCCTCTGCTTTTTCTCCTGCTCAGTGTTTCAGATTAAAAAGGAACACTCTAGCAGTTTTGCAGTCTTTGCAGGTTACATTTAAATTTTTTTTTGAGGTGGTGGGTGTGTGATTGTGAGTTTTGTATGTGTGTGGTTTGATTTTGCTTTGCTTTGTTTTTAAGTTTTCTCCAGCAAAGACATAAAAAATTTAAGTAATAGAACAGTTTGGGAGGCAATTTAAAACCCTGCATGGAGACCCCAGCATGGTCAAACTGCCTCCTAACCCCAAATTTCACTAAATCATCTTTCAGTTGTGATGCCACATACACTATTGACATGCAGGTATTTTCTCAACTTGGCTTTGCCTGCTGTGATCCTTGTAGCTGTGGAMAGCCTTGCTAGTCTTGAACTTGAATTCAACCTTTAACATTTCTGAGAGAATTTCCTTTCCTGTCTTTCCTGATGCGGTGGGGGGGATGGGGATGATAGAAGACAAATGCTGGATAGAGAGGCAGACACTTGCTAGCAGTTGCTTACTTGATTCCTTCTTCCCCTCCTTCATGGAAGCTTACTGAAGTGCAGGARAAAAGTAGAGCAGAAACAGACTGGTATAAATTATTCAAGGATGCTGCTGCTTCTAAGAAGAATMCAGAAGGAGTCTGCCTATAAAGCATCAACATGACATTTTTGAATTGTGATAGGTGGGTTGAGAGAAGAAAGCTTAGRGACGGCAGAACGCTGCTGTAAGGAAAAAGACATTGTTTTAAACTAAGTAAGCCTGCTTTATCACTGAGTTGCACAGAGYTTTCCAGTGATTATGAGTTTGGGAAAAAGGGAGATGGAGGTGGAACAGGACGTATTAAAATCTTACAGATTCTTTTCAATAGATTAAAAAGGTTCTGTTCAGTGCTACTATGGGAAATAAAGAAGAGAGTCCAACTGGGCTTCTTCGCTATTTCACTCCTTTGGCTAAAACTAGGGAGCGATCCACTTGCCCAAATTAAAATGTTGAAAACTCCTTTTTCTTCTGATTGACAATTTGGAATCTTAACTTGTTTGTGATCTCCCTGATTTCCCTAGAGACTCCAAAGTATAAGAGGTGCAAAGAAGCTGTAATTTTTTATTTAGCTTCAGTAGATAGTAACAATACAATGGTGCCAAATTCTCTTATTTGATAGAGCATTTTTTCAATTGGGAAGCCCTACGGCAATGTCAATGCTCTCTATTTAATGACATACCTATATCTTAGAACTAAAATACTATTTTGGACAGACTGAAGGCAATTTTCCAGGTGAATAAAATATCTCCCAGGACTAGAGACAGTGAACAATACCTTATGTTGAATGGAGCAACTATGTAAAATTCATGAATTTGTCACTGTATTTTTTGGCTTTGTAGCTTTAGCTCAATATTTCAAATCTTTKACTCCCATGATTTAGCCCTATGGCCTTTCTCTTTTTCCCTATAGGTGATTCAAGCTTTCTGTTCCTAAAGTAGGTTTTCTGAAAAAGCAAAGTGTGCTACCTATACAGAAGCTAGGCATAAAAGTGATACTCACAAAAGGCCAGCCTACAGAAGTAGATTTCCTTCTCTCTCTCTTTCCATATATAATTTGTATATAGTACGATTTCATTTCCCAGCTGAATTTCTTTCTTTACTGTTTTTGTCCCTCTTGGGCTGACATTTTTTCTCGTCTCTGTCCTGCAGTGTATGATTTTCTTTTTATCTGCTCACCATTCCTTTTCGCCTCAGATGCACAATGCCAATACTATTTGAATCAAATTTTTAACAGATGAATACATTTAAAATAATGCAAAGTTATCCAGCCCACTTTGTCCAGGCAAGGACATTTTCTGCAGGAAAATGTGTGCTGTTTGCCACAGGAAAATAACATCTTTGCGTAATTAGCCAAAGGTAAGATTCAGAACTATGTCTTTGATTAAATTTTTATGAAATAGATGCTCCTARAATGGACTCTAAATTTTGTGGTGTAGATCTGTTTTAGCTCCCTCTTGTTATTGAAGACATGGCCAGAAAATACGGGGTTATATWTTTTTTTAAATACCACAAAAGGAGACTTCAGACTTTTAGGCCTGCTTACAGCATGAAGGGGCAAATTTGGGGCACTGAATGTCCTTTATGAAAGCAGCAGTCAGACCTGCAGAGCAGGTCCCTGTCCCCACTTAGGCAGGCACATAATCTCCTGTAAAAGCAAACATCCTTGTTTGGGAATGAGGGGCTAATAACTCACAGGAAATCTAGGCCAGCCCAAGTAATTCTGATCAGAGAAGTACTCTCTGGTGTTTGCAGCTTGTGCTTGTAACAGATGAGGGGATAGTATTCACCCAAGTATTTTTCTGCCACGCAGTTTTGTTTCTTTTGTATTCCCCAAGGTATCAGCTTCTGCAGCCTTCCCTGCATGCAGGTGATGGCTGAGAGCAGAGAGCCGCGGGTCACCTGGCAAGASGCAGCATTTGTGTGAAACTTTGTGCCAAAACTCTGCCGCTGGAGTGCTCCAAGTGTTCACTTCTCCATTTTTGTCTTGGCTCAGGGAGCAGCCACCTCCTGCCATGTCTGCTACTACAGAGCAAAAACTGGATTCCCACCATTACTGCAGTTCACCAGCCAACTCCTACTACTTCTACCAACTGTAGAATGGGCATGAGCAGTCACATTTACTCAGTATGCATGCTTCCCTCATGTTAACCCAGACGTGCCTTTGGCTTGCCAATTACTTGCTCTTGTGCCTTTAGAATAGTACATGCAATGCTCCTCTSTCTCTTGGATGGAGGTGAGACTGACAAGATCTCACCTGTAAGCCAGGAAGCTTCAGTCTCTGAATTAAAAACACCAAATCAAAGTGCTAAGACAAAATCTCTTTTGTTCACTAAGTTTGACATGACTCTTGAAGGTAGTAGGCTGAGTAGCCAYGTGGGAAATCTGTGAGAGTCTTCAGGCTTTTTCACCCTCAAGGACTGGATGTGAGAGAAAGCACAGCTCTAACATGTTGAGTCCTTGGCAGGAGTGAGCCAGGGAATGTTTCTTCAGTCCCAGCTGCTGGTTGATTGATGGGAACTGAGTTGGTGATAACTCTGGAGGGAGATGTTTGCCCTGTCTTCCATCTGGAGCTGCTGTGTTATGACTCACAGGAATGGCTACGGAGCAGGCTGGGCTGGCAGACCTTCTCCAGCAAATCAGATTGGAAGCTKTGGAAATAAGCAAGTTATCTAGGGGGGCTTGTAGGGAATGCAGTTTGATTTATCTAATGCTGATGGCTTTCATAAAAACACAAAGCGCTGGGAAAGCAGAATGTGTCTTTGTGGTTAAGATGAGGGAACAGTTGCTGATATCATCTTCTAGCTCTCAAAATGATTGTTTTTACAGGGCCAGATTCTGCCCTGGGATCTGCTTGATGCATCACTGTAAAGTACTTTATTTTRCATGTAAGGTGATGCCGGCTGCCAGGGCTTAAATTACAGAGACTCCCATCTCTCCTTAAGCCCAGTGCCCTTCTGTGCCTGAGACTTACCATAAGGTTCTGAACCATGCAGGTCATTGCAAAGCATTGTGTAAGGCAAATGGAGATGTGTTGCTGCCTAAACATGGAATACTTTAAACAATATTCATTAATGGATATCTAAAGCAGGTGTAATATTAATAACTTGCTTCAATTTTTGTTGTCCAGGAAAAACATCAAACTCAAGAGAATCCAGGAGAAAAGAAAATGTAGACATAWATTATGCAATATGGTACAATGAAAAGGGATATCCCATGGAGAATCCCAACTGAGACATGATGTCTGGGGTGAATGTGCATGTCACAGAGTACTTGAAAAAACACCATTCAATTTCTACGGCTTTCTAAATATGCTGAGGAGAAAAAGTGTTTCCAAACATTATACAGAAGAAAATCAAGGAGTCTTGTCCAGAGCATAGTGCCTTTAATCTTGAAATGWGTTGAAATTGGTTCATGTGCAGAATTTCTGCTGTAGGGTAGAAAAGTCTTTCAGCTCCATTCAGAGAAACAAATCCACTCATCCAAAGTACTGAGGATGGGACGTCAGACTATGTTACCTGTTATATTAATACCTGTGTTTGGTTATTTTAGCCTAAAGTGGGGTTTGTTTCTTTTTTAGTGAGGTTTAAGGCTTTTTAAACTTTGTAACCTACAGGCAAATTGCTGAAAGAATAACATTTTCCACRATGTTTTCTATGTGTTAAAGAAATTTCACTTTGTGTGATGATTAATGTTCAGTGGGTTCAATAGATAACTACATAGCAGTGGAAAAATAATTTTTATTTTTTGATTTTCTGTAAATCTTTAATCATTTCTCCTTTTAACTCAATATTTAATTTCAAACCCTGATTTTACTTCCTCATATTTTTAAATTTTCACCTATAATTTAATGGTTTAAACATGTAGCTGTTTATGGTAATTCAGACCAGACAAATGCATGCCATTTTACTTCTTTTATATCTATTTTTCTTTGTAATATTTATTTTTTCCTGAAAACAGACATCCTCCTAAAAAAAATCCAAAACACTTTGCTGTAACTAATTTTCATTTCATAGATTAGAATTTTTCTTAAAAATACAAAAAAAAAAAAATTAAAAGTATTTGAGGCAAAGGAAGTGCTTAATTGAAAACTCTTCTGACTGCAAAGTTTATAACCCTTGGTGTCTATCCAAAAGTTCCACCTCTAAGCTCTTTTGCATTCAAAGGGAACTGCCTGGCATACAGAGAAGAAACGTGTGAAGAGAAAGGATTGATCATTTCTTGTCCCTTTAAAGTTGTTGGAATTCCTCAACGTGCTCTTCAGTATTCTGTCTTTCATGGTGCCCTTGAAAATGACATTTTCTCTTTGCTGGTAGGTGCAAGTTTGCTGAGCAGGTTGAAGTTAAACATGAAGAGTTTAGTAGTTTTCTCAAGCTGAGACTCTGATGACTKTAGATACTGTTTTTGCCTGAAAGTTAAGCAACAGAACTACTCAAAACCTCTTCACACACGTGCAGATCTGAAATATATATATTCATATAAATTCTTCTATTTTCCCAAATTTTTTATGAGTCTGATTAGAGGACYTTTAAAAATGTGTATCCAAATAAAATTATTTTGTCTTACAATGTCAATGATTTTTAATACTATTGTGAAATACTAAATTCACTTCAGATGTTAAAATGTTTTATTTCATTAGAAATAGAAACATCTTTACTTCTTTTYATGCTAATGGTTTCAAAATTTGCTCTGAACAAAGAGAGCACTTCTGCTTTTCATTTTAATTATAAGCCAAGTGGAAAATCTTAAAATCTCTACAGAAATAGAATGCCATTTTTCTTTAAACAATTTGATTTGCACAGGTAATCTCAAAGAGATTTTCCAACTCCCCTAAAGAAGTTTAAACAGTGAAGTGAATGTTTAGACACTTAAAAATCACATTTTTATGTTATTGGAATCCCAAGACTGTTTGATAATTTGGTCAAATGAATTATCTAGAACTATCTATCTGAACTACCTATCTGAACTATCAAATCTTATATTTCTTTAGAATCATGGATAAACCCAAGGGTTTATGTAATTTAAGATGGCATTCCAATTTTTTTTTTCCAATTTGTAAAAAATAATGCCATTAGAACTACTATTAAAGATTTAGAAATCAGCCAACAAACCTGGATAGTTTTACATGAAAATACAGCAAAAATAACARATTCCACATTAATAAAAACAAATTATTAATTAATAACATTTTTTTATTAAAAATAACAAAAATAACAAATTCCATGCAGTGGAAACCTGTTGAAATTCTTAATAAAACGAAAAAGGAACTGAGTGTAGTGTTTCACTTTTCCCTAAACCAGATATCTCTCCTTTGTCAACTTTTAAAGACTGTAATAGAAAAATACCTAAATCAATGATGAATGAAGTAGTGTGCAAAATAAAAAGTGAAAGATGTGATTTTTTTGTCAGAAAGTATGAAATGTACTGACTTTCTACCATGATTTGTTTTTCATTAAAAAGAATAAATCAACACAAAATCAAATGAAATGGGCACACATTTAGAAAATATGTTGCTGACCACGTATTTATATTTTGCTTCTCACTTCTTAACCATGAATATTTATGAACAGACTGGGATACCCTTTGGACTTAATCACATCTTTAGGTAGTCATCTATTTTGGGAGGAGAATTCAATGTTTGTGAGCTGTTTGTAGTCACATTATCAATTCATCATGAAATGAAAACGGTTTTGTCCACCCTCTGTATTTTGGCAACAATGGACTCAAAGTAGTGAATTTGGWATTTCTTTAACTCTTTGGCTTTGAAGTACCTTGGAGGCATTTGAATGTAGTTTTACAAGGATATAAAGGTTCATCAAGACTTTCTTTTAGGATTTTGCTATTAGATGTAGATTAAAGTGCATGTGCAAAGTTGCATAAAGTCTGTAGGYGCAGACATTGCTTTTTATTATGCCAGATAGAGAAAATTAGAAACCTTCTGATGGCTTGGAAAAAGGCTTTTGTAATTTCTCTACTTTTCTACAGCTGTGGTAATTCTAATTACTCCATCAATAAATATTTATTTATATCTGCCTAAACACTACTGGTGTCAAAATCTRCTACAGTTGGACTAGCCCTAAACAATCCAAAATCTTAGGATTCAAACTATTACAGCTGCATTTGCATTGCATGTCGCCTCTGGGCTTAAACCCTGGATTTAAATGTTAGATAACTTCTTCCTTACTTGTTTCAAACCTTTCCTAGGCCCTCTCATCTCTTTTGGATTAGTATAAAGGAGATGGATAACTATTGCTATTTGGTCAGCTGCCCCCAGAGCAGAYCTGAACTCTGAGGTCAGCTCCAAAACATAGCTGGGCTCTGGAGCCAGCCTTTCCCAGCTGGGCTGCCAGCCTACCTGTGGCCACAACACAGCAGCCCAAAGCATGGGAGTCTGATTCTGGCTGCACACACGGCGAACACATCAGTTCAAGGTCTCCAGACAAGGACRAGGCTTGTAAAAGAAGGTGGTAAAGATGCCAAAGATGAGGAGGTTTCTCTGGCCCTTTTCCCTTTTCAAAGGATCAGCCTGTCCAGGCTGAAGTCTGGGGTGTAGGGGAATAGAATATAAGTAATTAAAGGTAGTATAGAAAGTAATCTTATYCCTTAAAGAGTTGCACCTGGGTTAATTATCAAAGATTAGGAGCAGGCCTGAGTTTAACAGGCCACACCTGYAGCYAATAAGAGTGCTATAAAAGAGTGGATTGGTTGGTTTARGGAAYTGGAGTCAGTTGGYTAYTGCAAGAAGGAAGAGTCAGTGCCTGGAGGAGCTGCCTACAAGAAACATCAAGGAGATACAAAACTCTAGCAATATGGAACCCTTGCAATATAATGACAACATGAGGGCAATCTTTCTRCTATATATATGTTGAAATCTCTCCAACTTGCCTAAAAAGATGTAGGAAAAATATCATTGCTAACTTTGGGGACTGTCTTATCTCTTAATACATCTTTCACCCTGAGGCTCAGAGTTGCTTTTTGCAAGACCTGTGAACTTTTGCAGATTTGTCTAGAGCTGCTGCACAACTCTGATCACCAGGTGAACTATTTGGTCTGGTCTTACTATTTGAAAGTCAAAAAATTCATAAAAGGCAGTAAACCAAATTCTGAACTCCCAATGTATATACTTAGACCATGCTCACCTTTTCATTTCTCTGATGCACAAGTTGAGATTTTTGTGTTCTGCAACCACCTGGTAAGCCCCTTATTGCTCTTAATGCTTTAGTGGATTTTTMTATATGGATCTTAAATGTTGTGTGTCTCCAGAAATGCCTAATAGAAACCAGCACACATGAGCACAAAYGTGACAATGGGCTCTCAGAGGAGAGTATGGTGAAAATTGAGTGTGGTTACTACTTGCATGCCTGGATAAAGTGCAGCTCTTTTCCTACTTCATTCTTCCCTGTTTTTCCCTTGGTGGAGGATTTCTAATTTTATTTCTAGTGTAAGCACAGATAAAATCTATTCAGTAATATACTACTACTAATAATACACATTTTCATATGTGCCCCTATTATATAGTCACTTTTCAAAACAAATTTTAAAAGGTAACTGTGGAAACAAAAAAGAAAAGGGACGGACTCACTGTTTAATAAAGTCAGAGTGGTACACCCCCCAAAACTTTGCTTATTATGACATGTAAAGAAGGAAGGAGGATTTTCATCTGTTTCACTTATGATTTTTTTTCACTAGTTGCTCAAAATATATTTTTAGTTCTATGAAAAAAGAATTGCAGCCAATTACCAAAGGCAATAAGTTAGTTAGTGAGATCTGTAGACAACCAAACTGCATTAAAAGGCTTAATCTTAATTAAATGCACAATTTAATTATTTAATGTTCCTACAGATTTTTTTAGGTGCAAGGGGAAGAGGTGAACACATCCATATTATAGTTAAAAATGTGTGAGATTGTGGATCCCATAGGATGCAAAAATTGCAGCTCTTTAACTACTCCTTATTTCTGGGGAAAGGTTAGAAATTACCGTAAGACTAAACAATTTATGACAGAAAATAATACTGATGGGATGGTCTGATTTTGCAAGGGATGCACATACACATTCCCCACTGCAATGCATTGCCTCCATGTCCCAACATCTATCAGGATTAATGTCTTTTAGCCTAGATGAGCAAGTGYGCTGGTAGTCCTGACATGTGAAAGAGGAGAGGTTTTTGACTTGTCCAGGAAAATTTGCATGCACCRTAGACTCAGTAAAAACTTAATCCTGCTGTTTTATCATTATAGGATCATCGTTGTCCTGAAAACCTGACTCAGAAATGCTTTTCCTACACATTACTGAGACTTTTTCTATTTTTCATAGCTCTCTTCACCTCAGCCCAGAATGTAGCCAAAATTCAAGCAATCAGCTCATCTGAGTTGAAGAAGATTCAGTTATCTTCAAAAAGAATACAGTGGGAGACTTGAGTCTTCCATATTTAACAGGCGTATCTTAGTTACACAGTGATTACCTAAGAGACGTTAATTTTCTTCTTCCTTACATTCTACTTCTGACCAGAATTACATCATGCAAAAATCTGTCCTAAGAAGAACTAAATTAAAAGTGGTGTATTTTTATCAGCAGCTTTTATTTCCAATGTAGATATTTTCCAACTAAAACCAAGACAAAAAAATTAAAGCAAGCAAAACTCACACACGATTGGAGATTTGCTACCCACTCAACCTACTTGGTGTAGGTTCCAGCTGGATCAGCTCAGTGTGATTTCTTCTCTTCCTTGTATACTAATCCATCTCCTCAAGTTATTGCAACTCTCCTTTGATGAAGAGCAGCCAGTRTTCTATCTAAGTTCAGAGTGATACCTGTGCTATGTAGTTTATTAGCAAACAAACCTTTGTGATGGCTTAAGAATGACAGTGTTGCTTTTTAATGCAATGCTTGTRTAATGTGTCTTCTGAGCCACTCCCATGGTCAAAACTGACAATATTCTGGAGTCTCACACCTCTCACATACAGACAGTTCTAGATTTTGGGTGGTAGCTTATACCACCCAAAATGTGCAGTGCTGTTTACTGTGAGACAGTCATAGGCACTATCAGAATCAGGAATGTGTTTTACTTGTATAATGGCTTTTAAGGGAGTTGTATAAAATGTGTCTGGATCAAGATTCTATTGTACTTATTTATTCTCTTGTACTTAAGTTCAACAATGAAAAACTTTTCTGTTAGTGCTCCCATTAGTACACATTCTAAACTTCATGCTTTGATTTTCAGACTCAGATGTCAGGCCTGGTTCAATGTCATGTAAGAGGTTCTATGTATTCCTTCTCTCATTCTTGCTGTACCTCATTGTGTTACTCACTGAATATAAATTTAGGACAGTTTTGTTGGAAGGGGATAAAAATGATGCTACACTTCCATTAGCATTTATATATTGCCTTTAGATCCAGACTTTTATTTGTTATGCCTGTGTTATGCTGAAAGGACCCATGCTATGAAAAAGCAATATTTACAGGTTGGCACAAAGAAGGCAAGCAATTTTGATGATATATGCGTCACAATTTTTAATATTTTCAGAGGTAGTTTATTYAATATGATTAAACAGGACATCTTCAGTGAGAAGAGTTAACCTGATAAGAAGTTACTGCAGTCAGTATTTCATCTTTGACACACGGTTGACACCAAAACAGACATTTTCARAGGGGAAGTGAAAACAGCCCTTTTCTGTCATATTATTGCTTGAGATGAAACATTTCCCCTCACCTGAGTTCTGCAAAAGTCTTCTTAATGAATAAATCTCATTATCACCTTCATTTAAATGAAGAAATGGAACAAATTATTAAAGACCACTTGATACTTTTCTGGTGGAATTGAGTTCCTGTGTATACATCTCCCAACTTCTGATAGCAGATTTCACTTCACCTGCCTTTAGATAACAACAGTCTCAAAGTTTGCAGTTTGACTWATCATTGCAGCTCCTTTTGTAGTTTTGGAGAGACATGTGAAGGAAGTTTTAGACTGTACTTTATGTGATATGGTTTGGTTGGTTGTCCCAGATCAGGATGGACCACTTCTTAAAGATGCTTTTTTAAATGTGACTACAAAGAGAGTCTAGGGGAACTAACTCGGATGTATGCGTACACATTTGTTGACATTGTGCATTTATTCAGTTGACTCCTGTGTTTAATTAATTGCTTTCACACAGTAGCTAATAAACGTGCTGCCTGTAGGATGCTACATTAACCATGTCACACCAAGCAGAAATGGCAGCTAGTATACAATCTGAGCAACATAATGCTAAGTACCGTTATGACCTTCTGTACTTTCTCTTTCAGCAAAGTACATAGCACTTGAAGGATGTTTCACAAAAAGAGTCGGTGATTTTACTTCTCTTGCATAAAAATCTGCAAGAACTATTMATTAAATAATGCTTAATAAAATACATGATATTTTAATAATACTATTTATTGGGCACATTGTGACATTTGGATTTCCTTCAAGATCTTCTTAATCTCTGTCATGATGTGCAAATATATACCATCAAACTTGATTCTCCTGTAACAAAGTACCAACAGCACATTAATCCTAGCCAAAAATTATGTGACTTGCACAAAACCATAGCCAGCTAATTAAAAAGAACCAGAGTCAGGCTTGATCCTGATTGTAGCAGCCATGCTTCAATCTGGTAACAAAAATCATCATTACTCTAAAATACAGGCAAGTTAAAAAAATTCTAATTCAGCTTTGACAGTAGAACACAAAAATAAAGGATTGTCTATTTACTTTGGTTGATTTTCTTATCATGAAGAACAGGTGCGACTATTCATTCCCAGCCAGGCAGGTGTAGTCATCAGGGCCATTGCAGAGTTTTTCATAACTCAAAGGGTTTGTTTCAAAACTGGATTATTTTCACTTATAAGCTTGGAAACATGACCAATCCACGGAGTGTTTCTCCCTTGCAGTGTTCTCTGGAGGACACATGATGGAGCCAGTAAGTTCACAAATCTTTCTGCAGAGGATGTGCAGCGAAAACTTGATTATGTATGCTGGCTTCTCTGAAATGTGTCCAGGGACAGAGATGTCAAGGTGCTTCGTCATCAGTGCCATTCATGAATCTTCACTAGCTCACACAGCAAACAAAAACAATTTAAGAGTATCAGGCAGAGTCTAATGTTGCAGTACATTTCTTTGTCAAAAAAACCCTACTCTGGGGAAGGTGGCTGAACACCTCTGAATTGTTGAGATACTGGCCCAGAAGTTCTTGCCTTGCAAGATCCCAGTCCTTTGCCAGRTCTTCCATTTTTCCCACCTTGGGAAGACCCAACTTCAAGAAAGGTGGATTAGAGCCTGTATCTTCAAAGTATAGGCTTGTCTTAGGTGTTTGTTCTGAAGATTTGAAGTACTTTCTTCATGAGGAGGATTTGAAGAGGACATGATGCTGGGTAAACTTGGGTTTGTCAAGGGAGGAAACAAAAGCTGGGATTGTTTTTTGGTCTGCAGTAGTAAGAAAGTCTTAGACAAACCAAGAGACTTTTTTTCCTCTTCTTGGCCCTTGGCCTTGGTGAGGTAATAGAAGCAGCCTGCATGGTAGAGGCAGAAACAAACCACTTGAGGACTAAAAGAGATGGTTAACCCTTGCCTCTACTCCCCTCATGCTTATGGGTAAGCTATGGGCTTACACAGTCAGTACCAGTTGTTAAACACTTCTATATTTGCCTGAGTCAGTTCTCTCACCTTTTTAGGAAGTATGGTATAACCTTCTCTTTTGAGTTTACATGTCAGTGAACCCAGAATATGATTCTGTATTTACCATGAAATGACCAAAAAAATTTTGAAATATATTTACAAAAATGTTCCTTGATGAGCTGTAGAATAAAACTTCCATTTTACCTTTTTCCTTCGCCTCCAATCCACTAAGTGGTGGAAATTCAATCAGCTTGTTTGGAAATTACATTGGACACTGCAGCCAGCAGTGCAGTGCAGAGAATATTTCTGATCTGGCAGAAATAATAACAACTTGTCTTAACATAATTTTCTCATCTATTATCTTTCAAATTGCATCATCCCTTTGAGGAGGTTTCAGTTTTTAACTTGAATCTTAATTGGACRAGTTAAATATCAGTGCTTCTTTAAAGTGTCCACTGAAATACCTGTCTGTGTTCAAGGTCTTTCTGGGTATATTCAGAAGAAATTCTGAATTTCCACAGTAAAAAAAAAACCAAAACTTTTTTTTTTCCTAGAATGCAAGATGCTTCAGTAGTTCAAGGTCTTTCTGGGTATATTCAGAAGAAATTCTGAATTTCCACAGTAAAAAAAAAACCAAAACTTTTTTTTTCCTAGAATGCAAGATGCTTATTTATGTTGCCCTATTAGCCCAACTCTATCACAGAAGCATACTCTACTCTAAAAGTAAAGTAAATTAATTTCAGTCCTGCAGCCTTCATCTCCAGTGGATTATCTGAAATTCAGAATTGGAAGGTTCAAAACAATTCTGAATTATTTAGGAAGATAATGGCTCTCTCTTATTTTTAATCTTCAAGTTAAAAAYATACATTAGGAACTAAACACTGAAATTTAAGTAAAGCCGTGGGTCAGATACTAAGGATATCCAACCAGTGGAACTTTATGGGGAGGGGGGGGTGAGACAAGCCTTTTGCTATGGTCCCAGAAAAAAAAGGTGCAAATGCAGAAGCCCAGGATATTAGGAAAAATTAGTTTTTCTCTTTTCTTGTGGGGAGTGTGTGAGCCTGCAATGGCTATTCTTGGTAAGATGAATATAAAAAGAATGTTTCAAGCAAAGATAGCAAAAAAATGCGCTGGCGTATAAAAATAGTGCTGAGGTGTTTTCAGTGAGAAACATTCTTAATGAAGAATCATATGGGAAATACAACTACTCAAAAGAAAACAGGAATAAATTATGCTTGTGAGAGAATATCTCCTGCAGTCCCAGTGCTTTGCTGTATAGTCTGGGAAACCTAGAAGCCTGTAATGCATAACTTCTAACCTTTGTACTTTTCCCTGTTGGAACTCCCCAATTTCCCAAGGGAATCAGGGCATGAATACAAGAAGGATTGTGATGGTATCTTGTTCCCTCAGAACTACAAAAAACCTGTTGAGATGCATAGTGGTACATGAACAGAATCTGGAGCTGAATGGAGGATACTCCTCTGGCTAAAGTGAGATATACCAGAGTACCTACATCTCTGAATGATGCTCCACACAGAACTGGTATTGCAATGGCCCAGCCTGAACTGTGAAATGAATAAGCACAGCACTACATCTGAGTAAATGTCCATTGTTTTCAGGGTCTGAGCTAATATTGCTGTGCTCTGTTAAAAGATCAACATAGCCAGACATAACTTTAGGACCAGGAGAAATGCTGCATTTGAAGTATTCACCCTGACTTTAATTGCTGCTGGTTAGGATGATATATGAAGTTACTTTAGTCAATAAAAAGAGATTGATGTGAATAATTAAAGGCATCCTAACATGTGTACAATGSTGTGATAACTGGGGTGAAAAGTTAGCAATACAATGAACAATAGCCAGTAGGTAAAACAAAAGGAGTAGGCCTGGCAAGCTTTGCCAAGAAATGGTGTTTGTGAAAAAAAGATTTCAGGGGAGGCTTGCAACATTCCTTCGCCKCACCCCCAACAAAATCCAGAGTGGTCTGGTAATCAAAGCATGGCTTTACTATCAATGTCTATTTCTGAGATCAGTGAAGTGAACAAAGTAGTTATCTTGATCACTTGTTTAAAGCAGGAAGGATATACCTCATTAGTAGACCTGCAGCAAAATCTAACACAAAATAAAAGACAAGTCCATAAAGAAAAGTTGGTTATGTCTAGCAATAAGAGAATTCAGATGATCAGCTAATAAATTCCATTTTTGARGGAAAGAGGTGGTTGAGGTGATTCTGCGAAGGCAATGGTTTAACACTGCACGATTGAATAAGTATAATTAATAGGTTCTTTTAATTTCCTTGCTACTACACTATGACAGACTGAGATTATGAGAGATTATMTATTCCTATCACATAGCAAGTATCAGAATTCAAATGTCTGTTTTTCCAGGATTAAATTCACCCTGTTAAAATTCATCATCAGAATCAGCAGGCAGTGATGTGTTACTTGAAACAATTTTAAGTTCTCTAGTAAGGAAACCAACTCCTTCACGAAAAGAAGAGTATCAAAGCAGATCAGAATATATGAGCACAAAACAATTTCTATCCTATTTGGGGAAAAAATATACTTATATCCTTCTATGCACATTCCTGTGTATAAGCTCACTCTCATAGAGAGAGTTGGCATTATTGGGTGAATTTCAATCTTCAGAAACAGAAGGATGAGATACTTGCTATCAGGAGATGCTGAAGTCCAGATTCTCAGATTTATTTATCCATGTATTTCTGTTCAAAATGTGTGAGAACCTTCTCACACATTTAAAGGCCTCTACCTTTATAGAGCACAGACTTAGCTATGCAGTGGTTACAGTGTATTCTGTTATTGTAGTAATTCTTCTCTGTGGTTAAGAATTTAGTGAGAGAGATCAGAGTGTAGAGAAAAAAGMATATATAAATATATAGACTGAGAAAAAAATATTCTCACAGTTAAGAATAAGAGCAGACTGCTGAAAACTTATAAACTTCACATTCCTGGGTGTTTCTGAAACAGACAGGACAAGCTTTTGTGAGGAGTGACATCAGTACAAATGACCCCACCATTGGGAAGGGGGTAAATGAACCAACCTTTGGATGTTGTTTTCTAGTCTTACTGCCTATAATTGCAATGATTTATGAGGCATAGAGCATATCAGGTTCTACATTTGTGCCAATTTGTATAGCTGAGAAGTTGGCTTATTGTGTACCTAATTCTTTACCAGCCATTAATTTGAAGTTAATTATCCTTCTGTTCTTACATGTTAGATTGATTGGCTATACAGAATGGTCTTCATATCCATTCTGGATAGCATTAGTGGAGTGCTTGCAATCTCCTTCCCACTTATTTTTGTTGAACTTCAACATGATGAGGAATTKGTCAGAATAGGCTTAGCTTTAGTCTTTGTGGGTGTGTTTGCTGAAAAGAATATTTACAGAAGTTCAGCAGTTATTCTGTTATACTGTTTATGAAGAATACAATTGCTAGATTGCATTTCTTCACCTTAATTAACTTGTCTAACAAAAGATTATATTAAACAGGATGTATTTTTTTTCAAGCTCTTAATAACCAGATTGAATCCTTTTGGTGTAATGACAAAACATCATTGAAWTTGCAGAATTTTTATTGTCCAGAGAGTTTTAATTAATATATTTTATCACTTGGTTTCTGCAATGCATCTGAATGTGTTCTGCATTCTGTATTTTACACTGTTGAGGAGCATTTGTCTGGAGATTTACATTAGAATTGGTTCTTGAAGGCTGCTACCACATCACTGTTGTGCAAGGATGTAAGGAATATTACTACATACTTCTTGGTATCCTTAAACCACGTCTCAGCAGATACGGCACTGTCAATGAATAATAAAATCCCAGGAGAGGTTGATGTAAATAGCAGAACTGGGACAATTCAGATAGGGCCCCATAAGGAATGAAAGTTAATAGTTCAATTCAAATTGAGATGGGTTTAAAGGATCCCTTGTCCTTTTATTTSAGTGTGGGTTTTACTCTAGTTTTGGTACACCAATCCAATGCTCCAGCGTATTCTATGTGGTATTAAAGTAGGACAATTCTCCAGAACTCTGTTTCAGCTAATAAGAATTTTATCAAAAAAWTTTGCATAGAGCATTGAGGGCTTTCTTCATCTTTAACGTCAAGTACCTACAGGTTAGAGTCCATACCACTTTTGGTGTCAGACATTAATAATCCAGAGAAAGGAGTTATTCTCTGAGTGCTGATTTTTGAGGCAGCCTGGACAAGTAATTTAGGTTTGGCTTATCACCTAAGTTGAATGAGATAAATGTKAGGGTCTGGATACTAATAGACAACCTTAACCTTATGTCACTCTTTCCACCCCTCGTAGCAGTATGATTAAGAGCAAACTTGTAGCTGTGCTTCAGCTGTGCAAAATTATCTGGTACTGGAGAACACAGAGCTTTTCTTCCACATTATTATTGCTATGGATAGAGTTGGGGGACTCTATCAGGGGGTTGTGGTGGGGATGGTGTTTATATGTTCTGTTTGTTTTTATCTTTCTGTTTTCTTATCAGAAGCACACCTTACATATCTGGGGGCTGCCCTGTCAGGTCAACAGAATCACCTTTGGATCTGGGAAGAAGAATGAAAGAAGATGAAAAACACTGAAGAACATTCTCAGCTACTCCATGGAAGACACTTCTAATTGGAAAGTGTGCAAATGGCAAAGTGAAACCTCAAAGTACCAGTAGGCTTTCATTCACTGGACTCTGTCAGTTGAAAATCAGTTCAACCACCTAGTCCAGACAGGGTGGTCAGAAAAGAGACCACAAACCACCAGCTGCTAAGTGCACCTACAATGAAGTCTCTATCCCCATCCATGTCACAGAGCAGCCAAGSTTCCTTTCCTCAGGATGGCCCCTCAGGGAGGCTGCCAGTCCCTCTCCTGAGCCAGCAGGCTTCCACTTMGACACTTTCTGGAGTAGACTGTGCTGTCTTACAGGCTGGTCTCCTAAAAGGGGAGATGGAATGTTTRTCAACTCTCAACCTGCAAGAAAACACCATGCATCCTTGTTGGAGTCTGTTTATCCTTTCCCTAGAAGCATGGCTGTCCCATGTAGATGGTGGAAAGAAAGCTTGGAAGGGCTCACAATGCATTGCAGCTCTTAAGCATGACTACATGAGGGGAAACAGAAGAAGCAGGAGAAATATGATACACTCTTAGGGCCAAGTCTCATCCCTAAAGCCGGCTTAATATCTTCTCTATCTTCTCTTGGATTTGAATGTAAGTACATATTTCAAGGACAGGTCATGGATGTTATGCTTACCTTGAACATGAAGATTGTTAGAATTGATTTGCCAACAACCCTAACATAAAAAAAAAGGATACAATAAGATGGCAGAATCTTCTTTACTATGTTGGTATAATCACAACTCTTTTCTGTTTTAAGGACTAAGTGAGAGTAATCTGTGTTTTCATACTTTTCTTCCCTTTCTGGAGAGGCCACAAGAAAGCCTGAACGTGTGTGATTTTAGACCCATTCTAATGGAGGCCCATTCYGTGCCTTTGAAAGCATTGTGGCTAAATTGAGTTTGCCCTGTGTAAATAAGGTGTCCTATGTGAATACATTCTCCAGATACAAGCTCCATTTAATCTCAGTAGGCATGAAGGAAGCATGGCCTTTTCATACTTGAAAGAACAAAAAGTCTYGTAAGAAATAGACTGCAAGCAGGAGTTCAATGCCTATTTCAATGCCTATTTTCTTCCTAAAAGCCTTTTAATGCAAGGACATAATTTCTGCATTCTTTTGACAACAAGAAAGTGTTTTCTTAGTAATGAAAACAGTAATTTTCTTTTACAGCAGATAATATGTATCTGTTAGCTTAAATCGATACCTGTGAAAACCTGCAGAAATGAAATTCCCCCTACAGCACCTAGGTGGACCTAGCAGCAGCTTTTTTGAGAGTAGGTGGTAAGGTTCATATGCTGGAAGATAATGGACTAAAGGTGCAAGAATGGAAGAAGGATGTTAGATAGGGCAGGTACACTTGACTCATCAGGGGAATAAGAAGGGAAATGGTATCTGAAAAATATCTAGGCAGGCATTGGTCATGGTCCAATAATTTTGTATGCTATGATGTAATAGTAGAATGGCAAACAGATGGCAGAGGTGTTAGTAAGACCTTGGAAATGTCTTTCCTTCTTCCCCTTATGAGCAGAATCAGCCTCCCTCAGGCTGATGCAGAAAGGTAAAGGTGGAATGCAAACAAAAAATGCCTTTTGTTTGATACAGTTTTTGGATCCTTAACTCCTTTGCATGCATTAGAGTGCTCTGTGTGTTTTGGTTACAAGTGTTTACTGTGTGGGAACCAGGAGAAAGCAATTATCTTCCCAGGTGAAGCAAGCTTTCCCTCTGGACAACAAAACAAAGCAGGCAGTCTTCCTCCCTTATCAGTGTCCATGCAGTATATTACAAGAGTAGCACAGGGAAAGATATATGTGAACTCTGAAATATGCAGATGTTTTGTCTTTGCCCTTGCCCTCTAAAACTGGTCTAACTGTGTAATTTGATTTTTTTTAGTCAGAATAGAATCAAAGAATGCTTTCAAACCTCTCTAGCAAATACTGGATCAGAGTCTCTTATCAGCCTTCTGGTGCAATTGGCTTCCCTACTTTGGGGATGTGCTGATGTTTAGGATGTCGCAGACGAGCAAGAGAAGTAGACCATGCAGTATTTGGTTTTTTACACTCCACAGCAATGGACTTCCTGATACAATTGTTGTTCTGCAGGTTCTGTTCATGTCTGGTATAGATGTCTTTCAAGGGCTAATACCCAATCGATTCAGGATTGAGCTTAGATGTAGAAATAGWACTGATGCAATCAGTGTCCCTTTGTTTCAGAATACAGACCAGTTGGCTTTTTGCTCTTGGACATTTGTAGCTTCCTGCAGCTGTGAGTCTGGAGTTGTGGAGATACAAAAGGTCGAGATGTGATTTCCCACTAGGGTGCCATTGTGCAGGAATACAGTTTGGTGTGCCTGGGATGAGGTGCAAGGCTGGTGCTCACACTTAAGAGATGAAGTAATCAGGTAATTACCAGGTTATCTGCACAAGAGGAGGTAGTTGTGTGAGATCCAGCTTCTTGCTGTTTTCTCCTACTCTATCTTKTATCTTTCCCCTATGTTGCTAATATTGCTAGGATGAGCCTGCTGGTGCATCAGCATCAGGGATGGACAAGGGGGTCCGCTGGGCTTGTTATTACAATGAAAGAAGTTGCAAAGCACAGCATGACATAGAGGAACCCAGATGTAAGTGATCACTATAAGGGCTTAAATGTTACATGTCTGGGACATACCTGGGCTTGGGGATYGAGTATTATCCCTAAAATCCCACACCTGTATATGGAAATCCCGTAGAGGAGGCATGCATGAAATATCCTAGAGCTACTTTGTGAAAGCAGACAGCTGCTCCAGGCTGAGTCTCCATCACTGTTGTCTCAGCAGTGCTCTAGCAGATGAACAGGAATGTGTCCATACAGGCTCTGAACTGTCTGAGTGCATGTGTGTGCCTGTTTTGCCTTCAGGAATATGTGTTCAACTCCCTTTGGCTTCAATGGAATTAGGCAGGTGCTTAAACACTAACTATAATCAGAACCTTGAGCTCTTTCCTTCCACATATGAAGTGTGAATTCAAAAGTGAATTTACTAAGATTACCCTTCATTCAGTGTTTAATATCCTCTTTCCTTGTGTCTTTTCATTGCACCATAAGATTATWTTTTGAGCACCAATGAGGATACTATGGTTTTCTTGTGCTAATTCAAAATTTATTTAGACCACCTGTTTTTTTGCTGAAATGCAAAAAAATAAGCGTTTACTCTAGTTTAGAAGTTTTTAAATACGTCATACTTATTTACAGTATCGAGATAAAAATGTCTCTTGGAAAAATAAAGATCAAGTAATAGTGGAAAACTTATATGCTATTTCATAATTGCTATTTTTGCACCTACAGGTAATTTAACATCCTCTCTACCAATACTTTCATTTTCTATATTCAGTGCATTACATCTTAGATTAATAGCGGCACTGGCCAAAAGAAGGATGCAATATTTTTTATCTAAATGTCAAGTTTATTTGGGAAAAAGAGAGTGTARTTACTTACTTAAATTATCCATGGAAAACCTATTGTTGTAGCAACTCAAGCAATCTAAATTGTTAATATTCATATACAAACTTAAGATCMCCAGATGAATTCTTTGCTAACATGTAAGAATGAAAATGATATATGTTGCTGTAGATAAAAATAATACAAGCGAACTTGTGCTGTTATGACAAATTGTTGATTGTTATTAACTTTTTGTGAGAAAATAAGGGCTGATTTTAATTAAATGATTTGATTTTTCCTCTTGGGAAAATATTGGTTGGATTATATTGTCCTAATTATAAATAAAAGAAAGAATTACTAGTAGCATAATCCTTACCTTAACTTCCTATTTTTAATTACTTCTGCTTTTTTTCTTYGGGTTATGCAATACAAGCTGTAATTCATTACATCAAGACATTCCAACATCTCTGAAAATGTTGTAAATAAATGCCCATAATGAAAACCTCATGGACACTGTGGAATGTACTTTATTGTAAGAGAAAAGGAAATATATTTGTGATGTTGGATTTTAACCACCAGGACCACTAGCCTTGAAAAATATGGTAAGAAAACCAGATAAATTTCTTGGAAAATGAACTACTGATTATACTTAAGCTTTTCAAAGGCACCAACTGTCCTTGGACTGGAAAAATTATAAAGGCTATTTCACAGAACACATTCTTAGCCTAGCCACTGGTGACTGAACACTGAAACAATGACTGCTGTCATGTGCACTGACATAGGTGACTCACTGCACACATGATTTTCATTATTTGTGCATCCAGTCCTTCTCCTTGAAGTGACTGGGCTCSTTTGTTGATTTATGGGCAATGCCAGCCTGCATGTCATTCTATGCCGATAATATCAGGGATAAATAAGAATATTCACTTCCTACAGTTCTTTTCTTAAATTTGCTTTCCTGATGAAGGACTAAATCCAGCATATATTTTACCTAACTGGGTAATATGTTAACCATTGGAAGGACATMAGTGTGATTTTAGAGACATCAAAGCAGAAGTCCTGCATCCCTTTCTGAACGAAAGTGGTTATTCTCAGAACTGCAGAATGGTTGAGGTTGGGACAGGCCTCAGGAGGCTGTCTGGTCCTACTCCCCTGCTCAAGTACAGCCACTTATTGCTGGTTGCCTAGGACTGTGTCCAGATGGCTTTTAAATATATCCAAGGAGGGTCACAACATCTATGGAAAAACTGGGCCAATGCTCAGCCACCCTCATAATAAAAGAGTGCATTCTGTTGTTCAGATGGAACCTCCTTTGTTGCAGCGYGTGCCCATTGGCTCTGGTTCTGTCCCTGGGCACCTCTGAAATGACCCTGGCTCCACCCTCTTTCCTCCCTCTTTGCAAGTATTTACAGCTATTGAAAAGGTCCTCTCTGAGCCTCCTCTTCTCCAGGCTGAACAGTCCCAGTTCTTTCAGCCTTTTCTCCTATGCCTTTCATCATCTTAATGGCCCTTCTCTGGACTCTCTCCAGGAGCTCTGTATCTCTCCTGGGCTAAGGACTCCAGAACTGGCCACAGCACTCTGGGTGTGCACTCACTAGCACGGAACAGAGGGGAAAGATCACCTCCCTTGACCTGTTGGCAATTCTTTGTCTAATGCAAACCAGGATACCACTGTGTATTTTTGCAGCAAGGACACTTTGTCTGCTCGTTGCCAGCTTGATGGCAGCCAGGATCCCCAGGTCCTTTTCCCACAAGTTGCTTTCCAGCAGGGTTATCCCTAGCCTATATTGATGTCTGGGGCTGATTGTCCCCAGGTACAGGACTTTAAACTGCCTGACGTTTCTGTCAACCCATTTCTTCAGACTGTTGAGATCCTTCTGGACAACAGCATAACTGTCTGGCACATCGCTGCTCCTCCCAGCTTTGTATCCTCATCAAACTGCCCTGATCATGGATAAAGATGCTGAATGGCACCAAACCCAGTACTGAGACCTGGGATGCATGGATATTTGTCCCAATTGCCATGGTCAATCAGAGATTATCAAAAGTGGTGTCACAGGGACATGAGATAGCCTCAGCACTCATGGGTGCATCCTATCAGGGTCTGGGGCATCCACGGTCCTTAAAAAAACCTACAAATATTTTCTACCTGTCTTTCTGTAGATTATCTCATTTTAGTTTTAAAATGAAATATAATATTAACCATGCTCTTTTACCTTTTAATTTCAAACATATATGTTCTTGTCTCTATCCCAAACCCACAAAAGCTTCCTGGCACTATACTGTATGCTCACACATCCCAAAGCTGACCATGAATTGAGAAACATGATGAGAGCAGTGTAAGCTWTAAAGTTCTGCTGCTTTATCAGGATTAAGAGCAATTATCATGTTCAAGTGGAACTTCAAGAAAAGGACACATAAACAGTATGCTTTGGTTTTYGTGCTTTAAAATATCTTCCCTACCCTTCCCCCAGGTACTAAGAGTTCACTATTTCATCTTAAGGTCCCCATTGCTTACCATAATTATGGATAACACAGTTGACCTTACAGTGTGTTTTAGTGATCAAATTCTGCTTTAATTATTACTATACAAAATTCTTTCATGGTAAAGGCCACTTTCCCTCTGGGTCTGACCTATGCCTCTTTAAGCATTTTTCATATGTGGACAGAAATTACAGGCACAGAAATATAGCTATTTTCCACTTTAGATTCACTAAACCATTAGAAAAATGTCTGAGTTCAACCATAATTTCTTAAGGTTATTTAATGATTTATAGTTTTTCTATTGCTGTGGCTGAACATGCTGTTCTTATTACCTAAAACAGTAAACAGTGTAGTCTGGAAACCACAAAATCTGAAAGAATGGTGAATTGTAGATGAATGGCTGTACCAGAATCTTTGAGAACAAAGCCATAGGAACATCTCAGAATTGCCTACAGGCTAGATTTCAGATGTGAAAGCACAGGTAGATCAGATCCATCTTAGCATTTTCCTTTGTTGGATTCTCAAGCATATCAGAAATTGTTTTGCTTCTTCTTCTGAAAGCTTACATTAACATTCTTCTMATTTCTGGAAATATTATTTTTAAATTAGACTTCTTAAATAATGAGATTTTAAAATACAGGACCTTGGTCTTTGATTCTGTGGAAGATAAACTTCTTTAGGAAGAGAAAATTGTTAGAGAACTAGACTTTCTCTTGTAGAGAATTTTTTTTTTAATGCTTACCAAACAAATCCATTCATTGAAAAATAATGAAAAAGAATTCAAGACTATGAATGACCTTGACTTTTGTGGATTTGCTCCCTATAGCAGGAAGTCCCTAAGGGAAGAAACCAGCTCTATKGTGGGAACTCAGCACATMACTCCGGATGTCCAGAGTTGCCGAGAACCTTCTTGGGGGGCTCAGAGGACCTGGAATGTTGCCAGAAGCGCCTGGTGGCTTGACTTTTATCCATCTAGGGATTTGCCACCTGTGTATGAGGACATGAGAGGCACTCAGGTTTGCATGGTGTGGGAATGATGTATTTACAGGGTGAATATGTGGGTTTTAGGTTTTGGTACGGGGGGTTATGGAACCAAGATGGAGGGATCAGGGYGTGTCTTGTCCTTCTTTCTTCTTCTTGTCGTCCATTTTCTGTGGTGATGTTGGCACTTGGGGATTGGTTTGACACAGAGGTGCACAGTTCAATATGGGTGATTGGTAYTGGAAAATAAAGGGAAATATGTTATATGTAATTTGTAGTACATAAAGACAAGACTGCCTTGGGGGCGGTCAGAGTGCCTTTGGCTGCCTTGCTGTCCAGACCTYGTCTGGGCAGGAGAAAAGTTTTGTAGATAAGAAATAATAAACAACCTGAAGACCAAAAAGAGAAGAGTCCAGTCTCATCCTTCAGAGCGCGGGCTGCCCCAGAACTGCCCCCGCTTCTTGGGGCTGAAATAGCTGCTGAGACTCTRTTACATAGAGTTAGTACAATATAAAATGTTGTAGTAAAAGCCAACAATATTAACACCACAAACATCTATTTCCGCATCTTTTAAAGATTTGACACCCCTATTGCTGAAAAATTTCACTCTGCTCCAGGTCAGAAATTGTCTATTATGACCTACATATTTATATATTGACCTATATTTTGCTACACTGCATAAAATCATACTGTGTTCTGTGCTGTTTCCACATAGTAAATGTCTACAGTATTTTGAAGGTCACTTGGAAATGTTTAATATGTTTTTTAGTCTTTCTCTTAAAAAAAACCCTAAAAATCCATACCAAATCAGCCAATCAAGCAAACTTAATGCCTTCTTTCTCATCAGTGCTCCTCCTCTCCTCCCCTTCCCTCCATGTTTCTCATATCTAAATATAGTTCATGGATTTCTGGCTCTCTGGGGTAATCTCTAACAGCTGGACATCTAGACAGAAGAAAAAAAAGAAAGAGAAGAACAAGAAAGGGTAAGAGTAATGTTACTTGTGGATAGCTTTCTTCAATAATTGATTATTTTCTGTAGTTTCTGCAGATGCGCTGGTTATTTGACCAGCATGGTGTGTCTGTTGCCATAATAAACTAATTGAGCATTTGGATGGCAATGGCCCATGGCTGTGTGTAGTATGACAAGTTTACCACCTGGTCTGTCTGCAGTTTCCAGTGTGCTCACATGGGAATTTTGAATCTGTTCAATCTCCTTTCATCTGTGACCCTCTTTATGGATTTTCAGCATGTGTGATCCCTGCCCCAGGGGAGA
The DNA here is from genome assembly GCA_014549065.1 of Cardinalis cardinalis. Classification (NCBI taxonomy): domain Eukaryota; kingdom Metazoa; phylum Chordata; class Aves; order Passeriformes; family Cardinalidae; genus Cardinalis; species Cardinalis cardinalis. The sequence goes on along the minus strand of JACDOX010000153.1, from coordinate 1,414,673 downwards.
CAGTTTGCTTCAGAGAATTATCCTGTAGGTAAAAAGCAATAGGCCATCCATTACCCTCTTCCTTCCACTCTCAGGTTAATGACTACATTAAATATTAAACGGGGTTCCATCTCCAGAGTGTCTGTGTAAGTGATTTTACRTTATCTCATTCAGCCCTTCTCTGATTTCTTCTAAAGTGTGTYGCTTCTTTCTAGAATAACTCTAGCAGTGAAAACCATGATTGATTTGACAACCATTAACAGAATGTTTAGTACTAACCTTCCTCWTCAGAGAGAGAAGAAGATGGTGAAAATGGAAAGAGGAAAACAGGGATATATGATGTGAAGTTGATTTCCCTTATTTAAAATGTTATTTCATATAGTTTCTACAAGTTATTAACAAGTAGGCAAGGACTGCAGGTTTGCTTAAAGTGATGAGTGAGAAATAAATAGAACCTTTTCTACCAACTGGGATTAAATTTCATAAGCAAATTGTTTGGTTAGCAAATCACAGAATCATAGAATACTTTTGYTTAGAAAAGCCCTTTAAGATCATTGAGTCCAACCATTAATCTGCCAAGTCTACCACTATACCATGTCGCCAAATGCCACATCCACACCTTTTTAGAATTTCTCCAGCGACAACTACTTCCCTGGGCTGAATGCTTCACTGTAGTTTTGGTGAAGCAATTTTTCCTAATAGCAATTTAAGCCTCTCCTGGTGCATCTTGAGGCTATTTCCTCTTGACTACTCTCTTGTCAAATTGGACAAAAGACTGAGCAGCCCCTTGCTCCAACCTCTATTTAGGCAGTTGTAGAGAGTGATTAAGCTGACCATTCTGTGATTCTGTGATCTTATGTGCTGCTAACCTAGGAGTTGACCAAACACCAGGAAAAGCTAGAGCATAATATTGTCCAGCCCCTGAGGAAAAGCCTTGGAAATTCATACCAGAGAAATCAGCATCTATTTTGGTCGTAAATTGCTATACAACTTGTGACACTGTAGAGATTTTATTATATATGAAGATCCATGTTTGGATATTACCAACTTTTAAAAATTTTTCCCCAAACAATGAAGAAGAGATCTCGGATTCTACTTTAAAATGTACCCTCTAAATCCCTCTAAAATRTTCATTGAACATAACAAAATAAAAAGCAATCCTACTATCTGTATCTGTAAAAATGCTATCAAATGCCTCCACTTCCACTAGAAACATTTAGCAAGGGTAGTCAATCTGAAAATAAACACTTTAGTGGTGTAATCTCGATTTATAATGTTAGAAAGAAGTGAGCCAAGAGGGTTGCATTTGATGTGCACTGAAACTAGAGTAAATGCTAGTAAATGCTAGAGTAAATGCTCTGCTTATCAGAAGCTAGTCACAACCATATAACCATCTGTAGAGCTGTTGAATGTTTTTTCATCTTAGTCCCTGATGGAAACCAGAGAGTTCTGCACCTCTTTCTGTGAGCAGARGTTGTCAATGTATCTTTTTGCTGTCTCGACCTTCTCTTCTGGTTGAAGCAAGTGCAGTGAGTGCAGCTCTAATGCACAGACCCAGTTTGCAGAGCTACAATCCCAATGAATGACTGGAGGTTGAAAACAGACCCTGACCCAAGAAACAAACAAAAAAAAAAGACAAAAAAAAGGCCACATAGCTGTGAGGAATCCAGTGTGAAACAAGTTCCTTTGATTTCATTACTCCACTCTATTGCTGCTCATCAATTCCCAGTGTTGCCCTCAGCATCAGGTTATCTCAGAGCTGGCTGAATGTGCAATCTCTGTGTGGCTCCTGGCACTCTCTGCTCCAGGCTGAACCCCATAGATCAGGAATAAGGTGCACTGATGGGACTGTCGAACACAAAAACTCTGTGATGGATCTCCACCGCTCTAAAYCTAATAAAACAATTGCTGCAGAGCAAACTTAATTTTCTGCTTCCTTTCTGTTTTCACCATTTAATCATAGCTAAGTAAAAATATGTCACATTGTTTTTATTTGTAATCTATTATTGAATCTATGTGAATTTAATGAAATTATGTTTGGGTTTTGGGGGAAAAAAAATCCCAAAACCCAAATTTTTTTCCCCCCTCCTTATTTCTTTCATTTCACCTCTGGTTTTTCCGACCCAGTATTACATCTGTAGTCAATCATTCTTACCAGACCAGCTTGCTAAATTATCCTCCAAATGTCAGAAGAAAGCAACCTGAAATGATGATTTAAAGGAATGATGCTTACTTGGGTCAAGTAAAACACATAAAACCCAAGGAAGCATTTTCATACTTTCTTTAGCTCCACTTGAATTTCMTTTCTCCTTGTCACCTCCTTTGTCATTACTGTCACCCTTCACCAACAAAGCACTGGCAATTAACACTGAGGTAAATTGGTGAGACGACATTTACCTTGGTGTTGTCATTATTCTGTGGTTGATACATAGGAAATCACAAGCAAGTGGCCAAATGGGCTAAAAGGTTAGAATTCAATGGTCAAAATACAAACAAGTAAAGGATAAGAAAATGCCAGGTATTTGGTAACACCTTGTAAATGGGGCTATTTGTTCTATAGAAGAACCAAACAGATTTTGCTTCGTATTTATCTTCATTTGTTGTTAACTGGAACAGGCTGCGAAAATCACAAAGGACACACACTGTCTATATAAATTTAAAAAGCCATTTTTCCCCTTAAAATCTAAGCACCAGTTAAAAAGAGTAAATCAGAACAGATTTAATTGGTATTTACACACACCAACATTAGCAATTAGCAAAGCAACAGCAGGGGGAGAAGAACAATTATTGCACCCAGCCTAAATCGTCTATTTGGATGAATTAAAGAAACCAGTCAAACTTAACCAACTGTTTGCAGAAAGAATTTTTCTTTATTTTCATAAACATATTTATTTGAATGAAATTAATCCCCATTGACAGTGGGGCAGAATTAGAGTTATTTTTCTCCTATTAGTTTGTGTAAATTTTTTGGAAATATCAGATATTATAAATATTAACAGATTGCTTGCTTGGCATAATGATCATCCAAGTCTGATAAAGAATGACAGATTAATAGTATTTTTAGTCATGTAAAATAGCATTTGTCCACAGATTTTGTTGGTATGGATTTCCATACCAGTTAGAGAGATTAGGAGAAAGCACTGATTTGCCTCCTCCCTCCTTTCCTTTYAAGATATTATWAGCAAAAGACTAAAGGGTATTTGAAGATGAAGATGCCYTTGATCCTTAATTCTGAAAGTTAATGCAACATACAGAGRGCTTATCTTGCAAACATGAAAATCTCTTCTAGCTGGGAAGGTGAAAAGTAGGAAACTGAACTAATTTTACTGCTCCCTCTTCTCAACCACATTGACCAGGTGGTTGTTGTTGCATTTGTCCTTCACCGTTTGTGACTGATGAGACATGCTGGACATATTTTGTGAGAATTTGACAAGCTGATGCCCATTYCTGGGTTTACGATTCTGGGTGCTGTAGTGATGGATAGCTGACCTGCTGTTCTAAGAGTCAGTGCCATGTGATGTGATTTGGGCTTAAATCTGAGAAGTCTTTATGAAAACAGCTGATAGTGACTGTTACAGTGTGGAAGAGGAATTTCAACTGTGCCTGAGTTTTTCCCCATGCATATTTTATTTTATTTTAATTAGGACTTTTATTTGAGGGGGCTTGGGGTGGGGCAGGGGTGCTATAATTTTTTTGCATGTGATAGGTTTAAAATGGGAAAAATTCAGCATGCATAGAACTAAGGAAACATTTACACCAAGACACTATGTTTTCATCACAGAAAATCTTGATACATGGGAGTGACCTAAGTGTAGACTTCATAGGCAGGAAGAGAGCTAAGACATCCCTGAAATTAATTATGAWGTATAGTTTGGAAATAAAAGAACATGGTCAGCATAATTCTTTCAGCAAACTCTGATGGTTAACCCAYAGAATTATTTTAACATTTTTGGGGACTCTCTGCATTTCTTAATCTCAGCAAATTTTAGAAGAGGGATGCAAAGTGTAGCAATGATATCATCTATTTTAAAAATAAATCAACCATATGCCCAAACCCACCAGGCGCTAGAAATTCAGTAAACCAGGAAAGCACACGGGGCATCTGTTCAAACCTGCTTAAGAAGGGTCAGCAGCCATGATGGGAAGAGCATATGAGGAGATACGTAGTGACTTACACTGGGAGAAATGCAAAGAGGCACACAGACATATGGGGCACTGCTGTGGAAAAACGCAGCCCAGGGTGCACACTTGGCAGGAGGCACTCCAATCTGAAGGGGCTTTGGCCTTCAAGTAGACCCAAACTGGGGCAAGTACACCCCCAAAAGGCTGTTGCCTATGGATTGATACTAAAATGCACAGAGGAGTGGAGAAAACCCACTAAACAGCACAAAGGAGCRGGGAAAAGCCATTAGGACATTAAAAGCAGCAGATAGAAACCAACACACTCCACTCCAACCTTCTGTGCTGCCTGTCACCTTATTGAAGCAATTTGGAGGGACAGTCTGTAAAGGGCGGCCAAAACAATGATTTCTTTTTTTTTATTAGTATTGGAATCAGTGAATACACTGTTTGTGTTTATTTGGAATAAATTAAACTAAATAAAAATTATCTTGATTGAAGCTGTTTTGCCTGCTACATTTTATAGCCCTTGTGAAGGCGTGCATGTAATAATTGTCTTCTTGGTTGACAGCAGGGAACTTAACCAGTGCTCAAAGAATATGCCAATTATAGTGACATACATATATTTTTGCATCAATTTTACCCTTTTGTAGACATTCTTCTGGAAAAGTTTCCCAGGTTCAAAATGGAACATGCAATAAAAAAGTTACAGAAGTTTTCTGGAAAAAATAAGAGAATACTACAGGAAGATACARAGCTCTTTGTACAAAGAGTACAAAAATACTGAAAATAAACCAAACCCAGAGGAACAGATGTGATGGAGAGAAACAGAGAAAATGTGTACCTTGCTGAACTGTGTGAGGACATGAAATGTRATAAGTGACATGATATTCAGAGATGTGAACTGTGAGTATTTAGCATCTCTGAAAATCATGTCAAAGACWCCTGCTCAAGGGAGATTTGTTTTGTGTGTTTCTTTTCTATAACAAAGACAGTGAAATTGAAGGGAGGTGAAATACATGAAAATGGGCTTTACAACATCAACACATACAACATGATTGATTCAAAACAGAGTGAAGTATGACAATAAAAGAAATKAGGGTCACTGTGTGAAAGAAATAGAAATAAGTAGTTAGGAAGAACTATTGCTCTTGGGTTCATGAAAAGATGCTTTGAGTTTTGTGGAATGTATTTTTACTTCCAGAAACTTGTTTCTCTTCTGTGATCCTACCAGAAAGAACTGAGTCTTCTATGCAGAATTCTTCTGTTTTGAAAGTAGCTAGAACAACTGCTTTATTTTGATTTTTCATTCCTTTTCATAARCCCCAGACCGTTCAGTGTGGTCACTCTCAATTTATCTCAATTTCTTCCAAGCATTTGTTTTCCGTTTTGTTCATCATCTCAAGCAGCCGTGTCCCTTGATTGAGATCTGAGGACTGCTACCAGAAATAATTCATGGCAGTAGGGAAACAGGAGTAGTGTCAGGGTGTATCCAAGAAGAGCTACACAGGTGATGGACTTTCAGCCATTGATTATTAATACAATCAGYATCTCTAAACTGATGTAGGACTTAACAGTTCATTAGCCAAAATGCATGACAATGAGGAGAACACTGGTTAATGGGTCATTCCTAATGACCTGCTAATCAAAAAAGCCTCTTCTCCCAGGCAATTAACAGTAGGACAAGGGGATATTTAGGCTGAACATTAGGAAGAATTTCTTCACAAAAAGGATWATTAGATATTGGAATGGGCTCCCCATGGTGGTGGTGGAGTCACCTTCCCTGGAGATCCTTAAGGAAAGACTAGACATGGCACTGAGTACCATGGTCGGGTTGACATGATGGTATTTAGTCACAGGTTGAATCACAACCTATTCAATTCTGTGATTCTGTGATTAATAAATTGACACTAGCTATTAGGAAAAACTTCACAAAATGTTTCTTCCTATAAAAAAATTGCTGTTCCATCATTCTCACACTAAATTACTTATTTTTCTCTCACATGTGTTAAAAAGCAAACTAGATTTGAAGTTTCTGATACATGGCTTGGACCTGAGATAACTAGAGTGGAATGGAGAAGCGTTAATTCTCTTTGAGGAACAGGTCAGCAAGGAATATGCAGCTAACATTAATAATGGGTCATATATCTTTCTGCACCAGAGTCCCACAGTGCTGGCAATGTTTACACTGCTATGTGCAAGAGACACAAGTCACCTGTCTTTTATTGCATAAGAAAAGTTGAAAATATACACTTAAATTAACCACTGGTGGGTCTAAATTGATGAGATTTGTTGGGTTGATATTCCCAGAAAGAGGGATTCATCAACATGCCCTACTTGCTGAACAAGATATTCCAAGGATTTCTCCTTGGTATCTCACTGTGCCTGGGAGCTTTAGTCTTTCATATTCTAAACTTCATTGTTCAAGGTCAGTTCTCTGTTTCTCCCTGGACACTGGAGAAACCCTACTGCTAGAATACAATGGTTGGCTCAAATACCTGGGAAATGAGTGATCTGTTTTGAGGCAGGACCTGAATCTGTGAGTACTCAAATTATTGTGGCTGTTCAGCAAATAGTCAGTGTATAACATAGCTGCCCTCAAATGCGATTTTAAATTTTTCTCCAGATCCTTCTTTTGAAATTTCACCCTTTCTCTTGTATCTGGACTGGCTTTAACTTTTGCCACTTTTTTTGTTATTTTATGTTTCACACTTTGAAAGTAGTCTGGATCTGAGTTTCTGCCCCTTTGTGTTTCCAAAGTGGACATTTATTAAAAAAACCCAAGAATTTAAAGTTTTCTAAAAAGGTGTTGTTTGATTAATGGTATTAAATAAACTGTAAAAAAGTTTTAACCTTTTGACTGGTTTGAGGAAGACTGAATGACAGTATACAGGAAGGTATACTGACCAAAGGTTGCAAATGTTACAGAGTAGATTAAGTAAGAATATAAAATGGATAAGATGTAGAGGTTAATTAGCTGAATTTAGTGCATCATACAAGAATATTTCGGTTTATTATCTGGTTTGCTTAATATTCTAGTTTCCTTCCCTGATTTTCTTCTTCTCAGTAATTTTAACTGCAAAATTTATAATTTTACTACCCTTAAAACTGGGGTGACACTCTTGATTAAAAGGATTTTGACAACAAGGATTTTGAAAGATGCAAATAAAGGTAGAACTGCWAAGCAGTAGGTTTTGATTGAAATTCTGTGTGCTTCTTCTGTCTACAGCTTGGTTTGTGAGTGTTGTTTTCCTAACACTGACAGTTCTGTCATATCCTTTGTTATGATAGATGGCCATGTATTCCTTAGTAGTTGTAACTGCTCAGTGGATGGCAGGTCTAAAAGTAGAAACTATGGARGGCAACTTTACTTCCTTTTCCAAACAGTTCAGTGCAATTTTTATGCTGAAGGAGATGAGAGTTTTGCAGCTTGTGCTTGCACTGTCCCTTGCCTCCTTTTTAGGAGACTGAGTGTTCTCTTTTTTTACCATTCTCTGACTCTGGAAATTCATTTATTCAGGAAGTTATTTCAGAATAGATACCAGGCAGCCCCACCTAGCAAGTTAAATTAAACATGCTCTGCCTGTACTAATAAAGGGAGAAAGGAAATCTATATTGGTTAAGTCAGATAACTAATTTTGTTCTTGAGAAAGAAATCCACTTCTCAACAAGACTGAAGTACCTCCCTATCTGCTCCCATGTTTTCTAGAACAACAGACACAAACCAAGACTGGGAGAGAAGGTCAATATTTTTGAATTTCAAAATGGGARCCATGATGGGCTGGTTTGAAATGAAAGGGACAGAGGATACTGTTTGCTTCATGGCATGAACAGGATATTAAAGACTGGGAGATGTCTGGGTTTTGTCCAAGACAAGGTTTATTTTTGCAGAAGCCATGAAGGAGCAAGGCCGGGACAAGGAGGTTATTCTATACCACATCACATCTGATGGAGGTGGGGAAAAGGAACTCTTTGGGGAAGAAGGGGTTCCTTCCAGAGTGAGTGTGGGAGAAGGAACCAGGGTGGTTCTGTGTGAATCATTCCTCTCTAGTACCCTCTGTCATTAGTATTGTTGCTTTTACTGTTCATTTTCTTATCTCATTGCTGTTTCCAGCAAATTGTTCTGTTCTCAACCCATGATGTTTACCTTTYGCGCCTGCAGTTTTCMTCTCCATCCTGCCACAGGAGAAGRAGGAGGGGAAAGCAGGGGAATGAGTGGAACAGCACATGAAGAGTCTTGGTAGGGGCACTGAATTGGGGAGTACCATTCCTAGACCATGACAGCCATTAGAATTCTCAAAAAAAAAACTAGTTAAAATTTATTTAAGAATTTTATTACACCTTTCCACAAATTCCAAGTTCCATACCATCTTTGAATTAATATCAAAGCTAAACAATCCATTGAAAGAATTGGTGGAATAGAACAGTGTAAGATTTATTCTTCCCTCCAATTATTATACATACTGTGAAGAATCTGCACTACCTCGTTTAAATCTTTCCTGAAGTGGGTCACACAGTGAAGCTGATTGATAAGGAGTTGGAGTAYTGAACTTTATGGCTGATCAGCAGACCTCTATCAGCTATGGGAARGGAGGTGTGCCACAAATAGAGCTGTCACTGCAGCAACCTTGCTATTAAATCTTTAAAACTGCCAAATTTATGGCTTGGAAGAAGGGGCATGGGCTGATCCACACATACAGATTGAATATGGAAGGAGAATACTCTGGAACTGCAGTGAGTTGTTGGCAGGAGACTTGAACTCTAGTGAACAAACCTATCTGAGCTCAGTGGGGAAAAGTGTAGTTGTGCTGCCTTTCATCAGTTTAGTGACAGGCTGAAAAGCACGCTAAATCTAATACAGAAGCATTAATCTTAGTCTACTTTTTTTTTTTTTTTTGAGAGCATGAAACTGTGAGAACAAAAGGAGCAGATATAAGCTTCTTCTTCTTTTGTGCCAAAAAAAGAAAAAAGGAAAAAGTAGAAAAACATTAGAAAGGAAAAAAACTGCGCATAGAATAAAGACATATGCACATGCAAAGGAGTAAAGAAGAGTAGTTTTATTCACATCTCATGGCCTCATATACAGGCAAGGGGAGCAGGAACCTTCTGACACTCCGTGAGGGAAAACTGGAGCTGGTTGAGATGTTGTAAACCTGTGACATATTTTGAAGAAACTGCTTAAATCTCCTGTTCACCAGGATGAGGCAGTTGTACACATGTGACTAAGAGATGTTGTGCTTATCAACAGATGTCATCAGTTCAGGATGAGTTTGAAGACATTAGCTTTTTGGGACAAGGGTACAGCAGTGCAATTCAATTTAGCCAGCATAAATATAAATGCCTATATCTAATCAAGAAGAAATTAGGCAAGTATAAATTCTGGTAGTAAACAGAGCCTAACAGAACAGAATAAGCAAGCTATCACTTCAATAATAACACTCTTCAAAAGAGCCACTCTTGTGTGTTTCGCATTTCCAGCTGTTTGCTATACCATAAAACTTAGGAAACTCAACTACATTTTAATCCAAATCCTTGCACAACCTCACTGAATCATGTGCATAATTTCTATTTTTTCTGTCTATTTTTTGTTTCTGCTCAGTGTTATAGTATTGGCTGTGCCTGAACTGCTGACATCATCCTGTTTCCTGACTCCCAAGACAAGAGAAATGGTGTCTTTTTCAAGAAAAGTATCCACATCCATGCCTCATARATTTTTCCAATGATCTCCTATTGAGTAATGCCCGTGATCAGAACCTTGTCCTTTGTTGTGCATCTTATCTAAGTTATTAAGTATTGACTGATCTCCCTAAGAAACCAGGTACAGCTTACATTTCCTTTAGTGGAAGGTTTTCTGTCTGTCATTCTGCCATTCTTGTCAATCACTTCTGATTATGACCTATACTTAAATCCTATTGCAGGATCAAATCAAATATCAAAATTATGTGCTTAGCCCCTACTATATGTGGAAAAATGTACAGATTTTTTATTGGTGTTTGGCGGATGTMAAAGAAGAGATTGGGTAAAGATGGAGATATAATTTATGGTTAGAACCTTGTGATAAATGGTTTAAAAATCCCTTCCCCGTGGACTGAAACCTAAACTTTATCAGGTTAAAAAATAGGGAATGAAAAAATATCTGTATTTCATTTCAGACTAGCTGTTCAAAATATTTGTGCAGGTTGAGTAAGATGCACAAGCCTTTGTTCTAGCTGATTCAAAGCAGGGACTTGAACTCCATTACCTCACATGCCAAGTAAATATCCTATCAGCATTGACCTTTCTGTTAGCTAATGTCATTTTTGTCTCTAATTTTGATCAGCTATTCTATCTTTGCTAAAATTGATATGATCATTCCTGCAAAAGGTCTGAGTTTTAGTGAACCTGAACCTTCTAAAGAGCAAAAAAMCAACATAATAATTTCACTGGAAATTCCTGAACAACTCTATTAGGAGGTTTATTCATTCTACTGGTGCAAATCTGTAGTTACATTTACACAACAAATAAACCAGAGATTGTTCTCTGGCTCTGAGGCTGCCTGCCATGGCAGAGTTTGAATTCACATGACTGTYCCTTTCTGCAATGAACAGATTTGTTAGCCTGATAGTTTCCAGCCTGATAAACTCTAGAAATACCCTGGGCATACCCAAGGATATTAGTGGTTKGCTCAGGCCAAAATTGGACTATTCATTTAACAGTACGGAAAACCACAGCATGGAACTCACTTGTGCTGCTCTTAATTTACTAGCATACATGTAGCCTGTGTTTACAGCCTGGTCCTGTTCTGTGCTTAGTGCTGCCAGTGTTAGTTATTGGGTTGGATGTCTACATCAGTGCATGGGTGAGCAGGTGGGCATCAAATTAAATATTTATAGGCTCATTGAATCTCTTAGCTAAACTGGATTATTTTTTTGTTGAAAAAAATCCATCAAAATCTCTGTAAATCAGGGGAAGTGTTCACTGTTCCTATTGATGCAATCTGTAGAATGGTGCAGTCTGAAATGTGAGAAAAAATGTCAGGGTTGATGACAAAAATTTTAGGTAAAACAGTGACATATCAAGAACAATAGTAAAAATACCTGAATGGTATTTTAGAGTCTGACTAATACATAGGATAAGTATATTTGAATTTCTACAGCATTTTGTGTATGCCACTGGCACAACCAATTAAGAGCTGTAGATGACGTTTCTGATGTGTTAGAGGAGGTTTATGTTGTAAAATTAATCTCGGTGAATTTGTACACAGACAATTAGGAAACAAGCTGAAGAACAGTTGTCCAGTTGGTTGTACTGAAAAGGAAACTCATGCCTGGATAGAGTGCATGTGTTCTTCAATGCTATCTTATGTAATATTTCTACTAAAGGCTTTGGCACACAAGTAGGTGTATACTAATGAAATTTGATAATGACACATGGGTAGGTGGCTGGAATTTATTCTTTTAATACTGAAGCTAGAATATGTGATTTTCATCTGGGCACATGGGGGAGTATATGTGGGCCCTAGAGAAGGATTTTCTTTTTTTTTTCTCTCACTTTTTCTGCGATTTAACTGGGAGATGGAACTACTGACCTTGGCTGTTGCTGTTGTGAACTGACATTACCTAAAGAATATACTCTTACCATAGTGCAATGTTTCTTAATTTATAGTGCTAATTCAGCATCTCTGAGGGCTTGTTATTTAAAGAAACATAAAGTTTGGAATATTTTTAGGTCATTATTTAAAGCAACATAAATAAATGCCTTTTTTGTAGGTTTTCTGTTGTGATGGTGCATTTAACTAATGMTGTGTTATGAGGGAACTCTTACTGGAGGCTGAAATGAGCATTACTTGAATACGAAATTAAGTCATCATTCTCTATGATGATATGAAAATAGGTAGGAAATGAATTCATAATGGTGCTACTTAATGTGCAACTTTTTCCTCCTTAATTGTCTTTAGAAGGTGAGAGAAGKGTTGCAAATCAAAGTAATATTGGAAATAGTTGGCTGTTAGTTCAGGAGAACAGGCTTTTAAGAATTTTTAATATCTGTGTATGTCTTGTATGTGATCTGTATATATTTGAATAGGCACATATTTATAAACATACACAGACAAACCTGCTTGTCACACTGTGAAGATCTACAGCGATATGGCTGTGGGCATGGTTCTAGGCTAGTGTAAGCCCCCAACACTATTACCTTCTGCTCTGGGATGAGGGTCTATGAGGAAATTCCAAGAAAAAATCCATCAGACAGGTGCAAAGGGCACACCACTCAGGGTGTACTCTCAGTTGTACACTGAACTGAGGCTATTTCCATATGAAAAGGGGAATCCTGCCTCACCTRCTTCCATTCCCAGGTCTTCTCTTCACAGTGCTTGTCATGGTGTGACTCACTACTGGTCTACAAGCAACCCTCAAAAAATCCTTTAAAATTAGACTAAATTCCCTGGAAGCATCCAAAGGTACACTATCCAGAGGCAGCCCAAAAGGAGGCTGTGCCTGAGAATGGGCAAATAAAYTAGATAATTTCTTTGCCCTCCAACTCACAGTTAGATCAGCTAAAACTGTCTGTAAAACCTTAAGGTTCAAACCATGWGTATCATTGTATATATCACACCACTTAAGTGTGGGAGTTCTCTTTGAGGACTTTGTTTTCCCAGTGCCCACTCACTTTGTCCTTTCCCCCTGTGTATCATTTGAACCTCAATGAACTAAAACACAGTTTCTTTCCTCAAAACTCACCTTTTACATGTTGCTTGCTCACAATTGTAAGAATAGAAAACTGAATTATGTTGGCTTTTAAATTGCATCATTAGCTAAGTTTTACTAAAAATTACTATGATCTCAAGGCAGTGTAAGTACACTCAAGTAACTAGACATGATGTCAGAATATTTTCCATTACTGCTCAAGTTTTAGGTTTAAATTTGGATGTAGGGCAAAAAGAAGACACAAGAAAGATATTTCCAACTAGTTTTAATATTTATAATGTATTTTTTTCTTTACCAACTCCCAGAAGATCAATTTGGGATCAAAGCTTTTCTTTTCCAAAAATGAATAGGACTTGGTATTTCAGGATAATTTGAYATCTGTATGCCAAGCACCTCTCACCAAAGGCAAAAAGGGACACTCTTCTTACAGAATACTTTTCTYTGCTCAGCCACAGGACTTCCATGCAAATCTCCGCTTAACTATGGACTAGAACCACGTCTGTTTTGACTCCATACCACAAGTGAACCAGGAGCTCAGAAGAGCTTTTGTTTATCTTTTTGCCTTTACTTGTTATCAAACTAACATTAGAAAGTAAACATTGATGAGATTAAATATTTGTCTCCTTTGATTATTTCTGTCCAGCTATGTTTGTGGGAATCTGAGTACATAGTCTGTCCTCCCAGATAACTATAATTCATGTTGAGGCAGGTAAAAGGTTTAAACCAGGTACTCATCCTTGTTTTCTGGCTCATGTCTGCCACCATACCTGTGGTGGTCCCAGAGTCCCAAAGCCTTGTGACATGAGTCAGCTCCAAGACAATTTCAAATGTTGAATGTTGCACCCAGTAAAAAATAATAAAAAAAWTTATTCTGGTGTAATTTTTTGWAAAGAAATCTCTCTGTATTCAAAGYTCTTTCTRYTTTCTAGTACAGGYCTCCCAGRGGAAAGKATGAAGGAGTGATGTTGGCCGTTTTCCTCTTTTAAACTCACCACAGTCAGTCTTAGTTTCTTTGAAGAAGGAGAWGAAGTGTGAAGTAAATTTGGAAACRCTGGGAAGCAGCAGAGCAGTGCTTCTCAGACCAAGGAAAGGGCTGTCTGACAAGGACAATTCTAACAGTTAAAAYCCAGAAAGGGTTAATATTGCTTTTACAAAATTCAGTCCTAAAATAATTGAGAAAATATGGAGTCCTCAGCTTTTCCTCTTATGCTKATGCTGTTTCTCTTCTGATGTTCAGAACTTTCCAGAAGAAACTGACTGTCTCCTTATTCTGCAGTTGGTCATCCCTGAAATTTTTCTTGGCTGTAATAGTAGGTCAGTAGAAATTTGAAAAGTTGCCTTACCAGATTTCTTTTTTAAACAGATATGCAGCTGTTTTTTTCTTGTTTTGTTTTGATTTTTTTTTTTTTAATTTGGAAGCACAACAGGACTTTATTTTAATTAGTTCTGTACTTCTGAAGAGCTAGTTCTRAGAAAATCTATGGTACACCTTTCCTTTAGCCTTCTTAGAAGATAAGTCCAATACTTTTGTCAGACAATTTATTTGAGAAAAAGAATATTACTACATGTGAATTTAATGGATTCTAGAATTGGTAATTAAAACTCTTAAAAAATTCAATTAAGAGAATCTGTGTGTCAGCAAGCTCTGAAATCCAGTCTATGGTAAATACAAAAGTTGGGGTTTGAGTGGGCTTTAATTAATTAACTACTTTGGAATTTATTGTGGGGTATTGCCTGACYTCCACACTATACCTTATTTTTGTTTTGTTCATGAATCTTCAGCTGGTCATCTCCTCAGGACTCCTGTAGTTTTCAGTGGGGTCTGACCTTACACCAGACAGCAGCGCACACAGGAGGGTGCGATGTGTCCACAGGAGGAAGTTCTCAGCAGTAAGGAAGGGTGTTGCAGAGTTGGAGAGATTGATACTCCACCTCTGAAGAATGCCTGAGCCTTGGAACAAGGGGGACTTTTGTGCTAGGATGTTGTTTGGAAATCTCAAAATCTACAGCAACAGAAAACGCYGTCTGGCATTTTTAGAAGCACTTTATCTTTGTTGCACCTCTGGAATTTTAAGYCACATAATAATACTGCCAAATGATCATTAGTAAGCCTGGTCTGGGTAAGCCTGATCACCACTTAAATGGAAACAAGTAGTATGAGTAAACGAGAGATATGAAGTTCATTATTTCACTTTGCAAATCACTAACTCTGGGGAAATTTTCATTTTAATATGTTGTTTGTTTCAATGCAATGACTAAGAGATTAAGATCACATATATCCTGTAGATAATATGAACAAGCGTTTATTTTAACCTCTTTTGTTTTCTGAACAGAGGCTCATGGGTGTAAGGTTAGTTTATTTACTTACTTACATGCTTACTTTGCCGAGTACTTTGGTATTTCTCATGCTACTGCTCCTCCTTCTACTGTCTATATTCTTAATTCCTGCTGAAAATATTTGCTAATAATGGTGTTGTGCATTAATAAGTTGTTTTAATGCAGAGAAAAGAGGTRGTAGAATATGACTTTACCCTTTACCTCTGTATTTTCTCTGGACATGTTATTTACTACACTGTGAGGTTTACATCAGAAGATCAGTGATCATGCCCMGGTATTAGTCAATAAATAAGGCTGTGAACTTCAAAGGTGCTTTGTATGACATTCAAGACTCCATTTTACCCTAAAATCTCACCCTGATATTTTGCCAATGGCTATTGCAGTGATGTTAAMATCTTTAGAGAAAGCATACACTGGATTTTTAAAGTTCAAACCAGAGTCTGTTCTTTATATTTTTCCTACCTTTTTTTCCTTCTATTTTACTACTCCAGGGTAGAATTACAWTAACTTAGCAATGTTGGAAGGAATGGGAATTGTATCAGTTCAGAAAAGATCTTCCATGCTTATGAATAAATAAATAAATAAAGCAAAAAGATTACCTGCAGCAGTGGCAGATTGATTTAGCAGAGAGACTGGGATCAAAGATTTTCACTGGTCTTAATGGCCTTCATTRGGAAATCAGAGCATCCTGTTGAGAAAGACTGGCATGCTTTGGCTCCACCAGTGTCAGACTGCACAGTAAACATGCTAGTACCTGACTTGTGGATTTCTTGCCACATGGATGAATGTTTGTCACAGTCACTGGGACACAGATGTCACAGCCTAAGGAAGGCCTGCTTATCATTCATGTGGTCACTTCTATTACCTCTGGTCGTACTGTGCTGACCTGCTATTAGTGACTCTAATTTAATTTCCCCTACCAGTGTCATGGGTTATTTCTTCCATTACTTTAGAGATTTAATTTATAGGGTAAACTCCATCACTTGAACGAAAGGATTTTTCATGACATGAAGAACAAGTTATTTTTGAAGATTAACATGGTTATGGCTATTTGTCTTGGTCATCTCTAAGACATGAGGCTTAAACACCAGTGAATGACATTATATACCTATGTTGGTGCTATTTCAAAACCACATAAAATATTGTATTTTTTCTCATTTGAGCAGTATTGCGATGTCTAAAAGGGATTCTGTGYAGTGTTATGAATGACCAGTTATGTTTTTGTTACAGCTATAAATAAGCTTGTCTGGAGTTGAGCTTGGGATCACATTGAAGAGACTGACACATAGCATAGATAGGACAGTCACTGAAACAGGCACCTGTTAGCACCTGTACGCCTTTCCTACATATTAATCTTTCCAAATACTGAAAAAAACATGAGGAAGCAATCCTAAATATCTAAATATTAAATTCATGCCATTAATATAAGGATATATATTTCCTAGACTAAAAAACCCTTGTAATCACAAGTTGATTTTTCAGTGTGTTCATATTCAAGTGCTCGCACCTCCTGGAAAAGTGCAAACCTGGAATGCTTATTTTAAAAACATAAATATTTCCTTACAAAACCAGAAGTGTAACTACTAGAGCTTAATATAATTGTATATGTAGTGAAATAATTTTAACTGTTAGCCAGAAGCTTGTTTTCCTATGTGGCTAAGACAGTTCTTCATGAAACTAGTTGCCAGCCTTTTGGGCTTGCTTTTTCAGAAATTCTGAATTAATTTCTGGTGCCTCAGAGGATTTCTATGCCTTTAGACCCACCAGTCTGAGGGCACAACCTAAGCCCATGAAAACACATTGAGGTCACTGAAATGAAGAGGGCAGGGCATACAAACCTAAACAATGAAGAAAAGAACGAATGGGAGAAAGTTGCCTGCTAAGTTCTTCAAGGGCTGCATTCTCTGAGGTCAACAGAGAATACAGTAAAGGAAAAAGGCACCCATGATTACCTTGGCTTCAAAGGAGAAGGAACAGCATGGGTAGGTATACAAGAGGGTTGACTAAAATTCATGCCAGATCATTTGGACACCTGCCATGGTTTCAGCTGAATCAGCCCAAAGTCTCCAAGCACAGGGGGACTGTCTGTAAGAGGTGAATTAAGTGATCTTGTACKTGAATGTCTTCGCCCATGCTCTGCCAGTCCATTTCACATCAGTTTTCATAAAACAGAGAAGCGGACAGTGAAGAAGTCTAGGCTTTCCTATTACTAAATTATAATTCAGTAAGACAATAATATATATTTAAATGCAGACATATCCAARTACATATGTATGTATATGTAAGCATGTATGTCTTTTTACTTGCAAGAAAGGYGAAAAATTATTAATTTTTCAAATTCTAACTAGCAATAAACTTGGACTGTATGGCATCCATATGAGTTCCATAGGAGTATTTGCTATTAAAAACTGCTTTGACTAGCAAAGTAGGTCATGTTGCTCTTTCTGTTCACATGAAACTCAGAGGGAATTGAGTTTTCACTGTGAAGACTTGTGATTATTAATTTATAATTTACTTTATGTAACTACTCTGTGTTATTCAGAAATAAGGTTGTCTWACAAAGATTTTATTGGGAAGCTTTAAGAAGATTTTCAGAGTTTAAATGCATACTACATTTCTTCTTGTATTAGTACTACCTCTTGAAGTTTGGTGGTAATTCAGTCAACAGAGGTGAAGACATGGATTAGAGCAGAAAAATTGCAACATAGAATTCTTATTGCCAAGTATTTTTTTTTCTACCAATGATCTTTGCTTATCTGTCAAAAAGATGTTCTTCTGTTTGTATTGTCATATACTTGTCAGATTTGAAGAAGAACATTTCAACAAGGAACATGCAGTAGGAGGGTATTAAATGATAAGGAAAGTTCCAGTTTTTATGCAAATTAGTTTACATAAAAGCACAAGAAACAAAAGAGTAAATATCAAGAGGTATGCTCTGTTCAATGTCATAGCTCCACATAGAGAAGTGCAATTGAAATTTTAAGGAAATTTTTTTTATTTAGGATCAGGTTTCTTTGCTGCTCACTTTGAGGCACATAAAACGCTGGAGAACAGGCAGAAATGAACGGAATAAATCCTCTCTGTTCTGGTACTCCTCCCTTACCTCAACATGWGCAATGAAACTTCTGTCATTTCAGAAATGAAGGATGTGGTCCAGAAGGTACTCCTGACTACTAAGTGATATAAAGGATACAACTACAACTAGAGAATATGGTTCATGAATATCCTGTATGTKTAACTATCTAAAAATATTTTTCAAACTCTTCAAGGAGTTCTTGCATTTATTTAACTGCCAAAATTGCTTCTAGCTGTACATTCACTTCAAAAGAAATGCATAATCCCTCTATTGGAATACCTAGTCAATGCTGCAGTAAACAGCCCTCGTTTCAATTCGATCTGCAAGTAATTTTGCACAATGAAAGAGGTAATATTCCTTTTGTCTTCTTACTTCAATAATTCGGGGAATTACCTGTATCCTGGTCATATTTCCTTTTCAAGTGCCTCTGAGGAGAGGTGTCACAGGAAAAGCAGTATGTGTAAGATAAAAGCCAAACTAGCGAAACTAACACTTTCTGAATGCACAGCATGAGTAACAAGTGGGTATTATTTTGAGGTAGTCAGGTCCTCAGATTGAAAACCTAACTGAGAGCTTTATTTCCAGTTTCTGCTGACAGAGCAGCCCAGCCTGACTCCAACAAGCTTCTGAGCCTTGGGCATGACTGAAGCTTACTTGACAAGATCACTTATTAAGCTCAATGGGTCTGACGAGACTCAGTCACAGGGAAGTGTGACAACAATGCAGAGTGGTGAAGAAATAGGAAAGGTAGCTGAGTCACTATATTTCCAAGTCACTAATCCACTCTGGRTATAATTACTTATAAAGCTTACAGATATGAACAAAATATTTGTTGGCTTTTTTTTTTTTTGGTGGGGGAGGGATTAATCTTCCTGACTTAATAGTGTCGCTTAAACAGAAATGGAGTTTTCTAATMAAAAATACCAGAGGAGGAAAAGAATAGGCTTATTTTATGGTGTGGAAAAAATTTACTGAGTTAACTGCATTAACTGTTATCAACAAAGATCCCTGAGGAATGTATAGCCACATAGATGGAGCCAGTATTATTGCTCATACACATCTTCTAGGGCTAACACAAAATACCTCAAAGAAACAGCAACTAAACCTAAGGTTTTGCTAAAAAATACAGATAATTTGCAAAGAAGTATGGTTTAAAGTACATTATTATATGAGTTTTTAATGTAAGATGAAGTACAATTACACCTGGAGGCCTTTAGGCCTAAAAATTTCAATTTTTAGGAGTTTAAAATTATTATAGACCAGTTTGTGGRTTTTTTTGGACACATTATATTATTCAGCTCCTGAATTCCTGGCTGTTTGCATTCCTTGTAAGAAGTGTCTACTTGATATTCCTGCCAGAAACATTTGTTTTCTGCAAGAAGGGCCATGGAACACTTTTGGCTTGTCTTCAGCTGTCACCAATCCTTGGCATCAAGCRCCAGGATCCTGAGGAATATAGTAAGTGGGAGGTTAGGAGAGAGTTACTGGGGAGCTGAACYTGAACAAAATAACAGTAGGAACATGCATATATATTTTTTAATATAATTTTAAAATAAAATATATAATTCTCCTCTCATATTTTAACATTGGGAGTCATAAACTTTAGGATATTTTTAATGGAAAGGTATGGATAAGGGGCTTATGAATACACTGGAGAGGTAATGAATCAAGGGACATGATGTGAAAAGAGAGATACAATTCACTGAGTGAAATGACTGGGAGTTTTATGGCCAGGGGTGCCTGCTCTGACTGGGAAAAATGGCAGATCTGAGGCGGGAGAAATGAGAATGTGGAGTATTTCATTCCAGGTTAAGCATGTCAAGAACTGCCTGGTCCCTGCATGTGCCCTCTTTCCTGTTAGAAATGCAGTAGCTCAACATGGACTGAAGATTAGAGACTAGATGAAATTCAGTAATGAAAACAGTTGAATGGAGGAGTCAGAATCGATAGAAGAGTGCCTTGCTGATAACCCAGYGAGCTGTCGTAGGAAAAAAAACAACCTTAGAAGAAAAAATGTTCCCTTGAGTTCTGAAACAGAAACTAGAAGCCGTAACACAAAGATTAATTCAAGAAAAATCCATAAGATAAGACTGATTCAACCTCTGAAGAATATCTTGTCCCTAATTGGGATCAGGCTCATTGACAATGTGACCTGCTGGACATAAAGCAGTCCTTGACAACTGAAAAAGGGCAATCTTATATGTTTTAACAGTACTGTTGTACTGCAGGTTATAACATCACTCCATAATAATTGATCTTCTTAAAGAAGACTTCAATAATTGAAAAACAGCCTTACACAAAAAGGGAAACAATCTAGATACAAACTTGTGGACAATAATTTTAAAACCATGATATTTTCTTTTAAATTATTGTTAATGGCAAAATAGTTTCTGTGTTTAATACTATCCTTCCTAGTGGCATGGGATTCAGAAGGGAATTGTTAACAACAAATTTGTTGTTACAAATTCATGTTCATGTTCTGTTTGTCAATAATGAAATGGAATTATGATGAGATGAGAAACCAAGGTGCAAAATTTGGAGGAAGACTATAAGAGCTAGACATTTAATTTGGATAATGTTATTTTCCAGGTGCAGGGAAGAGTTACACATTTACTTAGCCAAGGCTGGATATACAGAGAAGACCAACATTTGCTTCAGAAAGTTCCCAGTAGATGAAGGGGTACAATGAAGTGAATAATAGGAGCCTCTGAAAGGGAGTGTTTGGAAGAAACAGCAAAGCAGTCTCAGCCAAAAGTTGGTAGCAAGTGGGCTGAATGGAAATTACTGAACATGCAAGGCAAGAATGGGCTTTAAGAGGAGAAAAATATACAAATAGCCTATGTTGTTCCTGGTTTTCTGTGGATTCTACACACTCTTAGGTAAATTGCTACAAAGCACTTTGCTCTGAAGTGATTGTTTTTGGTCACTTACARTCAACCAGTGATCACAGTGGCAAGAGAGGAAAGGGGTCAGTTAGATTAGGAATTGCAGTAGGATTTACTCCCAGGGAGATGCTACCTGGGCATCTAGTCCTTGTGCATCCATCTGTGATGTTCGACTTTAAATGAAGTGCTGAAGGTCAGGGCTCTCACTCCTCTGGACTGAAAGGAACTGAACTGCCTTTTGCACCCATAACTCTGAGGGAATGTGTCTGGCACACTCTAAGCATGGGAACTGTCTATATGCTGGAATTTAAAATATATTTTCTCTACCCCTACTGGCAGGAGAGAAGTGGGAATAGACTGGAAATAGCACTGGATGCACTTATCATTGTCTCATTATGCAGAGGTGGAGTCTTCCTTCTGAACCTTGCCCTGGTATCAGACACAAATACAACGTGTACTTTGATCTCAAATATCAATAGAGGCCTATTAGACTGTGATGGTTTATTCAATATCATTAATTTTTGGACCCTGTCCTTTCAGATTTTATATCTCTACATGGAACAAAAAACTCATTGTTTCCATCAGCCTTTTCTTTGGGGTGTTGATAAACTGTATTCRTTTATTTTTTTGAATCTGCTGTTACTCATGGATTCTTCCAGATGCATATATAAATGTATAAATATTTTAAATGTATAAATATTTCATTAACAAGGAGATTTCTGATTGCTATAGAATGTTCCTTTCTTTTTGTCTTCTTTACACTGAAGTATTTAATTTCTCTGCAATACAGAGAAAATAGAGTTAATCCTGTTTTGAAGCCAGAGACTGGACAAAACAATCAGAACTGGCACCAGCAACTGAACAATTGTGATTGTCAAATGAGACAAAATGCAATAATTGGCCATTATTAGATAACAGATTTCCTGGCTCTGGAGGTAACAACTGTGGCCAAAAGTGTCTGGTACATTTGGTCAGGAGAGGTTGATGATCCCTCTTATATTCAGGACCCCTCTTGCATCCACTGCGATCAGTGAATTTTATTGTTAGGTCATTCACATTTATTCTCTAGGGACTGTCTAGTCAGGTTGTTTCTAAAGACACTAAATCTTCACAACTGCTTTTTTACAGTATTAGCACATCTATAATTTACAGAGTATTTAGGAGTGATGTGTATTGACTTTGCATGGCCAAGCTTTGGTAGTGGGAGGGCTACAGGAGTGGCTTCTGTGAGAAGCTGCGGGAAGCTTTCTCCATGTCCAGCAGAGCCMGTGTCAGCTGGCTCCAAGATGGGTGTGCCACTGGCCAGGGCTGGGCCTGAAATGGTGGTAATGCCTCTGAAGGAAAAATAAGTTACTGTGCAGCTGTAATTGTGGCCTGAGAAGAGCAGGTTGAGAACGTATGAGAGGAACAGCCCTGCAGACACCAAGGTTGGTGGAGGAGGTGCTCCAGGCATCAGATCTGAGATTTCCCTGCAGCCTGTGATGCAGACCATAGTGAAGAAAGACATTCCCCTGCAGCCCAGGGAGGACCACAGGGATGCAGGGATCCACCTGCAGCCCACGGAGGAGACGCACAGTGCAGCAGAGGAAGGACGCCTCTCCCTGAGCAGCGGAAGAAACCATGAGTGATGAACTGACCATCATACCCATTCCCTGTCTCCCTGCACTGCTGGGGTAGGAAGCTGAGCGGGAAAAGAGTGAGGAGTGGGGGAAGGTGTTTTTAAGGTCTTCTTTTACTTCTCATTATCCTGCTCTGATTTTGTTAGAAATAAATTCAATCAGTCTCACTAACTCTAGCCTGCTTCGCCTGTGAAAGTATTTGGTGTGACCYCTCCCTAATCACAGCTCATGAACATTTTGTTACATTTATTCTTCCCTGTCCAGCTGTGGAGTGATAAAGAGGCTTTGGTGGGTGCCTGGCATCCAGCCGACATTAAACCACTACATGGTGCCATGTAACCCATGTCTGCCACCCTTTTGGGAGGCACTTTCCTCATGAATCAGATGTGGTAACTTTCTGCAGATGTTGAGTTTGAGACCAATGAGCTGGATTGAGATCTCTGTTCCTATTAGCACTGATTTGTTAATCTGGGTAGTGGTGAAGTTTATCATGGTATGACTGAGGGTAAATGAATTGTGAAACTAAATATATTAATTTTAATATCATAAAGTGCTTGTAATACAAATAACCTGCCACATTATGATTGAAATATATAGATGAAAAAGTTTTAGCAGAAGTAATTTTTATTTCTTACAGCTTGCTCTTCCCCTTCCAGTTTGATGGCAGCTATGTATTATACACCAACCAAATAATCATGAAAATACACATCTGTATGCTTAAATTTAAATATAGATGTTGTGTTGTGTTTGTTATATTGTTCTGCTCCCCCCTGCCTGGGTTGATTTGTTCTGTTTCCCCCTAAGTTACAAATGGTTCTGCCCTGATTTTCCTTCCTCTCTCTAAGTGCCTGTCACCCCGGTTCCTATGGGTATACATATATATGAATTAGATTCTGACACAAAATTTCAGTGTATTTTTAAATTTGGGGACTGAGAACAGTTCTGTTGACTTCCAGAGACCAAAACTGAGCTTATGCATCAATTCTTGCACTTTCTTATACCTTCTACTGAATAACCTAGTAATATATTGTCAGATGGAATTTCAGATTAAAGCACTGGACTGTGAGAACAGTCAGCTATTTCAGCTTGGCAACATTTGGGAATAGAAATTTATTCCATGCATCATCTATGCAAGAAGGAAGTTTGACAAGAAAGAAAAAGATTAATTATGAAAAGAAAGCTTTTAAGAATTTCTAGTGGCAAGACTATCTCAAACAAAGTATGCAGGGTTTGCATGATGCAAGAATGAAATGATTTTATCTCATATTGTAGGGAAGAATAATAATTGAGTACAGTAGCAAGGTAAAAAAATTATGAAAGGGAGAAATTGCAGGTTGTGAATATAATGTAATCAGATATTATTAATAAAAAAACACCTGTTATCATTGGGATTGCACAAAAACTCTAAGAAAAAAATAACAATTCTGAGACAACCTAGTTTGGTTTTGTATCATGGGCACAAGGCTCAGTGTCACAGCAAGGTTTGGCTTACAAGGTCAGCATGTCAGTGGGGGCCTGAGCTGGGGGAGCAGGGCAGGGGAGCAGGGCAGGGTGGCAGACACTGGATGGGGCCACCCATGAGCCTGGATCATGAGACAAATTCATGGTACCCAGTCCAAGGTGCTCTCAGGTCAGGCTGGGGAAGTGGCATCTGTGGCTCAGGGTCCTGAGCAATCATCCAAGGGCACCTGTGGTGTGCAGCTCAGGCAAGGAGCAGSAGCAGGGCTGGGGCTGACCCCCAGCTCCTGAGTGATGGAAAAGCCCAGCTGGTAGACTTCTCCAAGCCCAGTTCTGTTCCAGTGACTGAACCTTGCATTGACACAGCAGCAGAGGTGGCTGTGGGTGAGGCAGCCAGACCCCTGGGGAGGTGGAGCAGCTGCTCTTAAGAGAGATTGAGGCCCTGGGTTAAATGGCCTCACACAGCAAAGCAGATTTAGTCTTTACTGAAAACATTCTCTATAGAGYTTGTTTTATGTGTAAACTCTTGATGTCACACAACTTTCTTACATTTTGTTTTATTTTTCCTTCTGTTTATCTTGTATTGAACTAGTCCAGWTATTGATTTCTTCTACATGAAATAGTATTTACCATAAAATAAATTCATTTAAGAACAATAACTGAAGATGATATTTCAATACYTCAAAGCTAGGTGAATGTTTGGACTAAGTGCTTGTGAAAACTTTCCCAATTTATGTTTATGAAACCCAGAGGCAAAAAAAGTTCACTCCAGTCCTTACCCAGTCAGGTCCTGCAAGTCTTTCAAAGATATTGTYGCATCAGCTGGCCTCTGACTAACCCACCACTTGCAAATTGATCTTAAAAATTTTCCTGAAAGAGARAAACAAAACAAAAAAAGTACTTAGTTGACACAATTGCTTCCTTTTTCTGTTCTTCATCTCTCTGTAGTTATAGATGTATATGTCATACTAATCCTGATCAATCAGAGAGGGAGATAGGATGAGGCTGTTTGTGCAGTTCAAGAGAGAGCTGAATCCTGGCTGAGGGAAGGAAACAAAAATTTTGTCGTTTCTTTCCAGTGCTATGATAAACCAACATTTTCCATTYAGTAAATTGCTTTATTCACAACCAGTCAAAGTGAAATTTGTAATTTTTATGAAGGGGACGCTTTTTTGTTCTATAATTTTTTCTTATTGCTGAAAGCACTCTGCGTCCTTGGTTTTTCTAATTTCACAATAGAATACAGTAAATCCATTAGGTAGCCTGGCATTTAAATGTAGGAAAACAATCTAATTCCTTGCCATGAGAATTTAAAATTCCACAAGCATATTTTCTCTGATTTAACTCAAGTTTAGTCACAAATTCGATACTGCAATTTGGCATTCAGCAATATAGCTCGCCTACTGTGTAGTGATTTTCACTTCAAGTCCCACTGACTTCATATCCTTTGTGATATTCTTTAGGTCCCTATTTAAAAAAAGACAAACAAACTTGTATTTGTTTGTATAATAGTGGAAATAAAGCATAATCAAACTTGATTTTCAGAGAAATGCTGTTCGACTCTATACATACAGCAGTTGTCCTTCTGGTGACCCTTTCTTTTCGTGGTTGTGGTTTTGACAGGTGCTTTTGCTTCAGGCCACACAGAGGCTTTACACTATTAACTGTGGTGACATTTTTCTCTCTTGAATTGTTCCAGGAAAAAAAGCTGATGAGAAAGTTCGACTTTTCTTTTGTTTTACTGTGTGTCTTAAGGGTTTAATGTTAGTGTCATGGTGACAACCAAAAAGTTCACATTCACCCCTAATTTTTCAGGGGGATATGTATCTTGGCACAGCTATTTCAATGAGTTAKGAAACATGAGAATGGGTGTGTGAACATATGCAGAAATAACCAATAGTAAACAATCAAGCACAATGGGCTGGAATCACTGTTATTTTTAAGACCCTGATCTAGACCTATAGGTCAAAGAAATAATCTATCTTCTTTTTATTGGTTTCAAGGGACTCAGAATCAGTTTTTTAGGCTTTGGTTAAAGAAACATGGAGGACTCAGGCCGTGATCTAACTACAATATTAGGGTCATTTGGAAAAAGAAAGTTTAAAAAATATTACCATTTATTTAATCAGATTGGCTTAGGCAGCATTTAATGAAAGACTTTTACGACATATAGAAATTCACCACTTTACCTCTATTTCTTTATTGTCTTTTCTGACTTACTGCCTTTTTTGTTTTTTTTGTCTTTGAGCAATCTCTTTTATTATTCTGAACAGGATAACAGCACTGGAAATACTGTAAATCAAAATGTTTCTCTTAGCCACATTCACATCATATATGTCATAAAACTTTTGATAGCAGTTGGAAGGTGAGAAAACAATTGTCTGTTGAAAGTATGATATACTCTTAATTTCAGAATTCAAATTAATTTTTATGCTATTGGATTTCGCTCACATGAATAAATTAATTCACTAATCAATAAAAACAGAAACCAAAACAATTGCCAAACATTRTTTTTCAAGTTACATATGGATTTAAATCAACATACATGGAATTTCTTAATATTTCTTGGCCTCATGTTATGGAGCTAAATCTTATTTTATGTGTACTTTTATTTGCATTAATGTCTCCAAAGCAGTAGTTACCTCTTTATTTARCACTTTTTTACTTTGAATAAACCTATCTTCTTTTTCTTCTTCTGTGTGTATACGCATGTGTGTGYGTATAYATGTATGGACATATAGATATGTGCATGTACCCATTTTGTCTTATTTGTACTATTATTAGGCATCCTAAAGAGACTGCCGGTGCTGAATGATTTTGTATTTTTTTTAGAATTGTTCTGGCACTGAAAAWAAGTTGCTTGAGACATCTCTATGGAAAATGGATAATGTGTAGAGAGTGTGTCCAGTTCAATGTTTATCTCATTAATCTGGCTCCAAGGAGACCTGGATATGATTCTTTTCTCCACCACAGGTATTTTATTTGACCCTTGGCAAATTGCTATGCTTCTSTATCTCCATTCTTCAAGCTGCCAAATGTTTGAGGATGTATGTTTAAACCTCTTGGGAGGGGATAGGGTAGGTAAAGAATACAAGCAAGGAGGAAGATTTTGAGGATAAATGTTCAAACACAGCAATAATGGAATTATGAAAGACTCTTATGCCCCTGTCCTCTAAAAAGGCTCCCCCAAAACCCCAAACAAAACAAAGGCATAAAAAAAAGAAAAGAAGATAATCTGTGCAAAATTACCTGGGGTACTATTTTTGCAGGTTGTTKCTCCACTGTTGTCTGCCTTGTACCATTAGTGGTGCTAATGTAAATGAAAAAAATGCCACCACTCCATTCATATGGGAATATCATACCTGTGAAAGGAACATAAAACCTAAATATTAATTCTTAGTCTGTTTTAGATACCATGACTTCAGGGTAAACCTCATTAAAAACTTTGGCTTTTCTTCCCCATGCTTTCCTGAAATTTGAATTGAGTGGGATGCTCTSTACTTATATGAATCACTCATAATTTCTGTGTTAAACTGGTATGTCTGGATATATTGAACTAACGTCTTCCTGCAAACCACAGGAGTTCAATAGCTTTGTTAAGCAGCTCTAAAAACTAAAAAGGCATTCTGCATTATAGGCCACTGACTGGAGGTTTATCATCATATTAGATTTATTTTTTATACTTTTTATATAGACACTTTTGAGAAGGAATCTTCATTTGTCAAAACCTACAAAGAGGCAGGGGATGGTGTTTTAAATGAGTCTTCCTGTGACAATAAAAGTAGTTACTTCAAGCTTATATTATATTATATTATATTATATTATATTATATTATATTATATTATATTATATTGAAGCAGTGTGTCACTTGTTAATAAAGGTATGACCCATTATACCTTTATTCATATGTTTCAGGTAGTGCTTTTCTCTGTGTCAAACAAAACTTTATCAGTATTAGGAACTCATGATCAGAATGGCTCCAAAATATCTCAGAAGATGTAACTGGTCACGTACCGTGACAGAGCAATGTTTTACTTGAACCAATATTTTTAGAACACCATACCTAAAGAAAGATCCCTGAATCTGTATTTAAGCATTAAATAAACAAGATCTTGTTTACAGAGACACTGATAACCTATTCATGGGAGCTGTGCTTTTCACATACAAATTAAAGCAATAGACAAAGCCAAGGCAGAGAAGAAATCTATGATTACAATGATCTTTGAAATTCTTCTTTTTGATGTTTTCTGTGTCTGTTTTTTTCTTTCTGGATGTTTTCTATGCATAATAGATATTTTTTTAATATTTTCATCCGGATCATTCTCATCAAAATAATTTATTTTCAGAAAAACATATCTAGGAAATCTATTTCAATTCTATGCAATTATCTGAAAATARTTTTTAAAAATTAACTCCTTTTATATAAGACTTTTATTTTATATGRAGATCCTACATTAGAATTGCAGTGACAGAAATATCATTCACAGCAAGAAGGAAAAAAGAAAGTCATATTTTAAGCAGACCTCAAAGTAAAGATCAATGCTTAAGAAGGAAATAATTTAACTTACCTGTGTCACCCTTGACTTTCTCACTGGAAGAACTGGCTTTAACTTGATGAAATCATGAAATTTGTAGGTTAATAGCAAGAAAACTGGCAAGTTCTTCTAACATAACAAAAGGTAAAAATTATTAAGTCAGTAGGCTCTTGGATATTAAAGAGATTAATAGGCTTTTTAATGGCTGTATGAATTAATTTGCATGAATGATACCTGGAACCTGGAGAAGAATGAAAAGCTCTTAATGCCAGCATAAATGATCTGTATTCTCTTAAATGATCATACATTGAAAAACAAAAGAGAAAATTCTCTGATGCAAATGTCACCTTTASTGAAATTCCCAAGTTCATAGAAAGTCTAATTAAGGTGCTGGCCAAGACAGCACTGCTAATGATTTTCTAAAAGGTCTCATCATTCTTTGAGCGATCACAGGATGATTAAGCAAGGTTGTTTTAAAACAAATAGTCATTCTTCAGATTTTGTACTTGATTCTGGTGCCACTGTGATTACTAATTATAAAGACTCTGTTGCATCTTATTTGCAATCTTGAAAACATTAGAGGGTTTCAACATCGTAGCACTTAGCTTTTCCCAGATCATCTGGATATCTACTTCAGCTTGTGCTCAAAGCTCACCCCATGTTTTTGTCACGGTAAGGCACCTACTTCATCAATTCAAACAGAGAATGCTGACTCCTTTGGAGTTTCAAGGATCTCTTTGTGCTTTCAGTTGTCTAGTAAGATGTTATGCTAATATTGTGATTCACAGGAGGTCTTRTTCATTGTCATCTTCACTTGTGAAGAGAGATGGCTGAAGACTGTCACCTGAATGGAAGGCATTTCTCCCTGCTTCCCCTCCCTTTTGAGGAGAGGTTCGTACATGACCTCAGGTGGTACACYATAATCTCCAGGTTCTGGCCATGCTCCTCCCGGGCTGCTGCAAAAATTAACCTTGTCCTGGCCAGAACCCAGACAGGTGTGAAGGATTCAGGGAGAGCTAAATGAAAGTCTTTGGAGTCAGCGCCTTCAGTGGAGAAGATGTCACTTGGCTTAAGAGAAGAGAGGTTGGAGAGAATCAGTTCATCATTTAGARCAAGTGGTCATGTCAGCTAATGATAGATGTTTAGAAGCTCCTACTCTGGTTTTCAGTCTATGGAGATGAAAACAAGTTACAGAGGCAGGTTTGTCTCAAGTTGAATACAATGTTCAGAACAGCTGATTCTTCAAAATGTCACCSAGTCCCAGAATTCCCTCAGAATCTTCAGCTTGACATACATTCCACAGTGAGCTATTTCATTGGTTTGATCAGTCCCAGGGTTTTCAGCAATATAAACATATTAAAAGATCTCAAAGGAACCTCACAATTATCAACAGAAGAGGTGAAATTATACATTCCCAGGTATAACATTATACAAGACAAATTTGAAATTTTTTAATGAAGAAAATTGCTACTGAGGGARTACGGGAGAGAATTGTTTGCAATAGGACTGACTCAAAGGTAGGTAAAGATGTCAGAAGTTAACTCATTAACAGCATTACTATTTAGACAAGTAAGAGATCCATTTACACAATCTTTTTTTCTTTTCCTGAATTTTATAGCAGGATCGGATTTCCAGATCACTCTTCTACTAAGACATAAAATCTGACCATAAATCTTGAGAACTACAGGCTAAAATTGCAATAGGCACTGCAAACTTTTACAACCACAAATATGCTTTGAAAGAAAAGGTTTTGTAATAGTGAATRTTCTGTGCCTCGGTAAGGGTCTGGCACAGGTTGTCATCATGAAAAAATTTAATTTTTCATATTTTGATGTTTTTGAATCAATATTAAATGGCTGGGAAAAACATTTTTTTTTTTTTCTAATGCCAGATCTGCTTTTTTCCAAGTCCTCATTTGGCAGTTTGTGTTTTGGGCCATTTTCAGTCTTCTGTAATAAAAAGAATTACAAGAAAAAATTTCTAAAATAGGGCTTCATGAATCCCAGTCTTTTAATGTCAAGTTTATACTGCTGTGGGTAAAATATCTGTGTTAACCAAATGAGCTTATTTGCTTGTTTTTTTTTTTTTATTATTATTACAGTTGTTGGGAAAAARCATACTTTTTTGTTGTTGTTGTTGCTGTTGTTATTGTTGTTGAAAATGCTGAACACATTTAAAGTAAATATTCTAAGTTCTGCTGAAAATGAGCAGGGAAAACAGAACTGTTGTAGTTTTGAGTATACTTGAATGAAACTTAATGGGAAATGCAGCTCAGTGACTTGTGGCCCTTCTTATTTGCTGGCCAGAAATACTAAGTATACTTAATTACTGTTTCTTTTTGATGAAGAAAGAAGCCAAGACCAAAGAATCATAAGAAAATGAGCAGGAACAATCTTAATCCCCAGAGCAGCTGGTAGTCACATTTGAAAAGAACAAYTTGAGATTATGTTAAATTATTGCACTACATTTTGAAGTTAAAAACATTGTAATTGCATTTGTTATTCAATGCTAATTATATTTCTGTGCTATGAAAMATTGCCAATTTTCAGGCAGATCTCATGTGAACTTGTTTTAAACTTTGATGCCAGAATTTACCTGCCTATGACCTTGAAATTCATTTTTGCAAGCTAAACTTCATCATTGAAATGGTTGTGAAAATCATCACAACTCGAGCATGACTTTTCCCAATTGGTTTTTTTACCCCTTACTTTATGAATGCTCATAAAAAAATCAGTTACCTTTTTTTTCCCAGTAGACAAATTACTGTATTAACATTTTTGATTTCATAAAATATATAAATTTATGAATCTTAAAATTAAACCAATGAGTTTAAGAAGATTAAAAATAGTCTTTAATATTAAAGAGGATTGTTATAGATGGATTATACTTCTCTGCATTACCTTCATACTTTGTGCAAAATTCAAGCATCTCCGACTAGACACYGGCATATGTCTAAAAATTCCCTAATTCACTTAGTGGCCTTCCCCTAGGATACTCTTCTAGGTCAAAAGACTGAGAAAATCGGGTTCTTCTCTGCTCATCTTTTATTTTATTAGATTGCATTCCAGCTGCAGATGCATTAATGGAATTCAAATACAGTTGATACACGGTATCAACTTGATTGAACTAACAGACTCATAAAAGGCACTTTCACAATATGCTGATATCTAACCCAGTGTTATATAAAGGTCAGGCAAACTGGATAGCTTTTATGGAGCTCATTATTTAATCTTAATATTAAAGAGAACTTAGCGTAGAAGACTCTAATGAAGATTTGTAATTAAATGGGAACATCATTCTTAACCTGATTATAATTGCATGGTTTTATAGCCCTTTTGCAGAAATCAGTCTCTTGTTGATGTAATGCAAGGAGTTTTATAAAAGRCATGTCTTTGTTTGCAAATCAGTTATTAAATGCATTATATGGTTTTTTAATCTATAGTGTTTTCTATAAAATGTAACTTTGCTGAAAAATAATTAAGTACTTCCCAAACTGTAGCTTAAAACAGTAAGTAAAGGAATAAAAGAAGTCAAAATCGTAATTGAATTATAATGTCTCATGCTCAGATTTTATCCTCCAGTCAAATGTGATTTTAACTAAAAAATACCAAGTATGCAACCATCCTCACTGTGCTTATATATCTGAAGTCTCCTTTAATACACCTCCACAGCATTTCAAGTCAACTYTATGTGAAGGGAGTTCAACTGTCATATTAGCACAAGTGTAAGTCACTCTCTACCGTACAATGGCCCTGAATCTGATTAATCTGAATGCTCTTTTTAGCAAACTAGATCATAATAGCTCCCTTGGTGCCATTAATATCTAACTCTTCTAAGATCATGATATCTCAAAGATATTTGGTTCATGGATTATACATCCATTAGGCTGAAACATTTCAGCTMATATATTGTGGTCATGCATTTATCTTGACTTCACTAAGCAGAATACGGCAGAGAGTTCACACTGAATCAGACTGATTGCAAAAGAAAAAAGTTGCTTTATAAATCAGTTGAAAATAGCTAATAATATAATGAAAGCTGTAATACTTTCAGATTTTTTTAAATCAAGAGTAGCAACTTGCCATATTTTTTGGATGTTTCTAGCATGAGGCAGCTAAGTAAGAATTTCCCTTTGTCAATCCTTTGTGTGCCTGCTTTTCTTTACTGCTTTGGTGATTCTGGACAGATGTCAGGTAAATTCACAATTCTCCAAAGTATTCTGTCACCTTTTCTTATTTTTTGTTTCAATTCAACCATACATTCTTTCCCTAAAAGTTGTAAAATTATATCACTCTGAATCCATGCAGATAATGTAGATTCCAATAAAAATCTGTAGTGACTGAAAATCAAATATACACCAATTTGGTACATCTTAGTAGTACTGTAAATGTGTCTGTATTGTGAATGTATCGTGACATTTAAAATTATGTGTTCCCAGGATAATGAAAATAGAATTTTGAGAAGTGTATCACTTTTCTCCATTAACAACTTGGACATTTTAATTTAAAAGTGTTAGATTTTGTGAATAAAGACTCATCCTACAAAATCACAGAATCACTCAGGTTGAAAGGGACTTGAGACCTAGTTCAATCCCTCAGCTCAGATTGGGCTAACTAGACAAGATTGTCCATGACCGTTTCCAGCTGGGTTTTGAATGTCTTGATGGAGAGAGAACCCTTAATCTCTCTGAGAAACCACTTGTAGTGTTTGACCACCCTCACAGTAAAAAGTATTGTCTTGTGTGCAGATGGAGTCTACGCCCTCTTCCTTTTGTACTGCCAACAGACACTACAAAGAATAGTCTGGCTACTCTTCTTCCTTCTCTCCCAGCAACAGATTGATAAATCCCCTCTGAATCTCCACATCCCCATGTTGATCAGTCCCAGCTCTCTTAGTGGCTCCTATAAGAGACATTCCAGCCACCTAATCATCTTTGTGGCTCTTTGCTGGACTCACTTTAGTATGTCCATGTCTTTCTTGTASAGTGAAGTCCAGAACTGGGCTCAGCGCCTCAGGTATTGTCCCACCAGTGCTCAGTAGAGACACCCTCCCTCGACCTGCTGGTAACATTTTTCCCAAGGCAGCCCAAGATGATTTGGGTTTTCTTTGACATGAGGCTTTATTGTTGGTACATGTTTGACTTGGTGTCCTCCATGATGCCAAGGTTCTTTTTGGTGGCTCTCCATCTGGGGAGCTCTAAATATGTGCTGGAGCATGGGATTGTTGCTTCTCAGGTGAGGACTTTATATTTTCCTTTGGTGAACTTCATGAAGTTCCTGTCTGCCCAATTTTGCAGCCTGTGGCATATCAGTCACACCTCCCAGTTTTGTAAAACAGGAAAGCTTGCTGTCATTGTGACATGCCCCTCAATCCAAATCATAGAATCATTAAAGATTGGTTGGAAAAGATCTCCAACGTCATTGGAGAAATCATTAATGAAGAGTTTAAATAGGATTAGACACAGACCTTTGTACAAAACTTTTGCCTCTGATCACCACCTTCTGGGCCCACTGTCCACTAGTGAGACATCAGTCTAGTCTATCCTACTTTACCATCTAGATTTCATTAGGTTAATTAGTTTGTCTGTGAGGATGCTATGGGAAATAGTGTTGGAAGCCTTACTAAAATAGATGGAAGCACCACTGCTCTCTCCTAACCCACCAAGCTCTTCCCATCATTGTAGAAGGTCGTCAGGTAGGCTAAGCAAATTTTCCCACTTATGCATCCATGTCAACTACTYCTGATCACTTCCTTATTCTTCATATATTGTAGTTTCCAGAGTTATTTGCACCATCATGTTCCCAGGGACTGAAATGAAGCTCTTTCAMTACAGTTTCCTGTATTGTTTTCTTTCTTTTCTGGAAGATATGAGTGACGCTTGATCCAGTCTCTCCAGACAGGAAGGAGCAGCCCAGTGCCAAGCAGGGAAACCTCAATATCCCAGGCAGAGACGCAAGCCYGTGCCTTGGCCCTCCAGGGCACCCCAGGACAACATCAATCCCATGAAGCTGGAATGGCACCCATCATTGTGAGTCACTAGGAGAGGCTGTCCTGAGATTACCAACAGGGTGGGCAAGAGGTGTGTGGTGTGGGTATGTCACTGCTGGTCATACAGGCTCATTTGGGGGAAAGCATTTGAGGATTGTACAATAATTATGGYATTTTTAGGCAGATTACAAAGCCAAGGAATGTAGGGATCAGAGTTGACTGAGAAGGAAAAAGTGAGGCAAAATAGAATAGGATGTAACAGAGAGTTGTTGGTGTAAACAGACAACAAAGTTATATAAAGCTGTACAAAGCTCTGTGTACACAGCTGTGCCTAGTGCCTGCAGTTGGTCCTGGCTTCTCATTGAAATCCATTTCTACCAGTTTGCCTGGATGAAGGACTCTCCATGCATGTGTGTGTATGTCTGTGTAAGAGGGTCTGAGAGCAGCCGCTGGAGAGGTTTCAGGTTATCAGGAGTTGTGAATGCCCTGCATTCAGGTTCAGGGAACTGTGGGGTGCCAGACACAGTGTGTGACCACTGACAGGCATCACACAGGCTGTTCTGTGAGTTAGGTAAGAGGTTTGGGAACCAAATACTGGAACAGCTCTATATCTGGCCCASATACTGTAGAAAGCAGAGTCTGTGTGACAGCTACTGGACTGTCCAGAAGGGCCATGCTGGATGCTGGAGAGACCACGGGATCTGGTGGTCAGCTACTGTTAAGGTCATGAGTCTGGGCTAGCAGCTGGAGAAACCTGTTTGCATGTGTGTGTCAGTGGATAAGACAATGTAGGTACTTCCCACTACTCACTTTGCACTGGTTTTGACCAGAGAGGGGAATGGGATGAAGCTGTTGGTGATGTCTGTGTTTGTGGTAGCACTGAATATTTCATTTTGTGTGAGGCTGGCTGCTCCTGTGTGTATTCCTGTAGGTGTGTGTCAGCCTCTTGGGAATACATGTTCAGCCTCAACACTGTCTTGGCCTGGGGATATGGAGCTGTAGCAACCTCACGTCTGTCAATTTACTGGATCTGGCAATTCTTAACAGAAAGGAAGAGAATAGTTGCTCTCCCTATTCTAACTTAACTGAAAAAAATCTGGAGAATGCTGAACTTTTTAAAGGTTTTGTGATTTTTAGACTTAGCAATGCTAACACCCTCATAACATGTATGTGTTATGTATATGTATTGTATAACATTATTGTATGTGTAATGTATAACATTATTGACATAATATTGGGTTCCCTAATGAAATTATAATATAAACACCTTGATGAGAATTTAGAAGGATTCTTAAAACATAATCCTATAATGACTTTGAAGGTTACTTTGAAAGATAACAAACACTCTGCAAGAACAGCCAAGATTTACAGTTCCAGATATCCACAGTAACCTTGAAGCCTTTGTGACAATAACCTGAGAACTAAAGGCAATCTGCAAGGCTCCTGATCTCTCTCAAATATTCTTTAACTTTAGAAGYAAGAACTTATACAAAAAAACCACACCAAACCAACCAACCAAACTGAAAAAAAATCCCATAAAACACAGCAAAACAAGACAAGATAGTATAAAATGTATGCAACAATTTTAAGATTTAATAGCATAACTTGGAATCTCAACAGCAGTTAAAATGGTTTTGACGTACAGTGCTAACAAAGTATATTATGGTCTGCAATTCCTCTGTCTTTTGTGGCAACAGCTTGAAGCATGTGCTCAGTTTCAGAAAAAGCAAACAAACACAGCAAAAACAGTTGTGCAAAAGAAGACAGAAAAGAAAGATGATAGCCAAGCTAGATTTTTTAAAGTGCTTACAAAATCAGTATCAAAGTATAATGTGACAGATGAATATAACTACACTTAAAAAAAAAATCAGTATCTGCATCATTCTTCTGTTAAGTGCCATAAAATACTAACAGAATAATCTGTAATTWGTGATAAATGAGGACTGCTGTTTTAAATTGAAGCACTGAGTAAAAACTAAGCCTTTATAAACCCCCCTTAACATTAAAATGAAGTTCCTTTAACCTTGAAAATTGGCAGCTATGAGGAATCCTAAAAGTCTGTAGTGTCATCTACAGATTTCATTAAAAGCCATCTCAGAGGGTTGCCCAATTCAACAGTAATGGCTGGGATAGATCTGAGCTTTGTCTTCAGAATTTCTGACAAGTCTGAACCTGAAATACTAGCCTTTATTAATRAAATGGTGCTTCACAAGAAGAGTGAGTGCCACCACTTATAAACAGTTGAAATTTATCCTTGTTGAAAAGCTGAAACAAAACAGGATCTGTAGGCTTCTTTAGATAACTACACTAATCTTCTTAGGTTCTGTTGCATAACAGCCAATTTAAAAATCTAGTATAATTATTARAAAATGTAAATTAAAAGTAAAAAATTGTAATAATTATATTTTAATTATAACAATAATTATGTTCTTAACTAGCGATCCTATTGTCTTCTTTGCTGATGAACTGAAAATTCCTTCCCTGTCCAGACCCCACTGTGAGAGTTTCTTGGCCAGGTTTCAGTGGTGTGTGCTTAGCCTTTTTATGTGGCTTCAAACATCCAGGTTTCTAATTGCAGGCAGAGCAATCAGAGTGGCAGGAAGGGCAGATAGGAAAATTGGTRAGCATGCCTAAGGGATCGTGTGTCTTTTGGTGCAGTGGTCATAACTGGTCTCAAGGGTCAAATATCAAAACTATCTAAGGAGGTTTTCTCATGATCAGAGCTCTGCCTAACCAAAGAAAARGAGGAGACCTGGAGGAGAAGGCTGTTGGGCTGTTCTCCATCTGAGAACTCACAAGTTACCGTGGAGATGAGTTGCTGAGGTTCCTGTAAGGGTATGTGGAAGGTGACCTCATCCAATTCCCTATGGCTATCTAGTCAAGGAAAACAAATTAATTGTAAAGGGAATAATAAGTARGGAGGCAAATAATAAACAAAAAATGTACGGTGGCACAAACCTGGTAGGCAAGGGTTAACAGAGGCAATGCCAGGGACCTGTTGGGCTGAGAAGAGGAGCTGGCATCAGGGCAATTGATCTTCAGGCCATAAAGTCTATCTACATCATAGGTTTGCACATGAAGATTTAGGTGCACTTCTTAACTGCTGTTTAAAGAAAAAGAAATATATAGAAAAAGAAATAGCTTTAAATAGACATTTTAAAATGMGTGCAACAATTTTTTAAAAGATACACACTAGTTCTAACAATTATATATCACTGTTTACCTTGTGACAGTTTCTAGTTTCAAGGCATTTGAGCCAATCTATCATAGAAATTTCCTTAATAGTTTGAAGGGGATCCCTTCAAAATGTAAACACTCCTTGGGACTTCACCCGTAAGAAAGTTTTCAAATAGTTTTCACAGCCTTTAAAACATATCCATRAGTTAGTTGTCAGAATAAGCAAAAGAGAATACCTAGAGATTCGACCAGGCATGCACAGAGCTGGTCTCAGTACCAGGCAGTGAAAATGGCAGCCCTCTCCTTTTCAAATCTTTCTATGACTTCATCTTTGGGGCTTTTGTGTTAATCATTTGGCCCTAAAAAATTCCACCTTTACTACAGTGCATCTGTGAATCCTTAGTCTTTACTCCTTTATTTACTCACAAAAATATTTCTGCACTAAAACTTTTTGGTGTGTTATTTGTCAGTCTCTGGAGAGAGAAAGTGAGCAAGATTTAGAAATAAATCTCTGTTGAAATATTCATGATGTTGACCATTTATTTAAGTCAGACCAGTGGGGACACTACAATGACTTACAGTTTTTGCAATTTGGGTATAGCATTTATTAAAAGCTGTATTTAAAGTTCCCTGTGGGACAGTCACTCCTACTGTCGGATTTTATGATTAGGATTTGCATTTATAAGGATTTTACCGCATGAAAGAAGTTTCACATGATTGAACGGTTGATTGTTGTAGGAACTTAAACTCACTTTTCAGCTGAAAAAGGACCACCAACCACCTTTTTGTATATCTGTGTTTTCAATTTTTCCTTCCTGTGTTCCTGCCAAATGTAAATGAGCACTACTGATCTAGAAAATAATACAGCATTTTAAAATTAAAGCMCTGCAAGGGTTTTGATTTTGGACTGGATAGTTCATGAAAGATATAAAGCGCTTGTTAGCATTTGCTCTTTCCTTACAGCACAATTCTGTGTTCAAATGCTCCATTTTGTCCCCTGGTCTCCTTTATTTGTAAAGCTTGAGATGCTTACTTTCACATTCACATAGACTATTAGATATTTTCAGTGTAATTTTATTTCACAAATAAAATTCTTACAGATCTCTGCACAAGGAGAAACAGCCTGGACCATAAAAGTGGAACTACACTGCAATTCCTTACTTTCTAACTCCACCATTTTAGTTCTTCTCATTTTCTAATCAGATGCTGATATGTACATTTTAAAGCACGACACAAACAATGCAGTGAGCTTTGTTCACATAGTTCTTGTGTTTTTAACAGTTAAGGTTAACTGTGTTATTAGACTGCAGCACAGAAAATCTGTGACTGAATAAGTAAGCTGGGTGGTACAATATGAATAGATCTGAAGGCAAAACCACTGCTGTTGAGAATCTGACATCCACATTACTTGAGAGTTTTATTGCAGATTTTTCCCTAATCCAAGACTCTGCAGTGAGGATCCATTATTAACTGCAATCCTGAGTGTCAACTTCCTGKTTTTTTTCATCAGAAAATTAATGAATTTGCAGGGAGATGATTGAAAAAAATGCCTCAAAATATAAAAATGCCTCAAAAGCYCTGATCTTGCTGTAAATTAAATTTGCTTCTATTTATTAGAAAAACCTATCCTATTATGAAGTCTGAAATGTGTTTTGTTTAAAATATCCTAAAATTTGTGAGAACAGAGCCTTGATCCATGTTTTTTGATCATCTAAGAAATAGCACRTTTGCCTCTCTGCCATCCCTTCTTCCTGTTCCAAGGACAGTTTAAAAAAGGTGAGAAGGAATAAGAAACATAAGAAACTGAATTGTAAGGATGAATTCTCTTTATATTAAGATGGACTACTGAATCTGAACTATACCACAGAAATCTATGTCCCAGGTAGACTGGTGAGGACACACTAATCCAGAGGATACCTGCAAAGCTGGAGTCTATCACCCTCTGCATTTATCCATAATAAGAGGATGTAATTGGAAACCCCCCACAGAATCAATGAGGAAGGGAAGAGCAATTAAGTAGAGTCATTTAGAATAAAACAGAGTCTGTTCTTGACCTTCATGTAGCAAGAAAGGGACTGTGTCACAGCTGCAATTTAGCACAGCAGTGTCTTGCAGAAACTAACACAGATTACAGCAGAACATAACTCCAAATGAGAAAATGTGTAACTGGAAAAATTATTCAGTATTAGATAGCAATTGCTGCATGAGCTGCAGCAAGGGAGAGAGAGCCAGGTTAATGGAGAATTTCAAAAAGTAAATGCTTGTGAGAYAGTACTCTCATAAAAGACAGAATGTTCCAGGGTGTGCTGTTGAAGAAGATGTAGTAGGACTTCCATACTTTCAAAGGGGAGRGAGTAATTTTCTCTCTGTGAGTTGACTTTATGTATCTGCTTCTATTGGTTCCAAAGGTTACCTGTAGGACTTCTTTGTTCCCTATGGGGCCAAAAGGAATGGAAAAAAATTTCAAAGATTTTTTCTCTCCTTTTTCTTCTGGGCATTAAGCAACTGTCTTGCAACTTCTGAAAAAACTGAGACAAAAGTTGAGAAAAGGAATGAAGCAGGGTGCCAAGGAAATTGATTGACTGTGTTTTCCTTCAAAGAAGATATCAGATCCCAGCTACAGGATGAGTCAGTCAAATACTTGCCAAGCAGTCTTTAGCTCACTTAATCATGCACTCTTGTTTTWGCTTTACAAGATTTGTAGCTTTTAGACACTCTCCATAAGCTACATAGACAAAATGTGTATTTATGGTAAGTTGGATGAGCAATCAATGTATGAAAGTTATCAGAAATGTTATTATCAGAGGAATCCCTTGAGTTATCMCAATGATGTAAAATAATTTTCTCTTTCTGTCTACAATGTTTGGAAAATAAACATTTTTCATGTTGCTTTTCCATGTTTGGAAAACAAACTTTTTTCAGATSTTTAGGAATAGCTCTTTTAGGTTACTGGCAGACAATTGCTTCCCCTTTTCTCTTGCTGTCAGACAGTCTGGGCCATTGATGTGGAAAAATGTTCAATTTCAGCAGTTTTGTCTTCCTACCAAGTAAGAGGGAGAATTGTTCACCCTAGGCCCACTCCACTGATCAGCAGAGGCTGTAGAAACTCCAAGTAGCCTTGTAGATGGGCTGAGCAAGAAGAGGTTAGAAGGATGCTTAGAGCATGCTGGTGCTCTTCCAGAGCTTTATGCTACAGCAGGGCACATGAATGAGGTGAAAAACAGCTGAAGGCAAAGCTGAAGTTTGGCAGCCKCAGCAGAATTTGGGAGTGTAGCAGTGGCTGCTGGGAGAACTGTTCTTGARGGCATCCAGAGCCCAGGTGCTTCAAGGCAATGAAACCTTTGCACAGGGAAGGCCAGAYACGAATTTTTTTTTTAACTCTGCACCAAAACATCACCTAGGGCATCACTCAGCTCACTCACCTCTTGTCACAAACTAATCACACCTTTTTAATGCAAGTATCATCTGCAGTAACCTTTACTTTGGTTTGGAATTGCATAYACTTCAGATTGGTAGTATTGGAAAATATTTTGGCCAGGTTTGCTTGTCTAGCTTCTYCAGCTGACTGTGTTTCAGAAAACAACCTGCTTCTTTAAAGCACTTTGAAAAAGCTGTTGTCTGAGAATGACTGGTAATAAAAGTGCAGTGGATATAAGAAGGCACCATAAATCATAGGTGTGCAAGTAATAAATTACTATACTGAGCAATCAGCTCCCTAAGAACATAATATTCCCAGTTTACATTGTGAGAATAAAATCTCTAAAATATTAAGTCCTTCAAATATGAGTTTCTGTTTTCTTCTTTCCTACAATATATTTGAGACAAATCTAACAGCGGATGACATGGGTTAATATGACTATTTCTTGGGATAGAAGAGCAAACCAAACTACAAGAAAAAAAATGAAAACCACTAAACCAAAGCCAATACAGAGATTTTGATTGATAGGGAAATACCCAACTGGTGACAGTGAATGAAAGAGATGATGGGAGAGAGAAAAGACTCTAAGAAAAATAAATATGAAAGCTACATAATTATTTGTCATCAAACTTGTCGTTGCTTTAGTTTTGTTCTGTTTACTCTACATTGTGTGTGTTACAAACGCCACTTTGA
The DNA here is from genome assembly GCA_014549065.1 of Cardinalis cardinalis. NCBI lineage: Eukaryota > Metazoa > Chordata > Aves > Passeriformes > Cardinalidae > Cardinalis > Cardinalis cardinalis. The sequence goes on along the minus strand of JACDOX010000153.1, from coordinate 1,372,702 downwards.
TGGCTTCATCWGACTCTTACTGGAATGTCTCCCAGCAAAAACCACCAGCACTTCTTGGGTGAAGCCACACCTTGTAGGGTCCAAACCTTGACCATGGGTCCCACAAGGGACAGAGTGCAGCACTTTTACAAGAAACAACCCTGTAAGAAACTAATATTCTGAAATATTATATTGTTTTTCCACAGTGTAAAAGTATATTTCTCTATTGCCTATTCAATATAGGAAGGGAAAGGTGCGAGGCGCAGAATGAAGAAGTCCTAAGAATTTTTTAAGTTCACAGATTGATTATTCTGGATTTTCACAGAACTGCATGTATAAATTTCTCAGTAAATCTAACGGATTTCACATCAGTTGTATAAATTACCCATGTTTTATCTTTTTTTACTRTTTTTACATTTGGTCATTATTCCTGTTTCTGGTATTTTACCTTTACAATATTCATGCTTGTTTGACCTTTTACATATCACTTAAAGAATTGTGAAATCATATCATATTATATCCAAAGGAATTGAATTTCATATTCCTTTATTGAACAGTTTACATTTAACATACCCAGAAATGCTTTTATCAGCTGAAAAAGTAAGAAAAAAATGAAACTGAAGTATTCAAACTGCACCTCCTGTACAAGCTATTTCCCTTTAAAATCATATCTCATGTCAGTGTGGCTACTATAACAATGGCTTTTCTTTTTTTTCAGCGAGAAGACTACAAGCAATTTGCTCAGCAGCAAATGTTCTTGGGAGATGRGTGTGATAGATTCAGACCTAGAAGAATTAAACAGAAATCATGCTTAACACAGTGTTTGTAGATATTTTAAAGCCATCATACTGAATGCCATAAGAATACCCTGCCTATTTCCACTGTCCATTACCCTTGTGTGATGAAGAAGTTTAATTAGGTGCCATTAATAATTTTAAGATGTACATTAAAGTCCAAATGTCTCTGTCATGCTCAGGGCTATATATTCAAGAAAATAATGTCTGAGAAGTATAAAAATAGGAAGATACCTAATTCCTTTTGTTTTATCCTTCCAGTCTCTTAGTTTCACAGTATGTTTTTGGCAGAGGAATTGTAGATTCAGCTTGCTCAGGCTGCATGATGCTTTACAGCTTAAACTTGTACATTTACTTTACTTTAATTCTGCTAAACTTAKATTTAAATCAAGATTGAAATTTTCCATGATTAGCTTCAGTTTGTAACAGAGAATTTTAGAAGCAGTTCAGTTCCATAAAAACACAGTTGTTTTTTTTAATATATGATTAGAAAAGAGTATATTGCTTTGCTTGTTAAATTATTCTTACTTATTTCATTGAAAATCCTTAGTGATTCCAATGTACTTGGATGTGACTGAGGGAATTGAACGCCTTGCACGCTCRGATGGGGTTTCTGCTGGGTAGGTGAAAATGTGCCTGCATATGACTAAGCTGCTCAGACCAGACTTCTCAACATATGTCGGTCTAGATATTTAGAGACACCATTTACATGAAGCCCACATAATTTTTCCACCAAATCTACCCGAGGGACAAGCTTGTATGCACATGTGTGACTTCTGTCTTCCTTACAGAGGTACCTTTGTGCCTTTCTGTGACTGAAGTGGGTGTTTGCTGTGGATGCTACCACTGGGCAAAAAAAATGAAGATTAGGAGATTGTCTCACTCTTGGCCTCCTTAGGGTTGAAGCAGACTCAATGAGATAAAAATAAGACAAAGGTGATATCTTCAGATTGTATAGTTAAGAACTTCATAGGATAAAGCTGGAGTTTTGAAAAGAGAGTGTTATTTCTTCAGCTTATTACTTTTCCAGGGTTCCCTATAATCCTTCTTCCCATATATTAATTTTGATGCAATATGTCTCTGCACAATGGCCATGATATGAACTAGTTGTGCTCAGACAGGACCTCTCTGGTGTCAGGAAGGAAGTCTATATCTAATAGGTTATTAGAGGATTTGGGCTCAGATTTAGAAATGCAATAATGATGCTGTTTCAGATCAGAATACAGGCCAGAATACTCATAATGAGATCAAAAAYTGTATCAGCTATGTATGAGAATTTTTTCTAACATAGCTTACATTTCTCTCTATGTGTACTTTACACCTTCAAGCAAATRTGCTTTTTATTAATCTTCAGTAATTCTGTCTATATCTATTTAGCCCTGGTAACAATTCTACATTTCTATATTCTCTACATACTTAATTTTCTTATTTTTGTTTCCCAGGAATGAAGTCAGAAATGAGAAAGCTTGCATAAACTTATTAGTTTTTCCAGTCTRGCTAAATCATGTTTTATGGCGTGACCAGATGTTGGAAGACATCTTGATGTGAACAATGGCATAGCAGAGGCTTTTTTTTTTTAAAAATAACAGGAATGTCTCTTTTTTCCCCCTTTTATTCGTAATTTAATTTATTTTCTTATTCTTGGCAATAGCTTTAGATACTTGAGCCAATGATTTTTCTTTGAAAGCAAGTTTATTCAGTCTCTCCTAGGTTTGCAAAATAGTCCTCTTTATTTCACTCTATTTTTAGATAATCTTTTTAGGGTCAAGRCTGGAAAGGAATAAGATTACTGAAAAGTTGAAGAAGCACTACTTTCATTCTAGGGAACAACCTGCAATTGTTTGAGAAAGATGGAAGCYGACAGGACCAGCTCTTCTCAAAAGAAAACTCTCAAAAGCATTGTGCCTAGTACAGAGCACAACACCCATCTTTGTTTACTGCTTTTCAATGATGAGCCTTGCATGAGGACACATATTTCAGAAGACACATGGATACATACATGAATGGAGATACAGACGATGGAGGTGGATAAACTTTGAACCTAAGCCCTGGTGCAAGTTTGAGATTCAAGCAGAGACTTTCAGTATTTTATTTTCATTTACTCAAAAGGACACAATAAAACTCAAGTTATGATTGAAAATGGAAGGATATTTTTTTACATTAGGCCCCTGCAGTTTGGTGAAGTCAGCTGCTATTTACAGTATAGGGCTTTAAAAAATTTTTATTGCAGTAGCAACAGCTCCATGCATAATGGTGGTTTACACTTGAATAAAGAATAATTGCAGATAATGGGTCTGTCAGCATGAATGGATTAGGGGTCTCAGCAGTGGTTCCATCACTACAGTGAAAATACTAATTTAAAATCTTGTTTCCTTTCCTTTGACCTTATGCCTCATTACTTTAATGGTATTAAGAGTTAATTTCTCGCAGAGTAGTTTATTTATTTATTTATTTATCTATCTATTTATTGTATTACTTTGCTTGGTATATAGGAGCTTTATGTTTTTTCTAAAAAAGGAGCTTTATATCTCATAAGGCATTTGGCATTTTATGGTTTAGTTCTAGGAAAGCTGTCTGATTTTTTTGCCAGTTTGAGGGCTGGCCGKGAGCAGATGGTGGAAGATTTGGGTAGTCACTTGAAGTGAAAGGAAAATACAAAGACTGAAGTGAAAGGAAAGTACAAAGACTGAAGTCAAGACAGCCTCTTTGCGGGAAGGCAAAGAGAAGAGATTCCTACTCTCACCTTTTCATACTTTGCCTCTTTTATAGGAACACAACATGAATTGGGCTTTTCTAATGACTATTCCACTGTGTATTCAATTCATTATTTATAAATACAGCGTGCATATTATTTCATTGCAATCACGTAGAATTCTATTCTTGTACTAACAGGCTCTTATTTAAAAATATGAACTACTAATCATGATCTTAGTTTCACTTATTGTTGCCATTTATAGACTTATTTGCATAGAATTGGAGAAATTACACTCAGAGACAGGATATTCCACAGCACATCCGGTGAGTCCGATTAATGAGTCTTTATAGGGGAAAGGAGAGTTCAAGGCAAGTTTTTTTAACCTCTCCTGAGAAAAAGATGTAGCATTTCCTGGTTTGCCTCAGCTGCTGCTGTCTAATTTACCTTCCCAGCAGATTCGTGTGACTGAGTACTGCTGGTGAGGGACCTCTGCCACCAGGTAAAGAAACTGTGGGAGGAGGTCAGCACACTGATCTCCTTATCAGAGATAAGGAGGAAGAGTAGCAGATGGATGTTCTCTGAAACCCTGCAGCATCAGGAGTCTGAACCCCAGCCACAGCGAAGGAGATAAGTCTGTGCTTATCAGGTTGGAAAATGCACACTCCCACTATGGTCAAGGCTGGGAGCTGGTGGCCCCAGGTGGGCGGCTCCTGCTCCATCTGCAGATTTGCAGCTGCAGAATAGGACCAAACAGGGAGTCTGGAGCTCTGTCCAGGGAAGCATCAAAGCCAGCTGAAACTGAGCCTTGCAACAGCACCTTGATCCATTTATTAAGTTTAATCTGAATTAATTTACATATATTGCTCATATAACAAATTTCTGGCAGTTTTCTGACATACAGGAACTTCAGATAAATGGATCAGATTATAAAATAGGTAAATAAGTACTTGATCAGAAAAGGAAGTTTGTTAGTGGTTTTTTTTTAATTATTTAACATCTTTAATTTTAGTTTCCTTATAAAGTTAGCATTAAATTTAGAGGRATTTTCAGCTGAGTATGAAGTAAAATATACTGAATGAAATGAAATCTAAAGTCAAAGAGAATAGCAATGCAACTGCCTGCTTGTAATGAAAGATAACGAGCCAAAACAATCATAAAAATTAAAAAGTCCTTAACATAAACAAGGAAGCTGAACATTTCATTGAGTGTTTCAATGGCTTAACTGCTTTTAAAGTTAGGAAGTAAGAAATTTCATGGAAAGAAATTTCTCTATGACTCTTCATTCTTTCCTAATCCCAGACAGTATTTATCTCACTCTTTTAGAGGTTCTACCCAAACAAAACACTGCTTCCTATTTCAGTACTCTTCTGTTACTTTGTCAGGAGGAAAGAAGAGAGACAGAAAAACAACAAAGGATAAAGACAGCAGCAAAGTRTTGTAGGAATGAAGGAAGCCAGGCCAGAGCAGAAAAAAATGGAATCAAATTTCCAGTCAATGAAATGAAATGGAAACGAGATGTAAGGAAATGTGAATAACCACAGGCAAAATTGTGCTGCCCTTGGTGAAGTCAACCAAAGCTGCTTTTTAGAACATGATGAATGCTTAAGAAGTGTGGGAATCAGTCAACAGATTGTTGGAACACTTGAAACAAAGCTCATGGAAGGAAGAGAAAGAAAAAAAACTTAAGGAGATCGAAAGAAGCCCGAGGGGGACGTGAGGAAAGATAAGTCTAGAGAGACAGTCAGTTAAAGAAAAGCAGAAAGAGACAGGCCAGATTCTCAGCAGAGGCTGACAACTTAACCCATCTCATGGCCTGTTCCTGTCAGACATGTGTGTTTATTAGTGGTAAATAAATTATAGAATCATGACAAAGAGAAAATTATATTGCATTTAACATCAGTAGGAGAGTAAAAGCTATATGACTTATTTTGATTATTATTTCAAGCCACATTTTATTAGGGGATTTCATATATTTTATGATATAAAAAAATAACAGGTTGACATTTTAAGTTTTTTTTCCTTAGTATTCATTAAAATATTTACTATGAAAGTATAAAAAAAAGGAAAAAAAAAAAGAAATGCTGTTTCTTTTTAATTTATTTCTGATTTACAGGCATAGTTTCTSTCCTCTTTACCTGGTAGTTCTACCAGTGACATTTACAAAATCAGATCTGTCGCTGTGTGACAATTTGCTAATGCCACATACTCAGTGGTCTTTTTCTAAATGCCCTTCAGTTTCTTGTTAAGGGTAGGTGGACTTGTAAATTACTGTTTAATTTTGCAAATCAGTGTGATTCTACTAGATCCAATGGCTTCATATAGATCCATTGTACACCTGTTGTTCCAAGGGTGGTATATGTTCGATGTTACTTGGTTTATAAGTTTTCTTGAGAGAAAGCCATATAATAAAAATATTCTTTAACTGTAGCTGTGAAAGAGGAAAAATTATCTTAAATGAGCAAATGTCTTTTGTGAGTTTATGACCAAAAAAATGCAAACTATCCTAAGTACCCTTACAGACATGTTCAAATATGATTTTGGAATCTAAAATAACTATGGTTATGGTGCAACATTTGAGGGTGTTCTGAAATCCATTCAAACAAATAATAAGACCATCATCCAATCATTTAGATGCCTTGCATGAAACATTTTTGCATAAGGACTAATTAGTCATAACTTTTAGAATTGCAGAACCTCTAACAGTCATGGACTTATTTAGGCAAGAGTATACATGGAYTATTGCATCTGACTTCAGGAACTCAGATGTGACAACGATGTTATCACTTACCATGTCAAAGTAGAGTGCTGCTCATCTCTTTCCTACAAGTATTCTTGGCTTTTGACAACAGCTCTAAGCTGAATTTGGGAACTTGAGATGCCAGAAGTAACTGAACTGATTTTTGTTTTAGAAGATCAAGACTTAATTAATCAGTTAATTAGGATAAATTAGCAGTAAGTCGTGGTCATGAAGAAATATTCCATGTTTTCTCTGTGTGTGCGTTACTCATGGAGAGGCTGTTGTATGATAAATGTTGTTGTAGAGTGGTAGCTTGGTTGTTAGGTTGGCATTCATGTGACAGTGCTGAGATTTCAATWATCTACTTGCATCAATCAATCTTTTAGTTTCCAACACTGTTGCCTGCAGTAATGTCACAGCTTTTCTGTCAGACAGGAGAACTTTGCGGGAAATGTTATTCATTACAGCTGCAAATCTGTCACTGTGCCTGGCATGGCTTGTTAATGACAACATTTATTTCAAAGAGTCGTATTTTGCTTTGTTGCTGGAGAGTTGATTTTGTGATCACACAAAATATAATGAAATGCCAAGAAGATGAAGTGAATGAAGTTTGCCAAAAATGCAGCTAAAGTGGTTGAGATCCACTAAAGAAAAATGCGCACACAAATACACTCTTTATATTTTKTTGAAAACATTTAATCACTTGCTAGGAACATAAACATGGGCAGTGGAAAAATGTTGGTTAGAATACAGAAAGTAGAGCAGCAGGCACAAACAGCAAATTTGATCTTCATTTGGCTTCTCCAATCCATAATACTGGAAAGAAAAAGACTTTTCAATCAATCTTTTAAAACAAATAAACAAATACAGCATCCAGCTCTTCTACTGCTAATATTGAGATGTCATCTTTCTCGCTCACCTCTTCTTAAAGAACTGGAACATCTTTCATGTGAAGAGAGGCTGAGACAGCTGGGATTGTTCAGCCTGGAGGAAAAAAGGCTTMGGGGGAAGTTGAAAAATCCCTAATGGAAGGGAATGAAGAGGGAGCCAGATGCTTGGTAGAAGCCAGTGGCTTCTTGCCGCTGACAGGACCGGGTATTGGGCACAAATAACAACAGCAACAAAAACCAAACAGGAAATGTCACCAGAACACAAAAAAMCACTTTACTGTGTGTGTGATCAACTGCTGGAGCAGGTTCACCAGAGACACCATAGAATTTGTAATCATATTGACACTCAAAACTTAAGTTTAAACTTACAGAACATATTCCTGTGCAACCTTGCCAAGCTGACCATCCCTGGGCAGGGAGACTTGGACCAGAAAACTTCAAACCTCTATCATTCTGTGACTTATGCAAGCTGTTCACTCACAATATTTCAAAACACTGATTAATGTAGGGTCAATACCTGCTAACTGTTAAACAATACACCAGCAGAGCATGGATATACAGAAGTTTGTTAATTTTTATTAACTATTAATTAAATGAATGAGAAAGAGGGGATTATCAGCAAATTGATGATTGTATCAGTTTCATGTATGCCCTAGTGCTATAGCAAGGGCATACCTTCTGCTRCTCCTCACAGTGCTCTTTTTATAATATCTCTGCTGAAATACATGGAAGGACATTTCTCAGGAGAAAGAATCTTGTCAAGTACTCTTGGATCAAACTTCAGAAATACACTCAAACAACAGTATTGCTTCTTGACTTTATTTTTTTGAATTTCTGTCTACTCATCTATTACACATTCCCCAAAAATATGACAAAATAAGTGAAAATTTTAAAAAAATTCCAACAGATTTAAAAAACTTTAAAAAATCAGGTGCAAAGTCTTAGCTACAGACATCTAAAAATGTCTTTTGACTTTTTTTCTCAACACTGTAAAGTTAACAGAGTTAAATAAGAAGTAAATTATCCAAGATTTACAAAATAAGACAGTTAGTAAAATCTCAGTATATGAGTAACTGCTAGAGGTTTTATTTCTGATTCTTTGTCATAACTGGTAAAAGAAGCCATTTGACTTTAGAAATAAACTTTCTATTCCATTACATTAGATTGGACTCATTCTATTTGTCTGTGCAAAGCTGTTGTGTGGAGAGGAATCAATAAAATATAACTGGAATTTATGCTAGGTCTTACCCCGTGCCTCTACAAAAAAGTGTAAGGGGAGCAGTGATAATAAATTTAATACACAGGTACAAGAAATATGAAAATATTTATATTCTCTGTTTGTAGAAGGGAAGTAATTMTTTAAATCTCTACACAAGATAAGAGAATCAAATGTAATCAAACCAATAAAAGTTCCTATTAATTACGTCTTTGCTTAATTTCTTTCATCTCCCTGATTCCTCCAAGCAATTTAGGGTGTAGCGTTATTGACCTGTTTGTCGTCTGAGAATRTTTTTTGTGAGCTTCTGAGTTCTCATAGCATTCCTTGTTAAATAAATAAATGTTTATTAAAAATGGACAAGCTGARTAATTGTTTCTTGCTAGTTTACTAGGAGATAAACATGAACTTTTTCTAGACATGCTGATTGTAATACATCAAACAATGATTAAAGAGTAATACTCTTCATTATTGTTAGGGGGAATATTAAAGACTTTCCTGAATTACAATTACAATTCTTGAAACAAAWAATAAAGAGATGTAATTTTGTATGCTTTTTTGTGAAATAGAATTTTGTAGGAAGAAAAGTGAGAGATGGACAAGTGGATGGCCTGTTGCATTCAGCCTCAGAATTCAGTAAACACTTAATTTAAAATTAAAACCTTCTCATTCTATAAATAAATATRGCCAACATTTAAAGGAAAAGTAAGTGTAATGGCAATCAAGATATAAACCAAAACTTCTGTGAATGATGCAGTAAGAGCATGGCCCTTTTCCGGTAGAGGAAATACAGACTACTCCTACATAGAACATTGACTTTGAACCATATTGSATTTATATTGGTTTGTATAGTTAATTTTGTAAAGTCTACTTGAGGGGCAATCTTGCTTCTAATAAATACACATCAGACTACACAGTACTTTATCTTAAATTAGAAACTGCATAATCAAAATGACTAAAATGTTAAACAGAACTGTGGAAAACATTGGAACTGATTTTTATCTCAAGTCTTATCTTAATTTGTTCAGAAAGTTCAGTTTAATATCCTTTTTAAAGGATTGTAAACAAATACACAATCATTTTGTTTCTGTAGCAGCATTGCTTCATACTCCCTTAGAAACAGTTTACTTGTATTTCAGAGAGGCTGATGACTGGTGACCATAAATTAAGCCCTGTTAAGTCAGTATCAATGTTCTGTGTTTTAAGGTCCTCTCATGAAGACACAGAAGGGGACACCTTACAAAATAATGTATTTAGACAATTAACAATTCCACTTCTGCAAGTCATGGATTATGTGGTCCCTACATCAGGAAATGTGGGGAAGGAGCTCTGTAAGCAGTAACAGTGTTGTTAAATAGTCTGTCCTCTAATTTAATTGACCACTTGTAGACCAGACTGGCAGCCAGCCTTCACAGAGGAAAAAGACATATGATGCCAGACACCTTGAAAAATGCATAATCTTGTCCATTTTTTTTCTAGMTTTACATCCTCATCCCTTACACACAGAACAGCCAAACTACTTCAAAATATTGGCTGCCTGCTCTTCTTCTTTTTCCTAGTGTCCTTGTRCTACATGTCATCTCCCACAGAATGGGCAGGATTGATCCTTCCCTGKATATTTAAAATGCTTTTCTTAACAAGTTGGTGTTTTGTGCCCTTTAGTAAATTGCCCATTTCTTGAGGAAATTTATTACAAATTGATTTCACATCTTGTGGCTGAGCTTGACCCCTTGTTCAAAGCTGAATCACTGCTCAAATGAGCTCTCCCATTCACTACTAGAAAACGCTAAAGGCATTTTGATAACTTCTTAGATGACTTAGATGCTGGAGTTTAAAGTGCTTTGCTAATGCTTAGGGTATTTTTGTAGACCTGTTCTTTAAAAAGGAAGAGATCTGTTCTTGAAGAACAGATTTGTATTTGCAGATCTATGAACCAATATGGATTTATTCCCCAGAAAATAAAAATTCATCCAACATATCACTTTTACTCTGATTTGCAGTGCTGCCAACCCAAGCCTCATTTCCACTCTTGTAACATGTTAAACTGCAGAACCAAAAACTTAAAGTAGTAGCTCCCTCTGTGATTGCAAAGATCATATTTAGCAAGCCACCTTCCTTTTACCAACAAATACATATGAATAAATAATTTTCTTCCTGCTAGCAATTTTTATCAACTCCTAGTGAAMTTTGTGATTCTTATTTCTAAGAAATATATCAAAATGACAAGTCTGTTTCTAGTTACTCTATTTCTAGTGTATACAAATTTCTTTTTTGACATATTAGCCCAAGAAAGGTCATCTTCTAAGGGGTCACTTTTTGTCTAACCTGACTTTGTGGGTAGCATAAACACTACAATATGCTTAATTTTTCACTTTGGGGGAATGAGCTACTCCAGTCAAATGAAAGTACAGATAAAATGGATATGAAAGAAAACACACACAGTTTGAACATCACCTTGATCTACCTGGTCTTGTTATCTTTACAAAATGTGAGTAGCTCTACAAATATGTTCAAGTATGCCTCTGGTTTAGAAAATCTGCCCTTAAATTACACAGGACTTCTCTGCAGATTATTGTAGGTGACCTGTATAGCACATTTCCTCAGTTTTCTTTTTCATGCATGTCATTTTCCTCAATCCCATGACCACGCTTTTTCTGCCCCATATAGAATTTTTTTGCCTGGAAGAGTACCCAAAATATTTTTGCTTTAAGATGCAGCCTGCCTGCCAATATAGCCATCTTTCTACCCCAGTGATATACCCCTGTAGAAGAAAAATGTTGTTATTCACCTGTATGACAACTTTTATACGTTAACTCCTTCTGGAAGCATCCTGTTCTGCAATCTGCTGCTCCACCACAGCTTTCCTTCTGAAGGTAACAGAATCCCTGCTCAGTGCAAGAGTCTTTGGGCTTRTATGTCTGTCCCAGAGATCCTCTCAGAGTTTCCTCTAAAGAGAGTGAACAAGCACAGAGGCATCAGGCCACGCAACAAGTGAGAGATACTCAAATCTGTGACCATATTCAGTGACAGTACCGTTACACACTGTCTATCCAGCCACCTTTATGTGCTGATTGGCTGGATRGTATTTCCAGAGCTGCACACAACTGCACCAAGATTTTGTTTATAGGTTATGTTATGCATGATTATGCCATGTAATTGGCTGTAATTTTAATGAATTGTGTTATGGAGCATGCATTTTGCTTGTTATTGGCTACTTTTATCTAGACTAGCAAATGTGATTGATRTCACAATCTAATAGCTGTGACCTTGTTTCCTGTGTATTGCAGCTTTTAATTTCTGAGAGCTTGTTGTCTTCACTATGTTTTGAACAATTCTAAGTACAAGAGAAAGTCTCAGGAAAAAAAAATGAAAAAAAGAAAAGCAAAATAAGAATAACTGGACCGGAAAAGTATAACTACTCCTTGAAAATGGAAAGTTTATTAAGAGCTCCCATTACAAAAATGAGAGCTAAATAACCCTAGAATGGGCCACAGAAAACAGAAGAAAGGCTGTGTTGATCATACGAGTGCAATGTACTTTTTCCAGATGGTTAAATCATATCTCCATTTCTCTCTAGAAAAATAGGCTTGCTCTTAGAAAATACTATTTACTATAAGAAAGAATGTTGGGGCTAGTGAAGTTTTTTCATACCCAGAAACTTCTTATGCACAAGAAGCCTACTAAATCACACAAGCCATATGGAAAGAGCAAGACAATGAAAGATCAACAAGAAGCCATCCTCCTCAGATTTTATAAGATTTAMTTTAATAGATTTTAATGGTGAAACATTAAGCTCCTTGAACATGATTTCATCAATATCAACCAGATCACTGAAGTTTCCTAAATTAATCTCTGAAATACTTCATATATTTTGTTAAAAAAAGTCTGAATACAAAAGAAATCATTCATGAAAATATTAATCTTTTCATGCCATGCTTCCAACACTCATAAAGTTCTTACTATTTTARAAAAGGCCTTTTGGAACCAGTATAGATTTCTCTTGTTTCAAACCGTGGACATGAGATGTTTACATAACAGATATGGTAAGCAGGAAAAGAAGTAGACAGTCATTTCCTGGCCTCCATCTGTGTATATATCTATAGACAATAATACAACCAGCTGCTAAATTAATATTTGTAAAATGAGATAATCATTACTTGTTTGCAGGTATTCTGGATTTTCTATGATTTTTCTCTAAAACTCCAGTTTATGAACACACATCTTTAGTTATCAATATCAAATCTAAAGGCAGCCAAAAGACAAGACACGATGTCAGAAATGGAAATTGTATAACTTAATTTCCATGATTTGTGATTCTGATTGTGTGTTCAGGCGCTGAATTAGTCATTTATATTTTAYTCTTTAAATTTTTTCTGTTGTTTAGAAACACTGAAATTTCTCAGAAACCTTTAAGTAGAGCTAGCAATCTTATTCCTAATATGACTTGGCATTTTTTTATGGATACATATGCTTAAACAGGAATTTATTACAAAATCTCCATTCTTCAATATCAGTGGCCWGATTTTATTATTTACATACAAATATTACTGTTTGCTAACTTGACCACAAACAATGGTATAGTTTCTCTCAGATGGCTAAAAAATAAAAATTAGAATTGAGAATCAATCTTTGTATAAAAGTTATAAGCWTTCTATCCTTTACATTTATTTTTAGAGATGTGCTGGCCTGATCTTATTTCATTTACTATTTAATCTATGCTCCATTACTTTTAAATTATATTAATTTTGGGTACCAAGTAAAATTACACAGTTGCTGCAGTATATTAAATTAAAACTAGTGCTTTTATCAGTCTCTTTAGAAATCTAAAAAAAAAGAAAAACCTATATTATGTTATTTTGACAAGATCTGATTGATATAAATTAAATTATTATCCTATTTTAGTTTTAAATTAATTAAGCTTCATACMAATTGTTCCATCTTTCTGCCTATAAATGATGCTATGATGACAGGATTATAATTACTTGAGTCACTATGTAGCCTTTTAAAATACTGGAAGAAAATTAGCTTACTTCGACTACTCTGGAATTTCCTCAGTATTCCAAGATTTATTAGGATTTTGCATTAGTTTCCAAAGATCTTAACATTCAGCTCTGTCAAAATCTTAGTTGTAAAAGTTTAAGTTATTATCCGGTATTTGGGGGTGGGGAAGCACATCTGCCCTAGGGAGTCCTTAAACTTTCCAAGAGTTCTTGCATTTCAAAAATCCTGCACATTAGTTATATATTTTTCCATTGGGGCTTTATTTTTAGATCTATTTCCATAATACTGGCAGTTAGCAAATGATTTCCTAATAAATTAGCCTTGCCTTTTAATTTCCAATTTTCTCCTTAATTTAGAATTTCTACTTAATTTAGTACAGTTCTTAGCCATAAATCAGGGTGTTGGTGCATAATTTAGCTCTAATGTACCACATTGTTCACAGGGCTGTGACTGCTGCAATGAGTGCCCCTGTTGAGTGAATAGCAGTAAGCTTACAAACTAAGGCTGGGGTTCTTTTGTGGGCTCTGCTTGTCAATGAATGCCCCAGCAGCTTGATGTAGCTCTTCCATTGCCTTCMTTCCCTCCACAGATGAAAAATTAGTTGAACCTCTAAAGCTGTCCATATGTATGGTATGTCCATAGAAATATATTGGGCAAGAAAAGGGTTAATTTTTTTGCAGTAACCAGGCAGGGGCAGGGACTGGAGCCATGTTGATATGGCCAAGACCCCAATCTTACCTCATTGACAGAAATGAGAGAAAGGGACTCCCTCTCTCTCACCTCCTGGAAGAAAAGGCATTCTTTTCCTGTTGTGGGAAAATGCCGCGGACTGAGAGGATGTCTGTCATTGTTTTTCCATTSTCTTGGGCTTAGTGAGCATTTTCCATGTAAATATTCCTATCTTGGTTCTTGCTTTTGGCATTTTTGCTGTTACTGTTCGTTTTCATATCTTGTTGCTGTTTCCAGTAAATTATTCTTATCTCAACCCATGACCTCTGCCTTTTGTCTCTCATTAGAGAGGGCAGGGGAGTGGCTTGCGGTTTAGGAATGGTTTCCCCAATATAAGTCGCACTTAAAAGAGTGGGAGTTATAGTGGGGAAACCATTCCTAAACCATGACATTCCCACAAGAAAGAGTCCATATATTCACTGCTACGTTTTTCTATTATCTTATTTCTCTTCTCAGTAGTGGTCATGGTCAGCAGGGAAGACTCAAAAAACAGAAGCCATGGCATGTGGCTCAATATTGCATGGGGTGACTACATTGGCTGTACATGAGGAAAAACAGATGAGATGTTCAGAGTGATCTACATTGTCGGAAAAAAAAWTTTGTTAAATATCACTGGTAATTATGGTGTTGGTCAAAATTGCCCAGGATTTAAGAAAAAGTAAAGTGGAATAAATCATAAAACAAGCATTTGCTTGTAAATGGAGGAGAACCATAACAAATGTGCTCTGTAAAATTATCACAGCATCATAGAATCACAGATACACATAGAATCACATGGTTTTTGTTGAAAGGGACCATAATAATCATCTAGTTCTGGCCCCCCTGCTGTGGGCAGGGACACCTTCCAACAGACCAAATTGATCAAAGTCCTATTCAAACAATGTAAAAAGAATTAGAATAACTTTTTGGTGAGGATGTAGCTGCTAACATCTTATTTTATTCATGAGTTATTATGTGCAGATGATATTTTCAGAGCTATTTTAGGTGTAAAATACAATCGTGGAAAATCCCAGCTGATTTTTTTTTCTTATTCATGGCTATACATGTGCAGGTCCTGAAATTTCTGTTATGCATGGCATATGCTATTACTGCTTCTATTTTAAATAGTAATATTTTATCTTTTAAGGTTGGTATACAGTGGAAAGTTCATCAGTCTGAAAAAGAAATTAGATTGTATAACAAAGCTCTAGGTGTACCTGCTCTGTCTCAGATGATGCTCTTTCTGTGTCATGTCCAACTGTCACTGTATTTCATGATATTTCAGGCTAAAAGAACACCCAATGCTGTCACTACAAGGTTCTTTTTCTCCCTYTTGCATTGCATCAAATAGGTGTGGTGGGAAAAGACCCCATGGTGCCGCACTGCATTCCCAGCAATGAAGTGGGAATCCTGCTGGTTGATCCTGCTGGATCAACCACTCTGTGACGTTAGTGTCTCTGGGACAGTGGAGCAGATTTGTCAATAACTCAAACCCTGGATCCCTTCCTGCCCCACATCTTACCCATTTAGAAACTTGGGTGTAAACCTTCAACTTAGAAATTATCAGTCCCTATAGACCAGGTTGCAAATTTCTCTGTTGGTTGCTTGAAGCTATATTCAATTTCCTTAACTGTGCTTTTATCCAGTGGATACAAAGCTGATGATGATGTTTTGGGACAGAATAAATTTATATGATTTGTTTGGTAGAGATACAGATATTTTCAATGTCTGACATGAATTTTCTCAGAGATACAGAAGATACTAAGAAGAAAAAAATTTTTTTTTTATTTGTACTACTGGACAATAGTGAGAACAAATGTTACAAAACCTGACATTAAACATTTTTGTTGTGGGTAATGAGAAAAGTTGTGGAATATATCGAGAGGTGAGAGAAGCACCAACAAAAGAGTCAAAAAGGTACACAAAGGTAGACTTAATTTGCCTGTTCTTGTTTAAGACTATCTCAAGCTAACCAATTAATACATTTTGCCTTGTTCTGCAAAAGATTCTCTTCAGAATAAAGGAGATGTGGACAACTCTTTTGAATGTACACATCTGAGATCTATAATTCAGCTTGAAACGGGGGGCTTCCAAGGGATATTAAGTGTCCTGTGCATTTTTGCTTTGCCCCTGAAAAGAGCATATCAATTGTCAAGGTCAGCCCAAAGGCAGAACACAGCTTCCCCTCTCTTGGGGGAGTGTCTATAGGGAAAATCCCCTGCCATATTCTCTTCGACCAGAGATAACCGAAAGACCTGGGGCCTGATCCAAGCAAAGCTCACCAAGCCTGATAAAAAGGCCCCACGCAGGCTTTAAATCAAACCTTGCATCTCCAGAATGATATRTAAGCTCCATTTGTCAGCACTAAATGCCATTTGAAAAAGAAAATAAATGTTGATTTCCATTAGGTAAGGAAAATATTCTGATGGTGTCAACCTTGACAGCATCAGTGTTCCCAAATGGGGCTGTTGAGATGTATCCCATTCCCCTCAGCTTGAATTAGACACAAGTGAATCAAATAAGGTGTGACTAACAAAATTACCAATAATATTTGTTCCTGTAAAGAATTGATATTTTAAAAATTTTATATGTCCTCCTTTTCTTTCTTTTTTTTTTTTCTGCTTATACTGGAAAGTATCCAAGCTCATACCTTGATCTGAAAATTTAATACATAAAAGGAAAACCAGGAATTTTCCTTGCTCTATTCTCTTAGATATGTAGAACTAAAGAAACATCATTGAAATGGCAACAGTTGGAGTCTTGTTAATTTTTTGAACTTGCAAGAAGCAATTTTCTTCCAAGTCTCTAAGTTAAATATTGTAATTTCTCAAATTGCCAGGAAAAAGAGAGAGAACAGGATCTCATTCATTGCAAAGATGTCAATATGCTTTTCTCCTTTTTATTTTCATTCTTATTATAGAAATTACAATTGTGAAATATAATATTTGTTTTCTTGACAAGTGCTGAGGGAACTATTTGACTGCCTAACAGGTTTTGAGAAAACTTAAACATTGCAGGAATTTTTTTACATAGATGAGCTTTCATATTTTCATTGCAGTCTCTCGCATACAATTGTTTAACATAATGACAAACTTTTCTAAGGATTATTTTTCTAAAGAGAGTTGATCTACTTAAAGTAATATACTGCTGATTTTATTTGYTTAATGATAATTGCACTTTTTATTGTACAATTTGCACAAGAAAATAGAACATATTTTGAAGAAAAATGAAGTCAAAGTTATTCTGGAGGATGTGTACATGGATTTAATGAAATACTTTACTGATCAAGAAGCAAATTCAACAAGTAAGAGTTATAGTGTTACAGTGCAGCTGTATTACTGCAGTTATGCCTGTCTGAGAGGACAGGTTGAGCYATTGAATGGATAACAAAGACAAGCAATAGACACAGACCCTTACGCTTTGTCAACATGCATTAGCTGAAGTTGTGAAAGGTGATGTAACACAAGAGGAATAAAAAATTGCCATCTGAGCACAAGGCCATATTGTCCATCTCAGAGGCATCTAGTTGCCTGTGGGTCTGCCCTGTGTAGCTCCCAGAGAASGATTAGCAGAAAAATAATGGAGTGTTGCTTATGATTAAGTGCATTATGTACATGTAAGGGGAGAAGGTGGAATATAAATAAGCGTATTCCTTCTTCCCATCACTTGCTGTCAGCAAAAAAGTTTTGGCAAAAGGGATGTTTACTGTGATTTAGCAGCATCAGGAAGCAGGAATTGACCTGATTATAGCAGCAACTCTCAGGCTTCAGCACTTTTGTTAATCATATAAAAGCCTAAAGATGACTTGGGAACTAAATTTAAGTTCCAGGGTTGGAAAGCTCTAACTGGAGAGTCTTAGCTGCAGGAGGAGGATTGAACATGTGAACTGAGGAGGGGCAAGCACCAGACCTAGCAATTGGAGCCAAACCTTCTGGCTGGGGCTGTGATACCTACAGCTCCTGCCAGCTGCCTGTCTGTGTGACCTTCTCCTCACCAGAGCAGCAACATTGCTGTGMGAACTCTGGTGCAAGTTAGCTCAAATGGAGCCATTTCTAAAAACTGGCTATCCTTTTGTCTTTCTTCTTTCTAATTACACAGGCCAGTGCTTGAATACATTTTGAGCCTGGTTGTCAGGTATACACTGGTATATCACCATATTCCCTCCAAAATTCCTCAAACATTAAGGTAATTACTGCATTCTCAGGTAGGTATTAATAGGCAGCATGAATAAGAGAAAATGTGTTGAGAGAAAGATTGCTTAAACACAGATCTGCCTGTGCTGTGGCAGAACTGAGGTAATCATGGCTCAACACTGTTTTCTGCAGTGCTTGTACAATGAAACATCAGCTTATTGTGCAGTTTATGATGGGACTATGACATTAGAAAAGTACCATTACATTACTACAATAGCATCATTTTTATATGGCTTTTAACCTCTGATTTCATTCAAGAATTTTCAAGATATTTATTCTATACTTTTACTTAATGAMATATTTGTGCCTACAATCTCCATGTTGAATTTTATGCACTGGGAACAAGACATTTTCAGAGAGGCACTTGGATTAATTTTCTACCTGTTCAGACAGGGAGAGAAATGTTAACTACTTGAGCTTTTAACCATTTATTATAATGCTATCAGATGAGCTTGGAATATTGGTTATTTGCTTGAAACAGAACTACTTTATTTTTCTTCTGAATGGAGTTTCCAGTTAATCAGTTTTGCTGATCTGCATCTCAATATATTTAGACTTATGACTTTAGTCATTTTGACCTGAGCAGAATATTTTACAAGTAATTATTGTCCACATGATATGAATCACAAATTTTTAAGCATTGTTGAGCTATCACATAAGGATGACAATGAGTCAGAGCTGTGTGACTGCTGGCCCCCACCTGRGCTAAGAAGTCTCTATTTCCGAACAAGACAGACCTGTGCTCCCATACTGGCTGGGGAAGGATATATGTTGTTTATCTAGTGTCTAAGACAAGTGATGTTTTTAGAGGATATATTCGGTAAAGCTCAGGTTCATAAAACCTTTTTCATCAATTCAGATAATATCCTGGTTTAGGGTATTCTAATGCGAAGAGATAATCTTTCATTTGTTATCTGGAAGAGAAAACACAACTGAATTATGGTATTTTAATGTTATATCATGAACACATATAGAAAGTCTTCCAAAAACAATATT
Source organism: Cardinalis cardinalis (assembly GCA_014549065.1). Lineage (NCBI taxonomy): Eukaryota > Metazoa > Chordata > Aves > Passeriformes > Cardinalidae > Cardinalis > Cardinalis cardinalis. The sequence continues at coordinate 1,353,493 of JACDOX010000153.1, read as the reverse complement.
CTGAAAAAATCATTAGAATCTCTAATTTAGATAAAGCATAATCACTGAATTATATTATTTTCATCCATTTGTATCTCTATATTGCAACTACTCATGTTTTTAAAGGCATTGGAAGGACAAATTTTTCCATGCTAGCAAATATTCAGAGTTATGTGTAAATAACTTGGCAACTTGCTGTAGCTATGGAATGACTGCAGCCCTGACATTTTACTGTACTTGCTTTTGGCATTCTGCTTATAGAGAACTATAAACCCGTACAAAAGAAAGGGGAAGCTGACAGAATACCCACAGTTACAGCTCTAAAGAAAAAAATGACTTCAGGAAAGCCATTTTGGAGAACCATTTCAAAGGAACAGAGGAGGCAGAAAAAATGATATCTTTCTGCTCTCTGCTTTACAGTAAAACTGCCTACTATTTCATTCTGTCCAATTCTCTTGGTCTGTTTGTGTGTTTCTTAGCCTGAGTCTATTTTTTTCAATATGAAGCACAAACAAGGAAAAATGGAAAAAAGAATAGGTATAAACAAGTGAATAGTCCACCTTTAAAGAGCTGCCTCCTTTATGGGAATTTAGTTGTGATCTTTAATGGAGAACAGAGCCAAAGAGAACAGCTCTACACTGCAGCTGAAATAGGAACTGAAATGAAACATTTCTGCTGAAAACTAGCKTCCAGACACTCAAACCAGGTACTACTATGTTTTAGCTTCTAATTATTAATTTTACCAGACAAGATGTTTTTAGTATCATTATTTTTATTTTCCTAATAGCACTTGCATTATTTTTTTCTCTCCTCCTCTTTTTCTCTCCCTTGGTGTGTATGTATGCACACACAGCAACATGCAGAGCCTTTTGAAAGAATACTAGAACACTTAAGCAATGCCGAGATAATGTTAATATTTATTACTCAGCAATAATWACATAAAACACCTGAACATATAGTGCTATATGCTGTAGAATCAGAAAAAAAGGTCTTTTTGCACTTCTGCAGCCTTTAAATATAAGTAAGTAACTTGTGATTCACATATACCATTTTTGTGCTGAAAACAGCTGAATGTGTCAAGAAAATTTGGATAATTCTCTTCCAGCTGAGGTTTATATCTATGGTAGGTTTTTAGACAAAATGGAATAGCAGCAAAACTTAATCAGGAATTAAGTATGAATTAAAAAATAGGATCATCCATACACTTGTAAGGAAAAGGTGTCTATTGCCAGCTACAGAAACTATAGACAGGTAGTCAAGGTTTGGACATGAATTAGGGAGAGATGAACCCCCTGGGAAGCCTCAGGTACATTTGGTATTCCTGCAGCATGCAGAGCACTCACCAGTGCTMATGAAGGACTAAGGACTATATAGTCTCCCTTGCAGACCAGCTCTTACAATAAGATTAGAACCAGCTGTTATTTAGGAAGTCAACTGTAATTTTAAGAACAATTAATGCAAAATCCATTAGGATCTTGAATGGGACGATTCAGAAATTTAATATTTAGATGAAAAAAGTACCAGAGGGTGGAACATTTCTAGTTCATCATAATTGAGCAGCTAATGTATTTAAATAAGATTAGAAGAGATGTAATCAGATAAAGGATTTATTCATTGAATGCATTATTTAAAGAACGTTATCTTTCCCAACACCTTCATATGCAGCATAACTTGTTTTTAAGATAAAAATGAAGCAAATAWAAAAATGACTGTACAAAAGAGTATGTGTTTTATGGGACTTTCTCACTAAAAGACACCCCAATGTATTTTCCTAATGCCAGAGCCCACACTGATGTTATGTGATTATACTTTCCGAAAAGATTATTGGTACTGAATGAAGTACTCCTTTCCACTGGTTGTGTGATCAGAAATACACAYGGTCTGACACTGCCTAAGACCTTTTATTTTAACAACACATTCTTTTTTTCCCTCTGATTTGGAGACATCTGACAAGGTCAAAAGGCGAGATGAACTACTCGGTCCTAGCCTGTGCCTCTGGAGGTTTGACTCACTTTTTGGCTTCACCCTCAGTGTCCAGAGCTCATGGACTGCAGTAATGAGTGTCGCCACCAGTCAGAGGGTTGTGATGTTCATTGTAAATTCTCATCAGGCTGAGCAAAGACACTGGGCCACATGTCAGAATGCTTATGTTTTTATTATACAGTCACAACATGAATCCAGGAACCAGTCCACTATATAGACCGAAAAAGTGCTGGCTACCAAGCCCTTAAGATTACCATATTAAGGTAATATGCACCTCATTAAGTGCACCTCATTAAGTGCACCTCATTAAGTGCACCTCATTAAGTTCTCAGTTCTCACAACAAACTCTTCAAAAGGTTCTGGCTCACAAGCCTCAAGACACCTTCACACAACAAAATTGTGAGGTAGAATATGATAGCTGTSCTTTGCCCAGGCTAATTAAAGGAAGGAAAAAAAAATATACCACCAGTCCGTAGATCCTGCATTGATCCTGCCACATGGACCCTCTGGAGCTGGGGTTGGGAGACAAAGAAAAAGAAAGAGAGAAGAGAGCCAGTGAAAAGAGAGAGGGCTCGCAGTCTGCTCCCTTTTATCATTAAAAGGTGCGCATCTCTTATGCAAACTAGATTTTTCATGCTGTTTTGTTCAGGCAGGCACATCCAACTCTTCTCCAGGAAGTGAGTTCAGAGAGGCAGGGTGGGCTTGAGCACAAGTTTTAAGGCGGAGCAGGAAGCCTGCTAGAACAACGCTGCCCCATATCCATGGGACCATCTCCTCTGCTCTCTGTTCCTGTAGCAATACTCAGAATGTTTGAGACAAAGCATACTTAGATCTGGTCCTCTAGAGCGAGCAGTGCAGAAATGGGAATGACTGATCCAGGAGGTGGGGAGCAATGCCCCTCATGTTGTGTATCAGATTTAGCTCTGTTTAGGGTGCTTGAAGATTTCCAATTATCTCAGCTTAAGACACATTTTAAAGGAGAAGCTGTGATAGTGTACTTTCCTCATAARATCCCTTTAATCCCTACTCCAGATTAGGTAAAAGAGACATCAGATGTTAACCAATATCTTTAAATAATCTCTGTATTTTATGTCCSTCTTCTAAGATTTTGTTCTAAAATTAGTTTAAGCCCTTTTGGTGTATTTAATTAAAAATATTGCTCTCATTTTTGCTAGACTTTATTCAGAAAGAGGAATACTGAGAAGCAAAGAGTAGAATCCTTAGGAAATATATTTCATCTTGAATACCAAAGTTTTGCAGTGATTTTTGAAGTGGCAAACACTTCATATTGTACTTCAGCAACACACAAAAACATTCCTGTTGCATCCAAGCTAAATATTAATGTAATTGGTAGCGAGGTCAAAGCTATCATTGCAATATGTTCTATTTCTARATAATTTTCAAATATCAACATACTTAAAGTAAATATTTAAATTGTAAAATTGGTATTTTTTAAACTCAGGAAACACTCTCTATTGAATAAAAATAAGTGCAGAATTGGCTAAATRTTTAATTTAGTTCAGTTGCAAAGAAGAAACCTTTCCAAATCTTTTATGTCAGCAGTGTTCATATCCTATTTCTATGGCTGCAAAGGCATAAAAATGGAAACAATTAAATGTATGTTTTGTTTGCTTGTTTTCTCTCCAGGAATTGTATTTAAAATAATGAAACGGGTAAAGCGTATCTTATTTTTCAAATCTGGTCCCTTGCTGTCCATTTTCTAGATGTTCATTAGAGAGAATTAATCAATGCAAGAAGCCTTCCACCACTTGTTGAATGCAGATATGTCTAAATGTTTTGCGTCTATCTGTTGAATAGAAACATATTATATAAATACATTTTCTTGCAACTTAACTCTGGTAGTAGTTAAATCTRCTTCGGTTATTCCCCAATCTACATAATAACCCAATAATTTGAGTTATCAGACTTTTTAGATGAACAAAATGTATACTCTGGAGTCCATTGACTTCAAATAGAACCTTGCAAATTGAGYCTGAGACATAATGATATATTCAGAAAGAATATAAATAGTAGGTTAGTCACTCCTCAGTGAATACCGTGAATAATTTAACTTGCGCCTGTTTCTTTTCAATTTGACCCATATATTATCTCTCAGGCACCAATCAGGAAGAAAAATGTTGCTTTCATTAAATGTCATTATGGGCACTGTCATTCTATTTCCTGCTCCAGTTTAGAGGAGTAAGCCAAAGCAGACTAAGAGGTTTTAAAAGTTGTCACTAATTTGTCAATATCACATGTTCACTTTTTATTCTCTACAAACAGAATAGTAAGGAAAAATAGGGCACACTGGGAAAAAAATTCCAAGTGGCATCCTGAACATATGCACACACATATAATGTTTTCTCCTTGTTAAAATTTTTACTTCTATAATCTTTTTCGGAATATATCCTCTAATTCACATTCACATTTTATTGGTGGACATTTATCCTGGTTTTAATGAGATCTCATTTGAAAACSCAGTCCTAAATTTTATCTCCTCCATTACACTTTTAATTCTGGAATTTGCAAAAATGTACCTATAAGATTTTACTTGCCTAGAAATGAATGCAGCATCCTGGCACGCAGAGCTRTTGCTGGGAAAATTTGGTACATTAATATCACAGTTGTAGCAACTGTGTTGGAAAGAGCATCTGGAATTGATTTGAATAATCAAGTAGATTTTTAGTGAAAATTTAGCAATATAAACTGTTATCTAAAATTTAATCTTAAGAAATATGCTTTTGTGTGTAAGCTAGGATATTACTTATTTTGAAGATCTGGAACTGTATTCTGGGMTMTTACTGTGAATTAATACTGATGATATTACAGTGAAGTCAATGTATAGTATGAGAGGATTTGAGATGATGATGATGATGAGGAGGAGGAKGATGATGATGAGGATGATGATGATGATGATGATGATATATCCTAGGAGATTCCAGAAACCAAAATAATTCCAGGAAATATTTCCAAGGGTATTTTAACAGTATCTTATTATTTTATTATATATATGCTGGGTTCCTGTTTATAGTGTATTTTTATTTATTTAGATCCTTTTCATGAATGAGGTCACAGGAGTTTGTCAGCTTTTACTCAGAAAAATCATAAAATAACATTTTGCAAAACTAGAGCTTATAAACACTGTGGAAAAATAAACAAGTAGATAAATCTTCCAGAAAGTCCTAAAAGGCAGTTTTTGAAAGGGTCAGGGCCTAAAAAATATTAAACCTACTCATTATGGTTTTCCCTTGCTGTAAGGGAGTAGGACCATGGAAATATCAACCCCTTAGAAATACAGAGTAAGCCAGAGACATTCAGTGAACAGGAGCTCTCTGCCTGGCAGGAGCAGATGTACCTTTCTCAGATCAGAGAAGGGAGCAATGAGGGCTGTATGAGCGTCTTTATTGTAGATTAACAGCAGGGACTGAACAAACAAATCATAATGTTATGACCTACATTGAAGAATGAATTTTCATTACACTGAGTTTTATCCTCTCTGTAAAACAGGCACGAAGAAAGATATGAAGTGAAAAGAAAGGTCATCTTCCTTTTCTAATTTGGGCAATGATAATGCCATGATAGAGGAAGACTCTTTTCCCAAAGAGGAAGGTGAAGGCATTGGCAGAGGAGTTTAGTGGGATGCTTGCAACAGAATGGTTTTCCATTTCACTTTTCACTGTTTAGAAATTCTAGGGTTTTTTCAGTTTTTATCCAGGACAGATAATCTTGCTCAATGATTTTGCCAGTGAAAAAAAAGGTAGAAGAAAGGTAAGGAGAAACTCTGATTCCATACTGCCCTATCTTTTCTCTCTTGCATYTCTAGTATGCAGTGACTCTCCCTTTTCATCCATTCTTACAGTTAAGAATCTTCACAAGTGGAGTCAGAAGCATTTTGGAAACTATCATAAAAGCCCAATACAGTTTATACTAAAATGAAAGGCAAGTTTGCTGCTTTGTGGTGAGTATCAATAGATTGCAAGGGCTTCCTTGGACAATAGATGACTGCATTGACCAAAGAAATCAGAGTTCAAGTCAGACGAGTGAATAGATATTCAGAAGCATTCACCTAAAAGAATCAGGTATCCTTTCAGCTTCAGTAAACAGTAGTATTTCACGACAACACAGATTGTTTTCCAGAAGCTTATGGTGTTACAATAAGGAGGCAAAAAGAGACAGATTAATTTACCATAGGCTTATATAAAGTCTGTGATCTGAAATGAAATTTGATGCTCATCACTGACCATATCACAGCAGGAGAAAGAATTTCAAAGGGGGAGTTGAAATGGGGTGACAGTGAAGTTTCTTGAAATTTTCCACTGCTAAAAAATATTTCAAAGAGGGGTTTAATTCACTGTTACAGAAACTACGGAATGGCTTAAAATTTCATCTAGAAATGTTCKTGAATCTTTCATATCAAGACACACCTTTGAAAGTCACACAAAGTGAGAAAACCAAAATTAGGAGGCCAGAAGTTCAAGCTAGAGTACTTAGAAGCCTGAATAAAGAATTCCTGGTGGTTTTATAAATCTGTTAGCAGTGTCCTACAGGGCCATTAACTTCCAATAAAAGATATAAAAGATGTACTGGATCTCTGGAGATTGGTAATGGGATGTATAGCATTCACCTCTAGCTTGTTAGGTCAAATCCAGCCCATGCTAAAAGAAGTCTTTCTGATGCTGGTGTCAAAGTTGGTGGGTCAGCTACAGTTCTTTTCTAAGTTCCTCAGCTTCGGTTATTGTTRTCTGAGCTTCATGCCATCCACACAGAATGAAGTGATTCTCTGGAAGTGGGTCATGAAAGTCTGTGCATTTACCACTTGGCATTGTACTTCTCCAGAGAGAGAGATGGCTATTACGATTCAACCTGTTACTTCCAAACCAGAATCTTACTCTTGCTAAAAAAGAAACACATCCCCACTCTCATCCAGTTATTTAGCAAATACCTTAATTTTTCTACAAAGACTAATGTTTGTTCAGTCTTCACTATCACTTGATTTACAACCCCCCTCTTCTCTACATTCTCGGGGAATATCTAATTTAAAAGCTCCTCACTGTAGATTATAATCCTTCTGAGGTTCAACTTACTCTTGACAAGATTTTTGATTGCTGATTTCTTCAGTTGCCCTGTAATTACCTTGAGTGTTTGGAAGCAATTATGGCCATTGTGTTACTCCACTGCTTGCTTCCACCAGCATTACCCTATTATCCCAAATTAATGTAGTGATATGGAAAAAAATCCACCAACCCTAGACAGAAATGAATTACTGTCATATTGACCATCTCTTGCATAGTGTTCAGCACAGTAGTACACATTTGTATCCCTAGTTAATGCATGACATCACCCCCTAATTTCCTATAATGTGCCTGGTTGGCTTTAAGATAATTCCCAGAGAGTGAGAGATGTCTTCCTTACAAAGTACAATGCCAGGCAGCCAACCTCGATAATAATAGCAAAGAATGCTTCAGTAACACTTGTCACTTCTGAAGTGATTACATCTTAAGTCCTAGTGGAAAAATGGAGGATAGATAGAGTCAGTTGCCACCCTCTGTGCTGCTAGTCCTCAATGGACTTCATGTTCAAGAGCGGTGATCCACGAATCATTACAGTGCTAATCACTCACATAAMTGTCATACACAACAGTAAAAATATAAACATAAAAGCTCATTTTGAGCTTATAATGATAAGCACTCAATAATTAAATAACATCAAGATTAAAAATGYTTGAACCTAATTTGCATCCAAACTCTCTTTGTGCAAATGCATTATCATACTGTCTTTAATTACATGGTGATATGAAGTTTTTTCTGCAAGATTTTCATTAGGTGTAAATCTGATAAGCTGAGGAATCTTCCTTGTTTAGTAAACTTCCTTTAAGTAGAAAATCTCTGTAAGTGCTACAAACAAATTTAAAAAGTTTTCTATCATAAGAGTACTTTAATTCTACAGAGATTATAAATCCATGATGATTTCAAGAAAAAGAAATAAAAGTAAACCAATTAAAAATCAATATAGTTAAAATTACATTGATACCAGTCCAGAGGAAGAAGTGATTCCAGTGTATTTCAGAATAAAAATTTATCTATGGCTGAGCCTGGTTAATGTGGTCATTAGATGTTTATAATGTTATTTTGTTTGTAGAATAATAATTTTTCTCATTTATTTCCCAATGCTTAACTATGTAAACAATATTTTAATTTAGGTTTGCTCTTCTGGTGCTCTTTAAAAGAATGTCTGTTACATATTTCAATTGATACTATTTGCACTGAAAAACTAAAAGCCCAAACCAGAATTTTCCCACTCACTTCATGGCCCCTTTAAAATGTTTTTTAAGAGCTACATGTTAAGTGTACATCATGTCCATCAAGGAACCTTTTCTCCCACAATACAAACATGGCAAGTTCTGTCAGGACCATTGAAGAGTGTAGGAAACACTGTCAGATTATTGGTAGCTTTTTGCTATAAATTCCTAATGGATTATGGTCAGTTTGGCTGAGAAATTGTCTAGTTGTTCTATATCTAAACTCATTACATTTTGCAGCTATTTGGTAGTCCATTTACTGTTACGGAAATTAATAGCCAAGTGTCTTCCCTCAAAACGTGCTGCAGCGAGATAACAGAASAAGAAATATTCAGTTACATTGTCACACAGGATCCATTGATTGTCTGTTATGTGTAAGTGCAATTGTATAAGCATATTACAAATATACTCAGGCACTTCTATTGCGAACTTAAGAATATGCATGGAAGCAGGCATGAGCTGTGTGCACTTGGATCATCTTCCTGGGGAGTTTAACTGATCTTGGGACAGTTTCCTTTTCCTGTCCTGTCCTGTCCTGTCCTGTCCTGTCCTGTCCTGTCCTCTCCTCTCCTCTCCTCTCCTCTCCTCTCCTCTCCTAATTTTCTTTTATCAGATGTATCCAAAAATAAGATAAATTTTAAGTAAGATTCATTTTAGCACATACATGCAAAAAAAATTAAAATCTTACTCTGCTGTTGTGATTTCTCTTCTTCAATTGACCTGACACTCAGCTGTTAACAACACATACTATATCCACACCTCTGCCACTGRAAAACCTGTCAATTATGATTGTTTCCACATGGTTGTAAATTTGGGTCACATAAATGACCAAGGAAATATTTGCCCCTTTCTTGAGAATACCAAATGAACATTTTAAAAAGAGAAAGCTTTAAGCATTTCACAACATTTCTTTTCCCTTTCATAAACTGTTTCTAGAAAAGCTCTTACTTATTGTTTGTATTTTATTTCTTCTGACATATGGGATTCTTTCACCATGGAGCAAGCTAGTAGAACAGTAAATAAGGAACTTCTCCAGGAGTTATCTGTTACATCAGAACAAAAGATCATTCAGTTACAAGWAAAGAAGAAGAATCACTGCAGTTTGGTGAAATCATGTGCTGGAAACTCAGGCAGAGTAGAAGCTGTGATTTCCAGGTACTCTGCCTATTGCTCTTTGCATGAGTCTGTCAGCAACCAGCAACTGAAATTTGACTTTCACTTTCTTGTGAATTGAAAAAATTTTGGAAGTGGGGATCTCACATGTCTGTTGGTCACAGCTTACAATTGAGAAAAGCGATCGGCTTCATCACCTTCACTAATTTTGCAAGGGCTGTGGTGCTTACCTAAAGTTGTTAAATTCACCTTGCAAACTCCTTAAAGACATTATAGATGCGTAACCAACTCTAAGGACAATTAAGAACTACAGGTGCAATTGCCCATGGAATSTGCATCTGGCAGCCTCCTGAGTACTGGTGGGGTTTTGCCAACTCTGCAGGACTGACTTAGGCTGACAAATTTCAGGTTGACTATGGMACCTGCAGGAAAAGTAGAAAGAAAAAGGGGGGGATTAAAAGAAAGGAATAGGGGATTTCTTTGTTTGCTTGTATGGTTTTGTTTATGTGTATGTCCTTTTGGTGGGTTTTTTTCTTTCTTTAAGTGATAACCTAACTCTGAATGTCAAAAGRCAGTAATATTAATCAATCATAGCTTAAAGCTTAAAAAGTCTATTGAAAATTTAAGAATGCAGGCCTACTGCTTAGATATGCCAATGTAGTTTTCCATACATAAACTGTCAAAACCCATTAGAGTGCAACAAAAAGGATTGGCCACTGGGCTGAAAAGATTTGAGAGAGCCCAAAATACAGAGCTGGACTGCAAAGGTATCATGGATCTGCTTCTTCTATTTTGAGGGTTATTGTCTCTGAAAACTTTATTTCTCCCTTATCTCTAAAGGTAGGAACGAATTCTTGATGATCCATAAAAGAAGTGGAAATGATGGCTTGCTGTATAGTCTGGAAAAACCTTTGGTATAAGCTTATTTGCAGCATATAGAGGTAGTATATAACTTGCTTGCTTATTTGTTTGGGGGGTTTTTGTCATCTGTCTCTAGTACAATAGACATTTCCACTTTGTGCGGTGTCCTCTTTCCAAGCCTCACTGATCCTTTTTGTTTGTTCTTGCAGAAGAGTCCAATAAATTTGTTCTTTTTTTACACTCAATCCTACTGAATTCAATACTAATAACTCCATTCATCTTTACTCAGGCTGTTCTGTTTGACATCTGGAGAATCACTCTTGTGTATCGCTGTCTAGATATAAATAAGCATGATGTTTGTTAAGTCTGCAAAGTTAACCACTCAGAAGTTAGAAGATGGTAAATTTACACTTGTCATTCAAAATGTTAATACATTTTCTCGTGCACATATGTTACAAAAGAGTTTTACACCRATGCTGCTTTTTCAATAAGAACCTGATCAATTGAGTGAAATCAATACTTTTTTATTTATGTAGCATGAAGTCATTCATGATTCAAATATATCCAATGTAGAGTTATTAATTTATCCCCAAAAGCRCTAATTGTGGTTTCATCAGAACACRAAATATCTCAATCTTTCTTAGACATTAAAGAATGTGTTTTCACAACAGTACAATAAGATCAATCAKTATTGATTCTRTGCAGGGGSCTAAGCAGAAGTGGCACAGGAMAAGGTACCACTTATTTTGTACTCTSTTTTGGAAACATCTGAGTCAYGACTGTCCAGAACACGTAGGAATTACATCAGGCTGAGCAAATTTTGTGACTATTATCTCCTGCCATAAGAAAATGGGAAGTATAGAAATTCTGCTCAGAAAGTGCTATGTGAAATATTTTGAAAAACATAAGCCAACTTAAAATGTCAGACTTTGGGGGAGTTGTTGCACAGGAGTGGCTAAAAGTTCTGGGTGAATACAAGACAGTGCACAAATGTACAATTTGTTCATTTGTAATCATGATGGATTATACAAAGTGAAAAAAATTCCTATACAAGTAAAATAAAGTTATCTTTCTTCAATATTTTTTTAAATGGAAAACCCATTTAAATTATAAATTTAAACCAAAATGAGCTCTTTGCTTTCAGTAAAAAATGCACATTAATCGATCATCCAGAAAGAGAACTAAAAACAAAAACAAAAACAAAAACAAAAAAACAAAAAAAAACCACCACAAAAAGAACATTGGAAGACACATGGCTTGGAAAATTATACCTAATCAATTGAATTTTAGCAAGGTAATGAATGACTAAAATCAGGATGTTGAAAGGGGAAGCACTAGTTTATCTTTGTTATTGCCTGCTATAAAATAATAATTGAAAGAGAACATTTTGCTTTGTGTTTCCATACAAAAGAGTTTTATGGTTTCCAAATCAACTGATCCAGCTACAATGAAATGCTGATGCCTCTGTATTATGTGCTGTTGGAGGAAAGGATAATGAACTTTTAATTTCTTCTAAGGATTAATTACAACTCCCAGCCTGAAAAATCACTCTTGTGTGGCATTCATTCTTGGTGCACCACAGACAGTACATAAAGTATTGTCATTCCAATTTAAATTCCACTGTGCACCTACCTAAAGTCTGTAAAAGTTTCCTTTTTACTCTTCTGATAACTATGCTTTGCATTGGGTGAATTCATTGCTTTCACTTGGCAGGGGATGGGCAAATACAGCAAAAGTTAAATAAATAAATAATTTCTAACCAAGTCCAATTCTAGTTGCTTTCTGTTTCATTCCAGCAGACKTGCTGTGGCTCAATGGGTCAACAACGATTTTTAGATTCATTCCTTATTGACATTTAAATATTTAGAAAGCTTCCTAGAGATTTGCCCATCAGTTTGGATCTTGCACAAACATCTTGCAATTCTTCCATCTTCTGTTTCTTTTTTTTTCCCTACAACAGAACAATTTTGCAAAAGGCTTTCTACAGGCTTACTTCTTGAGGAAAGAATGTTTTTACATTCAGTGTCAATGACTTAGCTCTAATGCTAGAAGCAATGAAAATGCCAAGGCCTAGTACAGACACTGTAGCTACTGTACATTAGCTATCTTTCACTCCCTTCCTTTCAAACAGAGGAGCTTTGTCAAATGTGGGCATTCCCCTTCGAAGTAAAAAACATTGTTGGTGAATCAAGGCTATTACAAAGTAATGTGAAAACCTCTACAGTGTAATGGGATGGAGAACCACATAAGTAATTTCTTCAATTCCTGCATTATATTTCAATGTTCGAGCTCAGGCTCTCTCTGAATTTGYTGCCTTTTTAGCTGTACACGCCTGTTCTGTGGAGAGCAAAAAAATATTGGTATGGAAGTAAAAGTACTGTGACATTCCTTTGAAGTGTGAAAAGCAAACACATTACTCTTAATGGCCATTTCCCTATCACATCTCATTTCTTACCTTGCTGGCTTTATTTAAAGTATCTTAAGGCATTTGTGTCACATCTAGAAAAAACTTCTTCATTTTTTTCATAATTTAAATGAATAATTATTAAATAATTAACTATTTTTAATAATCTTTAGGGTAATCTTGTTTCTGTGCATCTCTGAACAATTTACAGTGTGATAGAAATATGCACAGCACAGTCACTATGTGACTATTGAACTCCCAATGAGTCCTTGGGTGTGTGCATGTTTGTGTGTGTTTGTCCTAAAATTCAAAGCTGCTCCTTCCCTAGCAGGGAAAGGGAAGAACATCTGAACAAAGATTTGGCCTGTGATAGTTTAAACCATGGAGCAGAGCTAACACTGAGGAGAAAACCTTGCTATCATTAGAAGAATGTGAGGAATGATGTAGGAAATAATGTAAGATACAATTTGTTGAGTTTGAAGGAAAAATTGAAACAGCAAAACCCTGACTTTGCAAAGATGCCCTAGATCTATAATTGCCAAGACCCAAATGTAAGAAAAAGAGAGCAGGTCAAGGAGTCACAGARTAGCAAATCCTTTGGCATGCATATGCCTCCCAGCTGTACTTAATGCCTACATACMTGCAGCACGTGATGTTCATTCAAAAAGTCAGATTTTATTACTCTCATTGCTTTAGCAGCATGGTCTGTAGGCAAACATAGCCTGTATCTGTAATAGCAAAAGAAATAGTGCCAGGGAATGCTTTTAGCCACAGGTAATCATCTTCTATACTGTTAAATTGTTAGGGGGATCTATGGCACATTTTTGCCATGGTCTATTAGCATTTGCACCAGCTTCTCCTGAAAATAATAGGTAATGGGTGCAGGCCAGAGACCGTTGCCCATAAGGACTTTGTGTGTGACCACTATCTGCTGCAAGGTTAGAAAGCTTGATGTTATAAATGTAGACTAGTTTGGTGCTAGAGGGCAAATTTAAGCATACTTAAAAATTTCTTAGAATTAATAACAAAAGTTGCTGAGATACTGAGGCAAAGGGCTCAGGAGAAGGGTGATTTGTGCTCTGAAACTTTGTGGAAGTTGAAAAACCTGCCTTTGTTGTTCATCTTGTAGCTTGACTTTCTCTGAAATTTTATCTATGAATTTAAATGGAAGAAAAAAATATCAAGAAGATGCATCTCTTTGCCTGTTCCCATATCAGGGTTTCAGCATGTCAGTATYATCATCTTCAAGGAGGCTGGACCAGATAACCCCACTGTGGTCCCTCCCAGAAGTTTCTGTGATCTTCTAAGCAGAAATTAAATTGTCAGCTACAGGCTGCAAGATTGACTTTGTGGAGAGCTGTTGGCAGACACCAATCACAGAACACAGCTGTGAGACAGGAGCAGTTCCAATTTATAACCAAGGCTATCCTCACAACCCTGCAGCTCATCTTAAGGGCATTCCTGCCCATATGTGCACAGWAAGAGAAATTCAGAGAAGATTACTCTGTCCTATTTTGAAAAACAAAAACCCTTTTATTTTGTTTTGAACATAACCCTTTACTGGACTTTGTGAAAGACATGATCTACAAGAGTAAGAAGAGTTGAATGATTTTTACTACTCAAAAGATTTTTAGATTATAAGTATCACATTTGTGTCGTATTTAGCTATACATAAAACAGCTACAATACAAAATATTAAGAAGGACTTCAGAAGGGTATTTTACTTAAATAGAAGAGCTTTGACTGCAGCCTAAGAAAAATTTGAAAATTTTAGCAAGAGATGTATCATGAAAAATATAATTTTCCCATCTGTTCAGCTAGAAAATCTTGCTCACCATCATAAGTTTAAAAGACATAGCAGATATGAATATAGCTCTCTTTCCTGTTCACATTAATTGATTTTCATTTTTAAAGCTTATKAAAAATGTGGAGTTCTCAAATAAGCCTGAGACAAACATGTGATCAAGACCCAGATCAGAAAAAATGCTGTTTAGTACAAGAGGCATCCCTAGATGTTGCTTCAATAAGTTTATAAGACTAAAGAATGATTTCAATATCTTTGTAATGTGCRTAATGTAATGGCAGTTGATTGATTGGCTTCCCAAATGGGACRCTGACAATATATGACATAGACTCCTTTATCAGTTAGCTGATTCAGATTTCATGTCTGAAAATTAAACCTGGTCTCATTAAACTGCAGTTCAGATTGGAAAAGTGACAGTAAAAGGAAAACCATAGGGATCCTGTGTTCRCAGTCTCTCAGTTATTTCACAGGAGATCTGTTCCCTTTTTCCTAATTGGTACTTCTACTGAATATACCATTGAGATCTGAAATTCAGGTTTCTGTCTGTCATTATTAGAAATATAGAAAGTGTGCACCCAGAAACTACTTAAACTAGCATGCATGAGAGAGGAGCCTGTATATTTTACCAGTGGGGGTTCTCACTAACAAAAAAATCGTAGCTGAACAGACTTATTTAGCAATAAAGAAATGCAGTGCTGGATATCCTAATATCTAAATATGTTTGGAAATTGTCTGTGCTAAACTCTGTCAATTGTGAAATTATCACAGACAGAGAGTCGAGTCTCCAGTATAGCTTACAGGGCAGTTAGGTTTTCATTTAGAGTGAGTTACAGAGTTTTTTAGTAAGCACAGCAGAACTTCTGGTGAATACAGAGATATAAAGTACACAGTGAAGCACAGAATCACAAAATCACAGAATGAATTAGGCTGGAAAAGACCTTTGAGATCACTGAGTCCAAAATACGACCTAACACTACTATGTCGACTAGACCATAGGTCTATGTGCTACATCCACCCTTTCCTTAAACACCTCCAGGGACAGTGACMGAACCACTTCCCTGGGCAGCACATTCCAATGCCCAATCACCCTTTCTGTGAAGAACTTCTTCCTAATGTACAACATAAACTTGTTGAAAAGTGTCCTCAAGCTCCCATCCCATTATCTTACAAAGATGATGAACCCTGGCAGTGTATTACAGTCCTCTGCAGATATCCCTGCCACTTTACCTTAATCTGCCATCCTTTTCCTCCTYTCTGTGTTTGCTCTTTCCTCTTCCCCAGCCCCATAGGATAGTGACTGTTAAAAAAGCAGCCAAAAGAGAAAGAGAAACAAAAGAGAAACAAACCTCCCCTTTCCTGACTGTGAAAGTGGGATGATTGTATCTTTGTTGTTCTGATTGTTAGTCGCTCTAAAAAAACCTCTTTTTTTGCTCATGGCTTTATGTACAAATTAACAAGACCTGCTAAGATGACACTAGAAAATGTTTCAGAGAAGTAGCTTTGGAGTCCTTCCACTGGCCTCCCTGATGCTTTTGGTTGGTAAAGCCCAAACTATGTAAATGTGCTCCAGCAGTACATGCTTGTTCTATGATAAAAAGTTCAGAATAATTGATACCTGACTTATTTACAGATATTAGTAAAAAGCATCTGTGGAAACAGTACAATTGTCAGGTTTAGTTCCCCTGTTTTCCCACCCTGCAATTTTATTCCCAGTTTTACAATAGAACTTCCTAGACTAAGAGCTCAGAATCATGTTCACCAGTAGAAGAGACTGTATTTAATCTTTTGAACTTGAAAATGTAAAAAAGTTTACACTTCCTATTCCAAAGAATATGTTTATAGGCGTAAATACAAGCTGCTATTCTCCTTTTCCCAGGAAGAAGAAAGATTTTTATTTTTACTAGTCAAAATCTTTTGAACTTCCAGGCTTCAGAAGTATCCATATTGTAGCTCAGTCTGTAGTAAACTGATTGTGTGAGCAGGAATCACTATCTACTTTGTCAATTTRGAGATTTTATTTGTTGAAGGAGAATATTTTGACACACATGCTCATGGAGATTTTGCTCTGAAGTCTCTGAAATTAAACATTAGCCTCACATTTCTCTCCTATCTTTCTATATACCCATATTCCAATTATGACTATTGTGTAGACTGTCTTAGTAGTGGGTGGATGCCTCCAGGCCATGAGTTATTCTTACATGGTGTCTAGTCTGAGACAAAAACTCACTCTAGGAATTTTAGTATGATTTTTTTTATTTGATATTTAAATTTCTCCTCTTTATTTTACCTCTAATTTCCATTATGATGTGCACTTTTTTGCTTGCTGCTTGTGTAGGAAAGCATCTCACTTTGTGATGTTTTTATATAAAAAATTTTTATAGGAGGGAGAGGAGTAGGAAGCGAGAGGCTGATCCATAATTCTATGCTGTTTGAAAGCCAGTTCTTTCTTGCTTAATAGCAAGCAGATGGCTAACTTCCCTTTTACTATTTCATTCTCTTGAGCATGTTTATGTCCTACTATACTTTATAAGACAATAGCTGGATGTTTGTTCTTCCTGCAGAAGAGAATGACAGACTGGATTTGTGTGTGGCATCTCATTTTATTCTAGTATCATCTGACTCCTTTCTAATTTTGTCCCATTTGATTATTTTTCATTAGTTTCTCTGCATTTAATTGCCAGTTCTCCTACATTTCACTGCTCTGTGAACACAGTGAACACTTATGAATCCAGTGGTGAAATGATTCTTGACTTTATCAATGCAAGGTCAAGACATTGCTAGTGTCTGCTATTAGAATATTTGATGTTCTACAAAATCCAACAAAGATACTCTTYAGGCTGCATTTGCAGGTTCTTATTAGTTTTGCCACTTTTTAGATAGCAAAAAKAACTTTTTTTTTAAAATGGAGATCCTATGTACATTTTGATAACACAAAATCTACATTACTGAGGACATCAGAAAACTCTGACTAAGTTTAGGTGCCCACATAAAGGCCTTTAGAAAATTTGACTGCTGTTTAAAAGAATTTGTTTTTAACTAAACTCATCGCTGGCCTACTTTTATGTAGTTCTTCTTATTATTGTTATATGATAAAGCTCTGGAAAACAGGATTTCAGCTACTGGTAGGTATCTTAGCTTTCAGTACCTCTTCACCTTCACCTTCTTGGCCTGGTTTAGAGTTTTCTGAAGATTTAATACTGGAAGTTTTATTATATATTTCTTTACCTAAGGATACATGAACCACAATTTGCAATTTCTGTGATAGTTTTTGATTCTAATTACTAATGAAGAGGTGCATTATAAAGAAGAAAAGGCTCAGAAGAATAAACTGAGACAAACACCTCTGCACGTCTCTTAGCCTCATTACTGCTGCTCTGTCTGTGCTTAAACTCAATATGTTGATAACCATTCTTTGCACAATTTTCTTTCATTGTGGTCATAATGCCATGGAATCACTCTCCCCTAAATGTGAATTGCTGCTGGTATTACCTTCTGATTGCTTGCTGCCTGCACCCAATGTCTGTTTTATTATGTCTGAAACGAGCTGTCTTTTTGTACCATCCCAACACCTCGCTCTTTTCTGGGTTCACCTAAAGCATATTAAGACCTACTAAGAACACTGAAGTTACTACAATTGTGATTTCCCATTTCACTGTGAGGGAGCTGGAAGACAATACAATTCTCAAATACCCATATCTTTGATATGCCATCTCCTACACTCCTTTTTCCTATGCCTCTTCTTGATTCTGGAATTTTCTAWTCAGGCAAAGAGGGAAATTATTGATGGAAGCATTATTTGAGAGTTTCTGATTTTTTGTCAAATGTTTTAGCAGATAAAAAAATGCTTTTTCTGATGATCTTATTTTTGCTTGGAAAACATTAATTCTGTTTACGCGTAGCAAAATTCAAAYACTTCTAGGATTATATTTAAACTTTTGGGATTAATTTTTCATTAATGACCAAAAAGGATAATCTAACCATCAAATATGTTTTATAACAATACATTACTGTATGAAAACAACGTAACTACCAGATCCATGCTCAGCATAGATAAAGGTAAGAAATTTGTTGGAGAATGTATTTAAATTGAGCATACATTTTGCTACCAGAGAAAACTGGTTAAAACTAATAATGAACTTCTACTTTTTTGCAGGAGCCTTAAAAGGACAGCAACATTAGTCACAATTACTTACAAAAATCCTCTCACCACTGAGTTAGTTTTCCATGAAAGTAAAGCAAGTTAGTTTAATTTAGTTTAAGATTGTGTCTATGATAGTGATTTGAGATAATTTTTTCCTGAATGTTATCACACAAAAAATATGGGTAATTTAAAGGGACTGATAAGCACAGTTGTAAACTTCCATATCCAAATACACAGCATTAGATTTTGCTTTATAAGGAAGAATATTTCTACCAAAATTCAAGCAATTTTGAATTGTGACTTCTCTTTTGTTCTTCCTATAAAAAAATATCTCTCTTTCCCAGGGATTCTGCTATTATCCATTTTCTTCCCTAAACCAGCATGTGATAAATAATTTTTTTTATAACATCAGATTTCTGTAGGAAAGTAATTGCTCTGTTTTAACTGAGAGATATTTTTCATGACAAAAGAAGAGGGATTTACATTTTAATAACCAGCAATAGTAGTGAATTCTAGGGATGCAATAAAAAGAATTACATGATACAATAATTATTTAAATGGTTAAAATGCTTGCCAAAAAATCATTCAACAGTTATTTATTACAAACCTGAAATAAACAATGGTAATTAACAGACCGGGGCTGGCAAATGTTGAAATCCATATTCATATGTAGATTATTATCTATATAATTTATCAGTTCTTGACAATGTAAAGCAGAATGTGCAGGTTTCTTTTCTTGGAGAAGAAAATATTTAGACAGCWAGGATGAGCTGAAGAACTTATGAAGTTCTGCATCATCCAGCACTTGAGCTCTTGCATATGGACAGTTGAAATATAAATAAAAATAAAATATTCTCAAAATATTCTCAAAAATATTCTCAAAATAAAGAGAATTTAAGGCTCCCATCACTTAAATAGCAATTATTATTCTAAATACTTTCCCTCCAAGTAATTAAAACACAAAGTATAAAATTCTGCTGTTTAAGTATCCTCACACTGGCTTTGCAAGATGGAGTTAACAAGGAAGCCTCATAGTCCCCACATCTCCCAAGCCAAGATGTCTATAAATGGGAGCTGTCTGCCAGCATGTTGCAATCAATCTTGAGAAATTTTTGTGATTGTGTTCTCAACCCACCAAAAGCTCCAGAGCCAAGCTTCCCCTCCCCAAGATCCTAGAATGTCCTGATCACTGGAGAATTCAGTAGTGGAAGATCAGTGCCCAGACACTCAGCAGACAGTGGGTCATAGCCAGCCAAGTCATGGCACGTGCAGCCAGACTTGCCTGCTGAGTCACAGTTCCCATGGCAAGATGAATTTTGCAAGGGGAACATATATTTTCATATAATTTGAATTCTATGACATTTAGTATAACAGAAGCCAAATTGGGTCCAATCCATGGGAAATGCCATGTTATTATTGGAATTAAATTGAATAGTAATAATAATATTTGCTTCATTTAACAGTAATAACTCTTTCTTTTGCAGAAGGATGTGACTTTTTTTTTCCCTGCAGTACAGGAACACAGTAATCCATTTCTCTGATCCTTGAAAGCCAGAGTAATGAATTGCATATATCTGCATGAAAACATGCTCTGAAGCTTATTTCCAAACTGCATAACTTACAGAAAGACACAGTTAATAGCTGGCAAACTTGGTTGCTGTGCTAGTTTTGGTTGGGTTAGAGCTAATTTTTTAAATACTGTCTATACTGACTAGTATGGGATTATGTTTTGGATTTGTGCTGGAAACATMAGGGATGTTTTCATTATTGCTGAGCAGTACTTCTATAGAGTCAAGGCCTTTTCTGCCTTTAACCCCATTCCTCCTTCCAGAAAGGTGGGGATGCATGTGGAGGTGGGAGAGGGCATAGCCAGAACAGCTGACCTCAGGGATTTTCCATACTACAGGGTGTCATGCTCAGCATATACAGTTGGAGAAATAAGGAGAAAGGACAGGATGTTCAAAATGATGGGTTTTGCTTTCCCAAGTCACCATTAAACTTCATGGAGCCCTGCTTTCCTGGATATGGTTGAACACCTGCCTGTCCATGGGAAATGGTGAATGAAAGTCTTGTCTTGCTTTGATCGTGTGCGAGGTTTTGCTTTATCTATTAAACTGTTTGTGCTTCAACCTACATGTTTTCTCACGTTTCTGACTCTCTCCACATCCCACCACGAGGGGAATTAGTGAGCAGCTGCTGTGTGGGGCTTATTCACAACTCTGGTTAAGCCATGATAGTTGCACAGGTATAAAGTGGCAATCAAGACTTTTCTCTGCAGAGTGATGAGTTGCAGTTACATGGCATGGAAAGGCTACTCCTTCATGAAAGGAAGTCGGGGTGACTTTATAGGTCATAAGGAAGATGGAGAAGCTAATTGCTTGCAACTTCTGGATAATATTGTTCTCTGTTTGAAAACCCCATTAAAGAGTGAAACATAAAGGCGCTAAATAATCCAGATAAGTTTGCAGAGCTAGCATGTTTTGAAGATGCCATGCCAGTTGATTTAATAAAAAAAACTACTGGGGCAGAAACACTTCTTTGAAAAAAAATTGACCTGAAAGAGAACACCTTCTGCTGGTTCTTTATTCATCTGTAAAATACTAACCATGAGTTCTGCTGCTTGAGACAAAGCGTCCCTGTCTGTTAAAATTTCAAGTGAAACGGTGAAACCTAATTTTCAAATAGCTGTAAGCTGGACACAAGGTCCCAGGGTTGTACATGTAGTTCTCTGGTACTATTGTATGAAAGAGCTATGCAGATAAATACTGGTGTTCCAAAATCATCCTGGATTTATTTTGAAAACACAAAATATATTAGCTTGTATCACTGAATCAAATACATTCCTATATGTATACATGATTAAATTTACAGACAAATATGGCCTTTTATAATTTTAGTGTGAATATATCAGAACAGCACAGTAATCTGTGATTATTCAGACTATGCTCTGTTTTACTTCTCACACTTTCTCTCTTCTTTTGTTAATTAATTGTTTTCCAATGCAGAGCACTGGAATAAGAGCCAATTTGTTTTTTTTTCTGCGAATAAGTGGATATGTACTGTAAGTTAAGACACCTAACTGTTGGAGGAGCCACCATTTTCAGTTTAGTTTTCTGCATTGAATTGCTCTTCAGAGCAGCCTTTGTTTATTTCTCTCTTCCTATTTGTAGGGGAACTACAAATAGAAAGACTACACTTTTTGCTGGAAAAGCAACCATATTTTTGGCCTACTATGCTTCCTCTTGTGTTAGAACAAAAAAGAAAAAAGGAAAAAAGAAAANAGGGATGTTTTCATTATTGCTGAGCAGTACTTCTATAGAGTCAAGGCCTTTTCTGCCTTTAACCCCATTCCTCCTTCCAGAAAGGTGGGGATGCATGTGGAGGTGGGAGAGGGCATAGCCAGAACAGCTGACCTCAGGGATTTTCCATACTACAGGGTGTCATGCTCAGCATATACAGTTGGGGAAATAAGGAGAAAGGACAGGATGTTCAAAATGATGGGTTTTGCTTTCTCTTGTGTTAGAACAAAAAAGAAAAAAGGAAAAAAGAAAAAAGAAAAAAAAAGAAATAAGAAAGAGAAAAAAGAAAAAAGAACAAAAAGAAAAAAGTAAAAAAAAAGAAGAAAGAAAAAAGGTAGTTTAAAAGCTTGATTCTCAGACAAAAGTGTATGTGGTAGTTGGGACAATAGAAGTTCAAAGCCAAATGACTATCCCAGTAAGCAATGAGACAGATTTGCATAGAGAAATATTCTAACTTCAGCAGATTTTAAAAGACAATATTTAAAATTTCTGAGCACCTGCATTGCATAACATATGCACAGGGGAACATTGATACAATTGGTGAGCTCTTGTGGTATTTGACATTTGTAGATAGAAAATATAGCTAATGGCAGAAAATTAGAACTCTGAACACAAGAACTGGAAACAGATAAACTAAATGTTTTCATGGGAGTGGTGTCACATTGGTGTATCTGTGGTTATCCAAATGATTTGGAGGAGACAAAGCAGTGTATGAGTAGCAGTAGTGAAGTGCCACTCCATTTGTCTTCCCTTCTTGTTCTTTCCATCAGTCTTTGCTGGTAATTTCTTGTGGTCTGCAATACAAACTGCAAACTCCTCAGTGCCATTATTGTCTTTATATGGCACCTTTGTCCAAGGCATCTCAGTCCTCCCTACACCTGCAAATGCCACAGAATACAAAACAAAGCAATTTTTTGCAATACCTCATTTATTTATTTATTTATTTATTTATTTATTTATTTATTTATTTATTTATTTATTTTTATCCTTTTAGGTATGGGCAAATCAATCCTTTCAGCTGTTAATTGTTTTCCTATGCAAAAATGTTCTACCTCACTTGCAGCCCAATCTGAAAGATGATTTATTGCTCCAATAAAAAGGACTTTTGCTTACCTATGCTATTTTTGTTGTGAACTGAGATGTATACATTTCAAAAACAGAGTTATAGATGCTGAGGTTTAAACTGGTAAGAATAAGAATAGTCTGACAACATCAGTCTCCTTTCTTATTCCATAAATGTGAATGATAACTGACATGCTGGGGAATAAGAGACTTAACTTTGTCTAGTAAAACTCATTTTCCTCTGCTCCTTTTTATAGGTCAGAAATAATTTGTTTCAAAAGGAATTTTAAACTTTTCACATATAATGTGGACAAATTCAGTGACCATTAGTTTTCTGAGATGTAGATTCATGTCAAAAGGGAGCTGGAAACATTGAAAATTATCTAATATGACTAACCATTTTTCCAGATGACAAAGAAGGGGACTTATGACCTCAGCCCCAGCCATTCATCTTATCAGATATCCATTCCTTGTTTTTTTCATTATTATGGCCCTTTAAAAATATGTCTTTCATATTCAGAATTTTCTCCTGCATTGAGAGGGCATGAAGTTTTATTAATATTTTGGTGACTTTCTCAGCATGGTGAGGTCCTCTAAAACTGTATTCCACTGGCCATAAATTTACCTGTGATCACTGACTATGAGGGAAAAGAAAATCTACTACCCCAGGCTGCTGATGCAATTAGACGAGGTATCTGAAATTATCATCGTAACAGAATACTTAGAAGAGACAAAAAGAGGAAAAATATATGGTTCTTACTTGTGCCTCAGAATGACTTGTTCAGAGAGTGGTTCACTCAAGTATCTACTTAGTATTCAGTGAAAAACATTACCCAGAAATTTTTGAAATAACTTGAGGACTTTGAAAAAGTAATTTCAGTATGGTTCACTGCATGAAAACAAAACAGTAAAATCTCTAGATGAGAGAAGTAATACTTTAACTTAATGAAACTTATATTAAAAATACTCCAGGTTTTCTAGTCCAGCATGGTTACCATCTGTGAATTCAGATATTCCAGATGTTTGCACATAATGTATCATGTTATCCTCAGTATTTGCTGTAGCAGAGAGCAACAATTTATTGATTTTTGTAAGAACTTTCTTAGAAACAAGGATGTAGACTTTAAACTACTTTTGAATTAACTTTCCCAGTAAGTTATTAACTCTAAATGGTCTGCAATTTAAATTGCTCACCATGATAAACATATTTGAGTAGCTCCTTGCGTCAAATCCTTATATCGACTAACAAAGTTCTGTTAGCAGGATGATGATTAGTCTGTCAGGTAACTTTTGTATTGCATAGTGCCTCCTTTGTTAGAGAAGCYACTTAGAGCTTTCTGAAAGGGACCTGCTGATATTCTGTGCAAGTATTGTGTGGAATATGAATGTGAACATATGGATGATGCCTGTTAAATTTCACTACAAGTCATCTGGAGGAGAGACAACGTATGTTTGAGTAAATACAGAATTTGGTTGGCAGTCTACTGTCATTCCAAAACCTAGGCCTTATGGTGTCTGGGAAGCAGGGAAAGAGGCACATCCCCTGCGCTCAGGAGAACACCTTTAGCAAACAGCATAGAATTGCACTCTGTATGTAGCTCCAGATTGGTGAAAGACAGCTTGTTTGACATTCAGGGGGATGAAATAGCACCAGGAAGAGCTTTCTTGAGCTGCCTTCATCTTTGCCAGCTTGCAATGTCATCATGTATTTCTGGCAAATAGAGCTTGCATCAGTTCAGTTGACAGGTCCTCATGAATTTTAATATCTAAGCTTCATATTCATGTTAGGAGAATTAATGTTCCCTGAAGTCTTTTTATTCTAGGAGGAATATAAATACATCAGAAATTTCCATGTATTTGTTCATGTATGTTTCTGTATGTATGAGCCTATCCACATGCATAGCATTGCTTATACATCAAATTTTTGCAGAAGTTCAGAATTATTTTTGTCTTGACAAAAGTAAAGGAGAGGCACTTGATTGTGTCTTTTATGCTCCAAGAGGACAGCATGTTTGGATCTTATAAATGAACTTGTGTTTTTCTTAGAGTGGAAATGATCAAAAAGTTTGTGGGAACACATATGTAATGTTCAATTCAGCTTACAATTCTGAGGACTGATCTCCAACTGGGATGAAATGGCAAAAATCCAATGGAGTAAAGAAAATGATCTTGACCTTATACAGACAGAGATTGCATCTTTCTCAAGAAGCAATGCTTTATAAAGAGGTAGCRAAATACACAAACTCATGAAAATAGAAGCTGTTTTCCATTAAATTTGAGGATAGGAGCAATGTGGAAAATTAGATGAAACATCCATGCTCAGGAATATAAAAGGCATTAGTAAGAATTCCTTTTTTCTTATGTTGTATTTAAGAAATCTGACAAATATTAAGAGGAGCAGAATTAAAGCTATGCTCAGTTTTTCAAGTCACTTGATCATGACGCTGCCAAGAATTTTTGTTAAGATRCTTCTTAAGTACCTTCAGATAGATTGAAGGAAAATACCCAACCCCAAACCAATGAAACCACAACCACTGGGAACTTCCTATTCAGCTATTTGTTTACTGAACATAAATAAATAATAATTATTAATAAAATCAATTATATGTGTAAAGGATGTCAATTACCTATAATATGAGATAGAATGACACACAGTATMATAGATCTTCAAAAGAAAGCTGCATATGAAAAAGTAAAAAGTCTCGAGTCAAGTAAACAACAACTGTGCAGGGTGCARTTATGTCTTTGGGAACACTTCTGGTGAAAATGTTCTTATCCAGCAATTCAATTGCTGTAGCTCTAAAACTGGCCATGAGGTAGGAATTATTTCACTAAGTAATTTTGTGTGGGGAAGACTCRGAAAGAGCATTCTCTAAAGGAGAAGTTTCCTTTCACCCAGCAGCTGACTTCCAATGCATCTCTCAGCTCTTGCTTGTGCCAGGCTTTGTTCTGAGGGGAGGGAGAGAGCTATCAATCTCTACTGATTTTCCAGCTCACTCAGCACAGGCTGCTGAAATATTCAATAAAATAGACAGCCAGACTCTGAGAAATGAACTTGTAGCATAGCTGTTACGTCATTTACACTGTCAGTGAGAAGTTCAAGTTCCAGGGCCACGCCTGTGACTGCCTATGTCTTTATAAAACAATAGGTGCTATATTTGTAAGCTCCAAAAGTGTTTGAAATACAGTCAAAACTAAGCATGGCTTTTGGACATCCTAGTTATGTTCACACTAGGTGATAATGTSCAATAGATTGACTATTATTATTATTATTTATTACCACTCCTTTTCTTAGTCTAGCTATTCACTAACTTGAAAATTATTTCAAGAATCTAAAATCAAATCATTCCATTTGAGGTGGTATGAAATGTTTTATTTCAATTATAAGTTTAAATTGCAATTTATCAATCACATTTCCAGATCATCATTTTGGTTATAACCATAATAAATATCATTCAGAAGGCAATTTGTGGCAATCTGTTTTTGGGGGTTTGACTATTGTAGCAAGAACTTCTGTGTTGGAGGTGGGGAGTGCTGTAACATTGGATTAAATAAAAATGTTGCCAGAGATAAAGTAATGAAGGAATCCTACTAGAATTTACTAAAATTTGTGCAGATGAATGACAAATCAGATTCAAAATGTTGTCATAAACCCAAAAATCTGTCCTAAAGATTTAAATGGAAGCTATAAATAATTTACAAAGGATGAAATTTTATTTGGCTTTTATGCAACAACTCTGAAGTACTGAGTCTGTTTTCTAACTTAAACTATAGGTAAAGATTAAAAATACTTTGACTGTGCACTTCCAGAGAGAGTATGGAACATAGTGTTTTTAAAATTAATTTATTTTGAAGGAAAAACAGAGATTTTTTGAGCTGGTCACTAGAGAAGAATCATAAAATCTTTTAGGCTGGGAGAAAATCCTTAAGATTATTAAATCCAAACATAAACTCAGAAGTCCATCTGAGTCAAGTGCATCACTAAACTATGTACCTAAATACCACAATTACTGGTCTTTTAAATATGTCCAAGTTATTATGTCTCATGAGTGGAAATTTTAAAACATAGTGCCCTTTCAGGTGGCATAAATGATAGAATCATTATGGAACCATGCAGGGTGCAAAAGACCTTTATGATCCTCAAGTCCAACTGTCAAGTCTGCCACTAAACTACACCACACTGAAGCACCTTGGAAATATTTTCAGAAATAGTGACTCCCCCACTTCCCTGGGCAGACTGCTCCAATTCTTGGCATCTCTTTGCACGAACAAATTTTTCCAAATATTCAATCTAAACATTCTCTAGCACATCTTGCAGCCATTTTCCCTCAATCTTGTTACTTAGGAAAAGTGGCCAATTCCTATCTGGCTACTCATTTCAGGTAGCTGTAGTGAGTGAGATGTTTTCCCCTCTGAGCTTCATTTTCTCCAGGCCTACCTTATAAACATATTTAAATAATTAAGTAAGAAGATAACTCAAATACATTTATGATCAGCTTGTGATGGTTTCATATTTTTAATGAAAACTATGCTACATTTCCGAGCTCTGAATATACAAGTCTTCAGAGAAAAAAAAMCAAACCAAAATCTATAGATGCCCCTGTCTGTTACTAACTTGGCTTTAAACTCTGAGCTGTGAACARAAGAATTATTGAAAAATGTAGCTGAGGAAATAAAAAGTTAAGTGCCTTTTCAAATAGCTTTTTACATTGTGGTGGGTTGACCTTGGGTGGCTGCCAGATGTGTTATCAATACCATGCTAGCTACAAATAAAAGGCACARTGCTGTAAGGGCTATTATGGGGAAGTTAACTCCATCCCAGCCAAATCCAATAGATAGGTAAGATAAAATTACCTGAAATTCAAACATAGCCCMAGTGTATGCCAAGGTGTATGTGCTTAGTCCAAATATAAACTTTTAAAGTGACTTCTCTGTTCCATTTTGTATTTTTTCATCTGTACCATTTATATAAGCTTGCTTAAAGCTGATGCATTGTGCACAGCTACTCAAACCTTTAATATAAAACCACTTAGAGCAAACATCTCAGTGACATGCAATTTCTCTAAATGTTGCTGTGTTTTTAGAAGACTCCTATTTTACAATCAAAGCTTAAAAAAGACATGTAATCTACTGTAGCAATATGTCAGAAAAATGTTGTAGATGGAGCTTATTCAAAAGGAGGTTTTGCTCTCCAAATTCTATGAATTGCTTTGAACCTCTATGTTTAAATATGCTAGGTTGTTCCATAATAGTAATTTTGGGGAAAAGATGGTACTTCCTTGTTATAATAGGGTSTAGCTATTGCATACTACATATTGTACACTACATATTGTAGTATACTATGCGGGATTGCGTAGTATACTACAACAATAATATACTATGCTAACACATTTTTCCTCTTTTTTAATCTTAAGCCATTATTTTCAAGCTGTCAGTAATGGGAATCAAATAAAAATCGACATTAATATAATAGGTCTAAGTCCCCCAAATCAAACCACACTGAATTTCAGGGAAGGTGGAGGCTGATCTAATCATAGTTCTCAGCTTCCTTTGCAATGTTGTGTGAATGCCTGTCACTATGTGTAGCACTGAAACTCCTGGTTAGACATGAAAATGAAAAACAAACACAAATGTAGGAGAACAATAAATCCCTCACATTTTATTGATTAGCAGCCTTTCCAGTTTTGTGGAATATACGAGGGAAGCATGAAAATAAGGTACAAAATTAATAATCTCATATCTACCTTCACTGTCTTTTACTTGTTATTTAGCCATTTTTCCTCATTTATGTCAGTGTGTGAGTAGTCAACAGCTTTAAATCATTTATGTTACTATTCAGTTGAAATCGTGATCTTTTAGAATGATAAACAAGATAATAATGTGAAGATAGAAGGGGAAATAYGGCAAAATAAGCACTAATATGGTACACTTAATATAACACTTATATAAACATAAATAGTACACTCAACAAAAATCAACATTTTATTTTCAAATTTTGAGAATTGAATGTGGCTCCTGAGATCACTGCCTTCTTCTGCTGTGGAACAGTAGAAGAAATAATTCACAGCTGCTAGGGTCTTTGGGAGCCAGCTCACATGTCTGGCATTAACTGAGATGTTCTGGTACATAGGTAGCTATGGGTGGTTTGTAATCCACATTGTCAAAGAATATAAGGGTCRTCTTGGCATTTTAAACTTAAGTGTCTGGTCAACTCAGCTGAACTTTGTCAACAGTTACTTAGATAGACACTTTTAGAAGGTGATTTTTCCCTCCTGCCTTAGTTAACTTTGTTAAAATGGGTTCAGCCATTCCCTGGAAGTACCTCACTGTCTTACCTTTTTCCTCTCTTCTTACCAGGTCTTATTGAACCACTGCAATGGCATTGGTGACCTGTCTATCCCAGTGACATAAAAGCAGAAGTCTTTAGTATTTTCTCAGTTCTCTATCATTTCATACAATGTGTCTGGGATGGGTGTCTTCCTTTTTTATACATTTTTAAAAAATTTCATTCTACTTGAATAACCATTTACTGCTCAACTTTATAGCCCAAATGAATTTATATTTGAGGCATCTTCCATGTTGTCAGTATATTCTTGTACCTTCTGCATCTTCTTTACCTCATTATATGCTAATAATGGTATTAGCTCTCCAAATTCAAGCATTGTTTTATGAAAACAAACCATGTATCAAACAGACTTCTCTTACAATTTATGTTTCAAAATTTGGGAAAATTACTCAATTCAAAATTTTTCTATTTTAACCTCGTGAMTCTAAGTTTGCGTTGCCCAATATATTTTCCATTTTCATCATACGTTAACCACTGTTAGAATGATCTGATTCTCAAATAGAMTGCTAATTAAATTACTGCCATTTCCAACTTCAAGTGACTTCCTAAAACAGAAAAGCACAGCTGTACTTTATTTACAGGCAGAAAATTTGAATGCCCATTGTCTGTGAAGGAGGACTTCTGCTATGTAAACAGGGAGTTGAGTACTTTATCATTCCTTAATGGGATGGGACAAAGGCAGTAGTTAAATAAGCCTGTGGCAAATAAGAGCTCCACAATGATGAATTCTATAGCATTTTCCATCTACTGTAAACATGTGTGTTACAAGCCTGAAGTTTATGAATAATGGCTTCATTTTGAAGTAATTAGAATTCTATGCCATTAACAGTAGGAAGTCTGGATAATTGTATTTCAGAATTAAATGTCTGGGAAAAGACATTTCTGTCTCTATTACAATTATGTTTATGATTAATGACAGAAATGACAACCTGCAATATAAACACAAAACAGCAAAAATTAACTGTATCCATCATGGATGACAGTACTAAAACTCCAGTGAATCAGTAATCATAGGTGAAAAAAGAACTTGATAATCTTGTTTTGTTTCTTATTGGAATATCCTCATCTCTTTCCCTTAATTTTGAGGTGTAAGTCTTCCAACTGCTTCATATCAGAGTAAGCATGTAATACTGCAGTTGATTAGGTGCAAAATTATATGTTTTGTAGACCAGCCAAACACTGTTTTGTGGGTGTGCTAGGGCTTATCTTTATGGGGTCAAGGCTATCATTCAAGCACATCTATATAGTAACACAAGTCATAGTGTTTTATAAGCACAAAATTTATTTAAGTAAATTCTCTTATTTCTGAGCTAAAAAGTATTGGACTATCTTAGGTGATGTAAAGTTTCTTACTAAGCAGACAAAATGGCTTTTGGAGTTGACCTGAAATTGTTTCTTAATGCTTTCACTCTCCCAGTTCTAGGAAGAAATATTTTCTCATCTATCACTTTATGTAAACTGCTTCTGTTCCCAAGCAGCACCACGCCTCTGTGTCTCAGATAAAACCTCTACCAGCTGCTGATTTTGTAGTATTGCAGTGGGAAGTCTCCTGAGTTGCACCATGAGGAGCCTGCTGGCAGAGATAGCAGGACTGGAGCCATGGCATAACTTATAAGTCACATCAGGTATGACTGAAAAATTCCATCTTTGACAAAAATCCATCCCATAGCAAACTGTAGGCCATGCCACAGGAACTGGACAGCAGCCACATTTCAGATGAATTGGTTGCACACTGCTCTCTCCTCCTCCTGCCACATCTATAGATTAAGGTGGAGGCATGTATCTCTTCCCTACTGTTTATATCTTCATTGACCATGTGGGGTGTTTGCATACAGGAGTGGGCACTTCAGAAGTGAGTAGGTGTGGCTCTGCTCAGCTAAGTTCCTCGGTGTAATGAAAGCTAACCCAMATCCTCAGGGCATCTGCAGGAAACTGACATTCTCTGCTAGGAGAAGTGGGAAGTTCTAAAAGTGAAGTTTTAAAATATCTGGACATATTTTTACTCAATCTTACACCACAACAGACCTTGTCAATACAGAGGCTCTTGACAGGATGTCTTTGTTGAATTGAACTTCACAGTAAAGTTTTCTAAAGGTATTCATCATCATAGCCTGCATTGATTCTATTTTTCTTTGTTTAACTGGTCGATGCSTTCCATTCAAGACTTCACAGGTAGATACTGAGTACTCTGTGTCATTAAATAGGTATCAGATATAGCTCATTTCTCTTGCAGAAAAAGGTTTTTGAGTTTGTTTTTTTGTTGAAGACTTTACTGAAAGATATTGTCTCTGTCTCCTTATGTTTTGCTTTTGTTCTTAATTAGCYCCTATATTATCATTTAGGCATTGTTCTATTAGACCTGTTTATCAACATTAGTCAGTTTATCAATCTGAACCTCTCAAGGAGAAGGAAAGGTGAAAACCTATCCCAAAGGTTTTTCTTGATAGCTACTAAATAAATATATGCTTTTGGAAGCATGGGCATGTCATTGCACAGTGCCTAAGTTAAGGAGATTGACTGCAAGAACCAAGAGGGTAAGCCCTCCCAGGCAATCAGAAAAAGCCTGCTGGTCAGTGAGGGTTCCTGCATTCTGAAGATATTCAATAAACAATGGATACCCTTAAGTGCCTACACTACAACTGGGCATCATAGTAGGAAATAACTACTCGAGAAGATTTTGTAATTATTTTCTCTGTAAGAGTCTGGGCTTGTTCTGTTTATCACTCGTAACACCTTTTGTAGCACCTATCACTCTAAGATCTCTGCACTCAGCTAGCTAGGAATATTCTTTGCCTGTGGGGTTTCTCTTCAATCATATATTAAAAAATGTCTGCACCTACCATGAATACTCACATTCTGCTGTGCAGGAATGAATGAATACAGGTTTCTGCTGTTTGCCTTGAAACCCTTTGTACACATTACTGAGGTGCAGAAACAATGTTGTCTTTACTTTGCACAGAGTCCTGCCCCACTGTTCATCAGTTAAGCTTATCAGCAATGAAATGAAGAAACAATTTTGTGCTAATGCAGCCATGTCCAAGAACACCAAAAGGCCTTTTTTGTTTCTTTTTTTTTTTTTAAGCAGTTTTTCTGCAAACCTGGGGATTCTGGCTCTCCTAGGAGATGATGATGGGGCATGAGGCACAGGTCAAACTTCAGATCTGGAGATGTTAGAAACAGTCAAAAGATCACCTCAAAGCCAGATTATGTTTCCTTGCTGTCAGACAAAAAAGTAAATCTACATAGCCATAGGCACTACCTGCTGGTAATCCATGTGTGACTGTGATGAATTCTGCACGTTATCTTTACTAGCAGGAATTTCTGCTAACAGTTTCTGCTTCTGTTTCAYACACACTAAGTCATGCAACTGGTTTATATAATATAGTACTGAACGTGAATTTTTTTTCTATTTAATGTTTTAGCAATTACTGAGCTTGTWGTAAATTTGTGCTGCACTTAAATAATGGTTTGTGCTAATTTTGTTTGTTTAAGCTGTATCTCCAWAAGAGACACTAATTTTTGGATCTGTGACTCAGCTTTTGACTTAGGGCTTTATCTGCAAATTCAGTTAAATGAGTAAGTTTATACATAGAACTAACAGATGCAGACTTCATCATTGTAATAGAAAGGATAAATAAGGATTGTAAGACTGTGCATTTACTCACATGCCTTAATCGCTGCTCTTTCTTAATAACTAACTTAAATGGAATTCTAAATATTAAGTAAATAAATAGTCACTAGAACGCTAATTTTTATGCAAAGATCTCACAATGCAAAATGAAATTACCCCCAGGTAATATTTGAAAATTTTATAGTTTTTCAGGTTTCTAGCCAAAACCATTGTGCTCACTGTGTTTGAATTTTTGTTTCTATTTTCTGGTGATGACCTACATGTGACTGACAGTTGACCTGAAAAAGTATTTCCCAGAACAGAAGGGAAGAKAATGTTAAAACAAAACATGACAAAATCATAAAAGGGCAAAGGTAAATCTGAACTTTCAGCAAATCAATATCTCTGTGTGGTATTCTATTAACACAGTAAGAATGTTGGAGAAAACACTATCTTAAYAAATTTGTTGTCTCTTGAAATAAAGATTATGGTAAAAAGTGAGYAGAAACATCAAGTCCGAAAATCACACCATCAAGACAAGAAAGTAATCTTGCAGCCTACACAAGAGTTTAAATTTTCACAGTTCTGTTTTGGCCCAATGCCTACATGCAATCCTGCTTCACTTCTGATTTTCACGTTAAAATCTGTAGCTTGCYGTCATGTAAAAATAGGACAAAAATGCCTTGCTACAGTTTCATATGCAGACTGTATATTTTAATACTCACTTTGGAATATTTGTTCCTTGGGGTATATAATCAAAAGAAATTTAAGCTAATGTTGTTTAATATAGAGTGAGTAATTAAAAAAAAAGAAAAATCACCAAACAGAAATGACTGGGCATAAGGTCCTTGAAAGTTATATTTCCTATACCATGTTAGGCCATGTTATCCTTTATAGCCAAAACTTCAAGAATTAGGGTTTTGGTCCTCCATACAATTTCCCTAGACTCTTTTACTTTCCATTTTCTAACCAAACACATTTTGCAGAGGCATCTCCAGCTGTCACATGTAAAGTTTTTGTTTTTTTTTTTCATGAACAAATAATGCGCAGGAATCAAA
Organism: Cardinalis cardinalis; assembly: GCA_014549065.1. NCBI lineage: Eukaryota > Metazoa > Chordata > Aves > Passeriformes > Cardinalidae > Cardinalis > Cardinalis cardinalis. The sequence continues at coordinate 1,319,535 of JACDOX010000153.1, read as the reverse complement.
CTGTCAAAGAAAGAATCCCAACAAGCCACATCAGTGGACCTAAAGCTGTGATTTTTCTCGTGCAATTCTGTTTAGTGTTCAGTGTAGTATGAAGTGTACATGTAAGGAACTAGAAAAGCCCAACAGCATAGAAATGCAGTTAGAATGTATAATTGGGACCCTGTGAAAACTGTAGCATTAAAAACATTCCCAATTAAATGTAAGCATTTTAGGCACTAACTACCTTTTGAAGATTTTTATGTGCAGGGTAAGGAAAAAAATCTTTTTAGAATGTATGATAACATTTAGAAGAATTCCATTTCTAGGAAATATGGGCTTGTGAGGTGCTATGGAAATTGCAGCTGAGTTCTATCCTCATATGCATGGATTTTGCCAAGATCTAGGGTAACTGTTTATAGGTCACCAAGTACAAGACTGGCATTCATTTTTTAAAAAAATAATGCCTCTACATACATCTGGCTGTGCCTTACACATTATATTTTATGGGTTTTTRTATTTTTATATACATATAGGTATATATATTTGCATTCAATCTGTTTAAATATGTAAAATATATCAAAGTGAAAATGAAAATGTGCTGACGTTTTTCTGCAGTGAATGTAATTGTATCTATTCTTGGTAACTGTATGTATATGTAATTGTCTCCTTTGTAATATGTAATTTTATCTTTTATTCTGTCTTTCTCTTCTTAATTCTCTGTTCCCACAAAGTCCTCTACTTTTATTATATTCATGTCCTTTGTGGACTACTTAACATGTCATCTAATCACACTACCATTTACTAAAATTTAATCCTAATCTATAAGTAGGCTTATTTATCAATTTCAAAATGGTTTCTCTCTTTGGTTGGTCAATGACACTGATACCCTTTGCCTTCGTGTTTTCAGATAAACATCTTTGTGCTGTCTCAAATGCTCCCTCTCAAACTTGGACGATTCCTTCCTTATATTGATAAAAACTTCCCCAATGGAAACACAATGGCCAGGTGCATGAGCCGAGACCATAGCTTCTTATGGCAACTGGTGCTGTATGCTTTCTGTTTACATCTACAGATCTGTAACAAACACATTTGTTTTGTCTAAATGTGTATTTCCTGTCTTAGGAGACCAGAAGCAGGTTAAGGTGAGATAGACTGTGAACTATAGTATTTTTCAGCATCTGCAAATGTGCATTCTTCTCATACACCTTTATTTAGAGTTTCTTGAAGAACGCTTGACATGTGATAGTACATATTTTTTTTAGACTGGTCTTGCATATTCCTCATGGAATGACACATAAAGAATGTGACTGGTTTTTAAGGTRTTGAGCTTCTCAATACTCAATACTTTTCCATATGTGACAAGAGTCTGGTCCAGTTGGGCCCATGAATGGTTCTGTCTAKCAATGTCTAGAGCAGCAATAACTAGTTCCACAGTCACTCAGACTGTGTTAGCATGTTGACCAAATAATAACCATTTCTAGACAGTAGTTTGGGCAGGGCCATGCTGCTTTAAAGGAGGAGAGGCTAAAGTTAAGCAGTATCCAAGTTAGAAAAAGGTGTGTAACCTCTTTCCTTACTTGRTACATTTGTAACCTCTGATAACATTGCAATGTAAGTAAAATTACATAGGCCTAACACCCAATAATTTTTATTTCCCTCTAGATTTGACAGTRTTGTGGTTTAACCCCAGCTGACAAAAAAGCCCCCCACAGCTGCTCACTCAAASTATGGGTAGGATGGAGGAGAGAATTGGAAGAGTAATAATGACAACACTCATGGGTTGAGACAGTTTAATACYTAGAGCAAAAAGCCACACCTGCAAGTAAAAGAAAATGAGAAATTAATTCASCACTTTGTACAGGCAGGCAGGTGTTCAGCCATCCCCAGGAGAGCAGGGSTCCACTGAGCTTAATGGCTGTTTAGGGAGACATTACTCCAAAGGTYCACCTCTTCCTTCTTCTTCCCCCAGCTTTGTATCCTGAGCATGATGCCGTATAGTACGGAATGTCCTTACCAGCTTCTTAAGCACCTCCAGCCTCCTTGCTGGTGGGGKGGGATGTGAAGCAGAAATTAACTTAGTGTAAGCACTGCCCAGCAATAGCAAAACCATGCTTGTGCTGTTTTCAGCACAAATCCTAAAACAGCTCCCTACGAACTACTGTGGAGAAAGTTAACCAGTCCAAGCTGAAACCACTACACCTGTGTGTCACATATCTTTCAATACAGAAAAATAATTTAAGGTATATTTTAAGGTATATTTTCACAGGTGTGGCTTTCTGTCAGAGAGGCCCTTAGTACCTTAAGTCCCTCTTCCCAGTGGTGCAGGCTTTTGAGAGAATAAATACTTGATCTACRTAAAAAGATCAAACAGCTCTCAAAAAAACTATGCCACTAGGTTACACWGTAATGGGTAACTTAGACAGACTTTGTAGCGTGACACACATCCAAACCACCTTCCGAGCACCTGAGCCTCTCTCCTCTGGGATCATAGTAYGACCCTGTTTCCCGAGTGACCACTCATTAGGATATGTAGGTCAGATAAAAAACATGAGTACTCACTCATTCACTCAGAAAGTCACATGGCACCTCATGAGCCATGTCTTTAGTGTGTCTTTAATCTGGGCTTCAAGTCCTGATGATGGTCACTCAGGAATTAGGGTACTACCATGATCCCAGATCAGACTGTCTTGATTTTGCACTGAGYGACCTCAGGGAGCTGAAGCCCGTTAGAGAAAACTCTTCTGAATCTGCCTGGAAGGGGGGACAGTTGCCTACTTGCCATACTAGCACCATGCTCAGGCACAGCTGAAGAGTGCTGTCTGTGGAAAATATCCTGCTTCTATCCAGGAGGCTCTGCTTGCAAATTTTCCCCCTTCATGGAAAACCAGAAGCAGAAACAGGATACCCTTTAAGAGCATGTATGGATATCTTTCAGCACCATAATGAATCTACTGCTGTTAATCTATCACTGCTCATACAGTACTCTGTGTCTTCAAAATGTCATATAACCAGTTTGAAAGATGATGAATTTGCCTTGTACAAGATAAAAAAAACATATGGATTGACAGTTCTCTGTATTAACAGAGATTTGCTCTAACTAGTTAATTCTCACAAAGTTCAATGACTGCCAGATGAACAAAGTAAAATACTGTATATTTTCTTGCTTTAAATTTTTTTGAAAGTCATTTGTTTTTAAGTTGGATAATTTTTTAATATAGCTCTAGCTTCCAAAGTCATTCTTGACCTCTGAGTAATGTTCCCCACTGCCAAAACCATGCAATGAGGTTCCTCCCATTCATCAAGGTTGTATTGGCTTTCTCCCAGCCCTTTTTTTTTCATTTTCTTTCAGTTTTCTATCCTTGTCTGCTCCATGCTTCCTTTCTGACTTTCATCTGGCATTCCTTTACACTCTTACTTTCCTCAGAACCCTCCACAGTCCATCACACAGAATCAATCTACATGAGACCACTCTTTTCTCACCCAGAACCTCCAAACACAGCCATGTTTTCTGTAGTCTCATTACGTTTTCATTTGTTCCTTGGTTGTTCCTTCAGGTTTTCTTCTTCCTCCCACAAAATCAATTCCACAGCTTCCCTTTCCTCTCTGTGCTCTGTGATTAAAAACAGTGTACTGTTAGATAGGAGGAAAAATAGACATACACACACACACACACACATTCACTAACACTAAATGAACACTAAATGAACACTAAATGAAATGGAAATGCTCCTGTTGGTCAAAATATTGGATATTAAAAAAAACATTTTAATTACCATACTTTTTAAAACATTAAGGAAATAATATGGAACTGGTGAGAGAAAAAAGGAAAGTTAAATTGGAATACCTGAAGGTGGTTCAGTGTTCTTAGTATCCAAAACACTTATTGTCTTTAATGAAAAATCCTTTTCCTCACTGTGCAATTAAAGGGATATAATGTTGTTCCATATATTGCACTGATTTTAATATTGATATCATGTTTCCCAGTTCAGCAAAGTGCTTGCTCTTATCAGCTTCCTGGGACTAGGGTAGATACTGCAGCTACTTTATACCCTTTAAAATGGTATTTCAAATGGAGAGAGGAATTGATGAATATTCATAGCCACCACCTACGATTCAGCTTGGATATCATGAGGCAGCTACTTGCTCTGTGGTTTTGTACAATAGAATGTCAGCAGTTATAGAAACCTCTTGCTTACACAAAGGGTATTTGTTGTAAATGAATTTAAATGCAAATTGTTACAGAGTAAATTGTTTCTCTGCCTGTTAGTTTTTCAGCTCAGGACTGGAATACTCAGTTGTAATAAATAAAAAAGCAGTACTCACAGAGGCATGTTATTAAAATGAAGCATGCATATATATTCATGAAGAAAATGAGAAAAGCTATTCTTAATCAGAAGAGAAGTCCGAGACAATTTTCTGTGAAGAACTCTTTCCAGGGTACCCATTCACAGTCACCTCAACAACTCACCTCCTGAAGTCGCAATTTCTACAACTTGGTGTCTGTGTTGGCTAAGTGCAAACCTTTTTCTGTCCTTGTAGATATCAAACTACATTTAATTTAGGAAAATGACACAGTCAAGAGTTGTATACAGCATTTTTCAAGCTATCAATTCAGCTATTTTAAATATTTTCATATATATATGCATGTGCATGTGTGTGTGTACACACACAATCTTAAGGGAACTGTTTGACAGCAAGCTGTCATCACAGATATTCACTCACCTGTACTGTGCTGCTGTGGAACATCTGTTTGTGCTCGCACAAGGCACTCCAGCCCTTTCTGTAGGGAGCTGCATTGTAGYGAAGGATGAAAACAGTGTGCTTTATTTGCAAGGACAGCTTTTCTCTTTCCATGAAAGCAAGTGCCTTTTCTAACACTCTGAAAYACACAGCACAGTATGAACTGATACTCCCCTTATTAGCCCATTAGTAAACTAGTTCTGAGGTGATTGAAGTTTTCCATCAAGCTGGGTTTCCTATCTCAAAGCTGCTGGAGCTTGGCTCACTTTTCTCAATGAGTTCCAAAATCTGAATAGATGAACCGTCTGTTTTGTGATCAATGCTTACTTGATGTTGCTGAAATGTACCAACTGTAAATACATATCACAACTTTTGACTATGCAGTCTTCCTTTAATACCAAGGATTTCATGCCTTGCTTTTTGGATTTAGTGCCTGTGTAAACTATATCAATTCAAAAAATMCAAACAGAATACATTCATATCAGTATTAGTTAAGCTGAATACATCATTTTCTTTTGGGAAACATCTCTCTTTTATGAGGGCAGAGAAATACAAAAGTCAAAACATAACTGGAAAAAGTCCTTCCCACAGTGAAGGATAAATTCAGTTGTAGTCATTATGATGATTTCCATCCCTTCCTCATGTCTCATTAATGATCACTTTTACACTTATTGATTTGTGAGATCATATGGAAATTTTCTGTTTAATAGATAAATTTTAGATGTAGATAAATTTTAGGGCATATAGGATCATAACATAGCATACCATGGTCTTAAAAGAGGAGGCACAGTTTTGCAAGAGTATGTTTGTGATCTGAGCTGCACAAACATACTGTTTTAAGGATTCAGATAGAATAGCAAGCAAGAAGAAAATGTATAACAATTTTGATAAATAGTGTTTTAGCAGAATTCTGTTGCCTAGCCATAGATAGGCATCTGTTATTCTTTGCAAGGAAGCCCCGATTGCCTTTCTTTTCTTTCTGAAAGATGAGGGAACATACATACAGTTGTCAGGTAGCTGTAGAGAGCAAGAATTTATCCCCTCAGCCTCCTTTCCTCCAGATTAAACAACCTCAGCTCCCTCTGTGATTCTTTAGAAAACTTGTGCCCCAAGCCCTCCACCAGCTCTGTTTCACTTCTCTGGACTTGTTGCAGCACCTCAATGTCTTTCCTGTAGTGAGGGCCCCAGAACTGCACACAGGATTAGAGGTGTGGAGCCCAGTACAGGGGCAGAATCATTTCCCTGGCCCTGCTGTCAGCAGGAATTTTGATTCAGGTCAGGATGCCATTGTCCTTCTCAGCTACCTGGACAGACATACCCAGCCAGCTGTTGACCAGCACTCCCAGGTCCTCTTCCTCTGGGCAGTTTTCCAGCCACTCTTCCCCCAGTCTGCGGGACTGCTTGGGGTTTTTGTAACTTAAGTGCAGGACCTGGCACTTTGCCTTGCTGAACATTGTGGCCTTAGCCCATCCAGCCTGTCCAGATCCCTCTGCAGAGCCTTTCTGCTCCTCTGCAGGTCAATGTTCCCAACCAACTTGGTGCCATCTCCAAAGTGACTTAGGGTATACTTGATCCCTTCATCCAGATAGTTGATAATGGTATGAAAAAAATGGCCCCAATGAATATGTTTAAATTTGCAAACTGACATACATGAGTAGTTCCCGACCCCCTTTTGTTGTTTTGGGATACCAGGCATTGAAATCACTTGGAAATGGAAATTTCTTCCCCTCAGTTTCTTCTGGAACAGTGAGAAAAGAGAAATTAGGAAGTGTGAGCAAATAGCACATTAGTTTGTGTTTATGTTGGTAGAGTAACACTTAAAAATTTCAATAGTGTTTTTCTTCATATGCAGCTGCACTTTTCCAGTCAGAAATCAATAAGAACCATCACTCTGAGGAACCCGTGTATACAAAACTTAACATTCTGCAGAAAGTATGACCTAATTCAGCATTTAGTGATCTCATGCCCTCCAAGCAGGTTCTGAATTGTTTTGGCAGCAGAAGAGGCGCCGAGTGTGACTCCCAGGCAGAGTCTGAAACTGATCTAAAACAGTAAATGACCTGAATCACTAAGGGATACATCTTAAAAAACAACTTTCCTTGTCGTATCCCCAAGTAAAGGCCTGAAAGATGATCTGCAAGGGCCTCTTTCTTATAGATTTATGATTTTTAGGGCTATTTTGTGCTAATTTCACATAAGAAGACTATGATTTTAATGTTTTGCTAAAAATTAGTTTAATTTTTTTCTTTTAATTCTGTAAAATGTGCCCTGGAATTAAATCAGTTCAGAATAAAAACTGAACAGTCTTAGTGAAGCATTTTCTCAATGCACTTATTTTCTCCATTCTCTGAAGTTAGAATGTCTTCTTACCACTGGATGGTAAGGAAATGATATTACTTTCTGACAAGAAATCCAGGCTACTTTTTTTTTTCTTCATCCTGATTTTGAACAAAATTTAGCAATTTTTAAAGGAAAATCAGCATGACAGAAACAACAAAACTAGCATTCTCATTGTGACACTGCAAATTTTCATAGACACTCTTTTAAGAACTGTGAAATGTAGATGTTGTCCAGGCTGCCAAAACATTGGGACCCTTTTAGAGTTTCCAAAACAAATCTTCTTCCAGACCCCAGACAGAGCAGACTCCAGCCAGAGAGCTTGATTTCTGTGACATCAGGTAACCCACACCCCAGCTGGAGAACTTGTGGAGCAGCCAGTTGGAGAGCCTGGGAGGCCGGCAGCTCACCAGGTGAACAGCTGGGAAATCAGATGTCCTGGAAAGATTGGCAGTCTACTCTTCTGTCAGGAGAACTGCCCAGGAGGCAGAGGGGTTGGTCTCGCCAACCTATTTCCCTCTATGATTTCCATCTACATAAAAAAAAAAAAAAAAAAAAAATAAAATAAAATAAAATAAAATAAAATAAAATAAAAAAAAAAAAAAGAAAAAAAAAAAGGATGTTATACATATATATGCATTTTATGGTCTCTAATTCAAAGGTTTCTGCCTTGCCCTTCTGTTCCATCTGTCCCTAGAACTTACTGCTTAACATCCCATTATTTGAATATATGAATTTTTGTCAACATCTTTACAGCTAAGAGGATGGACAAGCCTCTCTCACAGCTGTCATATCTCATTATTCCTTTGCTCCTTCATTCTTATCCTTTCTTTTTTTTTTTTTTTTCCAATCTTCTTTGTCCCTTATTTGTCTCTTGCCAATACATTTTCTTAGGTAGCTAGCTGTTCCACTCTTGAAGTGTCCAAGCTTGGTTCAACCATTTTAAAACCAAAACATTTATTTGGAGGATAAGTAGGTCAGGTATGGATATTTCTTTTCACATCACTATTAGCCATCAATACAAGTAAAATAAAGTCAACTGACAATTCATGCTATTTCTCCCAGGCTTTGGCAGAATATTTCATAGCCCCTCACAACTGTCACATTTGCTTGTCATTTAGCACCTTGCTTTTAATATGCAGCTTCTCTAGTTGAAATCTAAATAACCTTAATAAGGGGTTTCAGAATTTAATTTGATGTCAGTAGAACTACATGGAAATGGTCTGATAAATTTTCTTTTCTTTTTAACAGGAAAAATTAGGTAGGACAGACTCCTTTGTCATAATTTTGACCTTGACACCTTTAAGAGTAATTCTTGAATTATGTAATCTGTGTGTGAACATGAAACATGGTAGCTATGTCATAAGTAATAAAGAAATTTGGGACATTGGTCTTCAGATCCTGATTAGAAAGTAGGTAAAATAGATTATGTCTAGTTGCTCTGAGAGGAAAGATTTTGCACAAAAGTTGGGACCTATTTTTAAAATCAGAAGTAGAAAGTTCAGTGTCTATTGTTTAGATGTTATCTTAGATATAAGAATATTCCTACAGTAATATTTCCAATTTTTAAAAACTTAAATTGTTTAGGTATACTCAGTGCTCTTTTTCAGAAAAATGTATAATCTAATATCTGTATGTCAGACATGTTTTTTAATTTCTGCATTTAAAAATTTCCAGAGCCACACTGTAGAATAAAAAAACAATAAGTAACTAAAAAAAGTGTTGGAATATCATTCCATTTGGACAACCAGAAACTTCATTGGAAAGTGAAGAAATCTGAGGGTGTAATAAATCCAGTTATTCAGCTTTTCTTCCACCACCATACCCCTATTTGATTTTTTACCCATTTCTGGGTAACATATAAGCAATTCCACTGAAAGTTTATCCACGCTGCCTGCCATCTGTCAGCAAACTCAATTCTGACAGGAGTAGCCAGCATCTCAAGGGTGCAAATCAATTTACTGTCAGTGTTGGATGTGTTCCAGTGCGTTTCCTCAGCACAGATGAAAGAAATTGTGTCAACTGAGCAGTGTTGCATATGTTTTTATCTGCTGTTGGCTAGGGATTGAGCTAAAACTACTAAATTCACTTCATTTAGAATCTCAAATTTTATCTGGTATGTGCATAGCATGCGGTGTACAGGGGAAGGAAATCAACAGCCTTGGTGAGCAATTATAAAATAAAGAGACCCAGGCAGGTGTGGTAAGAACTGATGTAAACTATAACTGTGAGTGGGCCTTAATAAGAGAAGAAAAGGACTATGCAAATAATGGCAGATAAAGTTCATCCCTCCCCCAACTTTCCTGAACTATTTATTGCTGTCCAAACCAGGACTGCATTTGCAAGAACAAAACATCCCTTTTCTAAAGAATCGTGAATTATTTTCATAAAGCAATTCACCAGTATTCACCTATTATCTTTCTTTTTATAAAATTCAGGGTGTATCAAATGCCCTGTTTCCAGGTACCTATCTTATTTACACCAGATGAATATAATCATTGATAGCAACTGTTCAGAGCCTATACATTTGACCTCTGTTTTACCTGAGCAATTAGAGACAATAAAGGGCGTACAGAAACTTTCCAAATATAAATTCTTGATGCCTCCTTCAATATCTGGAAAGGTTTGGAGACATGAGCATGTTAATCCCCATAAATGACACTGCCAGATTTTCAGAAAGCTGTGAATCCTGCAAGTAATCCACATTTGAAAAAAGCAAGTTAGCTTCATCGCTAAAGTGGTAATGTGCAATGGATAAGAAGGGGGCCATATTTGTCACTTTTTAATGTTGGTGTTTCTATATATAATCTAACAACTTTTTCACAATTTGAAACATACATTGACCTCATTTGTTTTCAGCTGCTGCTGTGTTCTGCTCCAGGGTTATTGCAAACTCAGTTTTCCATTCACATGTTCATAGATTGGCAAAAAACTTGCAATATCAGTTTATAAGAATTGTACCTTAACTTCTATCAGTTTTATTGCTGGTCACAGGTGATGTTTTCCCTGTTTTCATGAAAGACACTCAAGAATATTTGAGAAAAAGTGTAAAGCAAGTAATAATTATGATACATCCCTTGCCAAGTTCCTGAGTACTTTTTAGTGAGATGTTGACAGCACATGGTACAGAGAGCCCTTTGTAATACAGTGAAACACCACCAAACCAGCAGTGATAACCACCAAACTCATGTACCTTGCTTGGAAGAGGTTGCAGTGAGCAAGGAATCTTAGAATCATAGAAAGGTGTGGGTTGGAAGGGAGTGGGACATCTTTTATTATATCAGGTTCCTCAAATCCCCATCCAACCTGGTCTTCCTCTGATGGGACAAGCATGGCTCCTCTGAATAACTTGTTTCAATGTCTAAACCTACTCTCTTTCAGTTTAAAAATACTGTCCCTCGGCCTGTCACTGCAGGCCTTGGTAAATTCTTTTTTTTTTTTCTTCCATAACAAGCTCCTTTTACATACTGAAAGACTACAAAAAGTTCTCCTAGAAGTCCTCTCTTCTCCAGGCTGAACAGCTTCAGGGCACTCATCCTATCTTGGTAAGAGAGGTGCTACAGCCCTCTGGACATCTTTGGGCTCCCTTTGGTCCAACAGGTCCATGTCTTTCTTGTGCTGTGCCCCAGAGCTGGACACAGCAGTCCAGGTGGGTGTCTCATGAGAATGGAGTAGAGGGGGACAATCACCTCCCTTCAGCTGCTGGCCACACTTTTTTTTTGCGCAACTCAGGACTGGCTTTATATAAGGATCCCCAAAAATGGTTTGCATGGATCCTTGAGAGCTGTTATGAGTTACTGTACTTCTGTACCCACCAAAACTTTGCCTTCATAATTCCACTCCTTTTCTATGGTAATTTTTTATATCGCCATTGAGTTAACTTCTATCTATTCACTTCAGTACTGTTGAACTGAAGATTTCCCATGAGTTTCTTTAATGACACATCTAACACTTGTCACAAATTTCTTTCTTATTCTCTCTCCAGTGGTAGAAAATGTAGTGGAATACTTCACTTTCTAAATATTTTGGTTGGGTTTCTCTACTGTTCATGTAAATAGCAGCATTTCCTTTCAAGAAGGTGGCAAACTTTGTGTTGGGAATGTAAACTGTCGTGATTTGTAATGCCTGTTCCAGCATTCATTGCAGAAACAACCTATTGGTCCAGAATATTATGCAGAATACCGCATATGTATATGTCTCATACATGTGTATGCATATGTCATATTTTTCTTTGATCAAAACCTGTTAAAGGACAAATGCAATAGCACTGTCTGGAGGTGTGAGATCATCCTCTAGTCTCTATCTCATGCATATCTAAAGAAATTGTTTAAGATCCTAGCCAAGGCTGGAGACTTCACTGCTGCAAAAGATGAGAATAATCACAGTCTGAACCACCTTTCAATCACTTACAAAATTCTCACCTTTGATTCAATTTTACTCAGTGAAGTTTTCAGAAACATACAAAATGGTTCAGCTGATTTGTCTTCAAGTAGGGAGGAAAGTAAGAGTGGAAAGTTGGTATTTCTATTTTTAATATTTGGCTATTATAATTAGTAGCTGCCTACGAAAATAAATAAATAAAATATTAGATAAGAATAAATGAAAGAAACACTTCACATAGCACACTGCCAATTTATGAAATTAAATACCTCTGGGTATAATGTACTCAAGTATGTGTAGAAGAATAAAAGGGAACCAGGTAATAATGACTCAGACTATATCTGTTAGGATAATCAAATCTTGTACTTTTGGGTGCATACTCATCACTTCACTGGAGACATTACTTTATTTTCCTTATGTATATTATATTACAGAATTTTCTGTGTGGACTTGGGGCATTTTTCATATTTCTTTTAAATATTATGGCTGGAGGAAAAGTAGATTCAGTATTGCAAATATGAAAAAAAGCAACATAAGATATAGGTGATATTTGAAACAAAGTTCACCAGAATTTAAAAGATTCTAAAAGAATATCCCAGAAAACTGGTGGATCCTTTTGGTACTTTTGTGATCACTCAGTGTCAGGTAAAAAATTCTAAGAAAAATAATTCATAATAAAAATAAACATGGGCACAATAATGATCATCATTTGCATCTGGTTTCAGACTACCATCTTCTCAGGAAAATGAGAGGTGAATTGCATCTCCAAGTATCATGACTGTGGATAAAACAATACTAAAGTGAGCTTTATTTATGTGCTCTTGAGTGGAAAAAAATAAATAGGATTACCACTGTGTGCTAAAGAACAAGCATGACCAAATCATCAAACAATAGACTTTTGCAATGAAGCAAGTTAAATAAAAAGGAACCTCTTGCCATGCAAAACTACATTTCCATTTGTGCCTAATTATGGAATAGCAACAGGTGTGATTCCATCACCTCCACTAGAAGTAAGGGCTTTGGTCATTCCTAAAACCATGTATAGCTGGGGCACACCAAGAGACTCATAATTTATGTTCCCTTCTCCATGAGATCCAAGTGACAGAAAAAATGTATAAACATTTCAGACATCATCTTTAAGTAATGTGGATGTATTTCTCCACCATTCATACTGGGAAATAGTTGAGGACTACCACTTTGTTGTGTAAAGAACTCTAATTTATAGTTAATGAATGTGCCTTTTTCTCTTTAGTGTCATGCCTTTAATATTATTTGTATATATGTGTGTGTATATGTGTGTGTGTATGTGTGTGTCAAAAATCGTATATTTAACTTAAGATACGTTTAATCTCTGGAGATTACTTCTCAAGATATTTATAAAGAGCAATAATATCTTCAAACACACTCTAATCATTATTCTAAAGTCTAGAATATGAATTTATATAGAAATAGTGTCCCAATATTACCGGGTGGCACGTGCCTGGGCTCGTCTTGCCCTTGCTGCTTGGCCAGAGGCGGCAGCTGTGGTGTTTCACCTCAGAGACACCCCTGGCTGGCTGTGTGGCACAGCTGGGCACTGGAACGAGTCCAGGCAGGGTAGAAACTCAGTTTACCTCTGGTGGAAAGTGTTCAGGCGACGGTGAAGAAGAAAAGGAGAGGATTCTGCGGAGGGTTTATATCCAGAGTTTATTCCATGACGACAGACCTCTAAATCTTGTAACTGCTACACACAGAACKCCAACCGCATGGTCTGAATGTCCTTTTAAGCCCCGGGGGAGCGGGGAGGGAGAGGATAGGTGAGCCACCAACCAGGTGGGAGGAGGGGAAGGCTCAAGGGGTAAAGACACTTGGACAGGCCAATGAGCCCAGATCTGAGGGGTATCTTTTGAACTTCTGCCAACCACACGACATCCCTGCTGGAATGTTAAGATTGATGGACAGCTCTTGGCAGGAGGGCAAAGGGGGAGGGGAAAGGAGAGGTTGGCACATCTGGGGGGTTGGGGTAGGTGAAACAGGAAATGGCATCACGCTACAACAAATTTATGCAGAAGCCAGTCAATTCCTTTTACATTCCACCATAATTTACAAGCAGAACCATTTGCTGCTGTTACCAATACAGAAAGATTTGTAGCACTGGACACTCAATGTCCAGTTTCTTCCACTGCATATTTTTTAAGTTCTTATACTGCTCTGAAGCATCAGACAAGCTGCCATTCTCGAGAACCTAAAACTTAAATTTTCTAACAGCCCCAAAGTTTTTCCAGAGCCATTGGAAGACTTGCCTTTTATCACTACTGTTCAGCTGTGGAGTTGAAAGGAACTTGTAGGAGCTGCAATAATGCAAACTAAGCAAGGTTACTTTTAGCTTCATTATCTTCACGCCTTCTTAAAGGTGGGGAATGCAAAGTTATTCACCATCCAAAGCATTGTATTGTCATGGTCTATAAATGTGTTTGCTGGCTGCATACTGTACTTTCTTTATCTGACCTTGCTCATTCAAAGATGCACTTGTTATAGTATGTCAGTCACTAATGAGGCCTAAGTAATTGAGCCTGATTGAACTGGCAAGATGCTGCCTAATTATAATGATAAATGGAATTGGCTGATCAGCTATGGAGGTGAATGGCATGGAGAGCATTAAAACAAGGTCACTCTGTGAAGGAGAACCTCTTTTTTCCTTTTTTCTTTTTTTCTTTTTAATTATTCTCCCCCTTTCCTATGGCTCTCCAAATTCAGACTCTTCATCTCTTTGTCCTGCTACAAAGCCAGGCACTCAGTGTTTAACTGTACTGGGGCTATTTAGGACAACAGCACTGTAGACCAGTCCAGGAGTGATCACTTTCTTTCTCTAACTATACTTGAAAACGCCTATGGAAAATACTTGCAAGTGTATGAGGGAAGAGTTGACAGGTTCTAGATGTTCATAGTTACTGGATAATATCATCCACACTCATTGCCCCAGAGAGGAAACCTTATTGTTTTTAGATCGGATGAATGAGTTCTAATTTATTTTTAAAGAAATCTTTCATTAATGTCACCAGCTCTTTATGTTCTTCAACTCGTTTCAAATCGGTGACCAGAACGAAACTTTCAAGGATCTTTTAGGAAAAGTCACATTTTGTGGAGTGAGGTATTGTCATTTTATCTCAGAAAGAACCTGAAATGTCCTTATAAGGAGAAGTCAGATTTTTTTTTGGTTTTTTTGAGCAAATGTTATACTTTAATGTTCCATAAATCGATGACATTGAGGGGACCTCCTTCTGAATGTAAGGAGGATAAGGAAATAGAAAGAACTGGCTTAACTTTACCAGTTAAGGACAGGTTTTGCATTACCAATCAAATTGCTTTTTTAAATTAGAATAATCTGTGTACCAGGAGAGATCAGTGGATTTTGTACATTGAGTCTAGGAAGGCCTTTGAAAGAGTATCTGTAATTTCTTGGTAGCCATGTAGTGAGAAAAGGATCAGAGAACAGCAAGGTGGGTGGGCAATGGGAGGGACTGGCAGGCTAAAAATGTTGCAAACAGGCAGAAAATACAACTACTTTCTAGTTACTAATGCTGTTCTTCAGTCATGAGCAGTGGGACTGGTACTCTTTGCTTTAGGTGTACCTGTCTTCATCCCTTTTTCTGACCTTGTTTTCCCAGAATTACCTGAGAACCTAATTAGAAGCTTGGTTTCAAGCCATGTATTTGGCCATGTCTCCTGGATGTACCCTGGAACTGATTCATTACTATGTTGCAAGGTGATAATAAACTCTCCTAGCAGCAACAAAATCTGTCTATGTTCTGACAACGTGAGATGATGCCAACTGGTGAGGGCAGAGACCGAGCTACAGTCACCCTTGGCTTCCAGATTGTCCTCCCTCATACACAAGGCCTGCTCCAGCTGCCTTCTGACATACAGAAGTCTAGCAGAGGCTTGTAGTAAGAGGCCAGGAAAGATCAGGGCTTCCCAGAATATGTATTTGCACAAGGGCTTGAACCATGGCACCTCTAAAAGTGCATCTCCACCTTCACTTGGATGCCTCTCTGCTGCTCCAGAGATGTCATTGGACATGAACACACACAACTATAAAAAAAACCAAAACCAAAACCAACCAACCAAMCAAACAAAACAAACAAAAAACACTTGCAAAAATTAGCCTTTCTACATAAGGAGAGTGGTAGATGGAAGGGTTGTATGATCCTTCTCCCCCACCCCCTCATCTCTTTCCAATGTAATTTAGAGATTGAGCAAGTAGTTCATGTGTGCATCTAACAGGAGTTGAGGAAAGATGGAGAAAAGCTTGAAATAATCCTTTCAGTTTTGTGTGCCAAGTAAACTCAAGGAACAGGGCAGGAAATTATGTCAGATGGTAGGAGGCCACTTAAATGAAGATCATTGAAACTAAGGTTCAAAAATTTCAAGATTTAATGAATCTCAATGGGTAGGTTTACTTTATAATTGCAGATGATATTTAGAAGAACAGGACTAATTAGAATTGATTATAAATACGTTTAGGCTTAATTGAAAGTAAGATTTTCTCATGTTAAATTCAARATGACTCTATTTTAATAGATAGAGTTTCAGTTTAAGTAGATGTGTAGAATTAAAGTCTGATATCCATATGTCTTCTGTGTATTAGCCTTGTTTTTTTTTCTATTGCATGTTAAAATAAATTTTAAACAATCAAATTGCCTTTGTTCATGAGGCAATTGAAACTAATTTACAAATATTTTATTTCAGAATTGTACAAATAATAAAGAAAATAAATCGAATGTCAAAATTCCCTGGAGACCATATAGCTTTTTGAATGGCTGTGTTTGTTAGCCTAATGTTTGTCATTCACTACAGCTACAATATATACATAAGCTCTAAAGCTTTTAAATTATTACACATATAAATGTGAATAATATTAATAGGTACATTCTATTATTCATTGAATTTCTAATTATTATTCATAAATTTTGGGATTTTTCATTAGTATTATGGACTTTTGATTTACATAGTAATGTTATTATGTCTCATAATTAGACAGCRCATAAACACTGTTCATAACTGATGATAAGAATGGTTCACTACCTCCTTATTGCTGAATTTCAGGGTGATTAATAATGTGCAGCTTTTACAATCTGGGAGTCTTGAACATAGCCAAAACTTTATGGGTTCGGCTAAGCTTTGTTTGCTAAGTTTCAAAAGGTTTGAAGAGCTGATCAAAATACTATTGCAGTGTTTATTGAGAAGCAAAACTTGTTCTTGTGGACCTGTATCTTTTTTGTGTTTTCTCACTAGAGCAAAAGGGGAAGAGAGAGACAGGCTGGAAATTTATACAGAAGATAAACAAGATTTGTCTAATTAGTTTGCTAGGATATGGGTACCATACTTCACCAATGAAAGATAACAGGTCAGTAGTGAATATCTAATTCTGTCATTTAACAGCTGGGATGTAAATGTATGGGAAGCAAAAAATTCATAGTTGTTTAGAAGTAGAACAGTCCATCAGTGAAATTTCCAAGAATAAATCATCATAATGTGGCTAATTTAGGAATTTTTAAGCATGTAGGACTCTTACATACATAATTACCTGATCAAGCAGCCAACCATCTGATCATAGCTGTCCATGAAAAGGTGTGTACCTGCATATTACATTTTTCATAAGATATCAAAGAGAAAGTCTGGGTCAACTGGCATTCCTTGTCCACTTATGTCATAGAATGTTATACAGACTTAAACATAAAGGAGAACTGAAGCTCCTCAGGTGTAAGACACATAAATTGAAGTGCCTACATGGAAGTAACTGTGCATGGAGTAGACATCTAGGACTGGATTATAACCACTAGAGGATTTGCCTATACATTCAAAGATCATATTCTGACAAGCAGCTCCTAGTGCTCCACTCATGCTAGCTAATTAAGCCTGCCTAGGCAGATTCTAGGCACTGAGGTCACCTGGAAGAGATTGTCATGTATTCATGCCAGTTAAGTGTCCTGTGTTTTAAACTACAAATTGTCTGCTGTAATGGTATCTGTATCATTTTAATAGCTAGACCGTCCCGGCAATTGTTCAAGGTTAAGTCCAATTAATAGCAGGAAATGTTCTTAGTGTTTGCTGCTAGAGACATTTGCTTCCCATTGGCAGAAGCATATCCAAATCTGGCTGAATTTATTGTGGTGTAACTGAATTGCCCTATAGAGTCCTTCAGACTTTTCATGTTAGAGTTCCATTGCCTTTAACAGAAGTCTAGAAATTGAGATGACATGCAGATGCCTACCCTAGATGCTGGAAGTTTTTTCTTGTGAGATTAAAATTTAAAATTTAATTGAAGTTATTTGTTAATGCTTTCCAGAAAGACTGCATTATAACATTATTGTTTCACTCATATACTTGTGGTTTTATCAGTAATTTTAACTTTGGTAAATTTATCCTCCTTAGGAACTTGGACGGTGCCAAAGATCAATAAATTTGGGCAACTAACTGGACAAAATATTGAAATAAATTTAGTAAATTAAGGAAATTAAATATTGAAGCAAGATTGGGTAAAATAAGTATATGTATAAACACACAGCACGTATGTGTTTTGAGTTAAAGGTCTAACTTTACAATAAGAACTGTGGAAAAAAGCAGAGAAAAAAAGAGAAGTTTTCATTCCTGGTTTTTAGTGAAAGAAAACTGAATTAAGGTTAGTTAGAAATTGAAGGAAGCTGAAAGAATCTTTGCTTCAGGAACTGATAGAGTATGACTAGATTGCTGGGTCTCTGTAGAACCCTATCAGAGTTAATAGAGCTCCATGTAGCCAAAACAATCTAGCTGAAAATGATCAATTTCTGGGTTATGGATAGAAAAAGGAATATTATATGTTATTTCAAGGGATGTGATGACTTTGTGGAGAGGTAGAAGTAACAGTGGTTGAAAGAAACCATTCTGTAAAAATAGAGACACCTCCTCTCCCCAATAAATATCTATGGATCAATAAAAGGCATCTAACAAATCAAAAATTATGCATCTGAGAAGATACAGATGTTTCTTGTAGAAAAGGAAAAACAGCTGAGGCAGAAAAAAACTAATACTTGTTAGGAGTTTGMATTAATCCTATGGGATTTTTCCTATCCTTTTGAGAAAATTCAGTGAGAAAATGTTATGGTTTGTTATCCATCATTTCTTTCAACATTATTAGCAGCTTTCAAAGACCTTTGAAGAAAACTGCATGTAATGAAGTTAATAATACATATATTTTATCAGTAAAGGTTACATCTGTCTAGCATTTTAATTTTTCCATCTCTTACTTATGTGGTGGTTAGAATTACAATGAAAAATCATTAGCTCAGGTATGACTCATCCATTACAGCCTGGAGAAAAGTCAATATTGACACTCCCAATGATCTCATATGCACCTTTCATATATAATTTGTTGATGCTATTATGTATCTGTGATCCATGTTTCCCAGGGAAGAACATTCTCTAAGGTTAAATTCAATAATCTTCATAAGAAAAGATGATTGGAGGACCTGAATATTCTTAATAAATTTTAGATTAACAGACAAGATGACATTTAAGCACAAGATGTGAGCAATGATTAAAAGAACATTATGAAGAAGGGAACATGCTGTGATTTCACAATTGTGTCATCTTTTCAACACTTTAGTCTTATATAATGATCCTTGAATACTTGCTTCAGCTACTCTGGGCAAAAGAATCCCAGTGACAAAAATTTCCTTATACCAAAGGAACTTTGGTATAAGGAAACCACTATACTTAGTGGTTTCCAATATTCACCTACTTTACTAATCTTCGACTAACATTTTTGCAAAATAAGAATAAAATTTAGTATTTTACAGCAAGTTCTGCATATAGTGCTCTGCTCTGACGTACTCTCTTTCTTGGTGGCAACATAATATATATGACACAGGGAAGTTCAAAATCCTGAGGGAAGTGAGGAAGGCAAGAAGAGTACAGACCCTGTACTCTACAGACCCTGAACTTCACTGGAACAGGCTTTGACTTATTCAGAAGTGGTAGAAAAGATCCTGTGAGATGCAGCTCTGAAGGGCAGAAAAGCTTAAGAGTACTGTCAGATCTTTGAGAACAAACCTCCTGCAAGAACAGGAATGATGTGTTCTGGAAAACAAGTGAACTTACCATGAATAAACAGGCATACTGATGATATAATCAAAACAAAAAGAACCTAACTCAAACCAAAAAAAGTATCTACAGCAAGCAGAAGCAAGGATAGGGTATAATGGAGGAATATAGAAACATTTCATGGTCATGCAGGAATGCTGATGGAAAAGTAAACATTTAAGTAGACTTAGAAGTGGCAAGGGATGGCCAGGGTAAAAAGAAGAGCTTTTGTGACTGCGCTGACAGCAAATAAACCAGCAATGAAAACGTTGACTCACTGCTGGAGGAGGTGAGCGATGTAGTGACATTGAATACCAGATGAGGAGGAGGCACTCAATGCCTTCATTGATTTTCAACAACAAGGTCTCCTGGGCCTCTCTGTTTGGAGGTAAGGTTGCAGAAGGAGAGAACCAACCAGCTAATGTGAAAGTTGGAGTAATGGATTTTTTAAAGAGAGTTTGGTTCACACTAATTCATAGGATTAGGTGTGCTGCACACAAGTGTACTGGAAGAACAGTGGCAGGAGAAAAATATTTTAATCATCTTCAGGCAGTCTGAGGAAAATTCAAGTAACTATGAGTTTTTCAGCCTCACTTCAGTAGCTGTGAAAATTACAGAACAATTCTTCTTGGAAGCAATTTTGGCACACATGAAGAAACTGACTTGAAAAACTAACCTGTACTGACATATACCAGGTTGAGTCTTACAGTTACTTTGTGGGATAAAACTACTAGATCTAGAGAGGAAGCGTAATGTTGATTTTCCTTTAGTCACAGGTAGGGAAAGGGACTTTAGTGAGGTTTTCAACACCGTGTTTTCTAACATCCTTGTCACAAGTTTGGACATGATGGCATAAATATATTTCAAAATGAGTAGAAATATCCTGGATTGCATGACTCAGGGGTTAGTAGTTAATAGTTTGCAATCGCCCTGGCAGCAAGTTACAAGTATAATTCATTAGAATTCTTTCCTGGGACTTGTTAGTCTTGTTTAACATCTTTACCAGGGACCTGGAGGAGGCAAAGAAGTGCACACTTTTGTCAAGTTAGAAGACCAAGGTTGAAAGACCAATCTGTATTTTCGAAGGCAGGTCTGCTGTTCAGAGATGTAGACAGACTGAAGGCAAAGTCTAACAGGAACCTTATGAAATTCATCAGTCTTCCACCAGGAATGGACCAAAGAGTACAGTGTGGGTAAATTACTCTTATTGACTGATTGAGTAAGTATCTCTGAGGCAAGGACTTGGGAGTCCTGGTGAACTACCATTGATTAAATAGAGTCCCATGAAAGTCATAGCAGGTGCTAAGACTGTAGCTGCTGGCAATGGAAAAGTAGCATTGATTTCCTCACAGTTAAACTAAAATAAACATTTTTAATATTTCATTTATATATTGTATATAGTTAGAAATAGAGAAAGCAGATAAAAGAACTGTTCTCATCTAGAAATGGGCATTAAGCCTCTCTGAAATAAAAAAAATATATTTTCATCCCTACTTCAAAACAAGATATGGAGAAAAATATATATCTGCCTCTTCAAAATTCCATGAAATGGTCATGTCTTTGTTTTGCACTCACCAGAGTTGTTCCTATTTCCCTGAATTAAGGTCTACTTTGCAACAATTACAGATTTTCTGTTTCGTAAGATTAATAGATTGAACACATTGGTTTGATTCTCTGAATTATCCCCTTTCACTAGCTTCCTTCTCTTTTCCTTACATCATCCTTTATACTTACATCCATTTTTACTGAAAATATTAACTGCCTGCAGTCTTAGGTCAGTGATCTCATTCTTATGAGTGTTTCTACACATTGCAGAAAAACCCAAACATCCAGAACTTCACAATGCAACCTGTTAGATGGCACAGCACGGTCCAAGTCAGCACAGTCTGGGTAAAGGTATGGATGCCTTGCATCTCTAAGGAATGGAGGAAGATTTATGTCTCAGTTCTCCAGGTCATTGGGTGCCAAAGTCTCTTGTCAACCTGGTCTTCTGAGGAGGGCAGATCCTTACTATCAGAGAGGGTGAGGACTTGCAGATTTCATGCTTAAATATCAAATATATTAGAAACCAAACTTACAGCAAGTACCCTTTCCTCTCTGGCTGCAGATTCTGTAGCCTGCATTCATTTCCCCTATACACTTAAATCTTTTATTCCAGAGGCACTACCACCGTTACTGATGGTCTTTGCCTTTTCCTGCAGTGGATCCATCTTGAAGCTGGTTAGAATTAGTTCTGTTGGACAAGGGGGAAGCTTCTCCAGCTCCTCATAGAAGCCCCCTGCCCTGTAGCTCCCTTGCTACAAAAGCTTGCTGTGGATACCCAAGGCAGAGGGATATCATGCACTCTGCTTTCCTGTGAGTTTGCAGCAGAGACAAGTTTTGATAGAGATTGTTTGCCCTGAAGGGTTTAAAATAGAATGTCGCCATGTAAAGAGTAAAAGAATAGAGGCAAGGAAAGAGCAGGAAAGCAAAGAGAGATCAATGTCAATGTCCCCAGGAAGTGAACAGCTGATTCTGGTCAGATATCCAGGAGGAATATGCTTGCTTATAAAATGCAGTCTTATCGAACAGGTTAGTTGTGACTGATCTCATGATAGTCCAATCTACTGTATTATGAATGACAATTGCAGAAGTACTTTACAGAGACATAGTGAGGTGGAGGAGGAGTGTCACCACATAAACTATGCTGTTATCCTCCAGATATGCATACTCACTGCAGAAACAGGGCTTGGCTTTAGGATTTTTGTCATTACCTGCTCAAAATTATACCTTGTAGTTAAGGAGAAACTGCTGCTTCAGACACAGCCCATTTGTTTATGGTTGCATCTAATTTCCTACAGAAATTTACTCCGATATAAAAGCAGATATAAATATGTAGATAGGTTTACTGTTGAATAGACAGGAAAAACATCAGAGGTAAGAATGATGGAATTTCATTCCTAATATGAAGAAATACAGAAAGGTTGGTTTTTCTTAAAGAGAAAGTTTTCTTGGCACAACTTTTGTAAATTTTGGTATATAAGTTGCTACTTATGGGTCTGCTCAGACCATGGCTCTATAATATAATAAATGGCAAATATTAATATAGGTCTCTTAGCATTGTGGGGGGATAGAATGTAAGAAAATAAAGATAGTGCGGAAGGTAATCTCACGCCTGAAGAGTTGCAGCTATACAAATCACCAAAGATTAGGAACAGCCCTGCCCTTAACACGCCACAGCTGTGTCCAGTAAGGATGAGTGCTATAAAAGAGTGGGTTAGCTGGGTGAGGAGGGAGTTGGAGTYTGTTGGTTGTACTGTGTAGGGGTTGGAGGCAGTGCTGTGATGATCTGCTCATGAGTAATTACTGAGAAGGTATGGGGCCTTTGTAATAAGATCACAACATAGCATAGGTTCAGAAATGCTGCAGACATTCTATTGCAGAGTGACACAAGCTTGCATTTCTTTTTCAGCTTTCTTCAAAGAATATTTGAGGGTTTTCTGACAAGTATAAAATTTACAAGTGATGTAAAGTATGTACAAAATCAGGGAGACAAAATACTCTGAGGGGTAGTCCGCATCATGTACTTTGGCTAAGAAATGTGATTATGTGCCTATGTCTGATATAGATCAGTTTAGTATTGCCAGATAATGTGATGGTGCAAAAGTCTGGTATTGGTGACTGTGGAACAGCGCAGCATCGTGTACTGAGAAGTGCATGGCTTCCCAGAGTCACCTGTAGAAAGCAATTGCAACAGAGATGAATATCTTTCCCCACAAAAATCCACAGCTGACTTAATTCAGAAGTTTCATGACTGAAATTATGTACAAGGAATACACTACAGAAGAACTTTTAACTGAAATGGTGGGAAACTTGGTCTCACATGGCACATGAAAAGAAGTTTTGAACATGCTGAGAGAGCCAATACTCTGTGTTTTTAAGAATCCAGAAAAAAAATGTTTGAGGGGTTAGGCAGTTTKCCTTACACTAATTTGCCAATGTCTTTTTCTTAACATAAGTACTTCAAGGTACAAGTATTACCCCATGAACATTTGTTTTTTGACATATTAAGGCTGTGAATGTCTTGCCAAGACATTGCAATGAATAGTCATGAGCAGTGCTCTACATCTAGCCTCAGACAGAAAGGGCATGTTAGGCATGTGGAATGAGTACTAAGAATCCTTGCAAGAGGAAACTACCTTAAATTACAGTAGAAACAAGTGTAAGTACAATCCATGGTATGACATGTGCAGCTTTACTTATTCTGGCCAGTGCTAGAGGAACGCACATCATCTCAGTTTGAAGCTGAAAGAGCTTGCAGCGCCTGATCAGTGCAAGCTTATAAATTTGGCTTATTTTCTGCATTGACAGTTATGGGTTCTACTCTTCCTTGGTTTGCCTGGGTAAAATTTTCCCACTGATGTCAATGGGAGCATCTGTGTAAGTGTTGGTACGCATGTTCTGCTACACTACTGAACACTGTGACATAGATAAATTAATTTCTTTAAGTGGTGGGAGAAGAAGGATTAAAAGCATTTATATATAACTGCACCGAGGAGTGTAACAACCAACACCAAATCTTTACTAAAATGAAGATTTTCATTTCAGTACAAAATGAAAAAAATACCAAGGAAGTAGTAGGTCATCTGAGTAAAGTGTGAATACTGGAAATCTCAGCTAGTTTTGCTCTATCTCTCATCTTTTTGCTTTTTAAAACTACTTTCCTGTCTCCTGAAAAGGCACACAGAAAGAAGGAAAAGGAAGAAAAAAGCCCCAAAGCTTTAATAAAACATTACATTTGACAGAGCAGACAACTAGTGAAAATAGGAGCATTTTTGGCAAAATGACACTCAGAGCTTTCAGAGATGCTTGCTGTGTTCATGCTGGAGTGTGTGCAATATGTGTGCAATAATCTGCAGCCATAGCCTTGAAGGTTTATTTCTCCGCCACCTTTCCCCTTCCTGACACCTTCATTCTCAACATACCTGAACACCAGCAAAATGAGCTGGAAGGCTCTCAACTGTTTTTCATACAATCTAGTGATTGGATAGAGAAATAAAGAATGTTTGGGATTTTTTTTGTTATTCTTGTTCTGTATTTTCCTCCTTTATATGGCTTGTATTTGGCTGGTTGGGTTTTACTTGTTTTAAAGAAAAAGATGTTTTACACCTTTGGAGTGCTGTTACCACCAGTGAGCGCYGACTGTAATGGACTTCATGTATAATTCATGCAATCAAAACTTTGCAACTGTGCAAAATTGCGTACCCCACATCCTGTGCCTTCAAATCGGCTTCCACGAACTGTCAGGAGTTACAGCAGTGGGGCTCACTCAGTGGCCGTAAGCTGAAACACTAATGAAGCTGCCTGAACAGCACCATAGAGAGCCATTTAATCAGCCTCTGTTTTTAATTTTGGTTGGCTGACAGGTGTCCAAAAGTACTGAAACATTGAAAGAAAAAAAGAAAACCTGATTCAGTTATCACTAAACAGAATAGGAAACACATAAAAAGATTTTTATCAAGGCTTTAGTTTTGATGGTGAAAATTATAGGTTACTTTGAAAATACCTAAGCATTTGTGGTATTAAATATTGAAAATACATTATCCAGCTTAATAATTATGGAATTAGATATGAATTACTGAAGTAAATTCCTTCGAGTCATTGGTACAAGGGAGATGTGTTATCTCAGATTTACATATGCCTTAGATTCTTTTTTAATAAGATTTAAAAATAGTATCAACTTCTCAGTTCCCCAGATTATACTTGTGCTCCTTTTCTTTCTTCTTTTTCCCATGTACATTGATTTGATCTAATCAATGTTTCCCTGAATTTAGGCAGGACTGACTGTGCTGCCCCAAGAGACAAGAGTAGAAAGAGAGATTTGTTGAATTTAAATCCACTCTATTTTATTTAATACACCAACTGAAAACCCAGCTGCTGAAGTCATTGTTAATTTTTGCCACTGAACCCAGTGACTGTGGGACCTCACCTACGAGTTGAACCCAAGCACAGTAAAAATCTGTAGAGAATGATTTTATTATTCTGTCCACAGCCAGTAATGGATAGCTTACCTCCATAAGCATAAGTAAGCATAACTTTGGTTTCTTGAATGTTCTTTACCACCTGATGAGAAATATGTAGGTTATCCACACACATCTGTAATCTCTGCTTCTTACAAAAGTCCTGATACTGATATTACCCAGAGGAATGAGTTTCTCTAAAAACATAACCAATTGTATCATTCTGAGGTGTGCCAGCATTCAGTGTTGCCAAGTGGATTCAATTCTTAGGTAAAGGATGAGCTCTCTCTCTATCATGTCCTCTCTTATTTGCTCAAACCTATAATATCTCCCACTTTTCAATCTCAGAGCTTGCATAATTGCTTCTGTGCCTGAATCATACATGGTACTAAAAGAAAAATCTCAAGTTCATGTTATTGAGAATGATTGTTCCGAAGATACTTTGCGTGGGATAGTCAATATAAGCAAAAAAATCTACAAATTCTTAGCATTCAGATTACATTTTAATCTGGAGTGTGTCACACTAACTATGTGTGGAAAATAAAAAAAAAAAAACTAACTATGGAAAAATAAAAGAAGCAGTTTAGAATCTACTTAGCTGTGAACAGAGCACACAAAAAGTTCAGTAGTTTATCTTCAAAAGTTCATGGCAACGGTTTCCTCCCTACCCCTGCATGTGTTCCCAAACCTTGGTGGTGTCCTATGTCTTCCTCAACATTCATCTCTTAACAGGAGGGTAATTTGTTTTCTTAAACTTATGAATAGAACAAGTGTACAGCCTGTGTGGCAAAGAAATAAAAAATGCCAAAGTAGTAACAGCATCTAGGATGGTAATGTGTTTGGGATCATGAAAAACCCCATAAAATTCTACTTAGAGGAAAATGAAACTACAGAAGTACATTTCTGTCCATAGCTGCTGGTTTTCCCTTCAAAAATGCCTGAATATTACAAAATCCCATTGCAAATTTAATGAAGAATTGGCAGATGTTACAGTTGCAATTCCACATCTGAAGCTCTGACCATGAATGGCAACTTTTAACTGCTCTTTATCCCTCCTCATTGCCACAAGTGAAGTCAGCGAGGCTTTGTGTGCTCTCAGATTTCAGTCCTGCACTGGGCTGGTTATTCAGTCTTCTAATCCTCCTGCATCTGATTCAAGAAATCTATAAAAAATAGATTCACCTTTATTTCAAGTATGTTTCAGCTCGTGAACATGCCTAACAACCTATATACTATGAACAAAGATGAGATCAATCCTGGCAATGTTAAGGTGCATAGATCAGCTGAGAAAAAGCACACTGAACCAAGATGCCATTGGGAAGGCTCTAAACAGAAATAACTCAGGATTAATTCCTTAACTTCTTCTAGTAACAATTGGCACAATGAGAAAACATGTAATGCACAAAACAAACCTCTCGACATTTATAAATATCATTGTTCACCTATTCATAAAGAAATCAGTATGCCTCTTCTACAGACCTTGCTTTCAAACATAGTGGTCCAGAGTCTTGAAAATTTTGAGTGCTACATAAATTGCTCTTCCTATTTTTTAATAGACTGCCTTATTAATTACATGAGACAGCAAACAACAGTTTTGTATGAGCTGATAATTAAATAGCRTTCATCTTGGTGCATGTGTTTCATGGAAGAATTTGTCAGACACTGTGCGATTTTCTCCTTTCTCCCAGGCTATTAAGGCCTGACTGTACATAAAATAGGTTAAAGAAAATTCTGACAATTGCAATTGCAATCAGAGTGCAGCAAACGTACAAAAATTCTATGGCAGAAATAACTTCTAGTTTTAACCATTTTCTTTGATTTTTTTTTTCAACTTTTCCTTGTCAATTAAAGTTACTGTTAGACAAAGGCTCAGTTTACAGTGATAGAACCAGGAGAATTTCCAGGAAATATCAGCACCAGAACCAGAAGTAGGCTGACAATCCTGCACCTTGATGCTGTGTGATGAGTGTCTAAGAGAAGAAAGGAGCTGCAAAGGACCATGTGTTTCTTCCCCATACAGTTTTGTTTCAGGCTGTCACTTGACTGAAATGAAATTGGAGACAAGATGAAAAAGCTTGAAGACATCTAGAACAGGATAGGAAATACAACATTCTGTTCAGAAATTTTCTGTAAGAACAGTCTTGATTTTATAAATTGAATCCATAAAAATTTTGTGTGAAGGAATAGTAGAAAAAGGCTACCTGAAAACTACCAAACTGTTGAAATCATGTATCTTGTCTACCAAGAAAACAACAAAATTACTGCTTGTATAACAATACAAAACCAACCAAACAACCAAACCTGAAAGCCAATCAAAACCAACCCCATTTAGAACCCAATACTCCACATATTATAAGCTAGCCTGTAGATCTTTTGTTCCCAGTGTCTGAATATCCAAGAGGTGGCAGTAGTAGCCATATGTACCATCTGTGTCTTTTGTAACTTGGCCAGAGAGGTGGAAGCCCTACAAGGGCTTCATGACAAGACTCTAAAGGCCATAAAAACTGTGAGTTGTGGAGGCTGCACCAGTGCTTTCTAAGCCTTGCACTGGACACAGAGGACAGCCTAAGATGAACGCCTTCTCCTTCTGTAAATGCCTGATTTAATTACAAAGCCCTGGCAGCTGTAAGACAGAATTGTGATTGCCAAACAACAAAACTGAGAAAGAGAATTTGATCCAGATTCTGTAGGACTTAATATTTTTGTGCTGCGTATCTTTGCAATTTTTTCCATATTAATTTAAAAACCCTGGTATTTGAACAACCTAAACAATCTTTACCTCTATCCTTCTAGTCATTAATTTTATGACACAAGGGCAGTTTTAGAATTCATCTAAACTTCTTTAGGCAAAATACTAGAGAATTACAGTGTTTTGAACTAAGTTTTATTTTCATTCCTCATTKCCATCTTGGCAGTGTAAGAGTTGTATTCAAAAGAATTCTCTTGGATGGCTACTTCTATTGTGAGCAATGAGTGTTTATCTTTATCACCAACAGGCAGACTGTCCTGCAATTCTGAATAAATCAAAAGAGACTTGTCATGCCTGTAAGGCTAAATAAGTTTGCCTTTCTTGGTTCTGTAATACAATGAATTTCTATTCCAGATATTACATATTTGAAGTGCATTTTCTCTGTAACTCCATTCAGAATCCATTTCTGACCTCAGTTAAAATGAGCATGTGTATTTAACATGCATTTACATTTTTACTTCAATTTTCAATCCTCTGACTGCTGGACACAGCTCTGTTGGTACTGCAGGGATAATRTTCTCTTTCAGTGGTTTTTCTAACCTACGACTTACTGCATTGCTGATATTTAATTTCTTGCTCTGTAAATTGCCTTTTGTCTACTCAATATGTAAAAAGGCATAAAATGAAACCAAGCCCTGACTCAAAAACCTATGTCATACTTGCATATGTGACTTGCACAGTCACTGATTTTACATGATACACATAGCACCTGTGTATCTGAAAGCAGACATGGCTTCTGTAGTTCTAAGAAATAAGGAATGATTTACCATTTCCAAGACTGCTTTTTCTTGCCTTTTATGTGTTAACTGGGAAATTATTTTCTATCACACCATAAGATTTAAGTTTGCAGAAGTAAAAAATAAATTCCTRAACCCCTACCAGAACAAGTCTATTTTATGACACTTCACATTTTACACGAATTAGGGTTTTTTTCCTTAATTTTTTATTGCTAGAATATATTAAACTTTAATGGACCCAAACAAGAATTTAATTGCAAAAAAATTAGAGCTACTGTCATAATTTTATGGACTACTGAAGAAAAGAATGGGAAAATGTCCACGGGGTAAAGCATGGCAGGATTAGAGGGGGGAAAATTTTCTAAGATGCTTTATAGAAAATGTTCTGAAAATCATGATTATAGATACACAGTGAATTCTCAAATTATATCCAGTGGGATATTTTCAGCATGATTGCAGCACAAATTCCTACATAAATGCTACTATTGCAACTGAAACAAACTCTATAAAAAATTTCTCTTCCTCCACATTAGACTATCATATTCTGTATGTTCTGCTAAACCCCAAAATATAAATTCAGCTAGAAATATTTATTTGTACAAAAACAAAGCATTTAAATATTTAGTTGAAAATGTTAAGGGAGAAGATGAAGTTTGGCAAAGATGTACATACCTGTGTAAAAGTTTCACAGAGGAATTTACTTCTATTTCATTGAAGTCTCTGGAGCTTTACAATTATCTCTAGTGTGTATAATGGATKAATTTCTCATTTCATAAAAGGCATTATATACATTTACTAAACAGTGTGAATACCTTTGCAAGATTGAGGGTTTTAAGATCACTTGATGAGTCCTCATTCTATAAATCAATGGATATAATTTCTCTCATAGTCTGTCATTCCTAAGAACAATGTTTCTGAGAAGAAAAAGCTGTTTATTTGTTGTGTTACAGGTTTCTAGATTTTTTATTCCATTCACTGGAAAGATTACTTAATAGGGTGAGAAAGAGCAAGAGCTAAATTTGCATGAAAGTGCAAATTGTATGACTGTCCTTTTTTCATCAAATACTTTCAGTAGTCAAAGGATGCAAAGCAACTCTCCAGTAGTTAGAAAACAGACCACTTAATGTAGATACCACAGAAGAAACATAGCAACACAACTTCACTGGAAGCCTTTGTGAATATCTGAGTATTTTACCCATTTGTCTTAAAATGTGACACCTTACAAATCATAAATATCTATTTCTAATACCTTATGAATTATTGTTGGATGAAACATTTTCAAATGCAATCGTAACTCCAAAACATACACAGCCATAAGTTCTTATTTCCTTAAGAAATATAATGAAAAACTGAGGAATTTTGGTGTGTGTCATTGTGTATCATGTCCTCCTGTGACACCTGTGTATGTTGTGAAATTTTCTAAAAGACTACTGTTCACTGACATAGACACATAGAGATGTTAGGGATAGATGTTTATCCAATGAATTACTTGATTGCTTTCAAAAGTGGTTTTAGAATGGACTTGCCCACCAGTTCTAATTGCACAGGACAGCAGTGTCAACAGATTAAACCAACTCAAGTTGACCCAGAGATAGATCAGAGCCAACCTGTGTGGAATCAACAAATAAAACAACTGGAAAGGCGAAAGTTAATGTATCCATTACATTCTTGGGCATGTAGTCCTTGCTTGAAAACCACCTTGACCTCATATGCTACTATAGACCAAGAGTGAAATTTCATGACTATTTGAAGTAAAGTCATTCAAGGAAAACACAGAGTTCATGAAATATGGTGCTTGTCACCAGACAATGCTTTTCCCTAGTGGCTGACATGGGATTGATCCCATAACACTTGCATCATTTCAAGTTGGTTCTGTTGAAATACAGCATCCCTGGARCAACCTGTGGAGCACCTGTTACTTCAGAAGAGCTCATTTTAGCAGGTGCAAATTCCTTTGAGTGCCTCTGAAGCTCTTTCAGCTGTGCMCTGCAACGAGAACCCCAACATTTTTGCAATGAAAGATAAATTTTGTAACTACATTCATTCATTTACAATCTAATTTCTAATCACTGAAATACTTGACTAAGAGATTTTTCTAATGTTGTTTCTTTAAATGAAAAGGAAAAGCAAGATCCTGACTACCTGTACATCATTACATTTAAAATTACTCTATGCAAGGTTATTATTGTAGACTGCTATTTATCTGGTCTCTTAGTGTCTTCCGAGTTAAATTGGAAATCACATTATTCTGTGTTTATGGATGTAAACAACTCATAGTATTGCTGTTTCAAATCTTTGCAATGTTTTAATCAGACATTTTCTTTGCAAAACATGTCATTTTAATACAGACTTTGGGTGACTCAAGCTGAAAAYAGTAAGTATATGATAGGACATGAAGCATTTTTATTCCTTCTACATAGACTCCATCAAGTATTTGGGGATATCATGAGCTGTTCTTATTCTGTAAATCATTGCTCTGATAAGGGCCAGTGTAAAACTCATTTTTCATCTGTTGGATTACTCAAACACAGAAGAGCTTTTATGCTCTCAAATATGCATATTTTAAAAATTACATTCTATGAAAAAATTAGTGTGTTTAACATACTTTATGGAGAAAAATACTGATTAACATCTGAACATTTGCATTTGAAACAAAGATTCTTTCATAAAGTAATATTTTTATGCCAAAAATATTTCTTGGACTGATTATATTTATTATGTGTGTCATGCTATAATACAGTAAACATCAATAATTTTGATTACTAATGGGAAATCATACCATAAGCCTCCTTCATCATTTCTGGATGAGCTCTCTGTGTCTTGAGAAATCAGCAAGTCTGTAAATGATATTATAGTGCAGTGGGAACACAGTTAATTTTATAATAACCTGCTTAACTTAGGTAAGAGCACATTGTARATACCAATTAGACATAAATCTGTATTTGCTTCTAAGGAGTAAGAACAAGGTACTTTGCTACTACAATTCAAATGAAGAAAGAAAATTCATACTATAAAAACATAAATAGAAAAGACTATTAGAAGAACTCAGTGATGTTTATGAATAGGAAACTGCTCTTTGCACAGCTTTTGCACCAAAAAATAAGTACAGATCCTACTATCACTAACATTGATCTTAACATTAAGCATTGCAAAAAATTGTACAAAGATGGAGCWATAGAAAACTCATGGTAAGCTAGATTCAAGATAATAACAGGTAGTGATTGTTCTTTTAAGAATGAGTCCAGAGAAAATATCTGACCTTGACTATTGTTTTACTAATGTAACACATAAAAATGTCATCTCACTTGTTATCTATTTAAAAGAAAATATTAAAAAAATTTATACCATACACCTGTTAATGCACACACATATAAGGGTATGGTTCATCACTTTTCTATGACTTAGAAAAATTCTCATGAATGTGTAAAAACAGAGATATGCTGTGAATGACATTACCTGAACATTCAATTTTTGTTTGCTGTAAGAAATAACATGACATTTTGTTCACTAWCTGAATGATATATAAAGAATAGCATGATAACAATGCAAAAATATAACTCTTTAAGTAATGTCTGACAATTCAGTTTTTATTTTGTGGTGATCAAATTTCAAAAATTTACTGTTACTATTTTCTCTGTATTCCTTATTGTACATTTCTGTGTTGAATATGAGGAGTATATTCAGCTCCTACTGAAGTTAGTAAAAAATCAGACTCACAGCTTATATGGCTCCCGTAGAGTGTGATATAAAGGACAAGAGATGAAAGATTATATATGTAAAACATCATCACCAAGGTGATGAAAAAAGAATTTAGGTGTTTGAAAGAAGGGTCCTTAATTCCTGAAAGACAAGTTTAATAATACAAAATAGAGTAAGATAGTGGAAAGTACACTTGAAGTTGAAAAACAAGATAAAGGTGTTTTACTGGTGCTTTTATAGCTTTTGAGGTAGCTTGGGTATTATTACAAGGTGTAAAACAAGGAAGAAAAATCAAAAGAATATTTTGCTCCTTCAAGGGCTGYCTGTGGGCTGCAGCTTCTTTGAGGGCATGTCCACCTGCTCTGGCATGGAGGCCTCCAGGGACTGCAGGTGGATATCTGCTGCACTGTGATGTTCCATGGGCTACAGCACAGCAACCCACTTCACCATGGCCTTCAGCATGGGCTGCAGGAGAAACTCTGCTCTGGCACCTCCTCCATCTCCTTCTTTGTTGACCTTGGTATCCACAAGGCTGTTTCTATCAATTTTTCATCCCTCCTCTTGCTAATGGCTTTTGCACAGCATCTTACACCTTTTGTTAAGTTTGTTATATCAATGAGGCCTCCAGGTTGTTCTCATCTTTAGAGCTGGGTGGAGCTGGCTGTGGGGGCCATGRGAAAGGGCTCAGCCTCTTCTCACAGAAGTCACCTCTGCAGTCTTTCAGTTCTTCAGTACCAAAAGCTTGCCACACCAGCCAATCATCACAGTGCAATATGCTATGGCTTCTATCCCTCTGAGGGGTTTAAATCAAGACTCTTAACTTTATCCTATTTACCATTGTGTTCTGAAGCTTTAATTATGTGACTTAGAAAGGTGTAAAATTACTATTATTGCATATATAGAGAGGCTTAGAGTCACTGGGCAGGTTAGAAGTCGTCATTACATCCAGAGATGAGAGATTTTTTTAGTCTTGCAAAATCCTTCTTTTTTTTTTTTCCTGTATAAAACTCCTTAATAGAAGCTCAAGAGTTCAAATTCCAGCCCCCACCACAAAAAATCAGAGAAAGTTATTGCAGATGCTATATGACATGCTATGATGCTCTTTAACTTCACAAACAATTTTGTTTGCATAGTCTTTAGGATGTTACTTTCTTGAAAATAAAGTATTTTATATTATTTATCTATTTTTCTTAAGTTGCATTAATATGTGCTGTGTATGGTAAACTCGCTTCCAGTTTTGCACAATACATTAGAAAACAAAAAAGCTTAAAAAAATGTTACTGGTCTCAGCTTCTAATGAAAAACCAAGCTAGGAAGCTGGAATTATAATAAATTTTTTACCTGTCTATGCTAKCTGTAGCTTGCAAAGCTGGAGTCTGTGTGGTAGAGCTGGGACCAATATTAAAATACAAGGTCCAGATTTTCATTCCTATTATCACACAAGCCTAGGATCTCTAGTTGCAAAGTTCAGCTAATTTAACTATTGTCCAATAATATTGAATRCTCATATTACTAACCTGTGATTTTTTTTGATAGTCAACCTCCAGATGACATATTAATCTCRTAGAAGAACTACAATCCATATAATTTAGTTCTACCTCCTTTTGCCCCACTGTAAACATGTTCAGATTTTTTTTTGCCTCTACATGTGGTCTTGTAAGCCAAAAGTGGCTGCTTGATCATTGTCACATTAAAATTGTAATAAGTTTCCATATTTGTCATATTTCTGTTTTGTCTACTTCTTTAGATTTCATCTCCAASCACAGAACTACTAAGGCCCACCCTTTCCCACTTATTACTAAAGAATGAAGCGCAGAATTGTTAGGCACGCCTTTATGTGAAGAAGTGAAGGTACTCAAAAGCATTAAAACCTGCCACCCTGCGTCCTTTACAACTTTGCTGTTTAAATTCATTTTCAGGAGGAAGAAAACTGCTTTAGATTAAAAGAAGTTCTCATTGGTTGTTTACCTTGAACAAAAAGCCATTTCAAAGCAATTAGCAAAATATAAAAAGTAGTATCAGAAGAAAATTCAATGGCTCTGTTGGAAATGCTGCACTTAAGTTGGCTCCCTCCTAAACTCCCCCTCTGTCTGATTCTCACAATGTRTAATGTGAGAAAAATGAAGTCATTAAACTTTTAAGAATTTGACTTGCTTAAAATATGTGATTTTAATTAGCAAATTAATTTAGGGTTTTTTTAAAGTATAGTATCTACTAGGAGGAGAAAGTGGGTAATTAAACAAAAAGTATTAGTATGATTTAAATTGTACTTCTTCACTAATTTTTCAYGCTAACTAATGTCTTTATGTAGCAATTCACTTCACCTAGATAAAGTACTGTCTACATAGCTACTCTCTCCCCATTGGTTCAATGTAAACCCTGAAGATGAATGATGGATTAAAGCAGAAATAATATATTAAAAAAAAAGATATTCAACACTTTATTAAGAAATATATGCATGCAGTTATAGRTTTCTACAAGAGAGCAAGAGAGAGCTTGAAATTGACATTTCCTCTAAAGAGTTAACCATTTTTGTTTGAGATATTTGGAGATACGGGTGGCATATAGGAGAAGGTACTATGAGATTTCTACAGCTTTCTGGGTACTCATAATTTGAAACAGCATTAAACATCAGAGAACCTTGACTTACACCCATTGTCAATGAAGTGAGTGGAATTTACCTAACCAAATGCATCATGGAATGCCCCAAGTTGGAAGGAACACATGGATAAGGATCAATACTGTTGTTAAAACAAGTATCTAAGCTTTTCTGTGCCTTAGACACCATAGGGACATCTTGGTTTCCAGCCTCCTCCCCCAATGCGTACAGAATTTCCACAGGATCTGTGCTATGACTACCAGCCCTGAATAGCAGTAATAGAAATTTTAAGCAACTTACACAGTAATAGAAACCAGTGCTTGTGCAAGTGAAATCTGGCCCAGGTATCTTTACTGTTATTAGATGAACAAGCTCCATGGACAGGTCTGACTAGATCTCTGTAGATCATGCAGGGACCATACACACTCAGTGCTCATTTCCACTTCCACTTAGGCACTTAAATTTAAGGGATAATCCTGAACTGAATTCAGGCCCTTCACTGAGAGCAATGCCAYCATGCATTTCTTGCCCAAAGTGAAAAGAAAATGCAACGTTTTACTGCATGTCTKCTTTCATTTTATGTATTTTTAAGCCACCATTCAGGATCTTAAAAGAGATTTCTATAGCTTCTTAATTGGAATTATTTTTATTTTGAAGAAATAATAGTTTCCACATTTTATCATTTCATATATTCTTGATTTTTAAAACTTGGAAAAATGAAGAAAATGGACCAATTCAAAAGACTCTTAAATGGAATTTGCTGTAGAAAAATTCCAAGGAAAATACCCTCTGCACTAATTCTTCACAAAAAAATCTCAGAGGCAGCTTCTCCAGTGTATGTGATCATTATAAGCGCAATGAGCAAAAACTGGAAATGAATACAGGTTGAATTTCACTTTTCTGTTTCTCACTAGTGAGATCTTTACCAAGGTGGGATAAATTTGGGATTCATTATCCATATCTGTAAATAAGCAACTCTCGTTCATAAGCACTCATGATCCATTTTTGACTGACACGCATGAGCATCTAACTTATCTGTCACAAAACTAACAATGCTAAAGATCAAGGCTCGAGTACACAGGACTGAAATGGAGAAAATTATTTTGRTATCTAAAATCTGTTCTGTTCAGCTGAGATGCTCAGTTTAGGTGTTATGACTTTTCTCACTTCTGATGGTGTAAGAAGTCAGTTCCTGGAAGCCACAGACCACTGAAATACGCTTCATTCATGGTAGTCACTATGGCTAGATTAAGCGTGTTAAAAGCATTCAAATATGGCTTTCAGTGAAATGCAAAAAAAGAAGGGAGAAAACTCTCTGTGGTTTCTTATACCAATAAGGTATTCAGTGGCATAAAAAAAMCCCCAAAGAACCACCGTAAAAATCCTATTAAGAAAACTACAAACAAATGAACAMAAAAACCCCACTGTAAAATGATATACTGAAGTGTATAGATAGACAAAGACTTTTAAACCCTTAAAATTTACTGTTAACTTCCAAAGAAGTTTTTGTTTTTTCTATTAGAGGCTGGGAGATCAAGAGTTTAATTATCAGGCATGCTGAAAAAGACTTGGTGCTATGGGGAACATGAGCCACTCCTGTAGATGGCTCCTGAGAGTCTGTTGGTGGTAGAGTGTGTTCAGCTACACTGCTGAGCTGCATAAGGAACATGTCCAGAGCTGAATTTCCCAGATCATGAGTTGGATGAGGAGATATTAAAGAGATTTCCAACAAGGGCTATCAAGGGCATTGTTTATGGCCTCCACCATACCCGGAAGGGTGCTGCAGTGCTGGAACTGGTTGCCTCTCTTTTCTTGAAGGTTTTTTGGCCTGGGCTACAAAAACAAAAGCTGAGCCAGACAGTTTTTGGTGATAGTCTTGTTTTGAGTGAGAGCCTGGACTAAACAATTAGGTGATTCCTTCCAAAAAGAATTTCTATGCTTTCATGAAAATATTAGATTATTTTCTCCTATTCCAGTTCCAGATATTTAAATGTTATGCTTTAATATTTTAGTATTTGTTTTCAAAAAAATTATTTGAACAAGCTAAAATATTAAATA
The DNA here is from genome assembly GCA_014549065.1 of Cardinalis cardinalis. NCBI lineage: Eukaryota > Metazoa > Chordata > Aves > Passeriformes > Cardinalidae > Cardinalis > Cardinalis cardinalis. The sequence goes on along the minus strand of JACDOX010000153.1, from coordinate 1,282,158 downwards.
AATAATATGACATTGATCTATTTTAGGCAAATGTTGAATCTACATTCTACAGAATAAAAAATAGCCCTCTTGAGAATATTGTTTACATTTGCCAAAACTCAAATATGTTGGCATCTCTGAACAAAAATATTTTAGTTTCTAAATCTAAGACAACATGTGTTTTTGCTTTTGCTTGCCATGAAACTGAGTCTAGAATACTTACATAAACAATGAAACCTTAATTTTAAAAAAGGACTGGAATGAAAAGCTTGAGTTCCAGCTCCAAACACAGATATTTTGGAAGTGACAACTGACGCAAAAATGTCTGACAACTGGAAGGATTTTGATTTACAACAAACTAATGCAAGTGCAATTTTTTTTTCAAGGCGCTGAAAACACTAAATTTAATCCAAGACTCTCAGTTATGCAGATATTGCACCTTTTATTAAAAAAAACCAACCTAAACCCAGCAAACCAAGACCCCATCAAATTTCTGACTCTCTGTGGACTACATTTAAATTATACAATGACAAATTTTCCCCCAACTGAAGAAAGATCTACCTTTGCTGTTAAAAACTTTACTGAGTTAACAAAGAAAGCTTTGAAGAAGCTAAAGTTAAAACTAATGACATGTCTCTTTATTAAAGCAGACATCTGAGAATGTATCATAGAACCATAGAACAGATCAGATTGGAAGAGGCTTTGTAAGATCATTCTGTCCAACCATTCATGGGAAATGGAGCCTTGATGACACTAAAAATGTTTTTAGTAAAAACTCAAAAGTGGGTTATATTGGAAATTAGGAAAATATAAATAATCATACTGGAAAATGCAACAGCCCTGCCACAATTGTATGTGATCTTTTACTTTTCTGTCCAGCTACTCTGCTATTTGGAGAGTGTCTTCTGAGCACAAAACAAATTTTTCAGAAATTAATTATTAAGTCATCAGTAAAACACTTGTTATAAATGATCAAATTGGTAGACAAATTTATAAAAAAATTTAACAAAGATTTATTGGATCGATAAYAAAAAATAGAATTTCGAAAGACCACCACAGCCAAGACAGCGTCGGCCCCGGGTGCAGGCGCTGGGTGAACCAGGGTGGTGACAAATGGACAGCGTTTCCCCAGAGGTTCACCCCAAGTGTTTCAAGCAGCCAGCTTAYATACAGTTTATTCTGCCTGAGGCAGGGATGACCAAACGTTTCTTTGTGTCTCTTCATATGTAAAACTGGATCCATACATGTGCAGGAACAGACAAAGGTAGGTCCAGGAGCCCAGACAAATGTCTGAGCATCCAGGCAGAGTCTGTATTCATATGTAGATGTAATCATCTCAGGTGCAGGTCTTGTGAGTTGCTGAGACATTCCAGCACTCATGGTCCAGGAAGGCTTAGATGCAATCTTCCCAGGTGCAGATGCCAGGGAAGTCAACAATCATAGCCCAAGATGGTCCCATTCATACGTTAACAGACCTGATATTATCTTAATGCTGTCCAGTGTAAGGGGGAAAAAGCCCCAGGCTAACACTCATCACATATGGGAACTCCAGCACTGGAAAATGTACCAAGAAAGATTCTAGAATCTCCATCTTTGGAAGAATTCAGAACTCAAAACTCAAACTCAGAACTCAAAACTGTTGAATGCCCCTTTCAACACACCTTATTCTGTGTTCCAAGGATTTCATGTATATATAATTACTAATATCTCAGCAGCTCACCTTCTTTTTCACGTTTCCTTCTCCTTTAATTTTTCTGTATTTTTTGCTTAGATTTTGATTCAGGAAGAGGTATCTATACCACATTTACCATGTTTGTAATAGCTAACTAAAAAAAAAAAAGAAAATTTCATAAACAGTTCACTTTCTTAATATCCACCTTGCCAAAGTTGTCAAAATAAGTAAGCACTCATGGCCTGTATAAATCAATGAAATAAGGCCCCAATTAAAGCAGACTGACAGGCTGTGGCCTGTTTGAACCTATATAAGTTAAGATAACAAAGCTAAGGTTGACTGCAGTGATGTTCAGCACTTCCCTTACTGCTGACATCCAAAAATCAAGGCTTTTCCACTGTGCTATGCTAATATATGTTTTAACAGCTTGGGTGAATATTTGTAAGTGGATTATCATATTGCAGATGGTCTGTTGATTCTCAACAAGATATTATTCCTTGTTTGCCTCTGCTTGCTTTATTTACATAAATGTGAGGTTCAACTTTTATTAGCTGTTTTTGGTCACCACTGCAATAAAGCATCACTTCTGTTATTTAATGATGTAATTTCTCTTACTATTATTTAAGATCTGAATTTTCCTGAAGTTAACTAGACCAAATATTTTAGTAATTTTGCACAATTAAGCATATCACTTTTTTTTTTCTTTTGCAACAACTCACAGCCATTAGCAAAAATACCAGTCAGTGTCTTCTTAACACAAGATTGAATTAGTTTCTGGAAAGTAATTATGCACTTAACACTTGGAASAAACCCTCATCATTCTGGAAACTGCAGTGACAAAATACTTAATATGAAGTCAGATTTCATAATCTGCTGTCAGTTGCACACCACCTCCCTCTTTCCATGTCTGCAGTGTAAGGTTTGTCAGCCTGACTGGAGATAGCGCAGGGTGACCTGACTCCAGGTTTAAGGGAATAGAGGGACATTCCTGTCTCAAGGCCCTAAGAGGGAATTCAGATGGGGATAAACTGTCTTTGCATGTAACAGTTTGATGCTGCTCAATCTCACCGTTTTTTCAATTAAAGAATGATTTTGTTAGGATCTTGCCAGTGGCATTGAGGCAGCTGGCAAACATCTGTTACCTCTGGGTGCTTCCACATATTGTATCTTCCAACCCATGGTATATAGAAAATTGTGTGATTTGATATCACATCTCAAAATAGAGGCTCTGGAAAATGCTAGTTCTGAGACTACATCAAAATGTCAGACAATTAGGTTTTTCTGTTATATGTGCAGAATAAGTCCCTTAAGTACTAAAAGATGTACAGATGAAAAATAGGGCCAGCACCCATGTGGCTGCGGGTAACAAATTATTAAAACTTCTTCCCTGTGTTGTTGTGGTAACTCAATCAAATAAAACCTGTCAAGCTAGTCAAAATTGAAACACATGAAGAAGAACACATGTATTGTTGTGTTTTAGCTTTCTGCACATATTGCCAAGAACTTTACTGTTATCAATCATTTTGATCTGATTCTTCAATAACTGGCCATTGASTCTGCCTCTTTGAATTTACAGACTTAATCTCCTAAGGAAAATGACTCCTGCAGGAACTTTAAACCTGAAAAACAATAGCTATATCCTTTTCTACAGTGATCTCAGAAACCTTTGTGTAAAAGTCTGATTTCCTTTGTGTACCTCCTCTATACCATTATAATAAGTCTTATAGGAGTTTGAAGTTTACTTATTTGTTGCTAAATCCCTTATAAGGATGATAGATCTGACTGGCATGATAGTTCATATATCCAGAGTCTGATTTCATTGGATAACTACTCAGGCTGCCATGGAAATAGATTTTTGTCCCTTTTTTTATTTCCCCAGCTCTGCAAGGACTGTCCTGGCTTTCTCTTGCCAATTCAAATGCAAATGAGATAAATATGTGCTCATAATCCAGTCATTGTTCTGCAAACACAACCTTTGTTATTTGTTGATTGTCRCACTATGACTATTAGACCCTACAGTCAAGTACCTGACCTCTGAACACGTCATGGAAACCTCATTCTCTAGAGCAGCTGAGTCATACTCCAACATAAGAGGAATATGCCTCCTTATTACAGAGCCTTTATTTTGCCTCCTGACACATGTGAATGAAATTACTTTTATAATAAACCTGCTTCTTTATAATATATCATTATTTGTATCAGTGACAAAAACATTTCAGTTCTGTTACTCTTACTGACCAAAATCTTTCCCTGGCCAGGCCGTTTACACAATGTCCATCCTTTTGACAGTAATATCCTGCTAGTGAATACTTTTATCTATACAATCCTCTGACCTGTAAACATGAGCTTTAATTTYTAAAGTTAAAGGATTGAGTGGTACTAATAAAATTTCAGAAGAGACCACAGTGGAGGCTGTGCAGTTTCTGGGAGAGGCTTTGCATCTTTGCACTGGTGGTTGGCAGAAGTGCAGAGAAGAGCCTGGGTTTTTAAAAGGAAATATAGGAGGTAAAGAACTGGAAAGTCACAAATCCAGTTGTCACATAATGTAAGAAAACAAATATATGCCAGGCTGTGTTTTAGCTACTGCATTATGTATTTATGCAAAGGTCATTACAGTGAGTCATATCCTGTCTGAAGAGAAGTTCTCAATTTCTTACAGCAAGATAAAGCAGGTTGTTAAACACTGCAGCTCAGGAATGGTAGAGGGGGAAAGATGTGATAATTCTTCCTCCCATTCTAAATATCAAAATTAGGAAGTATGACCAGCTGCTGTATAGCATACAATAACTATAGCAAATATAGTTTTTGATATATGATATAGCTAAGAAAGAATAAACTAGAGGAAAGACTGACCAGAAAAATTGGAGGGAAAACAATTTTCCAGGGACTTTTGTTTCAGTCATATGATTCTATATGTTCCCATTATGAATTATTGCCAATACTAATGGGGACTAATCACACAACCAAAGAACAAAAAGTATGATCTTTTTGTACTGAATAGATACTTGTAGCTCATTTACACTGGGACCATTTGGACAGTTTGATACTCCAGAACCAATTTGATACTCCATTTCTAAGCCTTATAAAGAAATCACAGAAAGATCAGTGAATCATTGCCTGGAAAAGGTGTTTTTTTCACATTTGAAGGTAATCATATAAATAGCTTATTAATYTAGAATTCTGTGACTTGTGGCAGTAGAGTCACAACTCTGTGGCAAGTCCTCTTCCAAAGCACACAAGTTAGTTTTAAATAACCTATTTATTGATAAGAAGAGTGATTCTGCAGGGCAGGCCTCTGTGACATCTACAAGCAGTAAAAAGAATGTGAAAATACTAAGAGTATAAAATCTTCCCTTGTGCAACTGAAGGCAAAGGGGAATTTATCATAGAGTTGTGTAAGAGCAGGAGCAGACAGATTTATAAAAAGTTCTCATAACTTGTATGGAAGTGCTATGGGAGAAGCTTGCTTGAATGAAAAATCCATCCTTCATGTTCCAGCATGAAAACTAGAAATACAGGAAATAATGAAAGATGCAGRTAGGGTTTCCTTAGCTGAAATCACATCACAGACTCTTTGCACTACAAAAGTATAAACCTGTAAGTTATTTAATTACCTGTCAGAACATTCTGATCCATAGTTAATTTATGAAGCMCTATTTATCCCTAGTGATTCTTTTCTCTCCATAAAAGGGTAAAATAAATGTGGAGAATGTTACAATCAAAGCACCTGCATTGATTTTTTGGGGAAGCTATGAATTTGTATTCAGAGAGAGGTGGATATAACATACTGAAGGTTTCTTCTAATGATTGCCAGCCAAGAGGCACTTTTGATCCCAAAATCAGAAAGGTCAGCCACACTACTTTATGGTTACAAATTATCTATGCAGGGAGAAAACGCCTTGGTGCTCTCCAGCTTCAGCTCCCCTTTGCCATGGGAAGCACTCAGACCCATGGTCAGACTGAGTTTGCTGATAGGTGAGCCAGCTGGGTGCTGTTGCAGGGCAGAATGTATGCTAAATCTCAATTCAGTGTTCTGTCTCTTGGGTATTTCTACCTCCTTTTCACTGCTTTAAAAACATGAGCAGCAGCAGACAGAGYCAAAGAATTTGTTTCCTCCAGCTCTTCTGTTAAATGTAATCATCTATGTTAATGATAAATGAAGGCCAGACAACAATCTCCTGCAACTGCCRGACCCTGAAGTGCTTAGTCCTGTTGGAAGGGTCAGTTAGAAAGTAGGCAAGACAGTGCTAATAAGAAAAATCTCTATGAATAGCAAAAGGGATTATGAGGGAAAARTTTGGAATTTCTACCTTACTAAATATTGCAACAGGCATGCAGTATGTGACTGTAATTTGAATTAATGGGCATATTCTTAAGAGTCCTTGTCAATGTGTGATAAGTTTAAAGTGCTTTAGTGACCTCATAAGTACCAATGAATGAAACACAACAAAAATTATGTGAATTTAACTAAGAACAGAATTTTGAAAAAAATTTCAGAGTGCAAAAATGCTCTTACCAACAGCCTTCTTTTCCCTGCAATCCCTGGCAAATTTCTAGCTCACGCTTCCAACCTTGAAAATGTTCAGCATAGATCAGAGGCAGGAGCTGCATATCAAAATGTACCTCCTTGAAATGTTCACATTTTATAATAATTTTCTCATGGGGAAAAAAAGAAACACTATGAAATTAGGCCATTAGAAACATTAAAAGACAAAGCCTTCTGCCCAACCAGGTTGGAAGGTAGCTAGAGTCAGTCAGAAACTAATAAAAAACATGTTGGCTACATGGCTCTTGTGCTATTTCATTTTCAAGTAAGGATATTGCTATTAGATGTCTCAAACATGGTTTTGCAGCTCTGCAAATAAAATAACACCTCTTTCACTTAATTGCCCTCAAAAATCTCCTCTGTATGGAGCAAGAATTTAATTATTCTGAATTCACACCTGGCATCAGATTTGACACACTAAAATATGCAGCTTATATATACAATAGCAAGTAAATATGTTTTCTGTTTGAAAGACAAGCTACATGAAACAGAAATGCTAATAAAATCAATGTTGGAAGATATCTGAGAAAAAAATTAATATTTGATCAAAGAAGGATTACTGGGATTAGTCAGCTCTAAGAAAACAACAGGAAAAGAACATATTCTTCCTGTTGTGGCTCTTTCCTAAAAGACAGAGGCATATATTTCAGTTTAGAAACTGCTGTAAGCATCATAAAGGCTTGGGCGCATGTTTAGCTTAATATAAATATCATCTTGTAATACACAGAAACTGTGTACTCTTCTGCTATATTTATGAAGCTATTGAAAGGGTGCCTTGTTCAGAAAGGAAGATCCTTTCTTGCTTTCTGCTCTTTCCTCTGACTTTCCTACCACACAGCTGCGAAATGCAATGTGGCTTCTTTCTACATGTTATCATGTAAACTTCATATAAAGTTAACAATARCACAGAAATTGAATTAGTCTCTGTTACCTCTGCCAGAAGGTGAAAAATAAAGAGTAAACAAACCCTGTTTTGAGTCACTGGTTAGAGTTTCAGTTGAGAGAGAGGCCTCTTATTACCTGACCTCGCCGGAAAGGGCTATTGGTAAGTGGATGCTGGAGATCATTCCACTCAGAACAAGAAGTAGTTTCAGAGCTCTAACTAAATTTGCCATACACCCAATGATGAATGCATTTGAGAAAGGTCAAGAAAACAATGACAGTTTTATTGTTCTGTCTTATTTCTTTTTATTTCATCTGCCCTTTTATCTCCATATGGCAACCTTTCATGGAAATCTAAGACATACTCAAACAAAAAAAAATAAAAAGAAGCCTGTAGTGAATTTAAACCTAAAATTTGCATGAGGCTTAAATGAGGCTTAAGCTCCTTTTGTCTCGTTTATTGAATCTTGGCCCTTTATTTCTTTTTCTTTTTTTCTCTTTTTTTTTTTTTTGTGAAAGTAAACCATAATTCAATTAGAGAGATGAAGCAGAAAGTAACTGACATTTAGAGCAAAAAACTGTTTGATTTTCTTGGAATTGGGAAAAATTATGAAAATTATAATTTCATTGTATTTAAGACCATTTTTATAAATGCAAATTTAACACTGAGATTTTCTTGACTGAAGACACATGTGCATGCATATAGATACAAATACTAAAGGAAATTTGTTCCTTATCAATTGCCCCGAACTCCCTTCTTTCCTAATTAAAGCATGTTCCCCTCATGAGAAGAATAATCATTCACAGGCAGGTTTAAGTGTCCCCAGAGCACAAGTGTTTTTGCTTCTTGCATCAGCTTGCTTTCTTTGTGTCTGGGGAAGAGACTACACCTCCCTTGCAGGCACGGCTGTTTCAATAAGACCATCAATGTGATTTATCCCTGGCCTCATAACTCCAGTCATTCTATTGCTGCACAGTGAAATATCASTCCTAGAAACTCTTCTAGCCACACTCTTCAGGTCTGTGGAATTTTAAGAGCCGATGAAGGATGGTATTATTTGGCCTCCAAGCTGCCTGTTTGCCAGATGTGTCTCCTCGTTAAAGTTCCCTTGGTACCTTTCTGGTCAAGGAAGACTGCTAATCCTTTTAGCTTGGTCAAATCCTAGTTCATGGAGCTCCATTCTGTCTCTATCAATGCCCTTCCCCCACTTTAATAAGAATACCTGAGGGGTTTGCTGGTTTGTTTTTGTGTTCCTCATATAAGCAGTCACACAYTGCTCTTTCTTATTGTGATATTTTGTAATTCATCTCAAAATGCACCATATGCAGCACAATAAGAAGGTAATGGGAAGATGTTGGTGTCAGTGAATTCAAATTCAAGACTTAATGTCTTGAAATTATCAGCTTGTAAAATATGCAGGGTTTGAAATCCCTGTGTAAACATGGGGCCATTATTACATTAAACAAAATCAATTTCCCTCTTCCCAGAAATATTGTCAGGATTCAAATAATTCATGTGTATGTGTAAATTGTGTGATGAGCTTTWTTATCAAGGAAACAGAGTTCACGGGTGAGTTTGGGTCAATTTTTTTTTGTTTGTTTGTTTGGGTAAGGTCTTGAGAAGGATTACTTGCCTTTTATTGGTAATATCTCCAAGTAAWTACTCTAAATTTATAGTGTAAAGTTCAGAATATCATGAGTTCTTTTGCTCTAATTTCTAAAAACCTCCAATTCTAATATTTCTGGAGAAAATACTGTTAATACCTGATCTCAGTAATGTTAAATTTCAGCTCATGTACTTTCATTTCTAGTTTAAGACCTTCCAGAACTGAAGATTTATATCTTGTGTGTCCTTTTTCCAAAACAGCTCAGAGCTCAGGACATGGAACTGGGATAAAATCTGTTCACTGTTTTTCTTAACACAAGCACAGCATAATATTGAAAGTGTGTTTTGGGAATGATAGTAATTAAAGTACACTGAAACAGAAGGGTGTGAGTGCCTCACATAACTAACAAGAAAGTGTAGCTGGAAGAGAGCCTTTGCCACCCAAGAGTAGAAGAATCACARATTCTGACAATTTCCTGTGAAAATATCTGAACTAGTGAGGTAAACCACTGCTTAGTGTTTGCACTAAGAGCTCCTCATTAGTTTTTCTCAAAGCCTCCATGACAGGCTGAACCCAGAAAATCATGATTCATTTTTGTATGAGAATGGAAAAAATAATAGAAAAAAAAGCTTTCAGCAGCACTGGATTTATGGGCTATGAAAGATGTGAAAAAAAAAAGGAATAAAAATAAAGCTCAGACAGTTTTGGTAACACTGGCTTTTTTCTGTACAATCACATAATAGACGTTGAAAAACATATTCACAAATAATGAAAAAAGAAGTACACAGCAAGGGACCTTTTATGTTTATGTATGATAATAAGGCTAAGATCCCATCTCATAATTCAAAAACATGTCGACTTTACCAGGTAAAAGATGTCTGATTACACTTATTGCTCTTTCATACTAAATTTTCATCCTGTAAGAGTATACAATGAAGAAGTAGCAGAACACATAGTTGGTTCTGCGGCTTATGACTTTGGGATTTTGTGCCCTGTCTGCTGGAGGCACATTTACATACAAGGGTCAAATCAGATGAAGCAGTCTGATGCCAGTCTATTAGTAGTAATATTGGCAGTGATTCAAGATTTTGGTTACTCATGTTATAAAATTCCTGTTCTGCTTTTCATTTGATAAATTTATTTAACTTACTTTCATTTGACTGACTTATGCTTCTCCTTTCTGGTCCAGTAATTTAGACAATTAGTTTTATATTTGCAATAACCTTTATCTGAAGAATAGTACCTGAATTTCTCATAGTGTCTGCATTTCTTAATATCAAGCTATGACTTTGTTTTTGGGAAGAGTTTACAGTGTTAGAAAACTAATTCCTTTTAGTCTATCTCACTGTTTAAAAAAAAGACTACAGTCTTCCCTGCTGAATAACCTTTAAAATTTGCTTCAGAATTTCACACAGAATAAAGGGACAAAAATTTTAATGGAAAAGATTGAAACCACTTACACACTGCAGACASAGTAACCTCTGTGGAAATCTAACAGTTAAGGATTTTCTATTTAATTTCACAAATTTAATAATAGAAGGTCTAATTTTGCAAACCTTTTGTATGTTTTCTCCTTTTTATTCATGTGGATTCACTGCCTTTTTTATAAATAGAAGGGATCAGCATAGAACTACCAGGAATAAGTCCAATTTTATGCACAAAACTTTAAAAAAAACCCCATCTTTTTGTTATTAAAAATGGCTAGTTTTAAAAATAAAGAGTTATGAGCTATAGCMAAATATGTTTGGATTTTTTTAATCATGTAATGTTTAAAATGAGGAGTCAATGAATGAAGGTATATAGAGTAATTATTACTTGGTTAATAAGAACTTCTAAATTAAATAGCAGCTCTTTCACCAAATACTTATGCATTTGTTTTCTCTTGATTGCATTTCCCCTAATTTACTGAATGTTTGCATATATAAAAATGAAAATGCAACGTATTTTCAGATATAAATGCAAAGCATTGTTCTAAAATATTCTGATAACACCCACACCACTCTGTAGCTTGCTTTCTGAAAAGGACTAGGCTAATGTATCAAGTAAAAAATGGCCAGAGGTCCTAGTTTACATCAGTTAATTCTCCAGGTCGAGACTGCTGTGGGACTGAAATAAGAAGTACTGTGAGCCAGATTGAACTTTCAGCATTTTGGCAGAATAKTGTTTGGACACTTGATGAAATATCTTGCACAAAAAGGTCATATTAGCTGAGAAGGTAAACTATCTTTATCTTATGATGTGGAAAAAATACACTCTAATAGCAGTAAATACACCAGGAATACAATCTGAGAGACGGGTTTGATAGTTTAATATTGTGGAAAATGTGCCACATACAGTGAAAGTAGGTGTGATGGCAGAGGGAAGAGGAATAGAAAACTTTCAGCTCTGAAGTTGAAGGCAATGAGGCATAAAGATTTCCTGCCACATAGTAGATGTTTTTGCTGTCAGGCAGCAGATTTTTCAGCACACAGCATAATATTTTGCATATAATTTTAATTTGTTACAAGTGTTAGTGGTATGAAGTGCATATGACTCTCACCTATCTTTACTGAGCAGTTTAGTTCCTGAGCATGCCTTAGAGGTTCTCTTACACCTTTGTGTAATGCCTTTTTAGTCTAATTTCCAGTGGTCTGGCTTGTGGTACAGACCACCTATRGAAAAGATAAAGTTACAGTTTATCTTACACCTCGGTGTAATGCCTTTTTAGTTTAATTTCTAGTGGTCTGGCTTATGGTACAGACCATCTATGGAAAAGATAAAGTTAYAGTCTTTGAGCTCATTTAAGTGGAAAGGAATTTTGTGTATTCTACTGGAAATATTTTGTTAAGGTGGCTGATGTGCCTACAGTTTACACTGAAAGTAAATAAGTTGTAAGAGCTCAAGAAGGATATATTAGCTTCCTTGTAGAGAAGATTAACAATAAAAGTTAATACTTTGAAGTATAATCCATGATTCTACGAAATAAACAGTAACTTCTATTGATATTAGCTTAGTGCGGTCATTTAGGACAAACTGCTGGACCAAGCTTTCATTTTGGGTACAACCTCTTACTGTACCCCTTCTTTGTATAAATGAGTCTAACTGTACAAATTCTTCATACTGAAAGATGAGATATGGATACAATACGGATCAACAGGATTTAAAATATCATATTCCTTTTTGCCATTGATATATATCAGTATTTTATTTCTATCTGGAACAAAACATCTAAAAGCAGTGGCAACTGAGCACACCAGCAAGTAAATTGAGGATTTGTTTTTTTAATGTTCCTAAACTTTGGCTGAAGTTATCGCAGGATAGGTCCATACAATCTTACTACCRTGTACTTTCCTGGGTCTCCTTTCCAGAATCATGATATGTAAAATTTCCTTCCTCATTCTCTAGACTAGAAGAATTTTATCAATTTTCTTTATCTCTCTCTCWMTCTTTCCCTGCACATAAGCAGCTGGTGTGATAGAAGATATGGACTTGCCTTGATGATTAATTTATATTATATTCTGCTTGAATAATAGATTAACAGAGTTTTCCTGGAAATAAACCAGGATATTTCACCGCATTCCCTAACTAGTCTAATTTTATCTCTGGGCAGCATGGATTGCAMAGCCTTTGGCTCAGTTTAATTTCAGAAAGGCCCTGTAATATTCACAGAAAAATGTAAGTGCCAGGTCTGACTTATGRTTTCTACCTGCGATATAGACTTCTAAATCCTGTGTCAGTTCTAAAACAGATGGCTCCCTCTTTTCACTCTTACTCCTTCCAACACTCATGCAGAACATTCATTTACTTGAATGATGAGCCCTCTGTAGTTCTTAAGGCTTAATTCTCCCYGGCTGCAGATTTTTAAGTTTAATGAAGAAATGGATCATAGTCAAGATAGATCCAGTTAGGAAGTTGCTAACTTTTTTCATCTGATGCCATRAGGTGAAAACCCTGTGATTCAGTGAGGGCAATTTTAGAGGAAGAAAATAAATATTCTATGTGGAGAAAACAATATGAAATAAATAGTCAAATGGTTCTTGCAATGGTTCAGTTGTTTCTATGTCTCCTATTTTCTTTCAACATCCTTCAAGTTTAATATTTATTCATGCTTTACCGCTTGCTTTTTTTTGCATTTATCCAAATAAAAATCTTTATTGAATATCAGTGGTTTGGTCAACAACAAACATTTTTGACAAATGTATCTATTTATCATATAAAATGTTTGCAGCAAGAATAGATTCTCTATTCTGCAGCAAGAAAGGTTCTCTATACAGTTTCAAGATTGACTATCGAAAAACCACTACCTTTRTAAATGATACATTAAGTTCTTGGACTTATTTATATTATTGGTACMTATAATAAAATGGACATGCAGATTTGCTGCTGATTGCTCTTAAGGATTGATTGCTGGTTTACAGAAATTCTTTTCTCAAATACATGTTTTCAGGTACATTCTATTTTCAGGTATACGTAAATAACTACAACTAGCCAGTGAYTACAGAATAAGAAGATACATAAGTGAGAGGAAAGAAATTATCTGGTCCTCAGCTATCAGAAAAAAAAGTTATGGGAAAACATGATAAATTATCTACATTCTGACTTTCACACCTTTAAGAATAAAAGGTTTACTTTTCTGAAATGCAGAACTTTTCAACTGTATTTACATGAACTATGTAGACAACAAATGATCATCTGACTTATTTACTCTGGTTTTTAATATATCATGTAGTATCATACACAAATGTGACAGTCTAATCATAAAAGAAAGCAGTGATAGAGCATTCAGAAAAGAGCTCTTAGAATACACAAAAACAATTGAGCTAATTAGGCTTGGAGAAAGAATATGGACTATTTCTACACAGTATTAGTTCAGATTTTAAATTGTTCCATTTTATCCATATGTGCAGCCTCACTTTGGTTCACTGGTTACAAGCATTCAAAAGGAGAAACATTGAGAGATTGTCTGAGCACCCAGGGATGACATAAGGAAGGGTAAAGCCCTGGTAGAATTAAATYTGGCCAAGAATTTCGAGGGCAAGAAGAAAACCTTCTCCAGGTACATTAATGATGAAAGGTAGACTAAGGAAAATGTAGGCCTTCTCTGGAAGAAAATAAGAAACCTGGTTACTTGGGATATAGAGAAGGCTGAAAAATTCAATTGCTTTATTGCTTTGGTCTTCACCAGCCAGTGCTTCAGCCACAGTGACCAAATTACAGGATGCAAAAGCAGGGACTCCCACCTGCTGGGGGAAAAGATCAGGTGTGAGACTGTGTAAGGATCCTGAAGGTGCACAAGTCTATAGGACCGATGAAATGCATCYGTAGGTCATGAGGGAACTGGTGGAGGATGTGGCTAAGCCACTATCCGTTATATTTGAGAAGTCATGGCAGCACAGTGAAGTTCCAACTGACTTAGAAAAGGGAAATATAACTCCCATTTTTAAGCAAGGAAAAACCAGAAAGACCTGGGTAAATACAGGCCAGTCAGTCCCACTTGTGCCTGGAAAGATCATGAAGAAGATCCTCCTGGAAATTATGCTAAGATACAAGGGAAATAAGGAAGTGATTGGGTGACAGCCAACGTGGCTTCGCTAAGGGTTAACTGAGCCTGACATATATATGATGGGGTTACAGTAGTGGTGGGTGATGGAAGAGTAACKGATGTTGTCTGTCTAGACTTGTGCAAAACATTTGACACTGTTCTACATGACATCTTTCTCTATACACTGCAGAGACTTGGGTTTGATAGAGGGACCACTTGATCGATAAGGAATTGACTGGATGGTTTCACTCACAGGGTTGAGGTAAATGGCTCAATAGGCAGCTGCAGACCAGTGACAAGCGGCGTTCCTCAGGGCTCAGTTTGGGATCAGCACTGTTTAACATCTTTGTCAGCGACAGGGACGGTGGGCTTGAGTGAACTCTCAGCAAGTTTGTCTACAACACCAAGCTGTGTGGYGCAGTCTACAGCCTAGATGGAAAGGATGTCATCCAGAGGTATCTTGGCARGTTTGAGAGGTGAGACTGTGCAAACTGTAAGTTCTACAAGGCTAGGAGCAAGGTTCTGCACCTGGGTCAGGACAATCCCAAGCACAAGCACCAGCTTGGCAGAGAATGCATTGAAAGCAGCYGTAGGTAGAAGAATTTGGGCATGTTAGTGAATGACACACTGGACATGAGCCTGCCATGTGCACTTGCAGCCCAGAAGGCCAGGTGTGTCCAGGCATGCATCAAAATCAGTGTGGACAGCAGGGTGACGGAGGACATTCTGCCCATCTACTTTGCTCTCATGAGACCCCACTCAGAGTACTGTGTACAACTCTAAAATGAGAAGGGTGTGGATCGGCTGGACTGAGTCCAGAGGAGGGTCACAAAGATGATCAGAGGATGGAAGCACCTCTCCCATGAGGAGGGGCTGAGATTTAGGTTAGTTCACCCTGGAGAAGAGAAAGTTCAAGGGAGATATAGATGCCCTTCAGTATCTAAAATGGACCTGCAGGAGAGCTGGAGAGGGAATTTTTACAAGGGCATGATAGGACAAGGGGGAATGGCTTTAAACTGATTTAAAAGGGGTAGGCTTAGATTAGATATTAGGAGCAAATTCTGTACATTGAGAGTGGTGCGGCATTGAAACCGGTTGTACGAAGAGGCCGTGAATAGACAGTCCAGGAAGTGTTCAAGGGCAGGTTGGATGGACTTCTGAGCAACCTCATCTAGTGCATGATATGCTGCTCATGGCAGAGGCGTTGGAATTAGATGATCTTTGATGTCTCTTCCAACCCAAAMCATTCTACAATTCTATGAAGTCTTACAAGAGTTTACAAAAAGCAGATTTCCAGAAAATAAATATGAATTACATTGTCTCTACTAGGACTTGACATAAGAGCACTATACACTCACAAAAAACCTTTGCAACACTGGGATTTCAAATATTGACACCAAATATCCTTGTGCAATCTTTCAGTCAATAAAGAGAAAAAAAACAACTAACAGTAAATATCTTTGCATTTACCTCTGTGCATTTCCTCCAAGAGAACTGAAAACACAAAAGGAGTTTTCTTRCACATATTCAATTAGTATTGCTAGGAAAATGGGATCTATTTGCAGATATCATGTTGGCCTAAAAATGGGTTACATATGTCAAATGAATTATTCATTGTAAACTACTCATTTACCTCTTCAGTTAGTAAAACCAATACCCAATTCAAGAGAACATGYTTCTCTAAATGCCTGAATAGCTCACAGGCACAGCTCCTGGAGTCTATGCCCCTTCTAATCAGGAGCCATTAAGGGTAGGTCAAAAATGGCAAATGAGATTGACAAAACTATACATTTAATAATAAGTATGATACTATTATGGGTGATTTTTATCTTAATTGGTTTTGAAAATTAATTGGGTGATAACAAAAGCTGGGAAAAAAGCATTTAATTTAAATCAGACAATTAAAAGTCCCAGAAGACTTGTGGCTGATAATATTAACCAATGTTTAAAAGATTAAATTTTAGCTTCAGAACCTGAATCCTTGTGTAATATGCAGGTAAGTCATTATTTCCTGCTAGTAGCAAGCTTAATGAACCCTGTCCATAGATGCTCATCCTTGTTATTAAATTCCCTATTTTAAATTTGTAAGTTTGGTGTATTATTCCAATTTATAGCTGTCATTTAGGGAAAAAAAGAAGGAAAAAAAGAGCCCTCCAACATGATTTTAACATTCAAAATTTAGTTGGTGACATAAAAGGATATTATTTTCACATCCATTATATGAACCTTAAAAAAGTTTCTATTGCCTCCTAAGTTTGACATTTCAGGGGAAGATTTTTCAGGATATTAATGTAAGACTGTTTTCCTGTATTTTGAAAGCTATTGCATTTATAATGGGCTTGTATTACTCATTTTGGAAATGTGACTTGTTTTCTTTCTTCTGCATCATATGAAGTGCAGCAAAGGTATTTGTTTTTCTCAAAAGTTCTGTGAGAAGACAAAGCCCAGCTTTTGTGTGTCTGAAAATAACTTATCCATATGAGAGAACTGGGTATTTTCTAGCCTCTTCAGAGCCTGAAGAAGCAGATGATCCATGATTTGCAGATCTAGAAGATTGCTGTAGTTATTCTGTTATGGAGGTTCTTGAGGTCATGGTGTAGCCAAGAAAGTAAGAATCAATGGAGTTAAAAGGTTGCAAAAGCAGAAATGAAAACATGGTTGAAAACCTCTGGTCTGGGTACCTCTCCACACCCCRCACCTTCCAAATACCCCTGCTGTTTATTATGCATTTCTTATTATACTGTGAGAACTTACACCTTTAAAAAACAGGCATATTAGCGTGATATTAGCACCAGGGTTATAAACACAAATCAGAAAAGGCTCATTATTGGTTACTGAAGGAATGCAACCTGGTGTACAGGCTAGAATTAGCTTTAGAGCAAAAGAAAACATAAAAAGAAAATTTATTCAACATATAAAAAATCTTCCTTTTTGTTGTGAAAACACAAAGGAGTTAACAAGAAGTATAAAAGACAGTTACAGGCCCTATAAGAATGGTAACAAAGGAAAACAGACAGAGATAAATTACTCTGTCTTTTTTCCCCTGGTTAAGGATGTCACTCCTAACTAATGCCATTATTTATCTCTTGAGTTCACAATTATATATTTTATAACCCAACATTTTTATTTGCCATTCACCACATTTTGTTTCTGCAAACTCAGCTTCCACATGTAAAAGATTCACTTTTACTATAAAATTTGGTTATGCAAACTGGAATTAAAGAGTAAATGTGTCTGTGTATTTCAAGCCACAGCCTTCCCATGTCAAAATGTGATCAATAATGCAGCAGTGAGTCAGAGGAAATGACACTGTAGCAGATAACTACTGCATAAAGWCAGACAATCCTCAGAAAAGGTGGCATTCTGGAGTACCACCAAGTTAACATGAGAAGTGACTAACCCAGAGAAGTGAGTCCAATATCAGCAAACTCATGTTTGTATCAATGGAGAACCAGCTAAATATTTAGAAATCTAGAAATGAAAAAGGCTGAAGCCACTGTACTTGGCTGTGTGGAATTCTGCACTACTCAGTGGACCTCCCAGCGRACTCACCTACAAAACAATACAGGAGAAAAAAACCAAAACAAAAGTAATCCAACAAAAAACCCATCCAAAACCCCTCACCAGATACAAAGCCGTCATTCATTTTCCTTCACTGACTAATCTTTCTTCAAGATCTAATTTCTATACCTCAAAATTATGTGGTTGTTTGCTTTATTGCTTGTCAAAACATCTTCAGATATTAATAAATGGCTTTGATTTTGCCTTCATTTGTAGAATTGGTTCTAAGTTAATTAAAGTTACTAAAATATCAGGATGTATATTTCTAAATGCATAATATCTGACCAAATTTTAAAATCTATTAACGTATATCTCAATAAAAGAGTCTTTTTTTCTAAAGACACACTTTGCATCGTTTGTTCACATGGAAAATACAGAAAAGTCAGCTTTATCCTCTCTTTTGAAAAAAGGGAAAGGAAATTAAATCCAAGAAAGAAAGAAAAAAAAGARAGTAAGAAAGGGAGGAAGAATAGTAAAAAATGTAAAAATAAAGACTGTATATTTCAGTACAGTTTCTAAGTTTTTTTGAGTTTAAAGKAGGTCTGAGAAATAACAGAATGTCCAAGCTTTTATGAATTCACCATGAGTACTTGTTTTCAAGACTCCACAACCTTTCAATGAAATTTATGACAAGTTCTTTAAGTCTAAGGAAATTCAAAACCCTTCTGAAATTCCCTGAGAAGCCAAAAGATCTCTTCAAAAGATATTGGTGTAGTATATGGAAGGGTCTGAAAAAATATACCATTAGTTTTTGTTGCTAGTGATGCTTTTTTGTTTGTTTGAGTTTTTTTTCTTTATTGTTGTGAGGTTTTGTTGTGTTGTTTTTTTCTTTGCCCCTAGATATTGCAGCTTCCCTCCTCCTGTGCTTCTTATGATCAAATAAAATTTGATCTTGTCTATTTTGGGCCATCCAATTTCTGAAATTATTCCAGTTAATTCTGCTGTGCAACAGTCTTGAAAAAGGTAGTTTATGCTCTTCTGAATTCTTYTTGAGAAGAATTTAGTGCATTCAGAATAAGTGAGTATACATAAAAGAAAAAAAAGACCTTTCTCATAGCTCTGCTTTTGTTTATGCACAGATGGAAATGGAGAAATATGTCAATAAAGAAGAAAATATGTYTCCTGTAAACACTTCTGGTTAATTGACTGTCTTTCTCTCTCGTGTCTGTCATTAATTTTTTTTTTAATCCGCTTATGCTATTGTGCCCAAATGGCAGATCGTGTTAYTGCTTCCTTTTCCCCTTTTGACGCCGGCTTCAGAGCAAAGTGCTCCAAGATGAGTTCAATCAGCACCACGGACAGGAGCCCTCTCTCCACCCTCGCATTCCTCACCTCGCATTCCTCATCTCGCATTCCCGGTGTCTGGGTCCCTCACACTGCAGTCTCTCTCGCTGGAAGATGCAGATCCACTGCTCTACCCAGACAGCAGTGCTCAAGTAATCGTTAGAAGGCAATGTTTCAATTGATATTTCTCTGTCAAATCTGCCAACAGATTTAAAACCAGATACATACAGGCAGCAGAATATACAGGCAGTGCAAGGCCTGGAGTTTTATTTCCTTAGGGAACAGAACTACAAGATGTTGATGCTGCAAAAAAATAAAAATAAAAAATAAGGAAAATGGAAATCAAAAGTTTCTCAGGTTTTTTTGGTCATAGAATAAATTGAGTAGTAGGATGGTCAAGCAGTTCTATCTGGCTTCTTGGTGACTTCTGCTCTTAAAAAGGCAGAAAAAGAAATAAAATCTGGGACACACACTACCCAAGTAAACTGAGTCTGCACTCAGTTTYAGGGGGAAAAAATAGCAATTGTGCTAGTTTTGGCTGAGGTAGAATAAATTTTCTTCATAGTGGGTAACATGGGGTTATGTTTTTGGGTTTGTGGTGGAAAGAGTTTTGATAGTTCAGGGAATATTTTTGTCATTGCTGAGCAGTKCTTACAGAGAGTCTTTTCCACTCTTCACACCACTCCACCAGTGAGTAGTTTGGGTCTATGCAAGAAATGAGAGGGKACATAGCCAGGACAGCTGTCCCCATCTGAACATTGAGATATTTAATACAATAGGAGGTCATACTTAGCAGTAAAATGAGGGGGAGGATTGGGGGTGAATCCACTGCTCAGAGACTATCTGGATGTGAATCAGYTGCTGAGAAAATGTTCATTTGCATCACTTATCTTTCTTGGGTTGTATTTCTTTCACTCTTTTATTTTGATTTTCTTTCCAGTTTGTTATTGTTGTTCTTGATGATGATTATTTTATTGTATTTAAATTCTTAAACTCATCATTTCTACTGTTTGAATTCTCTTCATCTAATCATGCTGGGACAGGGAGTAAATGAGCAGCTATGTGGTGATGCTGCTGGCTGGGTAAAACCATGAGAGTCCTAAAACATGTTCAAAGATTAGTGGATTAGTACAGAATGGGACTTCTCAGTCACATCTGAGTGAGGTAGAAATTGGATACGGACCATTTAGTTTTGGATCCATAAACATACATTTTGGATTACACTATGACCATACTCTTAATAAAAAAAAAATCTCTTTTCAAAACATAGAGTGAAAAACAAAACAATAAAAACTTATAAAAAACAAACGAACCATAATAAAACCCGCAAATATTTTGCATTCAAAGACAGGTATCTTCCTCCATACCTTTTGATTGCTACATCTTCCATGAATATGGGTGTGTTTATGTTCAGAGACATACACAGTTCTGCACATTTAGATGATTCTAGCATGAAACTTGTGGACACTGCTAATATATTCCTGAGACCACAGGCCTGCCAGAGCCTTCAGCTGTGTCTTTTTCTAAAAACTGCATATGAAAGGCTCAAGCAAGTTTTAAGTAAGAGAGTAAATAAAGAGCCAGTTAGTCAATCATTTGGAGGAAATAGAGAGTGAATGAAAGAAAAATAATGAAACAACTGTCTTCCACTTCTCCCTGACTGCTGTTTCTTGTCTGTCAGGGTTGTTATTATTCCAGCAATTCCATGATGCAATAAACCCCAGGCCATCGCTTATGCATTCCTAGCAAAAATCTCACTCTTTTTGTCTCTCAGGCCTGGCCTTTTATATCTCTTTTTATCTGTTATATATTTACTGCTTTGTCTCCTGACTATTTTCTTTCTGCATTGTCCTTTGATTTTCCTGAAAACTTCTGTTTCCAGCTAACACCTGTCTGAACTACCATCCCAGTTCCTTCCTTGCCCAATAATTGACCAGCCTGGTGAAAACAAAAAATAGCTTTCTTTTTTGTGAGCAACTCACATCTATGTGAAGGACAATAGCTCAGATAATTAATATCAAAATCTGTCCACGATATATCTTCTCATCTTTTGTCTTTTCAGAAACAATTTTCCATACATTTCCATGAGTGCATAAATCTTATGCTTACATATAAACATTTGAAATACCATTCTTCTATTTTTTTCCTTTCATTTCTACCAAATTAATTTGAGAAGACAAAAAACCCCAGAATTTAATTCAAAATGCCTCATTTCACAGGTAAGTTTCAAGCAATTTTTAAATTAAATGTTATTATTTTTCAAGTGCTGTCAAAAGTTGTTAGCTTAATTTGATCAACCGTAGCGTAACCATTGACAGCTTCTTTGAGGATGTCCCTGGAAAGTGATGAAWACTGCACTCAGTGTTTCATTATATGTTGAAGACAAATGAAGTGCAGAATCTCTCATTTCATCATCTTTCCTATATTAATAAAGTTACATGCCTGSTTATGCTTTCACCATGCCACTGATGAATAATATTGGACTCCTTCAAATAGTTCACTGGTAGAAAAGGAAAACCCAATTCTTATAAAATAAAAATGTTGTAAAATAATTTATAGTACAATTTTAAATTTTAATTTGAAGAACTTAAGTATTTTAGGAGTAAAATATTTTTAATATTTTAGAAATAAGTGTTAAATTAAATATTACATTGCTTAAAATATAAAACATTTTCTTCACCTTTGAAATTATTTAATCCATTAATAAGTTATTGAACCTCAATATTGACTAATTTTATTTAATAAATAAAAGTTCATTTAGTGTTTTCAAATAGTGCCTTTACTAAAAGGTACTGCTGACTCTATCTTTCATAGCAGAAGTTCATACTGTGGTTCACAGGACACTGTCCAAGAGAACTTGTATGTTACTGTTGACCAGCCAGGCATTTGATGTGTGCTTTAATTATTAGTATTTAATTATTAGATGCCTGCTCCCGATAGACACAGAGCATGAAAAATGGTAATGATATTTTTCCTTGTGTGTCTGCAGGTATGTCTTTGATTTTACAAAATCAGAAAGAAATAACTGCAGGAAATTCCATTAATAGCCCTTGTGTTTTTATGCATTCCTGAAAGCCTCAATGATAGAAGACTGTATCAGAGAATATATAAACTTATCAAGATTTTCCAGAGTCCGGCCAGGTGCACAAGCTGTGCAAACTGTGGTAAATTATCACATTTTCTAAGTCTCTCTTACCCCTGAGTCAAATGACATTTTCAGGGTCAACAGMATCAACTCTTGAGACTTTCTGAGATGGAGGGAAAGTCAGAAGARAAACAAAGTTGGAAAACTTACATTAAAACTGGGGATTTAGGTCTACCTACCTTTTCCTTCTCTACAGAAATGTTCATACCCATCTGGTGTTTTTTTCAAACAACTACTCCTGTGCACTGAAGTTATCGATGCCTCTTGAAGTGAATTTGGAGATGAAAGCCCTCCTGCTCCCACTCAGATGTCAGAAGGGTTGGCCGTACCTTGATCTGCTGGGGAAGAGGAGACCAGATGGAAAGTACCTTGGACATCAAGTAAGTAATACAAACGACTTTTATTGTATCTACCAATATTTTAATGCAGTAAATTCAAATCAAAATGCACCTCCTAATAACTCATTGACAAATTCTCTTTCTACCGAGATACAATCTGCCTTGTTCAAATACCTCTCAGTACCAAGAGAATAAAGTGTGCTGCTTTTGTGAATGACCTTGAGAATTCTGGAACAGTTTTCAAAATCAGTTACTCTACTGTGGTATGATTAAATAAACAATAAGTTAGCCTGTATGTTTTGGTTTGCTGAAATCAGTTTAGGGAGAACRGTCTCTGGGAATTAAAACTATAAACATTCAAACAAAATGTTTTGTAGGCTCAGTACTGAAAGCTAGATCTCAAGGTATATGAAATATGMATTTTGTGATTAGTTTCTCTAATCAGACATATTAAAAAAAAGATTGTGGCTACTGTAATGTTTAACTAATGCAAAATAAGGCTTTGAAATTCTTTCAGAAATTAATATTGAAAATTATCTCTTTCACAGATATTGTCACATGGTTTCCTGTTGATTGTGCTATCAGATCAAACAGTACTAGTATAGACAAAAAGTTCTAAAAGTATTTACTGGAAAARTAGCCTCAAAACTTATTTAGAGATTACTTTTCCTGCAAAGTGGCTTTACTACCTTTTTGATTACACATTTGCAGTTTCCATAAATACTAGCGAATTGGGTCGTACAAACACAGATGCTTATTCA
Source organism: Cardinalis cardinalis (assembly GCA_014549065.1). Taxonomy (NCBI): domain Eukaryota; kingdom Metazoa; phylum Chordata; class Aves; order Passeriformes; family Cardinalidae; genus Cardinalis; species Cardinalis cardinalis. The sequence goes on along the minus strand of JACDOX010000153.1, from coordinate 1,258,862 downwards.
GTTTTTGATGCAATCCAATTTCTGAAGCAAAAATACTTTTCTAATGTAAAATTCCTGAATCTTTTTTCCTAGCACAACTTAAACAACTAAGTCTTTAAGTCTTAATTTCTAGATTTAACTGTTGCAAAATATCCTCAGAATGGCTTTGGCAATTTAATAAAAAAAACTGCTGTGCACTGGCATGCTTCAGAAAGGCACATAAAAATAAATCCCTTTGAATGCATTCTTTGCTTTAATGGTTAGTTCATGCAAATTTAACTGTCCTTGATGACATGTTTTAATTTCTGCTTCTGCCTCTGGACTAAAACAAGTGCTAAATGCAGTTTTACTGATAGCATCCCCAGCATTGTGTGCAATCTGAGATTTAGCAGATCTCAGCATTTTTGTGAAGAATGAAAACATGYACCCTTGCAGACCTTAATTCCTTTTTCTAACCCTGCTTTCTTTGAGAATCCTGACTTTTCCTTTAACAGGCTGAACAATATTAGGAAAGAATGATTACATTAATTTTTTTCCCTCCTCCATTAATTTCCAATCAGTAATTGTCAGATCTGTGGAGAAAAACCAAAGACATCAAAATAAGAAGGAATTTCTTAGAATTTTTTTTAATGGGTTGGCCTCATCTCTTCTCTTACTCCTAAATATGTGCTATTATTTGTGTCCTTTCAATTGAGCAGGTGTTGGGTAGTTGGTTGATTGGAGTGCTCTTCACCTTGTGAGTCCAAAAGTGGAAGTGCTTGCTTAGACTGCTGTTTCCAAGCAAATCTGATCTCTCCTTGGAGATCAGATTCTTTGTCCTGTGGTAAAATTTGTATAAAGAAGAATTCCTAAAAATTACTATTACTCATACCTCATGATCTCTAATGAGTGAATGAGGAACATATTTTTTAGAATGTAAATTATTTTTTATGCTGATGAAATAAACAATACCCATGAACCTCCCTGGCTGGTATAGTCAAGTGAATCATGGGTCCACATCCAGAAGAAAGAATATTAAGAGCACCATGTGAATTTGAAACTGCCCCGGGAGAACTGGGATCCATAATCTAATGAATGGATTACACCCATCTGTCAGAGATTCATCCCATAAGAGTGCCAAGAGGGTACACTTTAAAAAAAAACAGAACTGTCTGCAGAAACTTGTGCCATACAAGTGCAGAGGCAGAGCTGGCAGGTGGAAGATTCTCCTGAAGGTTTCTGTAACTTTCTGAAGGTTGTGTTAAACACACGCTATTGAATACAGGTCATATTCAAGTACATATAATGTGTTATTTTCTCTCTGGTGATTACAATGCCTTAAATTAAGCTATTGAAGTATGATGAGCTAATGTAGTTCATCTCTTTCATCAGTTAAATGAACTATTCCCAAAGAGCATCTGTGACTGGGAATTCTTTCTAAAACATGATGGAAATACAAGAAGAACACTTGCTGATCAACATACCTTTTAAAACTACTTTTTGCTGCTCACATTGGTGCTGTTTCAAACTGCCTAAACTACCTACAAACAAGATCAGGTGGACGCTGGTTGTGATCTTGTCAAGGAGTTGGGTGTCTGAGCAAGTGTTGGCTGAACAGCCTCAAACACTGAATGCAGCTGCACTGCACTGCCTCCTACTGCAGTGGCACATTAGCAAGCTCTGTCATGTCATTTGTTTTTCATTACACTTTGACATATGCACTCTATTCTATTAAAATAATTTCATATGTCTTTTCCTTGATTAAACTTAGCAAACAATGAAAAGCCATCAGTTTTCATAGGGCTTGAGGACTTACTGAATTTTTGGAAAGTAATTTTTGTTTATTTCAGTGAACTGAAGCAAATGCTTAGCTGTAAATACTCTTTTWACTGCTATGGTAAGTAAGGATGATTTTTTTCATCTTTTTTTAGATGTTGGAAAAGTACATTCATAGAGCTTAGCTTTGTGTTTTAAAACAGGTCAAAATATTGAACAGCTTTTGAATAGCAGTTTTTAATATGCTGTCAGAAATTTGCTTCTTCCTTACTTGTTGAGTATATAGAAAAATAATTCTTATCAAAGGCAAAACAAGATATCTTAAGCAACTGAAGATTAAGTATCAGCTGCTTACCAGGAACAGCTGAAGCATTATTGGATTATTTTTGGCACATATTTTTACTTCATCAATGTCAGACATTTGTAGTTCAACAAAAATAAAAATTGGTTATACTTCTGACATTCTTGATCTCAAGCTCCTTTATGATTTTCCCTTCAGGTATTCTACATTCATTTAAAGTATTGGTCTATTAAAATGGATGTATTAAAAACATATATTTCGGGAACCTGAATTTCCCAATACCAGAAAGATGGAGGGCCAATGTATRGATTTATGTATTGCACATTGAGTAGCAAATCAAACTCTGAACTGTGTCATATGCCTTTTAATTTACACATTAAAATGTTTCTCCTCAGTCTGCTGATATTTTGTTTACATATAATAAATAAATAGAGGAATAGGTATGGAGATACAGAAATTTTTTTTAGTGCAAAAGGAGTATCTGCAGTAGGATAGGTGGTTCTTGGGGAGAATTACCTTCAGCTGATATAAGATCACTTTAGGTAAGTGGCATACTATTTTTACTGCACGGGATGCATCAGTGCTACGTGACCAAGAGAAACCTCTGCAACCTGTTTTGCCTTCGTCTTTTCTCTTGCAGAAATGTTATTGATACTCATATTGTTAGGAATTGGTGAAACTGTGACAGTGGCAAAGCTGCTGCCATTGCATGCCCCCATCTGGCACTGTTCCTCCATGGGCAGATGACCTTCCCACTGTACCTTTCAAATGCTCCTTGTTACACATTTTTTTCTGGAGTGATGACACGAGAGGGGGTAAGCTCATAATAAGACAAATAAAGTATGTAGGTACCGTATAATTTAGTGCAAATTCTCCATAATGAGTGAATGTTAAACTTCCTGAATATAGACTGGATATATTAGATAAAAATCCATATTTCCTTTTTATTCCCTACTATTTTGGACTATGCCAATAGAAGTTACATGGCTAAACAAAAGCAGAATATTTTTTAATTTTTGGATGTTACATTCTTCAGGCAACCAAATGGGGAACTCAATTGTTTAGGCACACATTTGCCAGAGCAATTTTAGATACCCTGCATCATCCAAAGCATGCAGACTGGACATAGTTTTGTGACATAAGAAGGCAAGGAGGGGATATATTAAGAATATGTGCTAGAAATCTACTGATGATGGATTGAATCTTGCCCAGCCAGAATCTCTTTTTCTCATGTTTTTCTTTAGACCAGAGAAACGTCAGAGAAAATGGGCATGGAAAATATGCAGAAGCAAGGATTTCTTCCTTTGCCAGTGTGTCTTCAACCTTTGATATGCATGGCCACAATGAAATGGGAAAGGCAAATGCTACAGATTAATTTTTCCAAATGGCTGGATAATTTTTTAACTAATAATAACATTCGTAGTTATCCATGTAAAGAGGAGGACAATCAAATGTCATGCTTCAGAGAATAAGACAACCACTATAGAGGAAAACAGGAATTTGTTAATTTCACAGTCTTTCTTCATGAGTGGTATTTCTAACTTCATGAAATGTATCATATTGTTTTGTCTTTTTTCCTCAAGCAACCATATGGTTTAGTGATCTGTTTTCATGCAGTAACTGCCAGGAGTTTGTGTTTCTTAATTTTTTGAGGCTATTTGTGATGTTTCTTTCATTTTGAGAAATTTATGGATCAAAACAACCAAGGCTTATATAAAAATAGCACCATGTTAATATTAGTGCAGGATACACTGTGTGTTTTTCTTGAGAAACTATACCAAAAGAGAAAAGAGCCCTTATCATTCTTAACTTAAAAGAACAGACTTTTTTCACTGTCAACTCATGTATATTTTTATGGTGCAAAAACAATGATAAATGATAAATGTTTAATCAAATATGGGTCTATTCAGACAYAAAATTGTAATTTCACTACCAGGAACAATAGCTTTGAAGTGCAACAACACTTTCTGCCCMCATATCGTAATGACCCGTAGGGGATAAATGTGCCAAAAGGGAAATCCATGCACAATTTAATTTACAACTTCATTTTTTTATGATGAGACGAAGAAGTAGCAACAGAATGCATGTATAAATCCCTCTATTTTTCATACTCAGTTTTCAAAAGGAAAATAAGGTCGCTTATGTCAAATGAAGAGCAGCTGTAAAGCTTGTGATATTACCAATGAGTGGAACCTTGCTACTTGCAAGTTCTGCGTTAAGAGAGTGAAAGAAGTATTTACTTGAAATCTGAAATTCAGTGCTTGTTGGGGTCAGTCTATTTACCTCTTCCTGTGACCATTCCATTAAAATGAAAAACAGCTGACGAACAAATATTTCAGTGCCTTCAGCCAAGTTCTGAATTTACTGTCACAACCAGGAATGAGTAGCTGGAGCCAAAGACTAAAGACTGGGAACTTTGTCTGAGTGCTGGTGGAACTAGAGTCTCACTGTCTTCTTTGTGATTTATTTTTCTGATTCTGATTAAGATTGTGGAAGTCTCTTTTCTTTTCAAGCCAGGTGTGTTCTTAAAGGTAACAGGAGTAAGGGACAACAGATTTTTGGACAAGGTAATGTCTGTGGCTCCTTTTGAAGTCCAAGAAACTAGACCCAACAACGGTTTACATACAGTTTCCTATCATCTTGAAAGGAAATACCTATTCCACACTAGCCCCATGTGAACCAAGTTTAAACCATGCAGAGTAGGGGACCATGGGGTCCCCACTTGAATCAGGAAACAGAACAGATATGTTGGCTTAGGAGGCAGGATGATCTACAGTGCATGATGTAGACAATAACCACTAGATTATGTTCAGTACCTTTGATCCAGAGCAGCATCCCCATAAAATAACAACTGCAGTCTGTTCTGTGGATGAGCCACAGCTATTATTCCTACTACTTCACTTGGAGCTATCCAAGGTATTTCTGAATATGCTGCAATCATATCTCCACTGATGCTACAGAGGTAATAGTAAGTATGGATGCACTGCATTAAACAAAGAGCAAGCAGTAGTCTGTCTGCAGAAGCTGGTGGCATTTGTCTGGAAGGAATAAAAAATATGGTATGAGAAGTATAAAAAAAAATTTAGGAGCAATACGGTAGTTATACCTCAACYGGATTTCAGATTATTTCTAAAGACATATCACAAAGCTCAACCCTTTGTTTATGTTGTTTCAATGGAGTTCCTCTATATTTATGCAGAGAAAGGTAGAAAACATTTGTTGTAAAGGCAAATGAAGGCTTGTGACAATAGAAAATGCTTCTTACTTTTAAATTTCAGATATATCTCATTTATTTGCAAATGTAAGAAACATGATTCTTATCTATACTATGTGTGTTCTTGTGCATGTGTACATATAGAATACACAACTTTACTTATGCACATGTATATTAACAGTCAACATATGAATTTATACAAATGATACACATGCACCAAATAGAGATGACCAGTGTTTGGTTTGAACTTTTAGGCTATTACTGGGAAAATAACTCCATAAGCAGTATTCTCAAAAGGAGTTTAGGTCCTCAGCACTGMTTTCAGGTAGAAAATTTAGTTAAATGACTTTGTTAAATTTATTGATAATTTAATTCACTATTAGTTTATAAAAATTGCAGATTGTTGGTGGCATTTTTACCCATAGAATACCAGAACCACAGAATCAATTAGGCTGAAAAAGACCTCTAAGATTATGAGACCTCTGAGATGTGACTGGTTATATCCAGTTTCTAACAAAGAAAAGAGGTCTTCATTATATCAAATTCAAGCTGTAAACACACAGACACAGACACAGACACACACAAATTCCTCTATGCACTATCAGCTCATTAAACTTTGACGCATTTCAGAACCATACAGGTGCAGGCTAAATCTAAAAAAGCCTACTAAATGCTGTAGTTTGTTGTTTGTTTTGAAAACAGCATATTTAGTGAAATTTACTTTGGGAATAATAATAACATTACTTTTGCTTAAATCAAAAGAAAGGGAGTTTTTGTCTCATCTTTCCGGTTTTTTAAAAGCAAACAGAACAAGAGTTTTAAAGAGGAAATTAAACACAATGCACAATGGACCTGCATAACCCCAAAAGAAAAAAAACCAAACAAATGCAAAACCCAAACTAGCTCAACAAAAAATTCCCAACCAGATGTGAATGCAGTTTTATTTGTTATAAAATTGCCATGTGCAAACAGTTCTGCAAAAAAACAAATACTAAAATAATGTATGACAAACAGGAAAACTATCTCAGAATTGCTATATAAACAGCTTCTAGGAGCAGTTAATGCTTATCAATGGTGATATAAAACACAATGATAATTCTATAGAAAAATACATTTAAAGTGTAACACATTTCTACCACAAGTACAAAAATATCATGCATTGTGGTGTGTACCATAAATCCATCACAGACACTTTCCATTATCCTGAAACTCTTTAAATGCCTGTATGTTTTGAGTTCCAGGCAGCAAGGGGTATGTATTAAGAACAAATTTTATTGTTCAATCTCCAGCATCTAGACATTTTGGACTGCCACTTAGCATGAAGGAGATCTATTGTGGAAATTGCACTGCTCATTTCAGCTGCTATGGCCACACAAGACCTTAAAAGAAATGAACAGAAATTATCTTTTCTGCAAACTGCAGGTCAACCAAAGACTAAGTGGACAGGGGACGTGCTTCATTTAGAAGCATGTTACTGCTAAATATAAGTGATCATAGCAGTAYATGATATAGAATTTAAAAATATCCATTTTGATGTCATATGAATAGTAATATATATTTATTTAGATGATTAATGTATGGAAATCTGATTAGAAATAAAAGGAGCAGGGTTTCCCAAGTATATTAGAGAAAAGTGGTGAAAGCACGGAATACTACCTTCAAAAGATCTGCTTAAGCAGTTACAGAGAATATCAAGGTAAGAATAACAGGTCCTAATACAAACTTATGATTGTCAATGACTAGGAATGTAAACTGAAATGCTTCTATCTGCTCAGACAAGCGAAATAAGCTCAAGTTCTATACTGGCTGTGCCCATTTTTGTAAGCAATAACTCATAATAGCCTGTTTTGCCACCAACTGTGCACAGTTATGTAAAAAATTATTAAAATAATAGGAAATATTTGATTTCACGTTCACCATCTCAAGGGCTATCAGCTCAAAAGTTTTTTATTAGATCAATAAATACAGTGGCAGTTAGAAAAACCATTCCATTGCCCACATCAAGCTTAAAGATGGATGCTTGTGTCTAGCCCCAGACTTTTCAAACTTATTGTCATGCACCATATATTGTCTTGTAGAACATCATAGTGTTATTTTAAGTCACTGGATAATATTTAATAAAGCGTATAACTTCTAGACTTTTTGGCTGGAGTACCACAAGCACATTTGTACACCTATCTTTGAGAACAAATTCAAAGCCTTAGCAATGAATTTACAGTAGAAGGTAATATCTCTTCTTTTGAAAAGAAAAAATTCAAATCTCATGTATTTTCTGTCTGGGAGATTTCYAATATATCTTTCAGTCCTGTATAAAAACAGCAGCATCAACCCATTCAGGCAGGCAATTTAATTTGGCTTAATAGGTACTTTCATTTTATGCATTGCAGCATGCAGTTTCTTTGCTTCACAGTAGAAAAACTCCTTTTCTTATTTGAATGGAAAGCCAATCTTGGTAGTGTCCCAGTGTTCACAAAAGTAATGGCTTTTTCTTTCTTTCAGACATTAAGTAAAGTTGATATATAAAATTGTAACAACATTTTTTGTCATCCTTCTCAATGCTCTTTCTCCTATAGCAAGTGTACGTCACATATTAAGCTTTAAAGCATGATAGTCTAACCAGGTTAAACCGGAAAGCGTGATAAATAACTCTTGTTAGCCTACTTCTGGTCTGGCCTGGTTTGAATGTTTATACAATATATTTTAAATCAGGAAATATGCATGTATATTTAAATTCATCTGAAGTTGTCATACTGGCAGGTGTTGAACATTATTTTAGAAATGTATGCAAAATAATGGTGGTTTTATCTCTTTGTTTTCTGGCTTTTAAACTGTTATATAATGTCTCTGGTTTTCTGTAGTTGATAATTTGAAMTATGTTATGAGATACAACCCCTCTACTAGCTGGAGCAAGCACAGCTTGTCAAGTTGACTACCTAATATATGTTAGGTAAATGAAGATAGTAATATACCATGGATCCAGTGGAAAGAGTTTAGAACTTTGTAATCCAGAATTTTTTGATGCCTTCAGGCATTCTCAGGAAAGGAAAATTCTTCTTTCCCTTTCATCTCTATGCAAGCTGAGATAGGCATATCTCTGTGTGACTCCTGAAAATAGACTTTGTCTTCACATTTAAATGTGATAAAAAATGTTACAAGGGAATGAAAAGGGTTTTGAATGTTCCATGCTTAATGTCACCACTTTTCTTCCTTATTTTTGAATCCATCCTATGAAAGTTCATCCTGAAGTTTGTATTTGTTCAAATCTCTTGAACGTCCTGTATGTATTTGTTACATACACTTTAGGTACRGTTTTCATAGGTTGGAGGGTGTCACATTTTTAGTATTCTGAGTGATATTCCTCACTGACAATATTATCTCCAGGAACTGCTGCCATGAGATGAAAAGTGACTGAGGCACTGTTAAAACTCACATTATGTAATTAAAAATTCTTAGTTTTTCCATAAGATAATTTAGGAACAGACTTTCAGTGAAGTTTTGGAACTGTTTTGCCTTGTTCCATATTTTTCTTCACTAGTTTTTCCCCCTGTTCCCTGCACTCCTGGAACACATATCTCTAGTACCTCTGCTGCAAAAGAAAAAAAAGTCAATGACAAGATGCAAGAGTTGGAGATAAGAGAAGTGGAGACTTTWCCCTGTTTTCAAACTGAGTTTTGTGCCAGAAACAGTTATTTGCACCATGGCTAGGTTGCAGACAGTATTCAGACTTGCCAAGAAGAGCCTGCTCTTGTGGGATATTTGAAATTGACAAGAAGAACTTGGTCTTGTRGGTATTGGAACTCATCAGGACACAGCTGTGTTGTGTGCTCTAAGAGACTTGAGTTCTATTCACGTATGCAGGCTGTATCTGCATCTCTTCACTAGAATACTTGCTGCTGAATGGATGGCAAAAGACAAAAGTCACTGATTCAGCTTGAAAAGAAAGAAATAAAAAAAGACTGGTTTTGGAGCTTAGAAGTTCTGGAGGAATCTGTTCTTTGAATCCTAGCAGCAGACACCTTTGTAATCAGCTATCCCCCATGACCAGATCCATAAAAAGCAGAGACCTAAGAGTAGAACAAACAATTTGCAGGCATGCAGGCTAATGCCCTTGGCTGCTTCAATACTACCCACTGCAATAGCTATGTGGTGCCCACCCCAAAATGAGATATGAGTTTAGATAAGCTGTGACCCACTCCTGATATACCYGCCTATCTCCAGGGCTGCTGAGCAAGAGCTTGTGGAAAAGTCTTTAAAAGATTCATTTCCTGAATCTCCATGATTTGGAGACTTTTTCTAGCACATTTTATTGGTCATTAACCTACCATAAAAAGACCCTAGGAGGAGCAGGAATCTCTTTCCAAGGCTTTAATTTTTCTCTTCTCTGTAGCGCTTACCTGAAGGAACATTATCATTTAATCTGGCAACGCAGCATGCAAACTGCCAGAAGCTACATTTTGACTAGTGAAAGATGAACCTCAAAGGTCTGAAAATTCTTTTCACTCAGACAATGTCTAAATGGCAGTATTGTTATTTAAATATCTTCAATCCATACATTTGAGATGGAAATTTCCCTACTTTGTATTATGCATTCTTATAAGGTTTCCCAGTAAAATGGAAAAACAGAAAAAGGTTTAGATGTACTTCTAAGATTCAGTTTTCACATCAGTGTGCTTAACCCTTCTTTTAACATCCTATTTTTTTTTACCCTRGAAATAAAATCCTGCAAATTAAAAATATAGCAGAAAACCAGAAAAATGTGTTAGTTAAAAACTGAGTATTGGAGAACTTTACCAGTTGAAAAGATCTTTAAAAAGTCACTTTTCTGCTATTTGCTATGTGGAGCTAAATGATGAAATCATGTGGTTTGAAGTAAAATATGGCTGTGCAGAATTTTTTTCATTTTTAAATGAAATCACGCCTATGCTCTTGAATACAACTAAAGCATAAGTTCCTGACTGCCAGGAGAGATGCCATGARTATTCACACATGTCCATCTAACTATGCCAGCTGTGAGGTTAAATCTCCTTCACTGATAAAGAAATTTTATCGTGACAGACTAACCTCTAGATAGGTGATGCAAATCAGCATATGACATGGGTCTAGTGCCAATTTCACTAGTCATCATCATTTTGTGGGTTAAAATTGTAGAAGAGGCGTCTCAAATTCCTTAATCCTGGGGAYCATATATTTCTCCTGTCCTTTAATACTTGCAAACACTTCATTTGAAGGTGAATGTAGGAAAAAATAATTCCTTAGATAGTGAAAAAACACTTATATTCAGCAGTTRACATAGTGGAAATCTGAGTGTCTCTTTGCTTTCCAACAGATTATATTAATATCCATAATTTAGTTGTTTTTATTCCTACCTTTGCCTGCTATTTGCACCTTATGGCAAAAAATTGATCTTCTTTATATCTGTGATGTAATTTGGCACTCATATTTTATCAGTTTGGAACACAGCTTTAAAGAAATACAATTTTTTTAAGAAAAACTTCCCTTCCTCTTGAGAAAAGGTCAATAAAATTGTCRGGGGGAAAACAGACATCTCAGAATCTTGCCTCAGATTGGGAGTTAAAATAATCTGAATAATAACCTAATTACTCAGGTYGCTTGTGGACAAACACACATGGTTTCTGCTCAGGACATCTAAGAAGTCAGTCCCTGACTAAATTTCATGACAGTCTCAGACCTGAGTAAAATTAGGGTAAAGCTTCATGTGGGAGAAAATTACATGGCTTGAAGTGTTCTTTGGATTAAATATTTACCAGCCACAGTTTTCAAATATCTAAAGAGTAGTGATCTTCATAAAGGTGTTCTGCATGAGATCATTGTGTGGCTGTGTTGGCTGTCCCAAAAACTTCGGTACTCTCTGCTGTCTGTCTCAACATGGCCATAGCTGTGAATCATATTTCCTGACATCTGGCTGGCCCTCTGGACTTTAAAGTGAACTTGGATGTGCAGGTGTATTTCTACATTTCCATCTAAAAGCTGTGTGTCTTAAAATTCATGAAGTATGTGATGCATTGTCTTAATAGGTCCCTGAGCCTTAGATGGAAAAATATCTACAGTGCTGCTGGAAGCTACACATTTTCTATATTTTGGAATATTTCTTAGCTAGAAGATATTTTTCTTGAAGRATTATGAAGGCTTTTCTTTAATATGGGGGCATCACTTTACATTCCTGCTTTTTCAAGGCAACCAAATGAACTTCAACAGTTATGGAGCATTTTCCTAAACTGCCTTTTCCTTGACACATATGATTAACAGTTACATTTTAAAAACTTAAAAATTTTGCTTATATTTTTCATTAATGTGCTTTATTAAGAATATTTTTTCAGCTGGTACATTTATATGTCTTCTCCTTCACCCCCATTGTTTTTTCTAAAGAAAAAGAAAAGCTTATTTATTTGCACTGATGTCACAATTTCCTGAGTAAAATTCCAGAAAGAATTTTAAACTCAGCTATAAAATTTCCAAGCATCTTCAGTTCTTTTTAGCAATGGTATAGCTAATGTAGTCCTAATACTACTAGTTGCTGTATCCAAAATTTTGGCATAATCTTTTTACTGGCCATCATTTATATGATACCCTGAAGTCAAGAACTTTATTAGAAATGCTCTTGTCACAGAGCTTTTATGATAACATGGAAGCTGGATTCTATGTGGTGCTATATCTACAGCTAATGACACAGGTCACAAATCAAAGACATATTTTTTGTGTATTGACCTGCTGCCCAGTAGACAGATTTTCATTTTACTACATCCCTGAGATGTCATGAAGTAGAGCTTTATGACTGGCCATTTTCTGATGCAGGTTCCTATCTCTGCTTCTCACTGAAGTCCCTCCTCTCTTTTCACAGGCATAGGGCAGAGTTCTGCCATGCCTCTCAAGCTGGAGATAATGAATAGAAAGAAACCAGAAGACAGCCATGGTCACTTCTATTGATCCTTGAGTCTTGGTGACAGCAGTCCCAGCACAAGGGGCACAACTTTATTGATATTTTCTGTGATGTTCTTATAGCAATGACAGACTATTGGGGGAAGAAACAACCAGGCTGTAGCAAACGTCCAAACCTCAACACAATCTGGATGCAAATCAGAGCCCAGATCTCAGGATACTAATGGCAGTGATGGATAAATATAATTTCTCATCTTTGTTGACCTCTATGCAACATTTGATGTTGACAGTGACCATGAAAGATTACTGAAGGAAATGGGAAGGCTGCATAATGAATATATCAAAATGGTCTAATGTCTCTGGGTGAACACAGCTTTAAGAAGGTGACAGGAAATGTCAAGTTTGTCTCCTGACAATTTCACAACTGTAATTTCTTTTTTTGGACCTATTCAACATCCACAAATAGATCCTAAAAATGGTAGAATTATCATTAGTTTGGTGCGGCAGCTCAGCTCTCATCATGTATATCTTCACCAGAGAGAGCAAGATGGGGTCAAACATTGGCCAAGAACAGCTACTGGATGAAGACTAGTAGTGCCTGAATGAAGAAAATGAATCCACACAAGGCAGAGATTGTGCTGGGGGAAATCAAAATGAACCAACATTTAAAATAAATTTGGAGAATTTACAGTCTGATATCTGAAAATATCTTTTGTTGAATGGAGTTCAGTAGAGCAAAGTAGTATCAAAGTGACTTCAAAAAGACCAAAGACTCAGTTTGTGCCTGAGATTTTCCACAAGATCCTGTTTTGTGATGAAGCAGTGAAAAGTAACTTTTCCTAACTTTTAAATTCTTAGTTTTTAGTATTTAAAATCCTCAAGTACTCTAACTTGAATATGTTAGAAAGAAGAAAAAAGAAGGGACAGAATGTGATTTTTGTATTTTTGAAATTTTTTACAAATGTGGATGAACAAAACTTACAAAATTGCTCCTATCTCAGTGAACCATTACCTGTCTTAAAATATTCAGAGCTTTTGCCATTAACTAATTAATTACAAGGTCATTACACCAGTTTCCTGCACAAGGGCCAGAAATGGATATGTTTACCTCTGTATGTAAGTACATGTAACCTAGGTTTAAAATGAGTTTTAAAATGAATAAGAGTATAATAATTATACTTCAACTTTTGTATATTGTCACAAACACTATTTTCACCTCAGATGCTCTGGGTTTCCTTCTGCGGTCTCTTCCTACTCACTCCATTCACTCCTATTCACTCCATTCATTATCCTACTTTCTTGAGCGAACCTGCTACAGGCTCTTAGTGCATACAAGAGACTCCAGCTGCCTTCTTAGGCATCTGACTCTCAGTTATTCTTTTTGCTACTTCAGTACAACTCTTAAATCCTCTCTTTGAAGCAAGGATGTTGATTGCCACGTTGCTTTTGTCCAGTCTGGTGCTGAGAAAAAAGGAACAGAAGTATGTCGCCGCATGGTTAAGTCACTATTGTATTGAGCTCTTGCTCCTACTTTTCTTGCATCCGTATGAAAATCCCCTCAATGTGCTGCAATTGAAGTTTAGTGCCTGCAGGATCTGAGTGAGAAAGTGGGCCACAGCTCTGTCTGTGGATCAGCACATAAGCCAGAGCCTGGGAACAGGCAGTTCAACCTTAAACTGGTGCAAATCACTTGGCAGCTGAGACAGGACATACGTGTGAGGACTTGCACTTTAGAGCAAGGCAGATCCAAACACATTGGAATTCTTAAAAGTCAGAGATTTTTGTTCAAGGGCCATTTAAACAACTCTTCTTGGAAATGACCTTTCTTCTTTGTTTTCTTCTTTCCCACTTTGCTCATCAGAAGAAAAAAAGATGCAGATGCATCTCTTCCAAACAACAGATGGCAAGCCTTTGATCCAAAACACAAATGCCCCAAACTATGGTAATAAAATTGTTAATAGAATTCTTTTAAGGAAAGGGAAAGAACATTTTGCTTTTTTAAAAAAAACRGTTGTGTGTGTGTGTGAAAATAAAAATATCAACCTGAGATTGTCTGGGAAAGGCAAGGCATATCAAGGTGATTCAGTCATTAGCTGTTTGATGACCTTATTTATGCTACCAAAATATTAATAAAATGGATGATCAGGGGTGAAAGAAGCACAAGGAAAAATGCAATTGTTAAAAAGCTGCAAATATCAGCATCTTTCATGATAGCTTTCATCAGTACTGAAACAATTAAAGTGATACTACATCTATGCCTTTAATTGYCTATTCCTGGATCTTATTTTTAGTCAAAATATATATTAATTAATAAGTCAAACACAGATTTTTATCATTTTTAAACATTAGTACATGAATTAGCCTAAATCTTTGTGTCACAGGATGAAATAGTGCTTGAAAATAATTCAGAGCTTGTTTTCTTCCTCTTATGAATAAAAATTTTGGCAACATAAGACAAAATTAATCAGGTTGCAAAGAAAAAAATCATTTTAAGGGATGCTGCATTTGTTTAAAGTCTCGCTGTCCAGTAATGCAATTCGTAGCAATGCAAAGTCKTTATCCAATCAACACCAGTAGCTGTATTACTTAGTAASCATGAGTACATCTTTTCATCATAGATTATTTTCAGAATATTTTATCAAATGGATTTCCAATTACTTTGATAGATTTTTTTTAGATAACATCCTGTCCTCACTGTAAATGCTGAATTTKTAAACTGACTAATTCCACATCACCMCTATAGTCAGTAGAATAAAATACCTCATTTTTAAAGGGAATTCAGAAGAGATGTGACAAGACCTTTGATGAAATGTAAATAATAAACAAGGAAGTGATAGCACCAGAAGAAGATGATATGGTGAACATATTGATACATGTGGCAGTCTCACGTAAGACTCATGTCAAAGTAAGAAGGAAGCCTGTGGAATAGTGAAGATTGTAAATCACTTTTGTAGTTGTCAGTTTAAAGAACAGTCCAAAGATTCATTTGAAGAAAAAATTGGAGTATGCATTGATATTGCAACTGCAAATAATGTGTTATAATACTTTACTTTAATTTAAAATAACTCTTGAGATGTGTGAAGAAAGCCAAAACTGTATACAGTAGAGAAGAGTGTTCTGTAGTCTTCTATACAGGAAAGAATTTCTTTGACATTAAAACAGGAAAAAATTGATTTGAAAAAGAAACTATTGGTGATCACTACAGACAATGATGAGCTGTACTGTGTATAAGAATACACACAGAAAAATAACTTCATTATATGTAAACACAATCACAACTGGTTTTTTTTCATTGTTGTTTYGTGAGCTTTGTTTTCTTAAGGGAAAACAGTGGGGGGCAGGGGAGAGGAGGAAGACCCAAACAACAAGGAGTGTGAAAAAGTTAATCAATTTCTAATTTGGGAAATTTGAGAAAGTAAAGAATTAATAAAAAATCTTTGTTCTTCTTTCGTGTTCATTTTTATGTTGCACATAATTGACCATTAAAACAAAAATCATTGAAAGGATAATGGAAGCCATTATACCCTGAGATATATTATGCCACAGATCTTTAGCTCCCCTAGGGTCATTCTTRGTGAATCATCTGCCTTCCCACCTCAAAAATTCCTGTCTGACTGAAATGGGTGCTGTGTATTGGGGAGCATATCCTGTTCTTAAGGGAGTGAGTTCTCACTTCTCAAGGCTGCAGCACGCATTGTACTGTGAGCAGGTCTTCCTGGGGGAGCAGCACAAGTCATTTGCCCAGAAAGTGTTCTTAGCAAAGTGAAACCCTTTACCCAGGGAAATAAGGAAAGGAGAAGCCGCACATCCTATCAGTACTCCAACTCCTAGCCCAGTCAATGAGCCCTTCCTGTTACTCGATGTCACCTGTAGTCACTYGATGTCACCTGTAGTCATGCAGCCAGACTGTTGTCCTGAGAAACAGCAGCAACTGAGTCAAATGTAAACAGTAGCTCCTTTACAGTCAGGAGTTGAATTTATTCCTTTTGTTCATGTTTCCTCTTCAATAATTTTTTCCAGATGAAAAGTCCTTCATTGTTTTCAGAGACAAGTGGTTTGAGGAAATGGCATGACAGAATTAACTCCTTAGGGGTAACCTTGGCTCATAAACCAAAGAAGCCTATAAAATATTCCAGCCAGAACATTTCAGGTACCTCCCCGCCTTCTTTCTGGTACTGGGTGCCATTGCCAGCATTACCTCGTGAAGCCATCAGTCCCCAGGCTAAGCCAGCCCCATGTCTCAGCCTTTCCTTGAGGGAACAAGTACTCCAGTCCCAGTTTGGGGCTCCTCACTGAACTCACTCCAGTTTGTCTGTGTGTCTGAAACCATTGYGTTCCCACAAGGATTCCTGCTACCAGCACCAGCGCTCCATATCCTGACCAACTAAATTTCAAACAACCATGACACCACAATAATATTTCAACAACACAAGTCTCTTGTAAAATGGAAAGAGGATTATTTCTCTTCTGTGTTTGAATAAAAACACAGTAATTCTAGTCTTAATTGYATTCATTTKTTTTTCTGATGATTTTTGGAGTAACCTTGAAGTATTTGCAAATGTTAATGAAGTTAATATTTATTTTGATATTTTAGATGATAGCTTTGCAACCTAAATGTGCTCTGATCCAGAAGTTGCTCTTTCCCTCTATTACACATAATTGCATATTGCTTTGCATTCATGGCAAATTTGAATAAGAATATTTTAGCAAACCAAGATGAAGATTAAGGCATGTAAATAATATTCTCCCTAAGATAAAACAACACACGTATCAGTTCAGTTACAGAGAGATAAATACTGTACAGCCAGTGAACTGTGAGATTAATTCACTTAAGTTTGGCAAAATAMTGTTAGATCTTGGAAAAGTGCTATTTCTGCTTATTTTTTATTTATGTGATTTTATTTATAAATATACCATTCTTGGAAATGACACCAAACACTGTAAAAGCATCAAACAACTTCCCTGCTTTTTTCATGGCTGGGAATTCAGTCTGGCCATGTCTATACTGAAAGTTTTTACTTAACKGTATACCACCCCTTGGGTTGTACAGTCTGAAAAATTGGGGAAGAAAAAGCTCTCCTACTAGGAACAAAATCTTTGCCAGGAAGAATTCAGAAAATGAAGGGGCAGGGGCAGGGGCAGGTGAGATACAGCAAGTGASCTCAGAGTCTCTGGACTCCTGCTTGCTGGTGACCGAAAGCAGAAGGCTAGTGACAGCAGGGGGCCAAGCCAGCCTTCCCTAAAAAAGATCTCCAGGGCTGAAAGTACTCTGGGTTACCTGCCCATGTCCTTCCTCCTTTGGTGGTTCAGGGCAGAAAAGCACTTCCWGTTCTGTCCCAAGATAAAATCAAAACAAAGGTTTTACAAGGAGGAGGTCAGCAGCAAACAAAGTGCAGCTTCTTCCATCACTCTGGGGCATCCCAGCAGTAGCACTGAAATAATAGAAGGAAAACTTAGAGGCTTCCTGAATTCATCACACATATCTGTGCAAGGCTGAGCTACAGCTGCACTGAGATGGTGATGTATTGTTTATCTGGTGAAATTTTGAGTGGTTGAGGAGGACTTCATAAAAATAAAGGAATCAAGCATAGACATTCATTATATTTTTTACACAAACCATAATGAAAGACTCTAAACCACAAATTTTATGTTTACAAGATACCAGGTAAGAGAGAAAATCAATATGTAAAAGTCAAATATATTCTYTATTTTTGAAAATTGTAGTATATATATCAACACACTCACACGAGAGGTCATAGTAGGCATCCTCTAAAGGGTTGTTTTTTAAAACAAATTGCATTCTTTTTCAGTTTTTGATTAATGTGCAATAAAAAAATTCTAATAAACAACTTATTACAACATAAATCTAGTCTAGTTGTATTTACGCAGCTTGAAAATGAAAGTTTTGACTGGGTTGTCTTTTTAGGATTAGAAAAGAGTGCTTGCAATGACAGCTCTGCTATCTAATCTATTCTGTTGTTCTCTTTTTTTTGTGCTTTTTTTCTACCTGTGCAYACCAGAGAGCGATATCAGAAAATATTATGACATTTGCAATAATGGTTTCAAAGAAAACTAATTCCTATGGGACAGATATTAAATGTGTTGTAAATATTGGTAACAAAAGCATTCAATATTTGTGCTGCTCAAAGTGAAGTTCTCATTGGGCAATGTATGCCAAATGTACTGCACTTGGGTTAAAAGATATATATGGTCTCATGCCATTCATCAGTGCAACATTTTAAAATTACCTGCCCCTAAGAGTCTGGAAATTGTCTAAGCAAGGAAAAAAGAAATTGCATCTGATAAAATCATAAATGTTTTCTCCATCATTGCTGAAACTCTAATTTTCTTGTTTATTGCTTGAGTTGATAAAACAAATAAAAGGAATCTAGGAGAGATTTCTTTAATATGCAAAATGAATTTCAATGTTCTGTCCCGCTGGTATTTTTTATGGAAAACCTGACTAGATGCTACACATGGAACAGAAAAATCTGCATTTAGATGGAAATATTATGAAATGCATGATATGGTACAAAGTAAGTCTTTTAATGGAGATAGCAAAGTGTTGCATTACATGGTTGAGTGGAAAGACAGCATGCATACAGACTTTTATGTCCAGCTGCCCTGATTTGCCCAAGAAAGCTTACTATTTGAATTTGAACCTAATACAGGGGAAGAAAAAGGCAGCCTCAAAAATATTAAGCAGAGAAATGAATAGTTTTTTATCAAGTAGAATATTAAGATCTGTGTGAGTCACCAYAGTAAAAAAAGGATGTTTTGAACCTGCCTGTCAAATTTTCAAAGGCTCCTTAAGTGTTTTACAATCAAGAATTAATTAAGACTTTTAATACTTCCTGTTACATAGACAAAGTGGTGTAAGGAAGATTAAATTTATTCCCATAGGTTTCAACAACTATTTTAACCTCATTGTGATGGCTGGTTCAGTTTCCTTAGAAATGTGTTTGTGYAATTTCCTTTTATGTTTGGTTTTGTTAGAATAAAAAAAAAAAGAATACATAATACAGTTTGGGCACAATGGTGATTTATCAGTATGAGTTATTGGTTTGTATCAAAGATCACAATATATCTGAGGATCCAGCATTTTTAAGCTCTCGAATTCCATCACTGTTGTGATGATGTGGAAYCACAGTTGTAACTTATGTCAATGGATGGAGACCTTATTTTAATCAGGAATTTTGGCCACAACCATATTCACTTCCAGAAATTTTTAAGAGAATAGTCAAAAGTGGAGCACCAATAAATTAAWTAAATAAATTTAAAATACASGAAAATATTGAAATTTTAGGTGGTAGTTTTACATATGTATTTTCATGAGTTACATATATTTATTTTTTAAATGTCAGGACAGGATTTTTCTACTACACAAAAATAACTTAGTAGCTGAGATTGTGACCTCCTTTTTAAKTATGAAATAGCTTCCACAGAAGAACCCTGCTACTGTGCTGTGTGTAGCATTATGCTGGAATACACTCTTACCAGCTTATTAACGCTCGCTTTTGTAATTCTGCATTTTTTAGTGGAAGGAARTAGTGAAATCCCCTCATACTTTCAGATAAATGAAAATACTAGTCTTGTTCTGACAAGCACACTTTTTTTCCCCATAGCTTTTCTTCTAGTCCTACTGAGGCTTAACCCATTAATGTCCTTGAATATTCATGCCAAACTCCTCCCCCATGTTACTGTGCTGCTCATTGTGGTAACAGTGGAAAGGGGATACATTTGCTTCCATAACTTTTATTRAAATGACAAAGAGTGACCTCAGGGTGTTTCTGTGTGTCCTAGTGTTCCTTCTATAACATTTAAAATAATAGGGACRTACTAGCTGGTGTGGCCTCAGACATGACGAGGGAGCTGTAACTCTGTGGGTTAATGGATGACTGTTTTTAGTTGAGTAATCAAATATAATACTGCGCTGCAGAACTCCTWGCAAGGCACATACTAATGGCTATTACTCTAATATGCTTTCAACCTTGAAGACATTTTAAAGACATTGCTTGTCACTTCATTGTTATATTGTTGCATTCTAAGAAATACATGTCAGTTTTCTTTGACATGTTTTGGTGAAACAGAAAACAATTCTGACTATTTTGTTATTCAAACAAAGAACCGTTCCAATCAAATCTTCAAATGTAATGTAACTGTTAAAAAAGAATGTTAGTAAGAAGAAATACAAGCTGAAAGCTCACATTACCATTAGTATGAAAGCCAATACAAATTAAAACTTAAAAATTTTCCATATTTTTCATATTCACTGTGAAATAAATTAGTTTGTGTGTTTTCAATAGGATTCTGTTGAAAATATTTAGCCAGGTTCCAGCTAAGAACTTCCCAGCGATGAAGCTGGGAGGAGGAGAATGTAAGAACAATATTTTTAGATCTATTTTGAAATCTCCAGTAAAAGAAGAGAGTCAGGTACTGTATTTAAGTTCCCTTTATCACAGGTCTACTGGAAAACAGGCCTTTTACCATTTTTAATTTAAATATTTTTGTAGTTATAATTGCATTTCGTCTTTATTTTCATAATTAAATCTCTTTGAGGGGTTTTATTTCTTCTTTGTTTTTGTAAAACCTTAACTGCTTAAATGCAATGCACCACATGAACTATTGGAAAAGGAATGGAAAGGGAGGCATAAAGARGACTAAAGCCAGGTAGCTCTTCTCCCAGTGAAAGTATGACTTTGTGACAGCCAGTAGGACTCTCCCTGTGCTCATCATTACACATATATAAAGAGCTCTTTCACTAGAACAAGACTGGAAATATTTTTTTGCAGCTACCATCACGATATATAAATGTATATATGTGTTTCCAGGACAGCTGTATTTCAGCATRTTGTATCCAGCAGAAAATAAAGTTAGAAAAAATTCATCTAACTTCTAGCAGTACAGCGCCAGAGATATTATTTTGGCTTTCATGGAAGAATGAAATGCAACCCCTAGACACACAGAAATTGCAACACTCCTCCACTCCCCCTCTTGACTCTAGGAGAGAAAGAAGAAAGATGCAAGCAATGGAAGAGATATGTCAGCTTTAATAAATACTGGCATTTTCAGCATAGCATTCTGTCTCCCTGTCCACACCATTGGAGCTTTATTCATGTTGTAGAATATGTCATTCAGGTCATTAATTTCACATTTTTACTTCTCCTCAACAGAAGGAATGACCCAAATCCTGTTTGTGTTAAGAGGAATCCAATGAGAGTTTTCARTGGGTTTAGAGCAAGGATCCTAAATGAATAGTGGTTTCCATTGTATCATTTGCCATATATGAYTTATGATACTTCGTAATGAACAGTTCTTTAGCTCAGAAACTTTAGATGTACAAAGATGATTTATCTTCTTCCAGGGCCAGGAAAAAAAAATTACGGTTACATTACCATAATCAGTTTCCTGGAGGTACATTATATTGAGACCTTCTGGTATCTTTCATTGTCTTTGTGATCTAGAATAAAATACCTCTTTTAAATATTCAGGTTTATTGGTGATGGAGAAAGCCTTTTGGTATAACAACCCAATAAGATGCTCCACTAAACTCAATCACTAAACTTGTTTCATTATATTTGCTATTCCTTCAAATACAGGAATTCAATAATAACTGAGACTTGGAAACTCAGCATTCTTTGATGGATTAATGATTGATAATTTTTCATGCTAATATTGACAATCTAAGACTGCAGGAATGAATTACAATTATTCATGTTCACAATCTGTCATAATATCCTAAGCAAACTTGCTTAACTTTCTTCTGTTTAATAGGCTGTAAGGTATTGAACAGGACTTACAAAATGATCATTTCCATGACTGATGTATTTCCCCTAAATGGCATACATTTGTCCTGCAGTCAGTGTTGCAGTTTTGAATGCTTTGCAAGGAAATCYGACATTCCACAAATCAATCCGTCATCTGGATTCTTGGGTTGCATGAATATGTCAGAAACCACAGCCATAAYGGGGAAAGTCAAATGTGCTGTGAAGGAAATGCATGAAAATGTAAAAAAGTTTTAAACTGGGTTGTAGTCACATTTTAATATCCAGCAAAATATTTATTATTTCTGTAAAGAGGAACTTCTGTGAATTCAGAGCATGGCATATGTTTCCATAAACACTCAGGGTAATTTTATTTTTTTCATTTTAAACACAAAAATTACACAAAAATCCACTCTCTTCTGAAGTTTTTGAAATCACTGCTAAGTTTAAAGAAATTTGATTGCACTGGTTAGTACCTTGATGAATGAATGATATTTCATATAGTCTAATTAATTTGCTTTTCAARAATGTTATAATTGAATTTATTCTCTTTTTCCTTGTGAAAATAGTTCTGAATATGAAATAAGCTCGTTTAGCCAATTCACTAGAATAGGTGAATACTTCCATGAATTCTTCTAGACGAGAAATTTTAAGAGCTTCCCTTTGTGTGCACTTCTAATATGTAAGATCTTGAACTTTCCTTTTACCTTATGAAGCAACCAAGCTGAAATCAAGGTTGCTCAAAATCCTGAAGACCTACGTATATGTATGTGTATGAGTGTGTGCCTGTACAAGTGTATGCATGAGGTTCTACTAAAATAATAACTTTAAAATTTTCACGAGGAAGGGGGTTGTTTGGGTTTTTAATACACATATCACTTGTTCAAATGCGAAGCTAACATATTTGAGTGAATAAAAATTTTATATATGCCAACTGACCATTAACTTTTTTTATTGATTCAAATTAATGAAAAAAGCTTGCTATTAAAAGTAGTTTTGAAAGAGAGTATATACAGAAGTGGTCATGCTTTTTTTCGTCCTCATACCTCAATTTTTCACTAATTCTTTGTTTAATATGAAAGAAGTAATTTAAACTGATAAGTTTATTGATTCAAAATAAAGGAAAACAAKACTGAGTACATTCTACAGCTCCAGAATCAATATTTGCATGTCATCTCTTGGTACTTTTGTGTGTGATTCTTCTTCACTTTCATTAGTAATGGAGATGGCGTGGTGACCTATTTATTTCAAAGATTTTTTGGTTTTTGTTCCTTGAAATACTGTGTAAGTGTTATTAGCAACCTATAATCTGTTTATGAGGTGTAGAAAAGATTTCACAGAAAATGTGCTGAAGCCTATTAACACTAATGCTAATGAAGCTTCATATGGTCAAGATATGAGTATTACAGGAGCTACAAAATTAAAATTATTTTCTAAGATAGAGAATTATGTGAGAATACCATCATATATATCACAATACTATGTGTAATCATACATCTATAATGTGCCATCAGTATAGTCCATAACACAGGCCAGTTATTTTTTCATAAATCACTCGGTATTTTTTGAAATTCTTAAACTAAAAATTCCTACTAAGAGAATAAAATTCCTTCCTTTTTTGATAATGCAACTCTGTGCATTGTTCATTAAAAAAGAAAATATATTTYTAAATAATATTAAAACATGAAACACAGTTCTGTTTGTTGGAATAGTGAAGCTCAACTATATTATCTAAGCACTGCAAAGAATTGCTTCCTATATTCCCATTTCTCATCCTCTTTCACACAAAATTTCACTTATTAAAACTATGAAAAATGCATACACATTTCAGTCATATTTAATTAGTCATCCTGCACTACTTGCAGGTAATTTAAATGCATATTCTTTACCTCCAGTCSTCTTAAAAAAAGTCCACTGAATTTCTTCACTTTAGATATWTAAATACATTASAAGAGTTTGAGCTTCATTTCTTCAGCAAGATAGAGATAAACCCCATATAATTTGGCACGTAATTAAGTACTCCACTAAATCAGTACCTCAACTGCCAAAAAAATGGATCTTCAATGTGAACTTGAAAACTACACATATATCAGTTYCCTCTGCAAGGTTTGGTTTGCAGCACAAATCTAATTTAAACCCAATTTGTATCCAGATGTAATCAAAAAGAAACCTAATTTCTCCYACCTCAATTGTATTGGAATCTTTTTCAATTCACTCTGTGGACTCAAAATTAAGATTWAGAGTTGGGCTTGTTTGCTTATAAATCTGCTCTTATATTTATTTTTAATGGCATTTTTWAAAAAAGTGTATTATGTCTGTTTAGAGTCTGCCTGCTTTTTCTGTTGTGTTCTGGACTTCATCCAGGAAATAAATGTCAAATACAGGTTAATTTTTTTTCCCTTTTTGATATTTCCATTGACGTTATAGCCTAGAGACAGATGTCAGGCTGTCCCCTCATAAACAAAAACCCATCTTTGTCCTCTCACTCCTACTTTCAATCTGCTTCCTGACCTAAGTCCCAAATCTCTGGCTGCCATGACTAGAATGTGCAGTGTCAATTTTATYCAGCTTGCTTTAGCATTGGCTGAATCCATTAGCAACAGAATATTTTCTAATAGTAAAGAAAACYAACCAAATAACAAAAATAATCAATTCCAAGATTTTGCCTTTGTATAGGAGAAGGATAAGGATGTTTAAAACTATGGAAGGACATTCACATGAAGGAAGATGGACCAGACTGAAGATCTTCAGTCAGGTAAAGTAGGTGGAGAATACAARATTCATCAAATGAGAAAAATCTATTGGGGAAGTGAACAAGAACTAGAGAAATAATGAATGTTCTTATGTGTCAGGTATCAGGCTCAAATACCCCCAACAATATGGATGCACCTACACTAAATTTACACRTCTATATTTAGTTAAACTGTGAAACTCTTCACTACAGACAACCACAGATGCTTACATTTACCTTCAGAAACAAGTTGACCTAAAGATTTTTCCTCTGCAGTACAAAGCCACTGGTATGTACATCACTGCATACTTCCTGGGATTTATACTCTTCATCTAGCATTTGCTGTTAGTCAYGGCTAAAGATTAGACCTTTGGGTCTTTAGTCAAATGAACAGTTGTCTTAACTTGGGAAACTGCTATAATACTCTTCTGGTCTTACTCTGAGCATTTTAAATTATAGGAAAGACAATTCTTAGTATTACTTGGCGAGGAAATCTTTGTTGATTTACTTACTCATCAGAAAATATAATCTTTGATATGCTTTAGAATTATTAGTATGAGTTCTGAATTTATWCACTTCCCTAATTCTTCTCATGTAAATACTCAACTATTTAAACAAATGTAATGAATGCTGAGGTAAGCCCAAAGAAAGGAATGTGTTTTGGCAACTATGTTGACTCTTTTCATACAATAACATAAAATTTTCTCTCATTGTGGGTGTTGTCTCTTCTGGTTCAGTTAGACTTCTGATGTATCTYTGGACCCAGGTCCTTCTCTTCAAGATAATATTTGTGAATAATATCAGCAGATTTCAAGTTAAAGGTCACTAATGACAATACYTTGCATTCCATGTAAGTCTTAAGAAACTTCTTGCTGTGAAAGCATGAGATCAATGCTTAGATCTATTTAAATGGATCTCAATGAATTAAGATTTCCAAAGCAAAGAGAGGATAAGATAAAGATCAAGGCAATCCAGAAGGAAAATTTKTTGATGTTATATGGGCTAGATTGACATGAACACTGGAGACACATGTTGCTTAGTTTCTGGATAGATCATCTCCAGAAAGACATGAGGGATTTAACTCCCTCCTGCCCCCGCAATCTTCTGCTGATTGTGGAAAGTTTTCTCTCTTGTAAACTTCATGCACTTCTCTGTTCCATGGAAACAAGATGTCCCGTCTTGAATTTTGTGAGGGTTTTTGACGTAAGAAAGTTCCACCCATACTGTTCCAATTTGTATTTCTAAGGTGGAACTGACCACTCCAACAAAAATTGTTACTAGATATGAATACCAGCTCTTCGTCCTTCTGGTCTTTTGTCAATTCTTCCCTTGGACAACTTCACAGAAAATCTCATGTTGAACATTGTTTATTTATCTCTACATGTATATTTAGAATCTATGTTACAATGCTGTTTCACAAAACGGAAAAACAAAAACAAAACATTAACAACTTACTAAACCTACTAAGTGGTATTGCCAAAAGACTCCAAAAAAGCTGACTACTTTTCTGAGTGAAACCAAGATAGATAAGTTTCCTCGTAAAAGTCTAGGAACTTCAGAAACTAGGTCAATGCTCTGATTGCCTGAAAAACTCAGTTGATATCCTGGACCAAATGTGATTTTCTCAGATTCCTCATGTTAAGCTTGCAATTTTAGTTGATTACTTGCTCTATTCATTTGATGATTTGATAATTTCACATATTGATTTATTGAATCACTCTTAATCATGTCCTTGATTGGATCATTGTATCATTCCATCCTTAATTAGCTTTGTAAAGTCATAAATTAGTTCAGTAAAATGCTTGCTTGATATATAGCTGCTTATTCATCTTTTAAAAAATAAAATCTCTAAAAAATACAGACATTGCATTCATTCAATCACATTGCACTTCGTGCCATCAACTCTGAGGATAAAGTTAATTTTAATTAAGAAATTAACAAACTCCTTTTCCTGTGCTGGCAAATCAGTATTTAAGAAACCCTTGGTTTTATTATCTTTGTGACTTCATGTATAATGGATTATGTTGCAWACAGGTAAATAATTTCCAAAAAATTGTAGAAATTGCAACAATGTCAGTACTTATCTGACTGAAATKATATTAAACTCTTCTGGTATGAACAAAAGAGACACCTGTCCAGTAACAAAAAAAACAAAACCAAAAACAATATGGCCCAAAAATAACCCAAGAAAGAGATTATAGCCTACGTCACTTGCTGTACAGGTAGAGGTAACAAGGTCATCAACTTATCTRTTATTTATTACTTCTTTAAAATTACAGAGACCTGTATAATACAAGTTGATGTTTCCAAAGGTACTGTGTGAATGCTTCTGTTGAACAACTATTTCTTGTCCCACAGGCATCAGAAACAAATCTTTTATGTAGAACCATTCAGATTTTTGTGAAGAATCAGTTGTAAAATATTAATGAAATGTAAAATGTTCACAGAATGTGACAATGGTAATAACATTTCAAAAGAAACACATATTTTTTAAAGCATTTGGATAAAAGAAAATTAAAAAAAAATCTATTTTAAAAAAATCCTTTAAACTTTTAATTTMTGTAGCAGAAATTTTTTGAGTTAAATTTTTAATAAACCATAGCCATAATTTAATTTTAAGACATACTAATCCCCGTTTTTATGCACAACTAACAGAGCATTTAGAACATTTGCGGATTAAAACCACCAGAAATACACTGTMCTAATACCTTTTTCAGTTATTTAATTTGTGTTTAATATTAAATAACAATATTTTCTTGTAAGAARAAAGTGATAGTATTTTGGAAAGTAAAATAGCACGTGGGGAAATTTGTACTGAAACAGTATTCTCCAGGAGACATAGAAAGATGAAATGCTACTTCCTCCATGATTTTGTTTACTTTCTAACTTTGGAATTGTTCTCCCTGCAGATCTGTACTACAATGTTTTTACTTACAATTTTGACTTATAAATAAGATGAAGTCTTATTAAATTGATCTTAGATAAGTTCACAGCAAAACCCATAAGTTTAGTCCCTGGTACAACAAGAAAGCTCATAGCGAAAAAAGACACCACTCAGTTCCATTGCAGAAAAAGCCTGTAGGATGAGTGTTGATGGCAAAAATGAATGAAATTTCTGCTCAGAATGGCTCTTACATTATAGATGAGAAGAATAAATAAAGACATACTTGATCCATATTAATCCACTAATTATTTATCTTAGAAAATACCTTTGTCTACATTTCTTAACCTGCAAATATTTTCTAGTAAATTAAAAATGGCTTGATTGTAATTTTCACATTGCTGTCATGAGATCCAAGAGCTGATGCCTTCAATAACTTAGCAGTGCTTTTTCCACTTTCTTAACAGTGAGTGATTTTGCAACGGACTATTTTGTTCTCACCCAAGCTTCTCAAAATTACTTTTGACATGGATCACTTTGCAATACATTTAATATTAGCCATTTCACCTTTACAGAATCATCAAGTTTTAAGTATTTAATTCGAGTTCTCCTTGCGTCTAAGAAGTTATTCCTGTTAAAAGCCAAATTTAATACTTCTCTAAAAAGGGGGGAATGTTTTCAAAAATATTGGGTAGACATATATTCCAAAGTTTCAGGATATCTCTCTCAAGTGTCTATGCCCTTTTCTTACTAGGTGACTTTCAGTGTAAGGATAGCACATTTGATTTTAATTCTGAATTCTTAAATTCCTTGCTTTTACATATCCTTCATCATTCCTATGGAAAAAATCTATTCAAATGTTTATAATCTCTTGTATTTGAAACATTTCAGGATACAGCAAATATTTTCCATAACTTTTGAAAGCACCTTATATCTTTCAGTGTTCTGAAGTTGCATATCGCAATCCTGTCATGAACTTGGAGAAACGAAAATCTTATTACAATTGATGGAATCAGTAGAAATARAACATTTTAACCACAATAAAAACATCTACATTGAACAGATGCATATGTAATTCTAGAAGATGCATTTTAATGAAAAAAATATTGAATTGTATTGGTAATTAAAAAATAAAACATCATTCCTTTTATAATACAAGCTTTTGGTAGTGAAAGGGTGTCAAAGATTTCTGACTTTCTCTTCCTATGCATCACACTGCAATTTTCCAAAATTAGGACCTGAACATTATCAYTCATAATCCCTTG
The DNA here is from genome assembly GCA_014549065.1 of Cardinalis cardinalis. Lineage (NCBI taxonomy): Eukaryota > Metazoa > Chordata > Aves > Passeriformes > Cardinalidae > Cardinalis > Cardinalis cardinalis. The sequence continues at coordinate 1,230,075 of JACDOX010000153.1, read as the reverse complement.
TGCACTCAAAAGATTAGATTTTTAAAATTAAGTTCATAGCACAAAGAATTGCATGGCATTTCATGAGATTTTTGTGGCAGCCACTTCCCACATACATGCAGACAGCCAGCGGTAGCAGCTTGCATTCTAAATAAACCATGAGGGCAAATATTTTTCTTTTCACTTATCCTTTACAAACAGTATTGACAATTTAGGGAATTAAGTAGACATTTATGGTATTTGAAGATATAATTGCTCTATTTAACATTCAACAGAAAGCAGCTGCCATTACTCCTGAGGGAAAACCAATCATAGGTGTGATTGTAGAGAAGCAGTGAGAACTAAGTTAATTGAAAAACAGGAGGACTTGTAGGTAGGAGTAGGGAAAAATGTAATAAATTAGTTTTCCAGAGACTTCCCAAAGAGTGAATCTAAAGAAATCAGTATACGCTCTAAGTTATGTATTTCCAGTATGAAATTTGCAGGAGAAAATATTATCCCCTTACACTTCCCAAAGAAATGTCAACAAAGGTTATTTAGACTTGAGAGCTTAACAAAAAAAACCCAAAAAGCAACTACCTTCAAAACCTGCCAAGACATGGAACCAATTAACATTTCAAAAGTTCCTCCTTCAACACCCCTCAGCAAAATACAGTATTTCCTGATCAAATTTACAGGGAATTTGAAGAATATTCCAAACTTTCTTACTTTTGCTTAAAAAAATCTATCCAATCCAATCCAATCCAATCCAATCCAATCCAATCCAATCCAAACCTTCTTTAAATACAATCTTTAGTTGATATGAAAAAGCTGAAATACCCACCCTTTAATTTATTGTTTTACCTTGCATGATTTTTTAACATATATATTATGTTAAAAAATTATTAGACACATTAATTAGAAGAAATATAATTTCAGCCTTCCCAAATCAGGGTGTTTTCCTTTAAAAATGTCATAAATCCAATCCTTATAATTTTGAAATCTGAKCAGCATCCATTTATTGGCATTTCTAGTCACCTTTCAGATCCAGCAATATCAAAACCTGAATGCTTACCATTCAGATGAATGKTGAATCTCATTTTCCATTACCATGTTGCAATGTTGTAATGTTTTCCAAAAGTTTGAAATCTGTACATTTATTAAAAATACTGGTTGATTCTTTTCTTTATAAAAAGGAAACTGTCTCCCAGCCTTTGGAGTGCTAAAAATTAGGTAATATSGGAGAAAAAAGAACAAGGTAGTAAGGAGGATTCAAAACAAATTTTCTTATTTTTGATTTCTCTTACCATTTTAAGGGATAGAGATCATAACTTTGATTATTCTTTCTGCTCTAGCTGTATGTACCATTGCACTGGTCAAAATGTGCAGACTAATTGTATGTATGCAGGAATCAGGGTGTGGGTTGTTCTTCCTATGGCTCTGACCTGTCCAAYCTCCGTTGTGTATTCAAGGCTGGGAGAGAATTATGAGAGATTGTATACATAATTTCAGTATAGAAATCAAGCCTTGAAAAGCTATCTTTAATTGGGATCCTCACAAGGTGTCCTTAGAATCAAGTCTTCTTCAGAAAGTGGCAGCTTACCTTTTTCATTTGTCCACATGTGAACAAGAATGCTTAATTATTATTCTAATATGAAAAATGTAACTCAAATATTACATTGCACTTGAATACAACATACATGCAGAAGAAGTGAAAAAAATAACTAGAGGTACACACCTTCACTGCACATTAACACTCACCTATTTCTCAGTTCCTGTAGTGRGTAGGAAGAATAATGCACTCCTGAGGTCTCAGTGACAATACAGGGAAAAATAAAACAAATCCAGGGTTGGGGATTTACAAGAGATAGCTGCAAGTACTATCCTTTGAATTACACTAGTTAAACTCTAGATATTAYCTAAACCAGTGATCTCTAGAAATCTGTCTTTTGTCAAACATACATCTGTCTGACCTCTGCTTGAAATCCTTTGCTCAGGGGTAGGAGATGAAAAAAATACCAGTCTAATGCTTTTGGTAAAAGAGCCCTGAATGTTCCTACCTTCATTTTTTTTTATTCTAACCAAGGGATCAATCACATAACATAAAATATTCAAAACACTGAATGTTAAAACCAGAGAACTATTTTTACTGTTGCTGAAAAGCATACCTTTTTCTGAAAAGGCAAWTTTTCCTTGCTTTTAGCAGGTAGAAGCATGTTTTCAGAGCAGGCAGTGGGTGTATGTCATGCTGAAATCCAAGCTTAACATTTAAAAACGTGTTCTTTTTCAATTAAAGAGAAATGTAACTTTTGAACAGCACTATAAAAACCAATAAAGAGGAGGGTGTACAGTGCGGAGAAAGTCTGTTCTTCCAGCTAAATAAATTTTTCATTCTGTTTTGCCAGAGATAATCATAGAATCACAGAACATTTTGGGTTGGAAGAGAGTTGAAAGATCATCTTGTTCCAAGCCCCCTGCAAAGGCAAGGAGCACCTTCCACTAAACCAGGTTGCTCAAAGCCCCATCCAACCTGGCCTTGAACATTGCCAGGGATGGGGCATCCACTGCTTCTCTGGGTAACCTGTTCCAGTGGCTCATCACATGCCGAGTAAAGACTTCCTAATATCTGATCTAAATCTACCCCCTTGCAGTTTAGAGTCATTCTTCTTTTCCCTGACACTACAATTTGGTGAAAAGTCCCTCTCCAGCTCCCCATTAGGCCTCTTTTAGGTATTTGAAGGATGCCAAAAGGTCTYCTTGGATCCTTCTCCAGAGTAAACAAAATCAAGTTTCTCAGCCTRTCTCCACAGGAGAGGTGTGTCGCAGACATATTTTTCACTAAAAATCCTTTCTTAAGGATTTTCCCTTCTGGGAAGCTGAGGCCCCAGAAAAAGAATATAAACAATGATTGTCTGCTGCTGTGAAATGCAACAGGTCCACCTGTGATTGGGCCATCTTGAATGTTTATAATTAATGGCCAATCAAGACGGAGCTATCTCAGACAGAGTCTGAGAGAGCTGCCTTTTGTTTTCATTCTTTCTATTCAATTCTTAGCTTAGCTAGCTTCTGAGGAAACCGTTTCYTCCTATTTCTTTTTAGTATATTTATAATGTAATATATATAATCATAAATTAATAAATCAAACATTCTGATCATTGAGTCAACATTCTTGTCTCTCCCTCATCCTGAAAACCCCTGTGATCACTGTCACAGAGGTGTTCCAGCCCTCTGATCATCTTCATGGCCCTTCTCTGGACTTGCTTAAACATGTTAATGTCCTTTTTATGTTGAAGGCCCCTGAGCTGGACACAGTACACTAGGTACCAGAGCTGAGTAGAAGGGCAGAATCCTCTCCCTAACCCTGCTGGCCGTGCTGCTTTGGATGCAGCCCTGGACACAGTTGGCTTTCTGRTCTCTAAGTGCACATTACTGGGTTGTGTCCAGCCTCTCAACCACCAACAGCCCCAAGTCCTTCTCCTCATGGTTACCCTCAATCCATTCACTGGCCAGCCTGTATGGGAGCTTGGAATTGCCCTGACCCAGTTGCARGACCTGGCGCTTGGTCCTGTTTAACTTCAGGAGGTTCACACAGTCCCACTTCTCAAGCCTGTCAAGGTCCCTCTGGATGACATCCCTTTCCTTCCTTCCAGCAAGTCAACTGCCCCACTCAGCTTGATGTGATTTGCAAACTTGGTGAGGGTTGACTCTGTCCCACTGTCCATGTCATTGACAAAGACATTAACAGCACTGGTCCCAGTACTAAGCCCTGAGGAATGCCACTTGTCACTGGTCAACACCTGGACATTGGGCCATTCACTGCAAATCTTCAGGTGCAAGCATCCAGCCAATTCCTTACCCATTGAATTGTCCATCCATAAAATGCATGTCTCTCCAGTTTAGAGGCAAGGGAGGATGAGTCACTCCTTCCTGGGTCATCCGTAATTAAGGGCCTTGTGTGCTCTAAAGGCTGAACAGCTGAGAGGCTCTTTGCCTAATTCAGAATAAATGAATGTTTTAAAAATATGATCTTATGTTCTTACTTCTTCAGAATACTGACTTTTCTATTATTATATTTAGTATATTCTCATTTTACTTTTTGTTACTTACTCTTTAAAGTAAACTTTAGTAATTATTCATTCAGTTTCTGTGTGATTTAAACTGAAGAACTTTGTTTACAGGAATGGCAGGGATTAGCTAAAATATAGCTGCTTTTCCATAACAAATTTCAGTTTGGTGGTGCTGAATCAGATTTATTTCAATCATGTGGCAATTCTGTCTTTGGAAAAACCATCATTTATCTTAGATACTCATTTCAACACTATTTTCAAATAATCAAAGAGCTGGAAGATGAAAATGCAGAAGTATATCWCCATAAACTGCCAAATTCTCATAAATCTAGTGTGCGTATTTACTGCTTTTCAGCTAATAGATATAAAATACTTAACTTACAAAAGCTTCCAAAACCTGGAGTTTCAGGAATTTGGAGGAAATGATTAAACACTCTCTACCTCTTTGTTTCCACCTTGAAATGTAAAGGTTTTTTTTTCTTCCTATAGTTTTATTTCAGGTTCAGAAATTTTCAGTTAATTTTTTTCATTGTGATATTCTATACCACATACAAATTTCCAGGATGTTAAGAAAGATCCTCCTCTTGAGGAGGATGAGTGTACAAGTAATTGCAATTAGCTACAGAAGGATTACTGCACTTTTAGTCTAACATCTTGAATAAGCAGAAGCAGGACGGGACTGTTTACATCCTTTTTCTTCCCAAAATGCATGTATTGAAAGGAATATTGCTAGTGGAAAAGAGGAATTGAGGTTAACACCCGTGTTTTATGCCAATAGCTGTTATTTAGTTTGGAKTTTTTTCATTCTTTTGCGTATCAAACTTGAGATGTACTCYAATAAGTGTAGCCACTTCCTAGTCCCCTAGAACCCAAGCTGCAGTTCTGGAGGCCTCTTCTAGTCACACCTTCAGGCTCTTTATTCTGCTCAGGATTGCAATGATCTCTGTTCTAGAAAAGTGCTTTGACGAAGCTTGTTGAAAATTATCACTTTTATCTGAAAATCATGACGCAGTTCAGACTACTGAAAATTTACTTTCAGCAATCCAAGTGCCTCCCTCCTGTGGCAGTCTAAATGGGAGCTGGATCCTGCAGCCAAATGGAAGTCTAATCAATCAGGTTCATTGAGTCTACATCCCTAATCACTTCAATGTCTATCAGAAGACAATTTCGGTTAAATGAGCATTTCAGTACTTTCCATATATTATAACGTRATTCTAAACAAATGCATGTCTAATATAGACGTCTTACTCTCTTAGTGAATCTCAGGTCTTATGCAAAACTCAGTTCTCCAAATGTGGACTTCTAGTGCCATTTGAGATGTCACCCAGGATCTAAGACACCTACATGAGACTACAGATCTAACACTGTCTTTAGAAGACTTGTATTTTTCTGCTTTGGTATTGGAAGGGCAAATGCTGTACACTGAAAAATCTTAGTCTTTTTATTCTCTATTCCATACATAGTTTTGCTGTAATTTATAATGAAATTTAGTCAGAGTGCTCTTCCCCCCTTATTTATCAAAAAGCATTATAGGATAAACTTTACTGATGTGAAAATAACAAGTAACACAGTACAGAATCTAGCTTTTGTTGTAGTCCCAGTGAAATCTCTCTTATTAACCTCTAAGGTTATATAAATATTTGGATTCAGAATAATTAACATACATAACTATCCTGTAATCTTCTCCTATGGGAAACACAGRACTAAATTCAGAAGTTGTTCACAGAGTAAATTTTATTTTTATCCTCACTAKACACAAATAATAATAAAAAAGAAGAATATTTATGCTCCTTCTGATCTTTGCTCCTATCCCAAAAGTGTCGATTTGAAGCATTGTCATAGGAAGTGTGCAACTGATTCTTTTAATGCCTAAGTCTACAATTTAGTCAAATTCAAATCTTTCCTACATCCACTGARGCACATTTCATACATATATTCAAGTGGGGATTCATAGTCTAAATATCTCATCTAAAGAACTTGATTCATACAATGAAGTAATGAACTGTAGCTAAGAACCTTTACTTAGAAAGGTCAGAGCACTGGAGAATCATGTCAAAGTTGACATTCAGTATTCAACTACATCCTCTGAGAATACTTGTTGGAAAATATTGTACACTAAATGTTAGTGGRCTGCTAAAGAAAGGAGGTTTGGAGGAAGAGCATCTTTTCAATATCACTTTTTAAAGTTTTTCTGTTTTAAGCAAGATACTCAGCTGGTAACTATGGAAATGAGTGAGATACAGTCTCTCTAATTACTGCCCTTTACTTGGTTTCTAGACCAATGAACAAGAAATGCTTCATGTGCATGAATAACTTAAACAAAACAGGCTAAGAGTGACTTAGAATAACTTACTGGACATTTTCCTAAGAAAGGAGACACAAAACTTCTGTCAGAGAGAGATTTTGAATACTTGCTTCTCACATTCCATGCAGATGCTTGTTGCATTCTCAATACAAGGTTTGTAAGTGGATGCACTCAGCACCAAATGCTAGATAAAAGAAGCAACTTGGGGTTTGGTGGTGAAGTCTTAGCAGCCAAGGTTAGAATGATGGCATCTCTGGGGGTGATGTTTCCCTTGTACAAGCACAGCAAATCAACATCTGTATTAACCTGAYGACTTTCCTTCACCTGCCATATACTCCTTCTTTTAAAACGTATTTGGAAGGTCAGCACCACCCTGGGCTGCACTAGGAAAAGCGTAGTTAGCACTTCAGGAGRCGTGATCCTCTCTACTCAGCCCTGATGACACACACCCTGACTGCTGTGCCCAGTCCTAGACTTCCAGTGCAAGAGAGTCATGGACAAGCTGGAGTGACCCAGCAAAGACCCACAAAGGTGACTAARGCATTGGATCATCTTGTGCAAGAAGAGACTGTGAGAGCTGGGACCATTGAGCCTGGAGATGAAATGCACAGACATCTGACAGATGTTTATAAATACACATTGGAGGAAGTAAAAAGTATTGAGTCAGACTATTCTTGGTGGTAGGTAATGAAAGGAACAGAAAATAATAGACACAAAAGGAAATAAAAAATTCCCTTTAAATAAATATTTTTTTTTATTGTAAGGACAGTCAAACACTGGAGCAGGCTGCTCAGAAAAATTATGGAGTTTCCACTTTGAGATATGTTCAGATCCACACTGGACATGGCTTCTGAGAAGCCTGATCTCCTTTGTACACAGATTAATTTGTTGTTGCAAAGATCATTCCATTAAAAAGTAGATTTAATTATTGTTTAAATGTACTCTTCTGTTTCTCATCTGTACTCAAGAATTCACTGTTGTTTGGGAGAAAAAAACCTTATTACAGAGTGTGCAAGATGATTTTTGCAGATGAGTTTACGCAACAAACAGCTGAATATGAAAGGGTCAGAAAGGACTTTTAAGRGCTTTAAGAACATATGTGAAGAGAATGATGACAATTAGTTTAAAAAAAAAAATTATCAACAGGTATTTCTGCGGTCCTCAGCAGTACAGCATGTACCCCAAAAGCACTGATTAATCTATTTTCATGGCAACCATACAAGTGAACCCAGTGTTAGACTTTCAATTCACAAATGGGCATTTAAGTCCAAGAAGAGCTCACTGAAGTCAGGAGGCTCCTAGCTTTGGTTGGTCAGTTTGAAATGTGCTGTTGAAATTTAGAATAGCAGAATATTCAGCATCCCACTGTGGTCTTTGGCAGCTGTGAGTGGTCCACAGCTGAGGATGCAGGCAAATGCCAAATCAAGTACTTTCATCTGCAGGTGGATGACACATCCAGAGTGACTATTTKTTTTTTATTTTGGCCAATGTGATTTTGTTTCAACTCCCAGGGAAAGAGCTACAATAAATCAGATGACAGACGAGTGTTTTACCCCACAAATGCTACCTTTGATTTTGTCATTTTTGCAACTCGAGTTGTGTTTGCAGAGRTTAAGTACAAGAGATCAATGCTGGATTTGAGCATATCTTTTCTCCTTCATTATAGCAGCCAGCCTTCTCTAAGCATTTTTGTCCCTTCAAATGAAGTAACAGATTCTATTATGGAACAGCAATGGCCCTGGTTCAGAAAAGATTAGCATTTGCCTAGGTTTAAATTGAATGATCTAATTGAAATCAAGGGGAATATTCATTTGTTTTATGTATTTAATCAGCTAGCTGAAGTGAAGCCTAAATTAATGAATGTGACCTGTGATTCACCAGGCATTTGGATGCTGAATATGTAATTCCAAGCACAGATTTGCAGGGCAAGCCATAAAGGTTTCTGCTTTCATGCTAGTCCCATCTCCCCTGCCRTTGTGCTGGCATCCCTTAGTCCACTCAGCACATCCCTGCATTTTCTGGCTCTGCAGAGAATCTCTGGTGCTGTACTGGGAGTCAAAATGGTGCCAGCACTGTGACAGGGGAGAAGAGGGGGGCAGAGCAGCCTCAAAGTTAGAAGGGCTGTGGGTACTGTGTTTCTGCCAGCTTCAGAATAACTCCCCATGTAGCAATACCCCATTGTGACTGGGGCTATGGGGCACTGTCTGGGCTCCCATGGAGGATGAGACAGCAGGTCACCCTACCTGCAGTGGAGCTCTAGTCACCACTTACGTCATGGCTGCATTCATCCTTCAAATTACAAAACTCTCTTCTAAAGAATTGAATTTAGTATCGGATAAGTAATTTTCACGCTACAGTTGAGAGTGATTAGGAACTTGTGTACAGTTTTGTGCAGTGCAGCACAAATCAGTTGGACCCATGATACTCRTAAGCATCAAATAGCAACCATAAAAAAAATTAACACACTCTGGTGACATCCAGGACTTCGCACTCTATAATATTTCAGATTTGACCTGCAGCTCTATTGTTTGCCACTTGTTCAAGAGGTCCCTTAGATCTTAGAGAAATATAGTGGTCTAAGGAGGAAGATGGGCATTTAGTGGAAGCCAGACGTGTCCTACTTCTGAAATCCTTTTTCTTACATACCTTGAAAAAAAAATCTAGCCCTGACATGTGTCTTAATCCAATAGCAGGAGGCTATGAAAGCCAGGATGCTTAAACCAATTTTGCTGTTAGCAGAAGTCTAATTTTAAGGCTTATGAAACTAAGCCCTTCCAAGAAGATTTTGGTAACTTGATTGAGTATGAAAAGCAACRTAGTACCTAAATTCCTATTAGCAGAACTTGTATGTTCTTTATCTTGAAATCCACTTTTGGTGTTGAACATGAAATGTATTTGAAACCTGTTTTAAAGTTCAGATGCCAGAGATGCTTTAAAAAATGGAAGATTTTATGAAAGATTGATTTTTCCAAACTTCTAGGTACTTTATTGTTACAGTGATTTCTAGTATAATACACTGTTCTGTGACTTTTGCACAGCACAATCTTATACTCGGAAATCTCTGGATTTTTCATTTCTTAGTGTTTTGTTGGTTTTCATTATCAGTGAAGGAATTTGGAGAATAAAATCAAATCCTCAGTCCAATCTTTGCTGAAACAGCTCTATTACTTCCCCTCTATTTTCTCCTCATGTGTTACTGAGGTATATACTATTTTTGTTCAATTCTTGTTGCCTTATCACTATATTAACTGTATTTCTTCCTTTTTCAGTCTCTGTCTGTCCATTACATAGAAAGAATATGAAACCTTTCCCACAGGTACATATTTAGTAAATAACCTGTTTTGTCTTGGCTTATCGAACCTGGTAGCCTCTGTAAAACTCTTTCCTTTGTTTCTTCAGACTCAATGAGCACTAGCAGCACCCCCAGCTTTAACTACTGGTCACATACAGAGGTCAGCTAACTCCTGGGACCTCTTTGCTGCTGCAGAGCAGAAGGAGATTGAAGACTCTGTAARTAATTGTGCTGTGTTCTCTAAGAGTTCACAGTGGAATATAATCATCTCCTTTTACGGCTATAATGCATCCTGCAGAAAATCCTTTATGAGCTACAGCAACTAATTACAATATCTCTGTTCTGTGAGAAACTAGGGGAGAGTGAACAATGAAACAATTGCTTAAAAGAGGGCTGAAAAAAAACCCCATAACATTGCTTCATAAAAATCTGTTTTCCAGATATATATAAAATGATGAGTTAAAAACAAATGTAACTTTTCTCTGTTTCCTTAACAGCTTCATGGATAACAGTAGCTTGTCTTGGCTGGAAATTCATATAGACTAGAAGTACCCAGAAGTGACTGGATTGAGTGGTWTTTTTTTAAATATGGAACTTTAGTCTGGAAGCATGTACTATTGTTAATTTTCAAATAGCTCTTAATAAATTTTAATTTTTTTTTTAGGTTAGTGAGGGAGAAGGAGAAAACTGAAGAAAAAGGTTCCTGAATGGGAAAGCCAAAACAAAATTTGGAAAACATAAGTTGCCATTTATTATTCCATGTTACCATTATTATTCTGTGATTTTATTACACAAGCCTGCCTGAGTTCAAGAAGTGTTTGGACAACACTTTCAGGCACATGGTGGATTTCTGCACAGGGCCAGGAGATGGACTCAATCATCCTGATGCATACCTTTCAACTCAGCCTATTTTTTGATTCTATGATTTACTATTTACTGTCCCGTTTAACAAAAGAATATATTTAGTTGGAGGTGACTCTATAATTAAAAGGTAATTTATCGCTTCAAAACTTTAGCAAACCTAAATTCTGGATTTTACAAATTGCTACACAGAATTTAAATGGACAATAAAATTAATCTGTGAAGTAGCTGGACTGCTCTGGAAGAAATGTAGAGTTGAATTATTTGATATATTCCTAATCAGAAGCTCTTTTTATGTTTTCTTTCTAGGAAACTCTTGAGAATGGYAGAGTAGAGTATGGGAGTTGAGTGGGTGATGTTTGTGTACAAGAGAAGCCAACTTCAGAAACTCAGGTGCTTTGCTCCAATGGAACCCATAAGGTAGCCACAGACACCTGTAAGACAGTCAGATAGCAAGCTGATGTGGGAAGTGGGAATATGAGCCCTTTGCCATGCCACTCAACCATCCTCTGGACTGCTAAACAYAGGGGTAATATCTGTGAAGTGGCTTGTAGCCACTGTCCCCTACTAGGGACTGACACAGCCCCRACAGCAGAGCCACATCCCTGATGCACAGCTACAGGCAGGAGAACAGAGGAAGGATACAGCTACAGATTTGAGGAAGAGAGTTGGGACTTTGAAAATGTCTCTGTTCATATTCAGACWGATGTTACTTAGCATGACGGCTCTGGGGCATTTTGATTCCATTTCAACTCTTCAAGTGACCTGTGACTGCTCAAATCCAAGAGCAGGTAATGTGCCACAGCTTGTGTACGCACATTTGGCCAACTGGGTCAAAAGAGGGAGATGTGTTTCAACAAATTGCTTTAGAAAACACAACAGATAAACTAAGTAAAGAAGACAGTGGTGGTAGAATTTGCCTCTCCTAACCAGGATGAAGTCCAACTGTTGTTTCTGGCAGCAACAACCCAGACTCAATCAAACACAGGTGCAGAATCAGCCAGCTTGGAGGAGAAGTGTGTTTACATCTGCCCTTTTCTCACTCTAGGGCTCTGCTCAGAGGGAGGAACATGCTGTTGGGAGATAAATTTCCCTCCTTCTAATTATAGGCCTTGCCATCTTCTGCCCACTTMAACTGTAAATCGCCTAATCATAAACAATTCCTCTTCAAAGCTCAACACAGATTGGATGTAATTCCCTGACAACACCAATCTGTTCACAGTATTGCATGCAAAGGACAGAATAACATTAAAGATCTTTCAGCCTGCTGAAGGAGAGAAGATTGAAGAAAGAAAACAAAATCTGGGAGTAAACCACAAAAGACATTACTCTTGTCACATTTTAGCAAGGAGTGGCAAATCTCTACAAATGCTCAAAGGAGAAGAGAGAAAAAAAACTTTCTTTTCCATAGGTAAAAAAACCCCACTCACACACACTTTCCCTTCTAGTAATTAGTAAAGYAAGTAAAAGGCAGATGGAGACTGCTGCTAATTTTTTATTTACCTCAGAAAGCTTCAATTATTCAGAATGACCAAATCATTCTCACAACGAAACTGTACCAGATCACGTTACTGCTATATTGGCCTGTTTTTTTCCCTCCTCCCCATTTGGTTTCTTATGTGGTAGCTGACCATAAATGAGAGTTTAKATCTTGTTAGAGAGTTGTCTGTTCAAGTAATGTACTGCCTATGAACCATCCTTCAGAATTGGAATTGCATGCTGGTGAGATGGATAACCAAAACATTGCTGACAGGAGACAGTACGTTTCCCAAAAGGTGAGGATAATGGTAAGCTAGCAGCACATGGTTTGTGTACTACTTCCTCAATCCTGTCATTGCTTTTTTGGGAAATATGAGAATACCAATATCAAGTGCAAAAATAATAATAAAGCACCATTACTGGTAGTGTTTTTGAAGTGATAGTTGACATCAGGACCAACTTCTAATCTGACATTGCTGTATCTCAACCGAATGAAGTGGCATTTTTCCTGATTTATGCCAGTTTTGGGAGAGAACAAAATTAGGCCTTAAATTTCATACCTGTCTTGAACTCCTGGGAAGAAGGCTGGAAACYATCATCATATTTTAACACTGCCAAATTGCTGAGTCTAAAAGTAATAATACACCAAAATGATCAAATCATATCTCATAACTCAACTTTGAGAAGTTTTCTGTGTCTTGATAGTAAATAACCATCAAGAGCTATTTATTTCTATATTTAGTGGACTGATCTATCAAAAAGAATTTGGAAAAAAAAAGGTATATTTTTAGATTGAAGAGAATATACTAATTTTATGACTGGTTATTATAAAAAAATTGTTAAACATATTTGGTGCAAAATAATCACCACCTTTCTATATATATGAGAAATTGACAATGAAGATATAGCAGAATACAAAATTTATGAAGTACAAGAAATAGAAGAGAAAAATGATAGCTCAGTAAATCAACGCACTTACTTAGTGCAGATGGTTCTGTAGTTGATATATACTTGGGGGAAATCACTGACCTTGCTAATTTGAATGGAAGGTAAATTAAACCTTCTATACAAAGAATCGGAAATATTTATATCTCATAATATAAACACTGTAGTAGTATGCATACACACCAAATAAAAAAGGTCTTTGTTAATTATCACTATAGCAGATGTGTACATACAGACTGTGCTTCTAAGTGGGTGATCTTAGATAAAAAAGAAATCTTTCTTAATATTAGCATTATTATCYTACACTGAAAATGTTACTTCATGAAAAAGTGATTTAACAAAGGCAGTCTGAACAAACCATATTTAATTTAAAAAGAAAAAAAGGCAAAATGGCCTATTCACTCACCTGGCAGTGGGAGATTTTGCTTCTATATTACAAAAGGTTTGTGTTACATTTTTGTCATCATTATAAGAATAGTTACTCTTAGAGTTTTCTCAATAAACTTGTGGAGAAAAAGACACTTATTTTTGCATCACCATCTGGTTTGAGTCTGATTATTTGGCTGATCTGCTGAAGTGTTTTCCGAGTGCTCATTGCTTTAGCTTGTGCTGTGGGATGCCATCCAAAGGTCCAGCACAGGCAGATGGGGCTGTAATGTAAAACAAGAGCTGCTACAATAAAACATATCTTCTACCCCTGCCCCCRGTACCCTCCTTTCTTACATTAGATGATCCATTACTGGATGTTCTGCGTTTGATTTCATTGTTTATACAGTTTATACATTCTACAAACATTATAAGGGAACCAAAATGGTGATGATGTAAGCCATGTGAGATTCATTAATTAACGCTATCTAAGGAAGAAGAAAGAGAATTGTGATTTTTTTTCTCCAGTGCTATACAGTTCAGAAGAAATACATATGTCACACAAATATTTATTAAATACATGGAAAGAAATTAAGAGGTTGAAACCTGTTACAATTTAAAAAGAGTTATGAAAATTTCCCTGGGAGGATGAGGGAAGATGAACCACAACCAGGTGCTAGAACTTGTGTGTATAAAGAAAAGAAAAGAGATCCCTGTACATCATAATACACATTCATAGCTAGAAATTGGACTTTTATCTAAATTATTGGAAGGACTTTTATTTTTCTCAACTTTTAAATGAGTACATAATTTCAAAGCAAGAATCAAATAGGTGCTCATAAGGAATTAGGAGGATGTAATTAAATAGAYAAATATCTGCGAGTACAGGACATGGATGGGGAAGCACCCAAGATTCATCTTACCTTCATTTCAGATTTAACTAAGTTGAAATGTCAAGGGTAGGAGCTTAGGCTCGATTAAGAAAGAAAGCAGTCTTAGTAATTGAGATAGAAGATTTTATTGTTAGATATCTTTGACTTCTACACCTAAGGCAGATACCCAGCATGTCCCTCAACRGTCAAATAAGAGGAAGGACATCTTTAACAATGAACTAATCTATCCTATTTGGAATCTAATTTGGCACGAATGAAAGTTACTATTTTTGACCACAAATAATGCAGAGAATTCAGACAACTAGATCAGGTGTGCTGTGTGATTCTATGATTCTATCTACAGCATAGATTCCAGCTTCTGGTCGAAGGAAGCCTGTCCTATCTCTCTGAATTGCAGAGCGGGATTCTGATTTTGGGAATGGGACAAAACATCCTTCTAAAATGCTTGTCTCCCTCCACTGACTGCAAAGGAAATTTGAATACCTAAATTACATTGCACTTCTATCTCAGTACRTAATAGTAACAAGAGACAGGGATAGAGCGATTAACTGACAATATTGTATATAGGAATTTATAGGAATTTTTTTTTTTTTGCAGACTATTTCAATAGTCTGCAATGTTGTTGGAATTAAAAAGATATTGATGGGACAAGGCAGCTATTCCAAGCATAATGATTTTGCAGTTAGACTGTATAGCATATAGCTCTAGAGAGCGTATAGCATATAGCCCTACAAGTACTTGATAAAATAAAAAGGTTTCTCTTTTATGAGTGCAACTGCTTTAAATTTCCCTTATTTTAGATGCATTTCATAGACTGTATTTTCCCAAAATATATGCTCATATTTGGATCTTGGTACTTTATTAAGTGCAACAACAATGACAAAAAAAGAGTAGTTGTGGTTACTTAAGTAAAAGGACACTGCTAAGGAAAATCTACCAACAAAACCAGTCTAAAAATGCATTGRGCATGTCTATAGTATGCTGGACTCCAGAGATCCTGGTAGTACTTGCACACACCATAGTGGTGTGCAGAGGGTCAAATTTGCCTCTGGATTTGAGATGACTGCATTTGAGGAAGTTAAAACTGAGCTCCATGGGGCTTATCACTCCAGGATGATCCTTGGCCTGGTGTGCCAAGGCTCAATTGGCATTAGCTTGGTGGTATCTGCATTTTGCAGGTGTACAAATTTTCTTATCTCTTTTTATTGCTACATTAAGTAGATATTGCCCCCCAACCACTGYGATTCCTCCATCTGGCATGCATCTTAAGTTTACTGGCTAGTTTCTATCCAATTTCAAGATACATGTTCTCATTTGAGATCCTGAGCATATTCCAAATGCACTCAGGCATTGCTCCAAATAACAGCAGAGATAATTTTCATCTAGGATAATGCAGGGTCCTGGGCAAACGAGCTCTGTTCACAACACAGTAATGCAGGTTGTGTACCTGCAGAAATTTTGGTTGCCTTTTGGGCATAAATGCTTTTAAAAAGCTTACAAATTAATCCAAGGAATTCCAGCAGTCTAACAGGAAAAAATAAATTAAAAAAAAAAAAAGGGAAATTGCCCAGCATGAAAATAACAGAGTAGAAGAAGCAATGAAATATTGACTCTGCAACACAGGAGGATAAACACAAGAACAAAGAAATTCTAAGGAAGGGGTAGATATTGAAAAAGCAGATATTCAACCTGATTTTCAGACTGTAAGCCAGGACTTACCATTTTTTTCTAAAAGTTACATTGCACAAACTAATGAGAAGCTAAGAAAAAAGCACATTGTTTAGAAGAACAATGTTATTTTACTTGATAGATGGATAATGAGTTTCAGGCATCTCACTACTGTGCATCTTGCAGAGTGCACATTCTTTATTCAAATACGCATTCCTGAAACTGAACATCAGGGTGTTAATGCCTCAGTGGTAATGCACTGAGGAAAAGTACTTCTTCAAATGTAATGTTTGCTCTTCGTGAGGGCAATCCTGTACAAGGATGTTAATATTTATAAATCATGAAAAATGATCTGTGCTTTTGGTTCTATTGCACTTCAGTTTTGAAATGGAATAGTAATGCAGATAAGAGATAATGAGTCTTTGTTTTCAGCAAGAGTTGAAATAAAGCATTTTCAGCAAAAGTTGAAATAAAGGTTTGTATTCATATAACATGTGGCATTCATGCAGGTTCATAAGTCCCTCTCATGTTAGTTGAACCTCTGAAGAGGATCTGAAAGCATAGGTAATTTTAATTCAAGTTCAAGTGTTGTACCAGGGCAGTATCCCAACAAAAATGGATTTCAATATTTATACATAAGCTTTGTCTTACCTTTAATCTTTTTAAAGGAGTCTATTACTGCAGTTTATATTTTATGTGGTTACATAATATATTACAGCCTGTGAGAGGTGGTGAGCACATTTCAGCTGAAGGACATGCCAATGATTAATGGAGCTTAAAGTCCATACACCCTAAATTAAGTTTTAGAACTGCAGTGCAATTTTTATCATGTAACAAGAAAATTCATTTACAAAGACTATCCCACAGCTTTGAAAGTCACTATAAAGATTAAGTTCTCTTAGACAGAAGGTGGGGAATTTAATTTTGATTTTTTTTTTAAATCAGATTATCAATTTCCTCAAGGAATGCTAAACAAGTTGAAAATTCTGCTTTTGTTTTTTATGAGTTCACAAAGTATTTATCAGGCATCCATGTGCCTATCAAGGTTTCTTACTCCATCGTAATTTCCTCTGTGTTGGACTCAGCTACAGTGTGTATGACACAAACAAAGAAGATATTTCCTCTAAAACATCCTAAAAAGAATAGATTATAGGCTCTGGATGCTTTAATGCTGAGGAAGAAGTTGACAAAATATGACATGACCCAGAATATACTATTTTTTACTTCACTTTAGGAGAACAGCTTTGCCAGCAAATAGTTATAAACTAGCAAGAGATTTATGTACAGCTTCAAATGAAGACCTGGAAGTGTAGTCTAATTTTCTGTGTAAGACAAATTTCAATAAATTTGTTTTGGCTGTACTTGCAATGCTCATTTGCCTGCATCATACGGATATTTGGGGAATGAAATTGCACCAGTGTGTTTGTAAAAAGCAAATTTTAAAGTTCAATTACTATTCAGAAGAAGCACATAGTACAGTCAAATGTAATTATTAACTACTGGTCTTCACTCCTAAAGCCCTTAATTATAAAACCACCCAATCTCCCATCTTTTATTTGTCACTGAGTCATCAAGTTGAATGTGCTGGGAAATGTCAGCCTGCATCACCCATCAAGCCAATTTTGCTTCTGTGTGCTTTCTTCCATGCTACAACTGATATTCCAGAGCAACTGCTCCTAAGACTCTGCCTTGTCAGTGCGTTAATCATCTTCAGATGTCAAGTAAAAAATCTTCTCTTCTATAATATCTATAAATAGGATMAGTAACTGGTAGGTTGTGACTATACTTGTGCAAAAAAAAAAAAACGCCTCATATTTCCCTTATTTCCTTAACTCTCAGGCTCATAGAATCATAGAACCATCAAGTTTGGAAGAGACTTTTAAGATCATTAAGCTCAGCTGTTAACCCAGCACTGTAACCCCTAAACCACTAATCCACACCATCCACCCCTCCTGCCCAGATCCCTCTGGTTTATATAATGAGCTTGACTTTCTCTGGTATGGAGCATCCCTTTGGCCAGTTCAGGCCACCTGTCCTGGCTGTGCTCCTGCTCAGCCTCTTGGGCATCAAGAAGGAAGTTGATTAAGGAAAGTGAAAAGTCATTGACTTGGGCAAGCACTACTGAGCATGTTTTATCTCATTATTCTAATCCTAAATCGAAAACACAGCACTTCACCAGCTACTAGGAAGAAAACTAACTCCATCCCAGCTGAAATTAGGACAATCTTGTAAAGATGAATAAGTGAATTTGGAGAAAATAGGGCAAATGTATTTTCTGTGCTAATATACCCTAAGGATATATGGGTGTATTGGTGTATTTGATTTTAACTATGATTGGAAATCTCTCAGAAACTCCTATCAAATTCTCTTGAGAAATTGCAATCAGTGACAGAGTTACATTTCTATTGGCTTTRTTTTGGTTTTTTTGTGTTTGTTTGTTTTTTGTTTGGTTTTTTTTTTGGGGGGGGGTTGGTTTTGTTGTTTTTCTTGGTTTGTGGTTTTTGGGGGTTTTTTTTTGTGTAGCAGACTTTGTTCTTTATGAAGTCATTTACATAATGTGGGATAGTCAGTGACATATGGAAAAATAGTTCAAATCAGAGAAGTCCAGGTTATTGATTTATGGAGCATAAAGAGGATAAAACCCAAGCTACAGTTCAAAGCAAAGCCGATTTTTTCTTCTCTAATTTTGACTTCAGAACCAAACATTTCAATTACTTTAGGACTATCCTGTGCCTTTGAAAGTCACTACAAAGATGAAGTTCTGTTAAACAGAAGGTAGGGAGGGAATTTAATTTGAATTTGGGAGAAAAATCAAATTACTAATCATCTTGAAAAAAATATGAAGGAATTGAACACATGGAGAAAAAACAGTAAAACTAGTCTACAGTAAAGTTATTTTTTTAATGTGACTACTTACAGGACATCAAGTTTTTCTCAGTATTCTTATCAGAATTTTTACTTTTTGTATTCTTCTATATTTGAAATGTGCATGGCATAATTTTAATGGGCAAATACCCACTAAAAAGCTGCTATAGCTTTTGGTAAAATAATTTTGTTTGTTCACCATAGAACACAGGCGATCTTAATGGGAGAGGGTGGGAATCAACAGCTCATCAAAGTAGTATAGCTCAGTTTTAGGACTGAGATGTTTGTCGAGGATCAGCTTTGTGTAATAGTATGAAAAACTGCCTGAATGGTACAAAGATTATCATAGAGGATTCTGCATTTCTTATTTCTATTTTCAATACTAGGATAGTACAAATATGCTGCATAGAATTGTCCAAACCTGTAACTTCTTAACAAAGCCTGTGGGARATACTACAACACAGCATTGAATAAAAGCAGCATTTAACTACATTTACTTTTTCTGGGGCTTATCCCAATTTTTTCAGGCAGCACATTTTCTGTAATTAGTCTAAATATGTGCTTACAAAAATTTGTCCATTTTATCTACTCATCTCCTGAATCCAAGAGATAAATCCTTTAGCTAAGTTCAACCACATTTAAAAGAAAGTATACGGTTCAAACACTGGGAAAAAAAAAAAAGAAATGCAAACAAAGTCATGTTTTTTCATGTTGATAGGATGTTTCACAAAGGTGACTTGAACTTGAGAACATGCTCGTTCTCCCCAGAATGATCAAGAAAAATGTGTGAGTTCACAGCATGRGCTCTGGCAAAATATTGAGAACATTTAATAAGAGCATTCTTCATTACAGAAATACTACTGATTTGCTCAAAAGATCTTGACCTGTTATCCTCAAGCCCTGGGGAAAAGAGTTGAATTTGACACTTAACCACTGTTTAGGGTTCTTTGTGTAATGGAAATTTCAGATAATGTTCATAGGAGATGCTGTATTATTCATACTAATAATGATTATTACCAATAAGGAATTGTCAAAACTAGCTAAAGGAAYGGCAAAACCTGTCAAACTTTCTGCTGGCATTTCTGTTTTGGTTCCTTGTTTAGTGTGTGCAGCAGTCATTTTACTAGTTGGATCCAAATGTCAATGATCATAAGCTTAAGAAAACTGAATAGTATGTCATAATTTCAGTTTAAAAATAAGAAGCTCTTAATTTTATCTCATGGGTTTTTTTCCTTAAAAAATTCCAGTTTATAAAAACTGGTGTGTTTCTATTTCACGGCAAGTTAACTTCTCTTGTGTTTTCTCTGATTTTTATTCAACATGCCATAGCATGCTGCAGGGTGTCTGACACTTCTTCGCATATGTACAGATAAGCTGTAGGCAGCAGAACATCAACTTAAGGTAATTGAAATCAGAAAGTCTTATATCTTCATTTTTTTGGTTCAAATTAGTCAATGAAGTGTGCAATGAGCAGGGTGTAAATAACGGCAGAATTAGAAGCCCTTCATCTCTAATTATATTAGGTGAAGTTGTATATGAATAAAACATAAGAGAATGTTGACATAATTTGTTGTAGACATTAATTGCTCTCTCAACTGGATGTTCAATGCTGCAATTTTTGAGGGGTTAATTAATTAAAGTGAGCAAGATCATACTGCTCAGATGCTACTGAATTTAGATTACTCAATGAGCAATTTGATCTTATCCAATGATGCTATTGCAAGTCCTTTGCTAGAACTGGAAAATAATCTTCAGTCAAGTAATTAATTTCTCACAACTTGCAAAGAATAAAGCATTTACAATCTGTATGTAATAGGCAAGGTTAAACACAAACTTATGCAAGAGGTTCCGGGAAGAGTATCAGTCAGAACTGTAAGATTTCAAAACACTTGATCTTTTCCAGCACCTAGTTCCTTTAAGGATCTACCATCAGCATGCAGTGCTGCAAAAGCTTGAAATCATCCTGTTTAATTTGGTTGTGTTTGGATTTTTTTTTGTTGGTGTTGTCTGGGTTTTGGTTTTTTGGTTTGGCTTTGTTTTCTTGTTTGGTTGGGKTTTTTTTTTTTAATTTTATGACAGTAAATTCCTATTCCTGCCATTTAATTTAAACTTCAGTGCAGTCTATTTTTGTGTAACTGTGGAGATGCCCAGCAAGAACACCTATTTCTATGTTGCAGTTCACAGAGCATCYTTATACTTTCCCTTGCTGTCCAACTTCTCCTTTTCTGTCACTGAGACTACCTCCTAACAACAYATGCCCAGCATGATTTGGAAATCTTTTGGTAGGACTTAACTGCTAAAGGCTGGGAAGCTATAACTGTAGCTGAAAAATTGAAATATGAATTAAACCCCACAGCTTTAGATTGAAATACTTTATATCTGACTAAGAAAAGTTAAATTCCTCAAGCAATATTAAACACATACACAGAAATATCTTTTTTTTTCCATAAATATAATCAGCTATAAATTCTTCCAAAAGTTAAGCTACACAAATCTGGAAAGGAGTATTTTCCTAAAAGTAAGCTCATTAACGTGCATTGAGAGACCATACAGACTTAACATTAAAGACAATATTTTTCCTTTTGATTTACATTTCTTTCTAGCTACGCTTTTTCATATCATCAATCTATACAATAACACTTCTTCAAGCAGAGGTATTAGTTTCAGCAATAGAAAAATGTGTAAAGAATTAAATGTGTCACCTATTTTAATGCATTTTTTGTTTCTGAATTAGTAAATAAAAATAATATTAATATGAATAAAGATTTTCAAACAGACAGTGACAAAATGGACTCAAAGGTCAGTATTTTTTTGTAAAAAAGTTTTAAAAATATTTTGAAGAAAAATTTCTAGTTAATTATTAGTAATTAATCCTAGTTAAAACTTCTGAAAACAGCATGGAGTAAAGTAGCACTTTTAAGACCTAAAGTCTGAGGGAAACAAACTTTTACAAGAGTTGTCTAGAACTTTATGTTGTCTCTGTCTAGAATACAGGGTAATTTTCCTCTCAAAATATAATATGTTTAAGAAGATTTAGTATTTAGGATGGCAGAAATGGTCCTACATATAGTTTTAAAAATTAAGCAATATTTTGATGGGTTATTATCATAATTTTATTTTATTTTATTTTAGTTTTTATATTCACAGTGTGGACATGTAAACAGAAGTGAAGAGAAGACATCTGCCTTTAATAGCTAGCAAAGCAGCTAAACATTTCCTAATTCTATTTGGAAGTCTTAAAGTCAGATGCACGTTTAGTCTCCTTGAAGTGACATTGATGAGCTTAAACTACTGAAGCTAAATAAAACCCTTTGTAGTTTAACTTTTCCGTAACATAAAAAATCCACTCTGCAGCACACATCCTTCACTTTACCTAGTTGAGCAGTGGTGAATCAAAATTAATTGTCTTTGAAATGCATACGCTTTACATCTTGAAAGCTAATCATTATCACTAGAAGAAATGTCTGCTATATAATGAATAAATTCAAGATGGAATGAAAGAGTCTTTCTTTTTCATATTCTCTGATCATAATTTGTTATGCTAACATTAATCTGTGAAGAGACAGAAATCTTAGCCAAATAACGGAGAATTAGCTTGACTCAGTTACTAACTTGCTATGTCACCTTGATAAAGTGGGAGAAACACATTAAATACCTATTCTACTGAAAAAAACCACAACTGAAGAAAAGTTATGACAAACTCTATGTTTTCTTTCAATCTTTTCTAAAACCACAAAAGTGCCTTTTTGATAAAAGACATCTTTAAGACAACCTTGAAATCCTGTTGATATCTTCACTCTAGTCTAATGAGCTAGTTCATGTCCATGTTCTTCTGCAGCAGTGGGGATGCGTTTGCCTGAGCTAGTGTTCCAACCTCCCCGCTCCCACATAAAGGACAGACACCACTGCCTGCATGCAGCAAGGTGAACTGGAGCTCAAAACTGAGACAAGCCCCTGTTTTATACCCCATGTTTTAGTGGAAGAGATTGTAATCTAAATATAATAGAAAGGCCGTCCTTTTAACTTACATTTCTTGTATGAACAACACGGGACATAGACTATTAAATATCAATCTGCAGGTCTTGTGAGGCTCACTGGAAGTGCATATTTTTAATCTTTGACAGTTGTTTAAACACACTAATCTTTGTTATTTTCTGTTTCCAAGTTTTACCTGGATACCACAAGAGAGGCAGAACCGGTAAAGAGTTTGCAAGGTTATAGTCCAAAACTTCCTGACTCTGGTAGAAATCTGACACCAAAACAAAAGATCTGCATTGGAGCAGAAACAACAGCAGTGAAGCTCTGCTTCAGCACACCCTGGGACTGCCAAGACCTTGCTCCAGGAAAAGTCCTGCAACTTGGTCAGCCAAAGGCATATGACAACCGGGCCTTATGAATGACAGTGATAGCCTGCTGGCAGCTTCAAGGATTACACAGCTGTCCAGGAAAAAAACCTTTGAGTAATCTATTACTTGTTTGCAGCATGCCTGAAGTTTAGGTGTTCTCTGGTTTTACAGCCCATGACTCACAAACTGCAGGGCTGCCGTCATGGTGGGAATATTGCAGTTGTGTACAGATGAGGGAAGGCTGCATGTACAGCAACTCAGGTGTGAGTACACAACTCACATGGCAGGGCAGGGGCTAAGCAGATCATGACTCAGCTCGATATGAAAAAAGTACTAGAAGATAATACTAATATTATATCTGCTGTTTCTTATTAATGGAGAGTTTCTGGTGAGTGAGCACAATAGGGAGTGACTGCAGGTCTGGTGCTTGGGGCAGCAGTCTGGGGAATGCTGACATGCACACTCACATACAGAAGGACCTACCGCAGAAGGAATCACTGACATTGTACGTCAGTGTTAGAGGGTCTAGGGTACAACTATATGGTCAGCTCTAATCTCAGCACACTGCTGTTGTGGCAACATACAGAAAAAATCTCAAGCTGACATGCACTGAAGAGCCAAAGAGTGCCTTGTTATTCATTGCTGAAGTATGATAGTGTTCAACAAAATAATAATATTCTCTATCTTCAGCCTGTGAAGTACCACAAGAAAATCCTTTTGTGAATGCCACAGAGAAATAAAGACCAAGGTATGTGGAAACTCAGGAGGAGACAGATTATAGGCAGATAATACTGTACAAGTTACTAATGGGTTTTCTATTATTAAAATACAGCAAATTCAGCAAAAAAATAATTAGAGGTAGATAAGCACAGGGAAGCCTGTGGAGCAAATAAATGGAAGCTTTAAACAAATATTTCACAATGAGTGTCAGTATTTATTCAGAAGCCAACAGGAAAAGAAATCAGCAGTTTCCTGAAGTGAAGGATTTTAAGGCTCAGTGAATATTCATATTATTTTACAAAATCTGTAAATAAAGCCAGCTTTGTTAAAGCAGGGATTTTCCCCCACTACGTTCCTTTAGGCAATTATTTCTTTTAAGCCAATTCTTTTGTGAGCATATTACCTTTTAAAAAGTCCATACATGAGTTATTAACTCTTAGTTTTCTGTCTTTTACCGATTTTTGGTTGGTTTATTTGTTTCAATTGTGTTCTTATTGTTCTATGTGTTGTTTGCATGCTTACTTTATTGAAATGCTGAGAAATCCTTCCTTTAGCTGCAGTTTTTCTTTCTCCAAGGTTCAGATATTAAACTGAATAAACAATTGAACAAATTTATATCCCTTTATATGAAGCCAGCATATGTATGGCAGGCCAGCAAGAACCTGGTGATATCAGCCCCAAAGAGGATGTCCCTATGAGCTGTTGAAATAGAAGACTGTTTTCCAAAAGGGTCAGACTTTGCTTTGTTGCTTATACTGAATAGGACTTTATTCCATGAGTCATTCTAATTAATAAGGCTCACAGAATGATAATAGTCAGCATGACTAACTGGATCATAGAGTGGCCTAAATTTGGAGTCTTTACTGTGAAACTCAAAGATAACTACATAATTATTCTTATAAATGCCTGATTGTCTTTACCAGTTTCATGTCATGACAACTTCAAATTGTCTGACTCTGGGAATTTATTTTGGTTAGCAACTCAATGCAGTAGCAATTACTATGTGGTTTTGTGTGATATGATATTTGTTATACAAAAAGATGTTTGATTATTTTATGATAACTTTGATTTTGCAATTGTTATTTTGTGAAACAATTTTTAAACTAAAACTAGTAGTCGTGACTCCCTTTTTCATTTCACATTATTCTTCATCTTCAGGGGAGAGGGATTTTTAGAAGTGCTAGAGTTGCTAGTAGACCCTCCAGAATACTTCCTTCTTTTCCAGGCATGGATTCAATTAAAAAAGAAATTATCCATTCAAGCATGTCCATTCAAGGGTGTGTGCACACAAGAAGCACGCATAGGTGTATTATAGGTGTATTAAAGGAAAGGATATCTGCAGGAGCAGGCTATGTACCAAAAGGCAAGCTCTGGGGCAAGAAAACCAGCCTGGGTGAATGGTGAGCTTTAGTTGGAACTCAGGGGAAAAAATACTTTGGAAGAAGGGGCAGGCACCTCAGGAGGAGTACAAGAATGTTACTAGGTCATGTGAAGAGAAAATTAGAAAGGTGAAAGCTCAGCGAAAACTCAATCTGGCAATCCCTGCAAATGCTACTAAAAAGTGGTTTTATAAATACATTAACAACAAAAGAAGGAATAAAGAAAGTTTTCACCCTTAGTGAAGGTGAAGGGATGTGGAGGGAAACATTGTCAGCAGGGATGAGGAAAAGGCTAAGGTACTTAATGTCACTTTTGCCTCAGTCTTGAACTGGAAGACCAGTTATCCTCAGGGCAGCTAACCACTGAGCTGGGAGACAGAAGTGGGGAACAGCCAGGATGAAGTAGTCACTGATCTTCTAGGCCACTTATGAGGAGTATCTGAGGGAGTTGGGGTTGTCTAGTCTGGGGAAAAGAGGATCAGGGGTGGCCTTATCTCTCTCCACAATTACCCGAAAGGAGTTTGTAGAGACATGGGGATCAACATCATTTCCCAAATATAATTAGTGGGAAGGCAAAAGGAATGGCCTCAACCTGTGCCCAGGGAGGTTTGGGTTGAATATCAGGAAAATTTTCTTTATTGAAAGGGTTGTCAAGCATTGGAATGGGCTGCCCAGGGAAATGGCTGAGTCACCATCCCAGGAAGTGCTCAGGAAATGACTGGATGTAGCACTTAGTGCTACGGTTTAGTTGACATGGTGGCATTTGATTAAAGATTGGACTTAGTGATCTTGGAAGTCTTTTTCAATCTTAATGATTCTGTGTTTCCATGATTCCATTCTATATTTATGTGTATCAAATGAACAGCACACCAAATTAATCTATCAGTGGATTATAGCTGTCAGGGAGTGAGGCTTTAGTCAGGCATAGTGTGCCATTGCAACTCAGGCAATTTAAGATACTACAATTCTATTTCCACCTACAAGGGTTTAACATTGACTCCCTTTCAGAGGTTACCTTCCCCTCAGCTATTCTGGGATAACTGTCCATGTAATTATGCCATAAATCCAGCCCCATCAAAGTMATGTGGCTTAGGAAGCCCTACTAATAAAACTGTGTAAGGTATTGTGATTGCTTGGACAGAACTAAGCTAGGTGCTACTTGTGCAGGGTTTTTTGCAGATCTAAGGCCTGAGTAATCTTGGACAGGCAACAAGCAATTTTTTGCCCTAACTCAAATATAATCAAAAGAATTTTTGATGATGGCTTTACTTTCCCTTTCTTTTTTTTTTTTTTTTTTGAAATTTTAAAACTGAAAATACAGTACTTAATTCACAAAGCTGTTAAGGCTTAACCGGCATAAAAAAAAATTCATGTCAAATATCTGTGACTCAGGGTAACAAGGGCCTGCTCTTGTAGAAGCACAGTAACCAACCCTAGGGCTTCAGGACAGTTATTTATATGTAGTTTGTGAGAAAAACATCAAGGTGTCAGGGCATTGCACAGCCCAGATGGGATATGGCAAGTGTGAAATCAAAGACATTTTAACCATCAATACTGTTAAAAAGACAGCCATAAGGTCAGGGACCTTGCCGTTATACTATTTGTAGCTTGACTTCTCAGGAAAGTTGGGCTCATACAATCATACCTGTGATCAATATTTGTACTTATATAGATCTTTTTTTTCCCCCTTAACTTTGAGATATCATGACCAATATCAGTCAGGAGTAGAGATGTCTCAGGAAGTCAAACATTTCATGGAAAGAGCTAGCCAGGCAAAGGAAAGGAACATTATGCATCTATGACTGAGACACTTCTCAGTTCACCAAGCCTGAGAACTTATCATGGCCCTACCAAATTTACAGAACTAATCAGAAGACCAACAATTATCAAGAGATGAACTCAAGACAACATAAGAACCAGAAATACATGTTATTTGACACTAGATATTTCATACCTCAGCAATGAGTTGCAAATCTTCCAGCTGCACAAAAATGTTCAGTAGGATATACAAGACCACTTACTCCACTTCATTGTTTCCTCCTTTAATTTTGATACCAGGAACACATTGGGTGTGAGATCCAAGAGGGCCTTCTTAGTGGCATTATAGCTTAAGATATTCTGTATCATGCTTTTGGTGTATTCTCCAGCCATGTATACATTGCTCTTCTGCTCTGCTCTATAAATGTGTGGTATGTCACTCTTCTGCTCTGCTTCGCAAAATCACTGAAGCTTTTGATGAAGAGGCACTCGGAGCCTTCATCTCCACTTCTGAGTGGAAGGACAGATGTAGACATTTTGAATGTCTGTAGCAGCCTTCTCATGCAGGCCTCTTCATTTCACTAGGCTGGAGTGGCTTCTGAAAGCTAAAAGAATAGATGATGATTCAGAGGAGCAGCAATCTGCAATTGATCTGCAAGATTTGAAGCAGCAAGTGGCATTGCTAGATGTCAAGCCAAGGCATGGGGAGACCTGGCTGGAGACCTGTTTTTCCCCCAGAAAATTGTCCTATGATTATTTTCTTTTGTATAAACGAAATCTGAAAAGACACAAATAATAGTCTAGCTGTTTTTAGGT
This sequence comes from Cardinalis cardinalis, assembly GCA_014549065.1. Taxonomy (NCBI): domain Eukaryota; kingdom Metazoa; phylum Chordata; class Aves; order Passeriformes; family Cardinalidae; genus Cardinalis; species Cardinalis cardinalis. The sequence continues at coordinate 1,202,357 of JACDOX010000153.1, read as the reverse complement.
GAGACTACATCTCTAAATATTAGTTTTTAGGAGACGTGCAGGGAAATTAATACTCTTTCTTTAACTCTTTTGCCTAATTTCACTACTTGCAGAATTTATCCATGCAAAATAATAACATTTATTTGCTTCTCTAGCAAGCAATTTCCTCCTCTGTTTCAGCAAACCATTATTTTTGTTTCAGCAACAATTGTAATGAGTTTCTAAACAATTGAGACATATGCTATTGGGTAGATGTCCAAATTAATCTGTAAACTTTCTTATCTCTCTTTTCCTTTCAAGCATTATGCTGAGTCGTTTTTACACACCTTGATAGCACAAAGTATTAACACAGGCTATTTTTATTCAGAAGTTGTGGAAAAATGTGTGGGATTTCTTTGGCAAAAATGCTTAGTCCAAATGTGGATGCCCTGATGGAAAGAGTTGAAAAATTGCAGGAAGTGACAAATGAAACTTGTCACAATGCCCRAGAATTGGCACTTGTGAACAGTGAAAGAACATGGTGTCCATCACTGCATTCAATAACAAGGCTTAAAAATGAATAGATTAATCATTGCTCATTTTAAAAGATTATTAAGGGTTTAATGAAATTGTCAGAGCAGTGGGATACTCAGACTAGCATAGCCAATGATATTTTACACCCTGTATTAAGGGCACCGTTATAAATGGTATTTAAAGGTGATTTTGTCTATGGACAATTATTGGCACAGTTGTTTTTGCTTTTATAATTGATCATTTCACACAGCTTCTTGCTTTGGATGAATTCATCTGAGGGCTATTTCTAGGTAGCAGGATGCCTCATGCTTCAGCATGCTGAGTTCTGCACATCGAACACATGAAATCCTGCTCAGTCAGGAACAAACAGGAAAAACACCAATTTGGTGTAAAAGGATGTTTTTATCTGTTACACTTAATATGTTCCTCTGCACACCTTGTGGAGCAGTCTGAAAGGATCACTGTGGGAAGGGCAATACATTTTAAAATGGCAAGACTGCCTAAATTTTTCAGCTCTATGCCTGAAATTGTCAGATAAATTTAATTTTTTTTTCCATTAAGATTTTTGCTTTGTCTCATATCTATGTATAGGGAAATGTAAGTGGAAATGTGTGTAAAGTGTATTTAGGAAGTTTTTGTGGAGGAGTTCCCTGTTGAGCTGCATTTATCAGCTGTTGRGAGGAAAGAGTTAAAAGGGCAAGAATGACAATGAGGATGGTAGATTCACTTAAGTGACCATGCAGCTGGGAATGCCAAGGCCTGGAGAATAACAGTGTGGGAAGCCCCCTATATTATGCCTATTGATGTTCATCCTCAGTTTTGAGAAGTAGAATTTCTGTATAGGGCTAGTGTAGGTGTTTTTAGACTCTTGGAGTCACTCTCCTGGGCATGCTTGAGATTCCTGTTTTGGGACAGAGAAGATCAAAGCTCAGAGATCATAAAAAAGCACAGGGAGATAACAGCATGGTGGAAAACTACAAAATGTGCTACTTAGTATTCATATACAAATTGCATTAGCAATTTCCCAAATGGCATATTATTATTTAGAACGTGCTGCAGTCAGACATAACAACTGTAGGGAAGAGACAGAGTCACTGACAGGTACATGAAGAAAAATATTTTTGGCAGACTTTATCAAGTCTGTGTTACAGCCTCACAGCAGCAGATGAGATCACAATGTGCTAATGTCTGCACAGCCGATGATTTCCCATCTCACTTCCCTCCTCCCAGCACCTGACCTACTTTACATCACTTTACCCCGATGGGCTGTATGAAGCACTTGAAAGCCTTCAAACTGTGGAGATCTCGTAATGCTCCAGATACAAATCCTCAGTTATTACTGTCCATCATTTATGTTCTAGAAACATCCCAGTGGCCGTTTACAGGCATAAATTATCAATCTGTGTCAGGCAACAGTTTTAGTACCAGGAGCACTGTACTGCTAAGGGAGTTACAACTGTCCTGAACTATTAGTTGCAGATAAGAGTTTCAACAAACACTTCAAGAAACTCTCTCCTCCTCTCTGGTTAGTATTCTCTGGGCAACTACTGCCCTCTAATAGAACATAAGAGATATTTTTATTGTACAAAAAGGCTATAGGATTCCTCACATAAACTATCAGTATTTCTAAAAAGAAAATGTAGAAATAAACCACACAGTTCTTAAATGACTAAATTTAAAATATCAAAGAGTTAATTTGGCCAAATGAATATTTACATAACCTTTCTCTCTTATTGGTATAGAATAAGCGCCTCAAAACAGATAGAAAATTTTAATCAATAGAAAAAAGATTGAGGATTGAGAAAAACTTTGGAAAATTATGTGTGCCTTTTAGGAATCTGAGTGTGGCAGATGATATAAAAACATAATTATAAACAACTATCGTTAAAAAATGTTGTGAAATGGTTAAAATATTGCACATAGGATACATTCAGAAAAAAAAAACAAATTAAAAACCCATCAAATGAATAGTTATTAGCTGCATTATGTTCCCTTCACTGCTTTACCCACAGGCATTGTACCATTATTGCAGTTATTGTATATCACAAATTACAGACTGTCTCCAATATTTGCTACCATAGAATTACAGCCTCAGGGAATGCCAAGTTTTCTGCCATCAGCATTCAGGACACTACCTTTGCAAGGATAACAAGAGAAATCAAAGCGGGCAATCAACAATGTGGAAAAACTGCAGAGAATTATAGCATATAATATTCTACTTCCAAGCTATTACAAAAGCCAAGCCTGCACTTACATGCTGTGCAGCCTCAGGCTCCTGAGAATGCAGAGCCTACAGCAGGGCAGCGTGCCTGAGGGTGCTCACACAGGTGAGCTCACACAGGTGAGCACCTGGGCTCACTTGGCATTCCCGAGCTGCATGGCCAAGGAAGACAGTCATCAGCCTGAAGCTGGAAATCTTCACTTCAGATACCAACCAAATCATACTCTCTCTTTCTTTGTTGGGGTGGCTGAAATATGGCCAACAGCTTTTGAGAGTTTTTACGAGACTGAAGTGAGATGGGACTTAGTTTTTTGAGGGGCCTTAGAAACTCAGGACAGTAACTGGCTCTGACTAAGTCTGGCTTTTCAGTGCTGTTGCTGTTGATATGGAAAATTCTTCCTGCATTTCTTTGCATGCGCTGAATTTTGTGGAAGAGAGTGAACACCTCCTAAAAATGCACAGCTTCAGGCTAATGGCTGTGTAGAAGATGATGTCCACGGTCCTATGTATGAATTTCTGAACATACAAATGAGTCAYAGTAGGAGAGAAGGGAAGGGAAGCTTTGGCTATTAAACAGAAAACTATTTTGGCTTGCCTGTTAAAAACTTGGGGAAGGCTGGAGAAAAAGCACCATTTTGCCTAATGCCTTTATGCATCAAAACTTATTATTTCATCCAGCAGAGGTCATTTGAGAGTGTATCTATAGAGGGAAGCAGATTACTACTTTGATGCAGAATGTGTTTTCCTATGAAGCAAAAGATCAAAAGTCCAGGAAGGAAGGATAGGTACTATGCAGAGATAGGTACATAGCACTAGAAACCTCTTCCAGAGTTTGGATTAGCCTTTGGTTTTGTCCTTTAGTACTTTGCGTGTGGCAGATTTCATTAGAAAATTATATACTACATTTCCATACTTCAAGTCAATAAACAAGTCTCTATTTTCTCGGTGTGTTCAGCCTAAAAATTGTYGCGAGAGATAGAGTGGATTTTTGCCTCCCCCAGAAATGATGAGAATAATTTATTTCTAATTTTTGCTATTACTGTCTCAGGCTACGCTATTAAGAAATAGCTATTCTGGATAGTGGAATGAAAACAAGAAATATTCCCTCCCTGATGGTAATGGTGGCTATTAAACCTAAAACCCCAGAGCAATGTAAAGGTCTAGCATGATAATGTAATATGATCACTTTGTCTCTCCGAATGACTTAGGACTGACATTTATGTTTTCAAACAAGCCCTGATTTTTTTCAATATCTGCCACATTACTATGCTTTGGACAACTGCATACCTTACTATCCAAGCCTCTGACTTGTAATTTATGTCTCTTTACTACCCATGAGTGGGAGTCAAAAGCCTTAAGTTAGGTGCAGGCGCCTGCTCATGAGTGACTAAGTGTTACACAGATTTATCTTGCCAGTCCACTCCTCCCTTTATTCCCAAAGCTCACTTAATGTTCAAATGCATCTGTAAAATCACAGTGCGAGATTTTATATACTGCTTATGGAGAGGACTTGGCTTCTGAAGTGCAGATGTACAGGAGTACTGATCACCTGTAAGCTATCGATTAAAGCTCTTCAAAAGGAAGCTAGTGATTTGAATTTCTGACATTTATTGTTCACACTTGACAAAGAGGGTTTTAACATTAACAGGTAACTGCATCTTTATGAAATTTCTGATGTATAACAGTGTTTTGAGTAATTTGTCTGGCTTCACAAGGAATAATTCTTTTGCTGGAATTTTGCCTCTTTCTTAAATTTTCACAAAAAGCCCAATGAACTCCTGTCTGATGTAAGCGAAAAGCCAAACCAGCCACTTTATTTCCTACATGACAACTAATTTAGAATCAGTAGGCTCAGATACCTATTTCATATGACACACAATTAATGTTCACTAACAAAATGTTAGGAACAGAGAATGCTCTTTGCCTTCTGAAGCCAATGGCACTTTTTCCATAAATTCCTAAGCAGCACAATTTTTATTGCTATGCTTGTGAATATTGAATGCCCCCCTCAACATCATGACACAGTTTCAGAGCATTTKACGGCATGGAATGTTGGGCAGAGGTCCACCTATATGGCCCACTTGTTCCTGCACGACTGAATGACTTGACAGGAGGAAAGACTGAACTGTCTTTGACTGGCAAATTAATATGCTTGCCTCCAGGATATGGTGCCCCTGGCTGAGATTACCTGGAATGGTGACAATTCCAACTAATTTCTTGAGCAGAACTTCTTTTCAGATTTCAGTCTGTGATTAGCAACTTTTGTGCCATGTTCCAAGTCCTTCTTTCTGACGGCAATTTTGGTGAATTTTGGCATCTGCTTGTTGTAAATCAAATTTGTTAAAAAATTTTCTCTCTGGTAAGCAAAAGCTGAAATAGCAAGGCTCCAAAATTACATTACATCAAATGAGTAAGGCACTAAAACACAGTATTAAGCAAGGTGGGAAAACCTTTCTGAAGCTGCAGAACAGAAGGGTTTTGAGATTCTTAAGCTCATATTTATGGAATTTAATAATCTTGTGGAAAGTAAAAATCCAGACATCCTCAGCTATTTACTCTTATACTACATTTTCTATGGGAATGTAATCCAYGCCTCAAGGAAGCAGTAAACACTGCATTTCCAGTGTTTGCAGAGGAATGCTATGAACTTTTGTTCTTCAGTCCTAACAGAGTAGCAGGATACCATACTTGATCAGCGGAGTCATGCAACAGGAAGCCGTAGTGACTTTCTACTCTGAAATTGGCAATGAGACTAAAAATCAAGGAGGCAAGTCTTCTGCTTCTGGTGTTCATGCACTGAATAAGGATGGTTGCAATCCAAAACTAACTACTTATTGTATAGCACTTTTTACACCTTAATGTTGAAAAATGTATTAGTCCAGCTGAGTTTCTTCTCTTTTCACTTAAAGCAAAAAAATCTCTTAGTCTCTGTCTTTTTAAAAAGTCTTTGGGTTTTTCTTTTATCCAAATCTTTCACTATTTGAAACTTGGCAGGTAGTAAAACAAGGCTACTTTAAATAGAAAGTGAATCTCTTATGTATATTTAAAAAAAAAAATTGGCATTTCTAAAATGGCCTGGAATGCAACTAGAAAATGTTTTTAACATTCTGTTGGACCTGGGCAACAATTCAACAATAAACAAACATAGTAGCCAAATTTACTTAAGCCATCCATTTTATCAACATACTTAAGCCATCCATCTTTTAGAAGAAAAAAAGAAACAGACAAACCAAAACCTTTAATAAGAGCAATAGTTTATTAGAACCAGAAAACATTATTGTTACAAATAGAGAAAATTACATACTAACTTCTATAGCATTGCATCACTCAGGTATAATAAAATTGATGAGTTCATATAATAAAATTTATGGAACTGAGGTGAATTCCATTTATTTGAATATGCTCAGTTATGTTTTTGTTTATTCCCATAGCAGATGTTTAATTTACAAACCAGGCAATTATTACAGCTCTTCCAAACAAATAAGAACAGATTACTCAAACGTTCACATCAGTTTTTATGTTTATCATTAGTTTTATGATGCATCATGAATATTCAATGTTAAGAAAAAACTCTCATTATGATACCTAGAATACCTTAAAATTATGGTTTTCATCTCCAAATGGTGTCTCATCCTGTTTGAAAACACTGCTAATGTGTATTACTATGAGCTGAGCTTAAATGCTAATAGGGATTGCTGAAATATCTTCCTGATGCTTTCAAATAGATTAGCTTTGCATTCACAATAGTATGGATGTAGCCAACTATGTCATATATTTTTTCACATAAATAAAGGAATTTCGATTCGTGTTTCAGAGAGAGTTCTGGAGGCTGAAGTGTTCTAGTTTTTCTAACAAGACAAAGCAAACGAACCAAAAACCCTCAAACCCCTCTTTTTCTCACAAAACAAATAGCTACCTAGATATTTGCCTTGAATTTTCAGGTAAAGTCAGTACTATCCAGCTGGCCTTTGGCTTACAGCATGTTTTCTGGAATATCTCCCATAGTAGGAGGAAATCATTTTATCAGGAGAGATGCCATGTTACATTCTGAATGCACATTATAAATGCACACTGGCTATTACTTAGCTGTTTGAGTTGTTTGGTTTTGTTTCATTTTGGCTAAACTGACTGAGGTTTCATAAATAAAAGCAGAGCGTCTGTCTATCATGTAAGGTGTGCATCACATATGCACATGGGTTTGAGACAAGTCTGAGAAAAAAGTATCTCCCTTCTTATTTTCTTCAAATGAATTGCAGTCTGCTGAGTTTTATGTTAAAAGAAAAGGAAATAAGCCTCAGTTTCTTCCCCAAATTCCTACAATGCCTAACTCACTTCAATTTGCCAAAATTGTCACTCTTCATTACATGACAACCTAAGAGAAGGTTTCAGGGTTAGATAAATTTATTCAGATAAACTTTTGTGGAGTAATCTCAGTAAGAACATGCTATGTAGTGCAAGATGGATGAAGTGTTAAAGATTCCACTGGAAAACAAGTATCTTTTGTTAAAAGTGCTTGTTATTGCAAAAAATTTGTGTTTACCCACTTGAAAAAAACACTCTGGACAAAATCAAAATAAATCAAAATAACACCTGCCACCTGTTCCTTACTTACAGTAAAAATTCAATTAGAAACCTCAGCTGTAAAACTACTTTCAAATAAACTTGTGCAGCATTGTTTTATAGGGTTCAGATCTGTATGAATGTTAAAATTATAATTTTGGGTATTTTCTTATCACCCAGGTTCTAAGAAGAAATTCTAATACCCTTGCCACTTCAAAAATATGTATAAAATGGTGCTTTCTGCTTCAGAAGTGTTGGAACAGGCCGCCCAAGCAAGTGGTCGATACCTCCCTGGAGGTACTTAGAAGACATGTAGATGTGGGACTTAGGGACAWGGTTTTGTGGTGGTCTTGGCTGTGCTGGGTAAATTGTTGGACCTTGAAGGTCTTAAATGTCTTTTCCAAACTAAATGATTCCCTAAGCTTATGATTTACACAATGCACCTTGAGCATTACTGCACCACATAATGTTCATATATTGTTCCTGGAGCAAATATAGTTGGTTGAAAAGATTTTGTTGTTTGAACTAAAACCTGAGGACTTCCAGGACAACAACCTCCTGCCACTTCACACTGAAACTTTCGTCCATCCTCTTCCAAAACTTCTAACAAATATTGATTCCCAGTTTCACAGAGAATTTAATAGCAAGAAAGGTATCTTATTAAAAATATATCATGATGTCGAGCTGCAGATCTGGAACATCAGACCATGTTGTGCAAATAGCCATAATATCAAAAAGGAGGAACCGTGTTGATAAGMTAGTGCACATAATTATTGGATTTCCACTGGAACAAAGCAAGCTGCTCTAATGAGAAACAGCTCATTGCCAATGTGATTTCAGTAAGTAGCGCAGAACATTTACATCACAGAGCATGCTTTTTGAGAGTAAGTACATATTATATTGCATGGGGGAAAATATGCAAGGATACTGGCAGATGTGAACATGTATAGATTTGCATAAGAACACAGACAAAAACCACAGCACAAATAATGCCAAGTCACTGTCTAAGGATGAACTGAGAAGGATAAGCATTAAGCAGCAACTTTGTTCCACAACTCTCTGCTAATTATTCTAATACTCCAATCACTCCCCTAGTTTCAGCCTGTTTCCATGGTATCTGAACCTCTGAACACTATAAAAATGATCAATTACTTAAGATGTCTTAATGAAGAAAATGCAGAGGTTGCAAAGGTAAGCACTGCAGTCAAGAAATTAACAGCCAAGGTTGCTTGCACAGTTTTAACTCTTGCCCTTTATGAATATATATTATAACCCTTTACCTGCAGATTACTTCTTCAAGTATTTCACATGTTCTTTCAAGTTATATATTTTAGTCTTCTGATAATGGGCCATCCATTGAACAAACTATTTTTCTTTAGTGTTTAAGCAACATAACTCTGACAGGAATGCATTATTTTAACATTTCAGCAGTTCTTTTCTGGAACAAATACCATTAGCAACGTAACGCTAACTGTTAAGACTTTTCTTCCAGCTAGTTTGATGTTTTTTCTGTGATTTGCTCTCAGTTTTCTTCCTCTTAAGACTTGATGTATTTCCATTAAAGCATTGGTCTGGGTTATAGTCACATTTTTTTAAAGCTATTTACTCACAAAACCTCTATTTAAAATGCAAACAGTGGATTTAGGCATGTGATTCTGTCAATGTTATGGTCAGAAGTAATGCCACCTCTTTCTTCCTAGGTGATATCCATCTGCTTACACACCCAAGGAACATGCTATACCTTGCAGCATGTCATTGCCAGAGAGTGAAGAGGTTACCCTCCTGCTGCAAATACACTCTACAGAGAGTGATGTATCAGCAAAGAAAAGAGAAAGAAAGAGAAAAACCAGAAAACCACATTCTGATCAGTATAGAGGTTTTGTGTGTTCTCTTCAAAGGAAGGATTCTGATTTAATTTCATGTATACTGAGTTTTATCCCAGATGACTCAAATTGGTGAAAGATTTTTTAATTGAACAGGTCAGCTGTATGGTTAATTCTTTAGGGAAAGACTGAAGTCTGTAAAATGCATAGGAAAAATATAATTTTCATTAAAAGAGCTTAATGAGCTGTGCAACCTCAGATTTTAAAAGCTTTTTGATTTGCACCCTGGTTCTAGTTAGTCCCCTCCACAACCAGGGGGTTGATATTGCAGCACTTGTTATTCTCTGGCTGCCATGCTCTGCAGGGCTCATCAGGGACAGGACGGACACACAAAGCCAGTTTCTAGGTAGAGAGAGTCAGTGTAGTGCCTTAAAGTACGAGGAGTTGTAATGAGTGCCATCAGCTCTTCCATAATCTCTGTTTTTTCTTCTGCAGATTATAAAAATTATCTCATAGCTGCAGTGCTTGCTAGAAGAGGTTTGCAATGACATTGTAGCTGTGGCCCGTTTTATACTGGTTAATGTGTTAACTTGGAGATCTAAATATGCATCATGGTAATTAAAACCAGAACTGTTCAAATACTGACCAATATACAGGAATTTCATTACAGTGCTGCTCAAGAGATGCTGAAACTGGGGAAACTCTTTGAAAATGCCAGAAAAATTCTTAAGCAATGACACAGGCTCCCCCTTTCTCACAAAATGCACTTTGGAGAAGCTGTGTTTCATCTTCCCCATTAAAATATGTGAACAATCATAAAGACAACAGAGAAAAAAAGCAAGCAGCCCTTTTTATGGCTCTGTGTAGCAAGCTCTCTGACAAGCTGACCCCAAGCAGCTGCCAGGTATCCAGCCTGGCTGCCACCCCATCCACCTGCTCTCTGCTCTGTACCAGGCTCCTGCTGGCTGGTTCACAAAGAAGCTTCCAGGTGTTTGCTGCCTGCTGGCCCAGCCACATGTTGGCTGCCAGTTACCAGGCTCCTGCTGCCCTGTTCACCTGCTGGCATCATGCTGCTTTCCTGATGCCCTGAATCCCCTGCTGAGTGGCAGTTGGTATTCTTTCCCTGTCTTCACCTTTTTATACATTTTATTTCTAAATGCATGACTGCATTTTCATATATCTGTAACACACACACACACACACCCCTTTGGCATCTTCTTGCCCCTCTGCCTGCTTTTTTCCCTGCCCATGAATCTGCTTGAATAAGCTGGTGTGGAGCAGCAGGTTCCATTTAACATCCCAGCTGCACGCTGACATTATCACCAATGTCAGTTTGTAAGCACATCCACAGTAATTGTTGCTGAGACAGCAGGTTTTGCTGTGAGATTCAGCAAGCCCCATGATTTTTCTCCACACGGGAGGTTCAGAAGCAATGCTTACAGTCCTTGCAGTTTTTTGATTCTGTGTAGAATCCAAAATGTACCTCTGGGATTTTTCCACTCTTCGGAGTGGGTATTTCTCCCATTAACATAACTATTTAGAAAGAAAATTAAAGCAAACTAGAACAGATTTCACTAACATTCACTGCCTTTTTTTTGTTGTTGTTCTTGTTGTTGTTTTGCTGACAAAATGAAAAGCAAAATGAAACACATAAAACATAACACTAGTTTCCACAACCAATCACGTCCAATAGCCGTTATCTTACTCAGAAACAGCTAAATCCTGCTGTGAAAATAGGAGTAGCCTTACACTTCTACAGTTAGTAACACAGTTGTTTATAGAACAATAAAGTGAAAAGGAGCAAGATAATGTTACTACAAGGTATAGAGTTTGAACACATGTATTAACATTAGATTGACTGTGCCCACCTGACATGAAATCTATGTTCAATTCCTCTTTGAGGGAGCAATAACAAGTTAAACAGTCTTTAAGGATGCAATGGGCCGGCCATATGGTTAACAAAAAATGTAGTGTAATATTTGTGTTGTGAATGATATTATAATGTCCAAAGGCAGATATTCCATGGAAATCTCTGGGACTTTTTGCAGAGTGAAATTCTACTGAAGATGACAGAGTGAGTCCAAATTAAAAAGCTAGATATAGGAGGGTATTTAACTAAGCTGCAGTATGTATTACATTGCAGGCTGCTTGCAAATATGATTGATTTCAGATACAAAGCTTAAGCTGCACATTGGGAGATTAGAATTTTGGCTAGCTGGCCATTACTGTAATTTCTGATAAGAACTCAGTTTAATTAACTTAGGAGATTCCTAGTGTATCTACAGCCACAGGAACAGAAAGTTTTAAAGAGCACCATAAGAATAAATATTTATAAATAGTAGACAAGACTTACAGCTTTATTATAATTTTTTGGTTGAGTTGGGTTTTTTTTTTGTGGGGGAGGGCTTTGGTGGGTTTTGGGCTTGTCTTTGACTGGTTGTGTGAGCAGGTTCACAGGTATTACATTTATTTGTCATCGAGTAGAGTTGTTYATATGCTGTATGTTCCTGCCAAGCCTGTAGAAAAATACATCCACCTAGCCTTGTCATATGGACACAGACATCATAGCCTTGATCATGCAGCTAAGTTGTAAGGGTCAAATTTATAATGAGTCAATATATCAAGAACTTTAACACAGAGAAATATCACCATGTGCAAAGAGTCCTTGAAAGACTGTTTTCCACACTGGATCAGAAAAAGAAGGACAAGTTTGCAAGGAGCATCAAGTCCACATGCTGAGCCATGTAGTCAAATCTTGTCTGCTCATCATGCTTGCAAGTGCAATGACTTTATGGCTGTGGACTTAAGATGTGCTTTTGTGGATGTGTATAGGACCACTTAAGCCTTGTTAGCTTAAAATTGGGAAGCTCTGTAACCTCTCTGAGTTGGTGTCTGCACCTGACAGATTTGTTCACAGGTGTTTACCAGCCAAACATCACCTAGAGTGCAGAAGCAGCCTCTTTAATCAGGTAGAGACAGATGACTGTTTAATGATTATTTTAATGGCAACAGAAACTTGGGGAGGCTCATAGAACATTTTATTTTATTCTCCATTGTTTTATTCCACATCCAGAGAAGTTTTTTGAAAGAACCAGTAAGAGAATGAAGCTAGTTTTCCATTAGTGATGGAAATTAATGTTTTCTTAAACACGATCTCTGAAAATTACTTTCTATAAGACATCCCTGACTAAGCATTTTGTGAAAGTTCATTTAACCTTTACAAATAAATATTAGATAGCATTTTGACAAAGTATAATAACACCTCTAACTGAGGCTGCTATTTGCCTCATTTAAGAAAACCAACAAAACAAAACCAGGAGATAAGAAAATTTCCTGAATAATTTACAAATCTTTAAACTACTATTATCATGTAAAATGCAAAAACTGCTAATGCCTATGATGAAGCCCCACATTCACACAAAACTGTGGGGGGTTTTTCCAAAATAATGCATCTTATGAATCTATAAATAAATAAAACTGGAACAAGGAATAATCATATAATTATGGAAGGGTTTGGGCTGGAAGGGACTTTTAAAAGTAATTTAGCCCAATGCCCATGCAACAAACAGGAACATCTTTAAACAGAACAGGTTGCTCAGAGACCTGTCCAACCTGACCTTGAATGTTTCCACGGTTGGGGCATCCAGCATCTCTCTGGGCAGCTTGTGACACTGTTTTACCTCACTGTAAAAAATTCCCTACTTACATCTAGGAGACATTACCTGTCTTCTTTTGGTATGAAGTAATTTCCCCTTGTCCTGCAAAAATAACCCCCAATCTTCTACTGCTAGTATTATGTAAAAGAAGACCTATTTTTCTGCATTTTTTTGTTCAGAATTCAGCCCTTAGGAATTTGAATCTAAAATTTGCACAAACAATGGCTACTTGTATGTACTTGTCACTTCTCACTCATATTGACTGATAGTAAGGAAAGATTAATGGTTGTTTAGAATGAATATCATTAATGACTACAATTTAGTTTATGACTGCAAAATTGAAGGCAGAAACCTGAAACAGACCCTATGCAAATGGACTTTCAATGTGCATATGGCATGTACATATATGCATATGGTAAGGAGTAGGTAGCCTAATTTCACTTCTGTTAAAGCTGCCTATTGCACATGTGTTGGTGGCTCAGTGTACTACAGAAATGATACAGTAGATCCTTAACTATTAGTGAATAATATCTGTTACTGCATCGTGCTGCAGTATGTCCAACTGGCTCCACAGGCACAGAGGTATTACATCTAAAATGACTTGATGAAAACCAAAACAATTTCTCCAGCTGCCCCAACCTCTAACTACTAAAATACCTACTTGTAATATGTCTTTCTATATTTTCAGTTTCCCTAAGACAAGAAGGCAATTTCACTTTTTATTAATTGGCAATATAATTTGACATCTTCTTTCTAAAATGTGAAATAATTAAAAGTATTTATAAAAATAAATATAGTTTGTTAGTGATTCAGAATTCACATCTCTTTTAATGTTACTATTTCCTGCTTATCTCTGTGAACCTTACAATAATCTTAACCACCTTACTCAGACCTCTGCTAGTTTTCCATTTCCAAAATCTTTAAATGTTGACTGTGTCATTCCTAATCCTCTAGATTACCTTTATACCATTCCTCTCCCAGTGGATTTTGTTTTGCTAATGTATTGCAACAAGTTGGTTCAGCAGAGTTCCTTATGGCAGATTTAGGTTTTGTACATGAAAACTCCTTATTTTTCAGCACACAATAACAGAGAAACAGAAGAGTCTTTGGGARAAGAGACAAAGGGAGAAAACAGCATTCAATATCCTACCAGCAGCACTGAAGGAAGAAACTTATGTGTGTAAGTTTATACTTAATACTCAGCGGATTCTAATCAAATGTTGTAGATATGTTGTGCTTGGCTTCTGGGCTTGTAAAGAAAAGAGTTTTGTTCAGACAGAATTTAGATTAAAATCACCTTCTCTTTTCCCTGATAATATTCAGAGTTGTCATTTCTGCAGAAAGGAAGCCTAAACTGAAGTCTGCAATAGAAACACAAAATATTGTATTTGATAAACAAAGACTGTGATCTATTGAAATGTAACTTCAGAAAATGGAGCATTTTCTTTGCCTGTCACACACAATGAAAGATGTGCTTTCCCTGGAATGCCCCTATTTTCTCATCCTCCTAGCCCTGGAGGTTCTGTTCTCCGCTATCTGCAAATATGGATAGGTGGAAGGTCAAAACTTGCATCATTTGGAACATAAAGAAAGCATCTTTTATCTGCAGGTTAACATTCAAACTGCCTGCATTGTTTTTTGGCATTTTAAAATGGGATCTTCATGGTATCCTGAGAGTTGCTTTAATGAATTTTTCTGGCACCGAGACCCTTCTATGCTTGAAGGCTTTTTCTTTTCTTTAATTAATTGACTCCAGGGTACAAAGACACTTGCAAGGTTACACTAGGCTGCAATAACATGATGTCACCAGCTCTTATTAAAGAACAAGTTTTATGCTGGTGGAGGAAAGATCAGGGCAATTCCTGAGGAAAGATGTGTCAGCTCTTCCCAGACTTCCTCTCCACAGCAGCTCCATCATATATCTTGGGCTACATCACTCCACTCCCCAGATGTCTCTGTGAAGTTCTAGCCCTTGAGATGCTTACAGGCACACAATTCATTTCTCCACCCAGAAAATAAATGGTCATGCTGCAGTGCTGCAAGTATGGAAATGCATCCCTTTACTGTGGGACAAGCCTACCTGGCACCAAGTTCTGCCTCATGATGACCTTCAGGGACKAAAAATAGCAAGTGCTAAGAACATGCTGCTTCCTGGAAATTGCTTTTCTTTTTTCAGAAATTGCAAGATGGAAGAAGGAGGCAAATCAAATTTTAAGTTGGAATTTTGATGATTTGGTTGTCTTATTTACTTTCACATTAATGAGGATCAAGTCATAACATCTGTATTTACCTCATGTCTAAAAATAGCCATACTCAYTAAACCCTTAATTTCCCTTTACTGCTGTTACTGTTCACCTGTRAATGTATCTACTCTTCTGGTTGCTGTTGGAACATAAAAACATCATTCATTCTACAGCTAAAAACCTTCTTAAAGCTTTTAGCTTAAACGTGTCTAGTGTTGTCTATGTTTATTTGCTTTTGCACCTGTTATATGTTTACTTAAGTATCACTCCTCCTTAAGGTATAATTTAAAAATAGCAATTATAGCTCATTTAAGCCCCTTTCTAGGCTAGGTAAACCAATACATTTTAATCTCCTCACAAGACACAATCTTCTTATCCACAGGACTTTGTAACTGTTCACCTACTAGTTTTGATGTCGAAGTCAATTTTTCTTGTTTCAAAATGCTTTCTGAATATGTCCATTCACAGAAACATGGAACAGCCCAAGTATGAAGGGATCCCAAAAGTTCACTTCGTCCCCTATTTCATGGGAATGGGAGCCAGATGAAGCCATCAAAGAGCGTCCAGCTGTATCTTGGAAGCCTCTAGTGGATAGGGACACCACCATGCCCCTGAGTAGGCTTTTCAAGTAAATGATTATTCTTGTTGTAAAAAAATTTTTTTCTTATAGCTAAGTGAAACTTCTCCCAGTGAAACTTGGACMTTTTGCTTCTTGTCTTCTCCATGTCGCTCTTTGTGAAGAGAGAACCTCCATTCTCTTTGCAGCTGTCCTTAAGTGTTGGAAAACTGTGACGTGCCCACCCCTCCCCACCAGGAACACAGACAAATGACCCTCAGAGGTGAGGAGCTGCTGGCCTGCTCTCATCAATCTCCATTTGCATCCAAAGAAGGGGAAAAAAAAAAAAAAAGAGAGATTTATGAGCAAGATCAGTATTGAAAGAGCCTGGTTTTTTGTCTTTTCCCTGTGCTCCTCTGGGGATGGGACACTCAAGGCAGGTACTGGGAGTAAATCCTCCTGGCTACCTGGATGTAAATCAGGAGGAAGATGATGGATTTGTGGTGATCCAGCCTGATTTACACTCCTGTGTCTGGTCCCTGCAGGTCAGTGTGTGGCCCTGGGGAGGGTCTGTGATGATCCTTATCTTCTCCAGGGAGGAAAGACTTAACTCCTTTAGCTGATAGATTCAATTTAAAAGACAACACTTAGAATGTGTTTAGCTACCTATTTTTCTGTCTTTGTGGCTAGCAAAACCCATCTATTGCTTTATTATTTCTTTCATTCTTTAAAGGTTGTTTTGCATCACAGTTCCTGACTGCAAAGAGAGACTATATCAATTGCAAGAAGAGAAGTTTAAAGAAAATCTAAATTTATTTGCAAATTGAAAATTTCAGAAAGATTCTTGAAATAGACCCTGAACCTAAACTATAAAGGCTTACAGAGCTGCAAAGAATGTTCTCAGTTTTCCCTAAGAGGTTGCAAGAAATCAGTTTTTGAGTATAAGAAGCGTGTGCCTCACACACATGTGTGGAGAAATAAGAAATGTTTAGATTGAGCTGCTTCTTAATGTTGGTTTCCCTTGATCATAATAAATGCCACATCTTTTTTTTTCCATCTAAGCTTTCTACATCAAACTTTTAACCCAAAGATGTTATTTGAGTATACAGAGATGTACCTATTGCTCTGATAATTACTCTCAACCTCCAGAATTTGGCCAGTACACAATTTCAATTAATTTATTTATATTTGCACTAATATACTGTCCAATATTTGCCACCTTTACTTTGGCTATAAAGACACCATTGCAGGATTTGGAGGACATACTCTCTAATATTAAATAAGATAAAGAAAATTAATTTAACATTAAGTCTGAGTAATCGAGCATACACAAGCCCGGAGATTCAAAATATGATGGCACGCAGTGCTAACTCAATTTAAATTGCTCATCCTGTAATATTATGTCATGCATTATTCAATTAATAATTAAAGGTGAAAACATTGTAAAGCTATGTTCATATAGGCTAAGGAGAGAGAGAAATTTTGTTTCACAGTCTAGAAGAGATCTAAAAAGGCAGTGCTCAAATTCAAAAGGTTAAATTCAGACTAGGGAGTGGATTTTAGAATCACTGAAGCTATTCTAGTTTACAACACTAAGATGTCTGGATCATTCCTAGGAGATTTCTGTCCAAGCTGTCAGAGAGCTCTTATTTATTAAGCTACTATGCAAAATTTGAAAACAAAGAAAGTGTGGTATTTTAAATAATCTGAACTTTCTCAGATAGCTTTGAATCTAATATGCAAAGTGAAACGTAGCCTTTAACATTCTAATGTCACCTTTTATGCCTTAGAAGTAATTACCCAAGAATATTATCTTGTCACAGAAATAAGGTGATTTCAGTAAAGCCAAAACTTCAAACATTACCATGTCAAAAATCAAACCAAAATTGTCTCTTAGAAATGTCAAATATCTATAACTTGCTTAACAGAGGTAGGGTTTCAGCTGCCTATATATAGGTAATTAATAGCAGTTTAGATACTCTGGGATATTTTCCTTCTGTCTCAGCTGATCTTTCACAGCAGCATTAGTCTTTCATACATCCAAGGTCCTATCTGTCAGCCATTTGACATGTCTCTGATAACCCTGGAGCATCTGAAGAGATTTCTTAACACTTGCACTGGATGAATCCTTTTCTGCTTGTAAAACTTAGGAAAATTCCTGCAGTCAGCCTGTGTTCTTTCAGACATTCATATTTTAGTTTAAATCTTAGGATGAGATCCACTTTCATTTTAGAAGTTGTCTGATGTGTATCTTAGACCCTCAATTTSTCAGTCTGTAAAGAAGACAAGATGATTGAAAGAAGCTTGAACATTTCCGTACCACATTATTTCTCACACAGCAGCACGCATACAAAAAGAACTGATAGCTTCCTAAAAATTTTTGGGTCTGTGAAGATGTTAAAGCTAATGTAACCTTAGCCACTCTTCAAGCTAATTTAAGGCTTAATTCTAYGTTCATACTTTCCTTATATGTCCCCTTTCCATGTACAAAGCCAGTAACAGGACTCTGGGGCTGAAAGAATGAGGAGAAAGGCCATGGTAGAGCTCAATTCTCTGTCCTTACAAATGGATTCAACCTGATTAATTTCCAGGGAATTTTTTTTACTGATTTGAACTGTTATTTTGGAATGACACTGGTGTAGATGAGACCAGCATGTAATCCAGTATTTACTGCACATAGTGTAGCAAATGGGGTGGTGATGTTACTGCTCTGTATGAAGATACAACAGAATATTAAACTGAATATTAAGAATAGTCCTCTAGCTTCAGATCTGCAGAATATTCATATAACAGCAAACATTTTTTTTTTAATATCAAACTGCTAGTGCCTGCCTTTAAAGTTGTACCCTTCTCATTCAAGGATACATCATTTTCTTCTGGAAAGTAGCAGAATTTCTGTCTCAGGCTGAGCATGAATCATCAACAAATTTTATAGCCCATACTATAATTTTATAAACTATCATGTTTTGGAAAATTGATTTTAAGCTATAATGTATGATGAAGTTACTATTCCTCCAAGGAAAGACACAACAATGGACAACATCAGGAACCTTTGGAGGATTTCAGTATTCATGGACTTCTAAAGTAATAGAGCTGTTCAAGAAACACCCACTGGAGGAATTAACCAAGCAAATATAATTTTTCTCCCACCAAAGCTGTTTAACTAGACAGGCTTAAGAAAGTCTGGAACAGCACTATTCTAATTCATATACTACAGGTTTAAATGTGAAACAATTTATTAGAATAGATTGTTCGGTTGTGCTAGAAATACATTATTGTACTTTACAGAGCTGTTTTTACATTCATTGTCATTTATAAGAATATTTTTATCATAAGGGGAATCCTAAGGCACATGTGTGTCATTAGAAGTCTGGTAAAAGAAAAAGCAAAGCTATTTCAGGCTAGCTAGCCTAAAGAGTAGAATATCATAACTTCATTAAAACAATAAGATTCATTTATCAAAGACTGCATGTCTATTATAGGGATCTACTCAGTACCTGTTTCTCACTCAGACTTTATACATACTTGCATTATCATCTGTTATTATGTATTCTCTTTCTTGAAAATAAAATGCAGATATTACATATGAATTACATTTGGCTGAAGCACCTCAATAATATTTCTTTTTTGATTGAAATAAATCTGTCTTGTAACATAGTGCAGCTGAAAAAACACTAAAACACTGGTAAAAGTTAGTTAATGGCTCTTCAAATTTTACTAGAACTTCATTCAGAAGGATTTGATACTGATTTGACTCCCTTTTGTCACACTTTCTATGTCTGATGAGTACTGACCTGAGGTACATCTATGTTTAAAGCTCTTAACTCTTGAATTAGGGATATCTAACCTCAAATATACCTTGAAACTTAATATCAATTTTGATGGAGATGTGCCAAGGCCCAAGCTAGTACTTTCACTGAAAAAAACCACAGAACTCTTGTGATAAGAGAAACTGTGTTCTGAAAGCTTCCACCCATGAAGACATGTAAATT
Organism: Cardinalis cardinalis; assembly: GCA_014549065.1. NCBI lineage: Eukaryota > Metazoa > Chordata > Aves > Passeriformes > Cardinalidae > Cardinalis > Cardinalis cardinalis. The sequence continues at coordinate 1,182,814 of JACDOX010000153.1, read as the reverse complement.
TACTTTTGAAGTTACTCATTCACACTTGATTCCTTTTTTAAAAAGGGGAAGAAAGACAAGCTCAAAACAAAGACCAGCAGCAATAATTATTTTCAATTTTCATTCCAATACAAAATCACATTCTAATACCTTAATGAGTGACATGGAATCCAGTACTTGTCCTCTGGCCTTCTGTAATAACAATCACAACAAGTTAATGAAACAAGTTAGGAACATCACAATTGCTTAGGCTGCAAGTCATATTAGTTAGCCTTATTTCTCAAAGACAAGAGGTTATTATGTCTGGTGAGTTTTACAGAACTGTGTGATTTTTAGATCAATGGACATTTCCTGGTCTCTGAAGCAGCTCTGTAGGATTTTTCTTTAACTTTGTGGTGGATCTACAACTTGAACCAATGTCTGACATTACTATCATTGTTCACTGTATTTTGGTGAGGTAACAATAGGAAAAAACATGCTAGGCATTCTCAGAGAGATGCCCAGCTTCAAAGCTCTTCAGAGATTATCTCTGCTCTCTGATATGTTGCCCCCTGCCCCAAGATATGAGCAAGTAGAAAAGTGATACATCCTGCTGTTGTTACCACAGTAGTCTTTCCATCTGGTCCAAGATCTCAGAACATGCCAAGTTACATCAATGAAAAGGCTGGATTATCAGTTAATTTTATTTGGGTATTAGGTGTTGATTTTGAAGAGTGCAGAACGTTTCACTACCTGCAATAGTGGCTAATAATTGGTAAGTGCTCATTTTTGCTGACCTCCATACAATGTATTCCCCATCATCGAAGGACACTGAGTTCAAGTCTGTCTTCAAGGCATGAAGCTGAATGGACAAAAGGATCTTCTGATTTCAAGAAAATTAGTAATTAATATCCAGCCATGATTAAAAAGCTGTATAAAAGACWCTTTATTTTATGTGACTTGTTTAATTAATTAGTCTTTTTTCCATGACAATATCATTGATCATAAAGGATTAATTTGATAATAATGCAGACATCATATGTTCTTCTGTCAGAACTCTTCTGTAATTCAGCGTTAGCTAAATGTACCATTAAAAGAAAGTGTTACTCATCAAAAAAGATTGGGTTACTGGATTTGTGTTTACTCTATATTCTCCTTTTCCCATTATAGAATCTTTTTATCTGAAAATGAAAGGTTTAAAACTGTTAAGCATAAAATATGCATAAAATACATTTACAAATGTAACGTTCCTTAAATCGGATTTTGAGCTTTCATAATCTAAATCTTGGAGAATTAGCTAAAAGAGGTTGTATTTGGAGCAATCAAATAAGTAAAAGAAGTGCATTAAGTTGCTGAAATACATGATCAGCGCTGAATTTTGTACCCCAAGTGCTCTTTCTAGCCAGCTTCTTTCCTGAGTTCATAGACATATACTTTTGTCTTTTTTATCTAAAAGCATTAAGAAAAATCATACATTTACTAAGACTAGATGTTTGGAATTAACTACACTATACTTAAGAGCTGAGTCAAATTATCACTACATATGGATTACAGTAACAATAAACTTTTCATGCAGTCAAGGCCAAAACTTTGTGTGATGTATCTCAGCATCTTTCCATTGCTTTCAGTGGTACGATATTAATTTGCAAGTCACTTCTCTGGTGGTCATGTTTCAAGGGTTAAAACACATGTAAGTTGAGCACTAATTTATACCTGCATAGGCTTATATCCTGTTAGCATTTATAAAGGGAATATATTCAATCCTACAAGAATTTGGGATATATCTGGTTTAAGGAGTTGACTATATAGATAAGAGAAAGAGTATTTGAACAATATAGTATTGAGTGTATGCTATTACATTCACTTGAACTACCCTTCAGGTGCATCTCTCTGCTCAGTGTGCAAGTCTGGTTCAACAGATATTTGCATAAGGAAAAGATTTTTCTCAGTCCAATAGGCTAGGCCAACTGTCAGCAAATCTTTGGATTGTGGATCACTTGTTCTTCTGGGGTTCAGTTCTTTTTCCTCTCCATTTCATTGTAATTATTGTTTTTGTTGTTATTATAACTATAATTATTATTATTAACTTTATTTCAATCTTAAACTGCTCTTATTTCAACTCAAAGGTTCTACTGATTTTACTCCCCATCCCTTGTCCCAAGGAGTGACAAGGCAGGAAAGAGAAATAGTCAGGTTAAGAAAGAAATGTAGGATCTTTTAATGTTTATATTTAATGCATTTCTCTCTGGTAATTCATGAGGTCATCTTTTTGCAGAATGATTATTTTACCACATGCTTTCCATATGTGCAAAAATATCACCCAGGCAACTACATGCAAATATTTATGTCACTCTATGTGTATTTAAATGGCGCTTACCCCAGTGCTTTCACTCAGCTATTTTCCTGTGGGTTTCCAGACCCATAGGACATGATCTCTCCTAAGAAAAATTGTGTGAATAATGGCACTGTAAAAAACAACTACCCAAAAGAGCAGTTCCTAGAAAAAGAAGCTGATATATAAGCATCACAGTACCAAACACAAGGACCTGTGTCATGGTTTGACACTGGCACAATGCCAATGCCCCCATGAAGATACCCTCCCCCTGGTGTCTGCTGTGAGATGGGACTAGGAATAAGCAAAGCAGGCTCTCACTTAGTGATAAAGAAAACTTTATTAACTACACTACAAAGAAAAAAACTAAACTACAAGAGAAAGAAAAAAAAGAAAAAAAAGAAAACACAAGGAAAATGAAAACTGCACAGAAGCATTTTCCTCCTCCCACCAAATTTCCAATACAATACTTCCCCCAAAACACCAACTCTCGATCCTGCACCACCCTTCCAGAATACTCAATCTACAGTTCATCAGGAAGAGAAGGAGTCCTTCTTTGTACCATAGGCTTCCCCTGGAAACACTGTCGAAACCTCGTGTGTCTCCATGTCACTGGTAGCACCGCCCGGAGATCCTTTGCCATCATGACATCTTCCTTCCATGCTCAGTGCTCTCACCACTGTGCATGGACCAGAGCTGCTTCTAGGGTTGTCTTTTAAGGATGCATTGTCTCATTCTAAAAAAAAGCACAGTCTCTCCTTTGGAAGAGACTGTCCCCCCCCATATTTTTCACACCCCCTTGGGCTGAGGGGCATCCACACWGACACTTCTGGTTCTGAGGCCTGTCTCCCCCTAAATGCAGTCTCTGTGTCACAGGAAAAAAAAAATCAGGTTCTGTCTATGGCCACACAAGAAAAGTCCAGCAAAAAAAATGCCACTCCGTCTTCTCCATTCCTCCAACATCTCTCTCTCTCTCTCTCTGGCACAGGCCTTCATCTCACTCACTCGATTCCCTCTTCATCTTCTGCTCCATTGCAGGAAAAGCCAATGCTCTGCAGAATTTTCATTGTCCACAAAAAGGGTTAAAACTCGGGCTCTGCCTGCCCGGAGAGACTCCCACAAGCGGCCGGACACCTTCTCTCCCCGCCTTCTTCTTCTCAGCCTGGCACATGTTATCAAGTTTCAAGGTAACACAGTCACAAGCACAGGCTGTACTCTCTCTCTCTCTCCTGGGGGGGCTGCCCGATGCCTCTGATGCTTCTCCCACCCTTCCATGCCGGGGCCTCTTCGCCTCCCACCTCTGTCCACAGCGCCGGCCTACCTCACCTGGCCTCGTGGCTTCCCCTTCCCCGCCCAGCAGGAGCAGCTGGACGGGGGAGAGATCTGAACTCTTTCCCCACCGGAACCCAAGAGAGCTTCCCAGTGGGACAGCCCTGCTTCAACCCTGTGTTCTCAGAGGTGGATCCAGTGTCCCCGTGGCTGAATAAGTTGCCAATATTAAAATCTGAACATCCATTGGCTTGACCACAGGATCCCAGAAATCCTGTTTCCTGTCAAAACACCACAACCTGCATGAAGATGTGTAAGTCCCCAGAAATATTTGTGTAACTCTATGTCTGTCCAAAAGTTTTTACTCTGGGTTTCACAGTGTGAAACTCAGAATGTAAATGCTGATGTAAACTACATCAGCATTTTAAGTATTTGGTTTAAATTTATTGTTTAAAAAAACTTATTTATTTCAAGTTCCTTTCATAATCTGCAAATAAGAGAGAGAGACTTGTTAACCTGGTTTACTGTGATGGAGGGCAGGACTTGGAACATTCAGTTTCAAATCATTCAGATATCAGGTGTGTGAAATGCCTTCACTGAGTTTGCACTGGGATGAATTTTCTCTGTTAGATGCCTTTCTCTTCCATTTGACTACTCATGAAATGCTGACTTAAGGTCAAATAAATTATGATTTTTTGTGTAAATATTTCACACATTGATATAAACTTAAATTTTCTGACAGCTTTAACTATTTTTAAATGCGAAGGTGAGTAATTCTGGGCTAATGAAGAGTACTTTCTACATCATAAATGCATACTCTTGAAAGAAATAACATTCTGCAGTTACCCAATGAAAGAGAAAATAAAAGAGATCCTGAGCACTTAATGTAAAATTTGTTTAGATTTTTCATTTAGCGTTGACATTCTGAGAGTTAGCTGTCTGGTCCATGCTGTCACCTCTCCCCTAGCCCTGATTTAATGAAGAGAGACAAGAATCTTCAGGAGGTGATTCATCCCACCTATCCAGGTTCCAGTACGGGTGAGGATGATTCATTTCTACAGCTCCTTCAGCTCCTTCACCTTTCATTATGGCAAAACCACTACAGAAACCCAAAGACAGACATTGACCCAAAGAACTTGCAATGTTCACGTACTCTCTAGGCTACTCTGCATCTAAAAGGTAGAGATCTCCAATACCTAAAACTCTTCATACACGGAAAAATATAACCTCTTTAAAAAACAGTATAAACATGAATAAGGGGTCTACCCAAGGAACACTGGAAAACATTTCTAGAAAGCCACTAATCAGAAAAATGAGGAAATTACAGAAGACATTGCTTTATAAATTCTTTCCGTGGCATTCTTGAGAGTTTCTAAGCATCTCTGATAATTTCTCTCAAAAGAAGAAATTTTAATAGTATGAAATTCCAAACAGATTAAGAAAAAAGTTTAAACTTACAATCACTATTGCTAAATTACTATTACTCTTACCATTCCGTGTATTTGTGCAAGAAAGCTAAAAATGTATTAAAAGAGTTACAAAACCAATTTCATTTCTATATAGGATGTTTCCAGAATACAATGTTATATGAATGTATTAAATATTCTTTTATATCAACAGGGACTAAAAACAGTACAGGTACTGAACTCTTAGAAATAATTGTAGATGTTTACATACATGACTTTAAAATTTTCAAGACAAGGTCATCATAAAACATATTAGATAAGTCTTGTTTGAGAAATTGGTTTCTTAAATTCCTTAGCCTGTCCTAAAATCTGCACCATGAAGCTGAATACATGGGCTGGATTTCAAGGTGATTGAACTGTGTACTTACAGTTTGTCTTTACTATCTCTGAACCACACAGCTTCTTATTATTTCTTTTTTCCTTTTTTTGTATTCCTCTCTGGTGTGAACAGCTGTCCAATACTTACATGACCATTTCAGATATTGCTACAAATTATATCCCTTACAGTATCATAGGAAGTTTCTATAAATGAGAAAAACTATGAAACTGTTTATAAATGGTAAGCAAAATATGACAAAATCCAAATATCCCCAACAGCTGCACACCACACACAGCTGAATTTTGCTGCAAAACTACCTTAAAAGAACCTGAAATATTCACATTTGGTAAGAAATTACACAGAGCTCCATTGGTCAAAAGCCCTCCAGGGAAAGAAATGTTTCCCTATATTTGATGTCACTTTTTTGCAGCTGACTTATCAATTTTCTTTAGATCTTAAATATTAATCAGATGATACAGTATTCAAAAGCCTGCCTGCATGTCTTCAGGCATCTTTATCATATAAGTAGACCAACCCTGAATACATATTCTAAAATATATTGAAGGAGCCTTAAAAATGAGATGAGTCTCCTTTTCTGATAATGTTCCTTAGGTATGATTAATATTAATACATTTTAAGAGTGCATATTGAATATGTTATATATTTCTTGAAGCAAAACTGTGCATTCAATGCTGTTGGAATACTCATGTATCTCACAAACAATTGTTCAGGCTACAGCAAGAGAGAGACCATCTGCATGCCTTTTAACTGATGTTAAGAAATAAATTCAGTGAACAAGTAATATACTCAGGTCATTTGGGTTATTTTCCAAAATTACAGGCCGTCCACGATTAACTTAAATATTTATTCAGGTTTATTATTTATCAAACTTTGTGTTTGTATTTCACTCATTGTCAGATATTTGAATCATGTTCACTGTCTGCATTTGGGTACCAACAGCTGTAGGGCACTGTTTCAGCATTCTACTTGGTTCATCTAACCAAAAAATAGCATAAGAGGTAACTTGAAAAGGTAGCTGAGTCTTTAAATATTTTGGAGAGGGATGGTGAAAATAAGTAAACAGACTGAAGAAAATGAAATAGCAAGAGGAAGGAACTGAAAGAGTAATAAATGATTTGTTTTTTTCCTGTGCAGACCACTTGCATGAAAATATTTCTTGAAATAAGAAAAAACCCTAAAACTTAATTAATTTTATATCAATTTTAATATTTTAGATACACACGAATATTTTCTCTCACCATCACAGAAATAAAAATTTACCAATTTCCAGAATGCTTGAAAACAGTGACTGCAATCATATTTCTGCCTGCTTTAATAGTTTTTCTGCTAGGATGGAAACACAAGGAAGAGAAAAAAATCTATTGCTTGGATTTTTCAGGCAGTAGCCTATCTAAAACAAACACTTTTAAAAATCCATTTTTGAAATTGGTGAAAGAAAATACAGGAAACACATAATAAAGTAAAAAAGGAATTGCTGAATAGTTTCAAGAAACTTGACTATTGTCTTTTAGCTCAGAAAATCAAATAGTGAATGTCAATCATGTGCAGATGGAAAACAATACAGTGTAGCATCATAGAATCATTAAGGTTGGAAAAGACCCCCAAGGTCATTTAGTTCAGCCTTTGCATATATATAGACCCAGAGTGTCAGTTTGTATAAACAGCAAAGTTCCATCTACGTCAATGGAATTTATTAAATTTATTCTGAATGGCAATATTCCCTGAAACTTATTTTAAATAAATTTCATTAGCAAAACCAGAAACAAAGAGAGTCAGAACATGTTCTTACAGAAGTTTTTGTAGGGAAACGCAGCATGGCTGGAGAATTCTCAACCAAAATGGGGCAAATAGACATTCGTAGACTGCAGCTTACCAGTGATTTGCCCCACCCAAGTTGTAGAGTAGTGGGATTAATTCCTGCTACACTTCAATGTCTATACATGTACTGGAAAAAAGATTGTTTTTTTCTAAATCGTTTGGAATTGGTTAATAGCAAGGCAATGAAATCTTTCTAGTTACTAAATGCATTAAAGGCATTTTGGGGCAGATGTAGGTATTTTCATGACTTCATTATACAGTCAAATACTGTTCCATGAATAATAGTTTATTTATAAGGGTCTGTATTGTGTAATATCAACTTGAAATCAGCTTGAACTGAGGCATTAAATATGTAGTTGGCCTTCAGCTTATGTAACCAGCTCCTTAAGACCCCTATGAGATGCAACAGTAGAATGTGATTTTGTCAGGAAAGCTATTTCTCAGGAAGAATCTGCCTACTAAAATCACATAAAAATATTAGGTTTGCCATTTTCTTGTGCAATTACCATGTCTTTTTTTTTTTTTAATATCACCATTTCACATCTTGCTTTTTTTATATGAGTACAGGAAAGCTGGCTGTAATATAATGGAGTAGCTGTCAAACAAATGGCCTGTATTTCATTTTCAAACAGCACTGCTTCTTCCAAAAAGGGAGGAATCAAATTTAATTTCAAACTACATTGCCAACTTTATTAGGGCAGAGCTGATCACTCACCTGTGCAAAGCCCCAGGTTTACAACAGATGGAACAGCCCTAGATACAGGATTTTGAAGATTTTTAGATGTAGTCCTGTGGCCTGAGAGCTGTTTTCCTTTGAGATTGTGAAGAGTCTGAAGGGATGAGAAAATCAGATCAGAGGATTTGACCGATGAAACTCAAAATGAGAAATGTTTCAAATTAAATCTGAAAGCCTTCTGTTGATTTCTTTGACTTTTGTGAAGTCAAGGGAGAAAGCTTTACAGTGAAGGAGAAAAAAAATGATCAAAGAGGCCAGATACACAGCAACAACAAAGCTGAAGGTAATACAGCATTTTCAAAGGGGTACAGTAGTTCTCTGTGTATGAGTTAGTGGAAATTTCAGCTTCATTTACTTGCAGAAAATACACAAGAGTTACCATGATTTTGGAGACACTAAACAAGAAGTAATCTTCAGCTTCCTATCCCGGCAACCCAAGCTCATGTTTTTGTTGTAGCTTCCTCATCAGGCGAGGACAGCAACATCCCTTTCCCACCAGTTCCTTGTCCACAGCTCCCTTTTCCTTCTTGTGGAAGGAAAGAAGAGCATGGAGAGTAAAGTGCAGTAATACCCTGTAGTGCCTGAATTGAAACCAGAATTAGGAATAATTCAACACATCTCAGACAGTAAAAGTTAGACCTATCAAAGAACAGCAACAATTATACCGAAATAGTTCACAATAATCTTCCTTATAAATTTCTTTTAAATTCATACCTTCTTTTGTTTATACTTCCCGAAAAGTCAGATGATTAATTTATCTCTTAAATGTTGCACAATATAGTAACATTGATACAAATCTCTAATCATTGATCCCTAATGTACAAAATCATTACATCTCTAACAATTGTAAACTCGTCCTAGTTAATTTTTCTGCCTTTTAAAAAAATCAAGCACATAGCGGAGGACCAGATATATGCTGATATGGAGGACAATTCACAAACAGGAAATAGTAGAAAAATCTCAAAATTTTTCATGCTGAAGCAAGAAATGTACCTTTAAAACAAGAAATTTAGAATTGGCACATATTTAGAAAGTGGATTATGAATATGAAAAAATTAAGAAGTTAAGGTGACAGTTTACACTGCATTTCCATCACTGTGTTTCCCCACTAAATTCAGTTAAAATATTACTAATCTCTTATAGAACAGATTTTAAATTATATATTATAAAATAGTGGTCTCAAAATCAAGAACTGTATGTCTTTATGTGAGGTGTTCACCCAAGATTTTAAGCAGCAGAAGCAAAATTTGTAGCAAGGAAAATGATTTTACTAGAGAAATAGTCACCAAATGCAAAAAAATCTACACTAGAAGATAAACCTATGTGTAATAATAATGCATTAGCAGAAGCAAAACAGACATGCATCTATTAAAGCCATGTTGCTTAGAAATTTGATTTAATTCTCTCCAGTTTGTAATATATAATATAGAATTGAGCAGCAGCTGAATTACTGTTCATCTTTATGTCTGCATTATGCATATTGTCCAATTTGTCAGTTATTCCTGTGCCTAGGGCTAAAAGAGTTATCTGTAGCAAACAATTGGATTAGTGGTTTAAATTCTTTTCACTATTATTGATTTGTCTGAAGGTCGATCAAGAATTTTCACGTAGTTCAAAAGTATCTGAAAACACTGAATGCAAATATTTCTCATGCTGGAAGTGCTTGAGAATCTGTTTGTTTTGTTGGTTAGTTGGTTTGTTTTGGTTTTGTTCACATTTATTCTTGCATGTCTTACGTAAGTAAGAATATACTTACATTCCTTTTTAAAATTCACCTATCTATTAAGAATGCCCAGCAAGAAAAAGGGAAGGAAAGACCCAAAAAAAAGTGAGGAACCAGATAATGATTATTACCTGTTATCAAGTTGTAGTACTGTCTTTAAATTGCTCTCCAAAATCATGAAGTAAAATCCGTTTGAAAGTCCAAGTTTCTTCGGAAGTCTGGCATTTCTTTGTCAACATGTCCGAATTTTACCTGCATTCATGTTTCTCAGTGATTCATGGGACTTATGATGAACAAATACAGGAACCCACATTCATTTCTGTCCCATGTAACATATCACTGGTTACAAAGATGTCTGTCACTTCAGCAATAATTTTTTCTTTTGATATCAGAAGAGGAAGTTTGTTCAGTTGCTTCTGCAGCACAAATCTGGCTTTGTCATTCTTATATAGAAGGAGGTTTCTCAGATGTAAAACTAAAATATTAATGAAATCAAAGCCAAATTGGAATGCCATTCGATAAAGGAAGGCCAAAGAGCAGAGAGAACAGAGCAAAGCATAAGAATTTCTGGAGGAAAACACAAAAAGAAGTGTTTCACAGAAGAAGCAGCTATTAGGAAACAGAAATATCTGTCTGACTGACTGTTGGGAAATCTTTCCCACCATCAATAAACCTTGTAAGCAACAGTGACTGTGGCTATATTCTGCAGCAATTCATTGTTTGATTCCTTCTTTGATTAACTTAACAGTGCAACATACTTACTCTTGGCTTCTTTTTCTTTCACTTTCCTAGTTTTAAATTATATCAGCATTTACTTTTCACCCCAGGTCTGTTAAGCATCAGTCTCCTGTGAGACCTTATCAAAGCTGTTCAAGTAAATGAAATACTTTATGGAAATGCACAATTTAAAGAGCACCTAGCTATAGCAGCCATATTTTTCATCTGTTACTCAATAAATGTCTAAAAATGCTTTAAGCAAGTTATTCTTCTTCTTCTTTTCAAATTATGTATATTTGGCATTGAGATGAGAAGGATTAGTTCATTTATCCTGAGGCTCTGGAAAATGATTTACAACATAGTGCTAATTTACTTCTTCATTTTCTCTTCCATGCATGATTTCTTCAGGTCTTTGGAATTTTTTTTTTCCATTTTCTATTGACTGCTTGATGGGAGTCACATTTCTTCATGTAACCATCATCCTGCCTACAGTTTGAGTCCTCTGCTTCCTTTACTGCGGTTTTGTCTTTACTCTGAGAGCCACCTGCCCAGATGTGTCCAAAGACAGCAATATAATGCTGCAGAAGTAGCAACTCCAGGCAATATGAAATTGCCACATTAAGAGATTGCTGTTTGGCTTTTCACACTTCCCACAATCTGGCGTATCGTATTCAGCAAAATCTTTTTTTGTAGGGTTTTTTTTCCTCCGCTCAGAATGCCAGGACAGCTAATAGATCAATATAAGTATAAATGGAATCTGGCATGGTAAATGTCTGTGCAGTACACATCAAGCCACTTACATGAGAAGGTTTTGACATACTTTTATTCTCTAGTATGAGGTTAATCACAAGTTATGTTGATTGATGCCTTATGGCAACAAATCTCCTCTAGGAAGCTTTTTCGAGTATAATGCAGAGTTTCAGAGATGCATGAAATAGTAGGATAATGAGGCAGAAGGAACTAATTTTTAGCCAGAATTGCTTCCAGCTAAGCATGCATTCTTTATACATATAAGTTTTGGAAGAGTAATTTAGAACAAAATAAAACAAAAGAAAGAAACAGAAAAAAACCCCAAACCCACCACCACCAACAAAAAAAAATCACAGAGAAAAATGTAATGTTAAAAATTAAAATATCAATGCATTCAAAAACCTCATTACTGTCCCAGTGTCTTGTCCACAGGCAATATAACAAGAAGAAAGAATTTAAGGAAATTGAATGGGCTGTACCCTAGTCCTAGAAAAGGCAGACCATGTAATCACACAAAACAGCATTGTTTTCTGACACTCTCTCAGAAATCCAGCAACACTGTTTTCAGCTTTTTCTTTCCATTCTCCTGCATGTAGGGATGCTTATTAGGGCCTTCTTTTCTGAATCTGTTGTTGAGTTACTCCATGTGATATTCACCAGCAGACTCAGGCAGCCTTTGAAATTTACACATTCTCTTCATAATGGTGTAGAGAAGTTTCCTATCGAAAGCCTTTGTTAATAGTAAGAGTTTGTAATATTGGCACATTATAGTTTTCCCAAGATTAGTTTATAAGCACATATAAATTACCAAGACGTACTCTTTTTTATACCATTGGAGAACTATAACACAGGCAGAGAAAAGCCAGAGGAAGAGTGCTAATTTTAGCTATTGGCATGTGCTAGTTTTAAAACATAAACCAGGAGTGAAAATGAGGGGTGGAAAATAAATCAGGTCAGTAGCACAAAAATTAATTGCAGCTGAAAGAATATTGAGACCTATGAATGCTGTTTTAGATGAGCTACATTCATTGCCATGAAGAGGTAAAGTGGTAAATTTAAACATTGAAAATGCCCATTTGCTGTTTCCCCTCCTGGCAGTTTTTCTATCTATTGATCTAGTGTTAGCTACTGGAAATATTTTTCTAGTCTGATTTTCCTTTTTTATCCTGTACGTAGTTCTATATACAGGATTTAGGTGTCTTAGAAACGAAGATCATACAATGCGCATAAAGATTTCTAAATACAACTGTCATGTGCTCTTGGGAGTATACAGATTTTTGCACCTCTTAAAACTTTGAATTCCATATTTAATGGAAATTCAAACGTTTCCTTGTGTTTCCTGCCTAGCAATGACATTATGTATAACTTTAAACTCAATTAACCTATATATAATTTGTGTTTTATCAATTTGCAGACATATTGGATGGTGATTTTGCACGTTGAATTTCAGAAGTTGTTCCTTTACTTTTCCCTGATTTTATAYTCTCTGTTGAATTCTACATTTTCATGGTCAGATTTCTGACTCATACCATTAAATTGTGTCAAGGCAAATATACCAAAAATTAAGAATTATACTTCTTCAGGGTTTTTTCTAGGAATGAAACCACAGTGACTCCTGTCCTTGATGGGTCCTCTAACTGGATGACAAGCAGCGATGTCCCGATTCCCTTTATTTACTATTTCAATGGTCTATTAGTGTGCATACCTTTGCTACAATTAAATAGTTTTAAGATGATTGACAGTGGGCGACCAGTTTTGACCTTCACCCTGTCCCTTTTTGTACTTTCTTCCAGCTATGCTTTTAAAGAAAACTCTCGGTAGTTAGGAATTCCAGAACCACAGAGTAGTTGAGGTGGGGAGGTCCTTTATGGGTATCACCTACTCTGAGTACCCCACTCAAAGAGGGTCAGCTGCAGCAGTTTGCTCAGGAAGCTCTCCAACTAGATTTTGAATATCTCCAAGGATAAAAACTCCAAACTACTTTGGGCAGCCTGTTCCCAGGGAAGTGTCACCTACCTTGACCTGCTGGCAGCTCAGGAGGCTGCTGTCTTTCTTTCCTAGAGTGGCACACTTGACATCTTATATTTAACTTGGTGTCCAGCAGCATCTGCAGGGTCTTTGTTGCAAAGCTGATTTCCAGTCTGCCTCCAGCCCGTCTGACATGTGGAGTTATTCYTTCCTGGGGCCAGAACTTTGTCCTTCCCCTTGTTGAACTTCATGAGGTCCCTGCCAAACCATTTCTTCAACCTGTCGAGGTCCCTGTGAATGGCAGCTCAATCAAAGCAGTACTGGCTGCAGCATCAACCCCTGAGGCACAGCAATTATCCTTTTTTTCCTGTGAAGGTAGCAAAATACTGAAATGCATTGCTCAGAGAAGTTCTGGTTGTTCCATCCCTGAAGATGTTTAAAAGCCACATGGATATTTGGTGTACCAACAACTCCTTTGCGTTTTATATAATCTGAAATATTCTGAGAATGTCCTCTATCCTATTATCCATGTCATAAATAAAGACAGTAAATAGTAGTGGCCCCAGTAGACATCCCACCTCATTCACCAAGCTAGTCAGCTCAGTATAAGCGCCTATGAACACGGTTGGCAAAGCATGATTTACCCTTTGCTGACTACTCCCCTCCTGTGTTTGAAAATGGTTTCTAGGAAAATGGTTTCTTGGTCCTGTGACCAAGGTGATGCTGAAAAGCTTTTAGTTTCTTGAATCTTCCTCTTGTTCTTCATGATGATAGGAATGATACTTGCTTCTCTCAAGTCCTCAGGAACCTCTTCCATTCACAATGACCTTTCAAAGATTATTGAGATTTTCTTTGCGAATTACAGCTCTCATCTTCCTCTGAATTCCTGGGTGTATCCCATCAGGAAAGTAATCTAAAGTTCGAGCCTGCTGAAGAGACATTTGAACTATTTCCTTGATGAATCAAACAACTATGACACTAAATAGGTTTAACCTCTTTCAGCTACCCTTTAAAAAAATGGTTAATTTCCTCAATTCTTACTGGTTCAGGGCATAGCAGTACCTAAATTTTGTATCCAAACCAGTAGCAGAAATACTACAAAGACATTCAGATTGATTTGGGGTGGTGCAGAGATATTAGAAATGTTGAGGAATGCATTTGTATCTGGGTATGCAGCTGCAGTGGAAGCTGCAGGTTTAGCAGGAATGGGAAATGGTGACACTCCCAGGCAAGAGCATTGACCCCTTGTGTGACATTAAAGGCCATGGCACCTGTGGCCTGTCTGGGTGACCAGACACTCAGAGACACGGCAGGASCTGATGGCTYAGATGGAAGACCCCAGAGTACCATGTGCAGAGACTGTGAGGGTGTAAAAGCCTTGGGATTCCTTTGTTCTGGGTGCCTCCAAGTCCCTTGGAGTCACTCAAATTGTTGTGCTGTTGTTTCAGGAAACCTGGCACGGCTGCATGGAGCAGGATGTGCAGGCAGTCCTGAGGGATTCCCTGGAGCCTCCCTCTGAGAAGGGGCTTTGGTCCCAGCTGTGACAATCTCAGGTGGTGGGTGTCACCCCTGCTAGAGTAACTCCAGAATGGTTAGGCGGAAAGTTTGCTTGAAACAGACTTATTAATTTCCTCAAGTATTGCATAAGTTCCTCTAAACTACTTTTGGATGCAAAGTGCTAGGGTTTGTGTGATATCACACCATGCATATTTCCCATATCCAGTTGTTTAAAGGCTCTGCTATTCCCCACTGCTTGGTAAGCAACTTAAACAAAATCTAATTTCTTCAAACATAGAGAAATATAAATAAAGAATCCTGATGTTTTTAGACTCCTAAGTCTAGAGACAAAGAATTTTTTTGCATGTGGCTGAAATGGCAGGAACATTTCAGATAATGCTCAGAGCAGAAAATTCATGGTGAACATTATATTAACTTTCAGGTCTATGCAAAAGAATAGGACACCGAGTCAAGTCAACTTTTAGCTTTAGTAGGTGGACAACTGCTACTGTATAACTTAAATACATGTGCCCTCAATCACACATATCTATAATCTGCATAGCTGTCTACTCAAAAAATCTCATGTTCCATCCCTACTTTATTTTCCTTTGTTACTCATGCATACTAGGACATTTAAATCCACACTTTTTAGTCACAAAGGAGCCTCACTAGATTTTGCTTAAACTTACTTGAAAGCATCTCCTAGGATTTTTCATGCTTTTAGAGGTTGCATTATTTTCTATTTTCTATATTCCATTTTCTTCTGAAAAAATGCCATGGCTCAGGGAAAGCATCACGAATCTTTTCTGTCCTTGCTTCACATTTCCATTTACTATACTAATAAGCTTATCCCAGACACCAAAACCTTTCCATTCTCTTGTGTGTTATTTTTAAATGGAGCTAAGCAACTGAGACTTCAGAGTGTTACACCTTTCAAACAGACTAGCTACTTATCAAGCTAGTGGTCAGAAAATTCGCACTTATAAATTACAGAACTCTTCAGTGTGTGGTTGGCTACTGTTATTACTATAAAAATATCTAGATATCAGTAAATCAGCACAAYTAAGGACATTTTATTAAACCTTTTCTTGCATGAAAATGATCCAATTTTCTTTAACCTTGTTTTTGTCTTCGTGCTAAATGTTTAGCTCTCCTTCTCAAGTTTAGAACATTTTTTTCCATTCCCATTTTCACCATACTAAAATGCAGAGAAAGAATTTTATCTTCTAAACAACTTTGAAATTTTTTAAAATAAATATTTGTCTTTAGAGTTCAGATACTTAAAACAGAATGCCTAATGCTGGTATTTCTAAACTTATTGTTTCATTATTTAATTTAAATATTTTAATATTTTCTTGAACATTTTTAAAATATTTCACTGGTATTCAATAAAAKTTTCATTTTTCTTAGAAAAAAATATAAGAGTTACCTTAGGAATTAGAATGAATCTAAACTAAAGGACAAACRTTTTACATTATATTACTTCATGGATTTATCAAAAGAAATATGAGATGGACAATGCACTGTTAGGTACCTTTACAAAGTGTAAGGTGTACTTAGGGACAATTACAAAGATACTTCACAGCAAACAGTCTTGACAATATTTTTTTGTCCAAACATAACAATTTCAAATGGTCTTACAGTAAAAAATTATCAAGGAAAGAACATCTGTAAAACAATTATTTATTACAATTATTATTTATTACGATTATTTAATGGGTGGGAAAGGAAATAATTCAACAGAGTTTAAGAAGCTGTTGAAAATTTTACAAAGAAAGCAGTTTTAGGTTGAAAGTAAAAATATTGGCTGTTTTAATCAGGTATTTGCTGAAGGAATAAAGATCCATTTCAGAGTTAAAAGATGATTTCTCACTCTTTCAGTTTTTTTCAAGTAGAAACATTGGGAACATTTTTTCTTGTCTTATTAGAGTTATTTGGCTCCTTGTCTTATTTTATGATCCATGAAGAATAAAGGGAAATAAAAAATGAAAAGGCATAATAAAGGCTATCTCTTGACTTTTGAAAAACAGAGGATTCTGGGTACACATTCAGTGAAGGATAATATTTTTTCTCCTTTCCAACAAAATCACTGTTCATATTTATACATTATTTAAGGGGGGGGGGGCGGTAACAGGTCCTCCACAAATACAGGTTTTCAGATTTTAACATTCCCAATTGTTCTAGGGACAGTTTCAATTCTGATAAACCATTGCAAGCAATAGTGTGCAACAGAACTCTCTAATTATTTAATAAATAACAGAAATTATAATGAAATTAATGACTTTAAAGTAAGTGCAGCAATTGCTGATAAAACTATTTTCCTGTAAATTCACCATAAATTAAGATATTTATGAGGTTCTCTATGCAGCAAACACTGACGAGCTAGCCTAAAGCACTTATACTGGCGGGCAACTGAACTCTTCTGTGGAAGAAATAAGGGGTTAACAAGAGAAGTCCATTTTCCTTTGTCTTAGAATACCTGTTTCTGAGTGAGACTATATAAAGTATGTCATGCTGGAGAGTGATCTGGAATTGAATCTTAGCCTCCTGGTGTTGCACTTGTGTTGTCTCTGACAGTTCCCTTTGACAGAGGAGTACTAGGCCAGAAAGAGGCACTATTTATCCATGCTGCATCTTGATTTGCAGACTGTTCTTCTCTCCCTTCCTGCAAAGACTCTTCAGTGAGACCAGGCCTACCCAGGGATGCCGAATAGTACATGCAGCACAGCCTTTCATCAGCTTCATTGACATGCTGCACCAACACTGCTTTTTCTGAAAAAGGCAGTGCTSGAAAACCAACTAAGTGAGAAAAGCCATGGAAAACAGCTGTGGTTTGAAGTACTTGATCTTTGTCCAGATTGACCTCCAACCCCTTCTGGGGACTTTAGCCCAGACAAGCATTCAAACTGAAACTTGTGGCTTCAGCATGCAATACTTCTTTCTCCAGCAGAGATGGAAAAAGCAATGGCTACTGACTGGCTGGTTCTAAAAACTAGTTGCACAATGTACATTAGAAAAAATGAGGAAAAGGATTTCTCTCTCTCTGACTAACTGTCCCCAATATAAAGAAAGCGTTTAGAGAGAACTGTGCAGTCAAATGCATGAACAAATTAGCAGAAGAATAAAATTAAGTAGTCATTCATAAAATTATAATTCCATAGTGCACCAACATGCAAACACATCCTTAGGTTTCCATATTTCTAAGAATTATTTTTTCCTTTTTAAAGACACTATGTGCCCTTGATATTAACCGTTTAGATTCATTTGTTCTTATCTGTCAGATTGCTTACAAATTCTATACATTTATATCTTGAAAACRTAGTTTTTATCAGGTAATTTATGGTATCTTATACCTGCCTTATTTGAGTCATAGGGCAGAAATTACGCCCTCTTTATAGCCTGCACCTCCAGACATGTCAAAATTGAAGAAAAGATGGAAATAATTTCCTCTGCGCAGTAGATATCTAAATGTTCTTTGTCCTTTTGATCTGAATTCTAAAGCAAAAGTTTAAATCTTTTATAGACAACACAAAATTTTCCCAGCCTAATTTAACCACTCCACTTGATAAAGTAAAATATTATTGCTTTACTATTGAATGTAGGTACCATAATTTTCCATGAAATGTAAAAGAAGTCTGTTATCCCTTAGGGAATACACAGTAGCTTCATTTATTTTTCCATGATATATTAGCTTTCCAAAGAAATTTTTTTTTTGCACATATTGACTATCCATTTACAGGACTGAAACAATAGGCTGTCCCTAGCAGCCAAAGAAAAGGAAAAGGTGAAATGACTGAGGAAAATGTAGGAAAAACAATTAACTTTTTTACTGGTGGGATTTGGGGAAAATATCACATGTACAAAAAAATTAATGAATATGGACTTAAATCATTAGAAATTATAGAAAAGTCAAGGGTAAATTTTATGTTCTCTAGTCAATGAGATATGGCAGTATATTGGCAGGGGAGGGAGAAGGGAGATATAAAGAGAGGATAATGAGCTTATTCTGAATGTTCTTCTTCTCCTCAGAAGAGAAGACCTCTTCATTTCTCCCGAGAGAGACTAATCAGAGAGTTAAAAAATTAAAGAGATGGCTCACACATCTGTTTGTCATTTCCACTCTTCTCTGACCCTAAAACCATCTATGCTGCTCCTTGAAGATTACAACACCCATTGATAAGAATTATCGTTTCTTCCTTTCTTTTGAATAAATTTTCTCCTATGATGTGAGTTTACTGAGCAGTATTAAGTACTGCTTTCCCCTCCTGAAAATAATAAATTATAGAGATGAATATCAGCAAATATCTACTTGCGATTTAAAAGAGTCAAATTGGTATTTATATGTTGAAATACCAAGATGTTCCTACACAAATAGGAACTTTACATTTAAAGAAATCTTCTGGAAAAGCGTGAGAGAAATGGCAAAGCTGAAAAATTAGTTTGATGCTTAAGGCCCATTGGCAGGTAAGACTTAAGCACTTGACATTTATCTCCCATTGACTTCTTTTTAAAACTCATCTAATTATCTCAGATATTTCTGAAAATGACACTTGGCCTTGAAGTCACTTTCAATTTCATTGAAATTGTTTTGAAAATTTTAGCTTACATCTCAAGCCCCGTGCCCTCATTACCATCTCAAATCATTACAATGTAGGTTAATGGGCTAGCTTTTCATATTATTTTTTCCTACATAAAGGCAAGGATGTCAGGATAAAATTGGAAAGAAAGGGTTCTTTTACAGTAAGATACAGTGAATATATTAAATAACAAGTAGGATTATGTAACTCTCTCATGTATTGCCAATGCTAAAAATATTTTCCAAATGAGATAAATCTGCWGAGATCTTGTTGGAATCTGTTGTAAAGAGAAAATATTTTTCTATTTGACCATAAATGTTTGTCCTTATCACCATAGTGCCTGATCCACAAATTAATTTTTTATAACTCCTAATCTGTAAATGTGCTAAAAAAGGCAAAGAAAGAAGAGGAAAGGCATGTTTTTCTCCTTATTTGGCATATTATGTGCATTTTTATGGCACTTCATTTCATTTGGTCCTTCTTTACAATTCTTAGATTTCCCCTTAAGTTTCATCCTTCCTGTATAGATCTGTAGATGTGATGACAACATAACATTAGTGGGGTCAAATGTAAATCTAATTACTGACACTTGCGCTTCAAATAAAGATCCCTCTATTTTGAATGCAAGATTGAGTTGATCAGTCACCAGTGTAGGAACCTGGATAAATTCAGAAATCCTTATGCTGCTTATAGTTTGTGTTTACTTCATACATTAACCTATAATAGGGGCTGCTGTTTAGATGGCATTGACTACTACTAAATAATCAAGTTTGATAGTAGCATACTTTTTTCTTCCGCTTAAAACAATAAAAGTTTCTTGCTGAGAAACAACATTTTTGCTACTCTGAACCACAGCCAGAGCTGTAGTTGTTTCATAGGCTCATCCCACCTTGTTTAATTATTCATTAATATTGTTTTTTACTTCACCACCCAGGCTCCCCATCTAAATTGATTCATGATGCAATTTTTTGGCCCATGCAGAAGTAACAGGCCTTTTGTTGGTGCTGTTTGTCAGATGTCCAGATAAGTGCAGCTCAGGTAGTCTGAGTTCACATTAATTGGAGCTAGCAAACACCTCACTAAGTGTGAAAAGTTTTTCTRCTCCCTGCAGCAGACAGTGGCCTCTAGGTATTGCTACTGTAAGTGCTAAAGAAGACATTTACAAGCTTACCCATATCTTGGAAAATTAATGCATTTGGATCTCCAGCTGACTTTTCAAAGCTGAGGATGATTTCCTGTGCAGGTGAGGTTGTCTGCCAGAGGTGGTCTAGAACTGTCACTGTATGATAGACAGCAGCTGTCAGGGCCTGGTCCCTTTGTTGGTGACACATCCCAGCACAACACATCTCATGTGCTGTGGAATGTCCTGCGTGAGGTCGCTGCATGTACTGCATCACAGCGTGAGCTATGCAGCAATCTCTGCTGCATGTACTGCACCACAGCGTGAGCTATGTGCGCAATCTCTGCTGCATGTACTGCATCACAGCGCGAGCTACGTGAGCAATC